>CM040127.1:130590497-131790497 GCA_022559845.1 Amorphophallus konjac
ATCAAGATTAAAAGTGGTGTTTTAGACATTTATCTTAGGCCTTTATTTAATTGAATCATCATCAAAAGAGTCTTTAGGCTTGCTTCTGCAGCACCTTTGGTAATAAGAACCCCGCGCTGGGAATTCAACATTCTCTCCCCGCTTGTTAAGAGCAACCCTCAGTTGGGCACCGCACACACTTCACGGCGTCCTTAGCCGGCTCCTTAATAAAACATCGTCCCTACCTTGGCCATGCCATGAGTATATCTGAAAGTCTTTTCTCTTCTTTACTCGGCCGAATGCAGGGGCAAGAGGTTGACGGATGAGATGACCCAACCAAGGTAATCCCCAATACGAGAGAAGTCTCAAATAGGGGCAGTCTTGACCCAAAATCAATATGAGTTTTCATATGAGTTTTCAGGATATACATCTCGCCAAAAGGGCTATTATGAAAATCAAGTCAAAATTTTAATAAAAGCAAAATTGTGAATTATGGCATGACAAGAGTGGCAAAGTCCCCGTAGGGAAAACCCTGGTTGTATGCATGTCAAGGGTCTAAAGATCAAAGGCATAAAGCTCCGGCGCAACAGACTACCTCTTTGAGGGGAAACACCTGGGAAGGAATTCAAGTCCCGACATCTCCCATCCTGCATAAAGCTTATCTCCAATTCTTCTTCTCTTCTCCCTCCAAGATCGAACGTTTCTCGGGTATGACCTTGGTAGGAGCACCGTTAATCAAGGGCGGTCGGTTATAGGATGTCACTTTCAATGCACGCCCGGCTTTGGGAAATTTTAGCAAAAAGGGAAGGAACGAGGACCCCCAATTAATGGTTCAAAAACGCCATTGGATGCTGCAATAACAATGTCTAAGCCAAAATCAATCAAAAATTTTTTTTATATTTCCTGAGCAAAATCAAACAAAAAAATCAGATATTTCTCCAATATTCATAAAAATCAAATATCTTTCAAAATCCACATAAAAATTTGAATATATTTTTCAAAATTCAAAAAAATTTGCATATTTCAAAATCCAAAAAAAATTGCGTTATACTGATGGTGCTTTTGCAGGAACAACTTTCCAAGGATCAAGAGCACGGGATGAGTCCTATCTCCACTTATTGTTATCAATCTATTGATTCTTCCCGATATTCTCATGGCATGCCACTCTGGGCATTTTGATTATCATCGCCCTATATCATTCTAACTATCATATCTCCTGATTAGCATTCTGATTATCATCTCCTGATCATTTAATCAACTCCTGCTAATTTCATTTGATCACTCCGCCAATGGCCGTTATATTATTCTGATCATTCAACTCCAAATCTTGATTAGCCAAGATTGTCATCCTCATGACAAAACAACAAACAATGATGCTTTGTAATGCCATGCTTCAACTCATGCTATTCATGCTAAACATGCTTCACCTTGCTAATACACACTGGAATGCTATTCATGATATGATACATACATGCTATTGATGCTTTGATTCATGTTATGCTTACTATGCTTAAATGCCTTATTCATTGCTTGTTATCTTCATTACATCTTGGCTGATGAATTTTTGAGCGCAGGAAGAAGCTCTTGGTCCCACCGACTGGGCATCATCATCCAAGCCCCACGGTGACGGTAGCTCATTTCTCAGTTCCCCCATGCTCATTGCTATCACCATCTCCCTGTACGCATTCTACTATATGTTACATATGCTACTAGATTATATCAAGGACCTTGTGGCTTTGGTAAATCTGGGATTTGAGTTCCCCTTCATCAAAAATAATGATGATTCCAGAGGAGTCTTAGTCACACGGATAGGCCGTTGAGTCGTCCAAGACTGGGGACGATGGTTCCCTTTTTGTGAATTGGTGCATGGATAAACGGGCTTCGGCTTAGTATCAGCTCGCAGAATCAGTTTCTTGACCCAGTTTTGGCAGTTTAACAATATTATCCTTGATTATATGATATTTTCATTTATTATTTTTCCTTTTAAACCCAGCATACATTCATGTAGGACTTTGAATTAACTGTTGGAAAATCATTCTGATAAGCTGATTTGGAGAGTCAAATTGATTTTAATCTTTCCAGATATGAGATTTTCATTGCCGAATTGAATCCTCAGTTCGTTTTGTCGCTGTTTTGGGTCTGATGGGGACATCACCTCCCATGCCCACGTTCACAGCTCGTCTCCTCGCCCCGGTTGCATCCGGCATGGTCTAGTTATCTAATTTTGAGTCCTACATAATTTTTATTTGAGTCATTTGATGTAATTTTCATTTTACTTGAGTCATGTCCCTAGGTCTTGTGCTTATTTCCCTAAGTTTGATAGTCATTATATTATTTAGTTAGTTATTGGGCCCAATTCATTGGGTTTGGCCCAAGTGCACCCCCTACCCCCTCGGTTATTTGTCATTGAGTCTTTTGTCAGGGACTTATTGTAAAATGTGGGTTGCCTATATATAGGACCCCATTCCCCCCATTTCAACTTAATGAATCAATGAATGAAAAACTTGCCATTTTGAGAGTTTACACTTCTTATCTAGTGGAGAGATTTCATTTTTGGGGTGAGAAGCCCTAGAGGAGAGATTCCCCACCCTTCCCTCTCTTAATCTCTCTTTTTCACTCCACTTTCTCTCTCCTCCACATCCAAATTCGAATTTTCTTCTCTCTCCTCCCTTCCCAACCACCTCCACTCCCCACCTACCCCATTTAAGCCTCTTCCCATTCCCCACAACCCTCATCAATACTCCACCCCTTCCCAAGACCCCCTCCACCAATCCTCTCCTCACCATCCAACCCCCAACTACCCCTCCCACTTTCCCAAGCACCCTTCCCACTACCCCAAGCACCCCTTCCCTTCCCCAACACAAACCCCCCATTCCCAAGACAAAAAATTAACCCCACCTTTAAACCTATTTTCAAATATCATTTCCCTCTCTCCATTCCAACCAAATTCGTAGCCCCCACTACCACCATCTGTTGGACCCTCTTCCAGACCTTATTCTCCATCTCCCACACCTTAGAACAGCCCCTCCAAGACCCCCTTACAACCAGGGGTCACTCCCATACTCATCTACCCCCTTCCCCTTCTTCTTTCTTGGTCATTGGAAGCTACTTCGAAGTTGCATTTTGCTGTCCAGAAGTTGCAGGTGAACCAGAAAATTGCAGCGGCCACCACGACTTCCTCCGGACGAGTTTGAAGGTACAAGTGGCATCCGCAGAAGCGTCTCCCTGTCCTCTTCACAACAGAAGTGGTTTCGTCTTCATCCAAGCTGTGTGCTGCCTGGGAGCTTCGTTCTTCCACAACGGCGCAGAACTGTCCCTGCTGAGTACCAGAACCGGATTAGAAGCTCTGCCGCGATGAACCTCGGAGGAATCAGCCCACAAGCTCTTCTACAAATTTCTTCTTCTTCCTGTCTACTTTCATAATCAAGAAGCATAATCCCGTTCAGCATCCTATGGCAGGAGTTATCATTTTTCTCCCTCTGCTCCATCGTCCTGCTACCCACAGTCTGCACCGACAAGTCACCAGTGTTCAGAGCTCCCTGATCTTCTCTGGCAACGTCTGGCCTCCCCGTCAATTTTTCTGCGAAGAGAACTCGTCCACGATTCCAACGCCTCTGACGGTGCTCGATTTCGAGCTCGGGAGCTGCCGGGGCATCATCTGCAACCTGCTGTTGGAAACCAGGAGCTGCCAGTCCGAGATTCTACCTCCCTGTTCGAGCCTCCACCCAGGGCAGCCGCGGCTCCAGAAGAATTCTACAAAATTCTGAGGGGTTTCAGTACCAGTCCCGAAGAGTTTCCCACAGGTCTCGCCACCAACAAAATTCCTGAGCGAGTTCTACAGTAGAAACATCGACTATCTGTCCCTGTTCGGAGAGAGCAGGCAGAACCGGTGACTTCATCTTCAATGCTTTTAATCCTAGTTTCCCCTCCTCGCTTGGCCGGCTGAAGGCCCCTCCCTGCGTGGAGGTAATTTTGGTTGTAATCACTATTAACCCCCACCCCAAGGTCCCCCTCCTGCGACAGGTGTAGTGTTGTAACTTCTTTGGGCAGGTCAAGCGACACTGCCGCGGCGTGTGGGGATCCACTCGCCTCCCCGCTCGCCCTCGTCTCCGAGCGGGACCGGTTTCTTCAAACCGGTCGAGTAAGTGCTCACACCTCACTCCATTTAGTGCTTGTCTTTCAATATTAGTTCTAGTTCCGCTGGTTATCCGAGTGAGAGCTCGATCCTCAAGCCCCATTGCCTTGAGTGATCACCGTGGGAAGAGTGCAACCGGTGCCTTCGGCACTTCGTCGGCCCCGTTGAATTGGGCTTCCAAATCCATTGGGAATCAAATCTTGGCCTTGCTGGCCCTCTACCAGCAGGGGCCTAACCCCTCAACCTCACCTTGGCATTGCCAAGTTACCCCGGGCTTGGGTGAGTGTCGATAGAGCGGTGGCCCGAATTCGGCCCATTTGAATGCGATTGTGCTTGCTTGCATTAGGTCCGAGGTTGTGTCACATCAATTGGTATCAGAGCAAGTTCACAACTTGTCTCTCCACAAGTTGGTCCTAGGGCATGTTTATGCATTTAGAGTCCTCGGTTGCATCTCCCATGTCCACTAGAATGGCCACTTCATACCCGTCATATCCATCCCCATCAACTTTCCCAAGAAGCCCAAATCCTCATGGAAGCTCCATTGCCAACAAAGTGGGTAGCAACACCTCTATCATAGAATCCCTACCTAATGTCCTTAATCGGCTTGAAGATATCATGTCTCGACTCGACCGACTTGAAGGAAATAGCCGTGCACCAAGAGTGAATGAGAGTGACCTTTGGGGAAATCTAGAAACCATATTTTTAGAACACTTGAAAATCAAAACCCCCGCCTTTGATGGATCCAACAGCCCAAGCCTTTACCTAGATTGGGAGATTTCTCTAGACCAATTCTTTAAAAGTTGCCCCTTGAACGAAGAAAGGAGAATGAGGCTAGCCAAGGCACACCTCTCCAAACAAGCTAAAACTCATTGGTTAGTTGTGGAAGGTTTAAGAAGGATCCGCAGGGAGGACCCCATTAGCACTTGGGATGAGATGAAGGTCGAGCTTAGGAAAACCTACACTCTCCAACCCTCTCCCTCCTACTCAAATCACAAAAGCCCAAGGAGCACTTCAACTCCTTCATCCCCACCCGGTCAATCCAAGACCCCAATCACCCATTCCCTACCACTTCCCATCTCTCCCACCCCAACCATTACATTTACACCCCACCTCCAAGTCCACACCACAACCATAGGTCCCCATACCCAATTGGGCCCCATGGCCAACTCTCCACCTAGGCCCATGGTAACCCCCACCACTACCTCTCCATCACCCCCAAAAAGAGACACTCCTCCCAAAACAAATCAACCCAAACCCCTTCAACCCACCCATCTTCCTCTCCCTACCCCAATCCAACTCCCACCAAAGCCTCCACTACTACCCTCACCTATCCTAACCCAAGTTTCCTACTACCTACCACCCCGGATACACCATGCCCCAATCATCACCACACCCTCAAAAGCCCCTCTCACCTCCTTGGAAGAAGAACCCATACCCCACCCCATAGTGGTGAACACTCCAAATCCACTCTCCACCTTGGAGGAAACCCAAGCCCAAATTGAAGAAGAAACAACACACGAGGGTCTTCACCTTACATCACCATCTCTAGTTGGAGTTAAGCTCATCTTAGGAGAACCCATTGTTAGTTGGCTAAAGGAGAGCCCAATTCGAGAGACCCCGGCCCATGTTTTCCCTCCCATAGAACGAGACCTTCCCATAGTGCCCTTCTTCTCCTATCACACCACAATCCAAGCATCCTACCAAGTGGAGACCTTAGAGGACCTTCTCAAGGGCATAGCATGGTAATTAGAGATGACTAGCATGTTGACCCCTATGGTCGAACAACCTAGGAGCCTTAGCCTCCTACACCTATGCATAGGGTCTATCACCTCGGTTTGCACCATTGGTTGCTACACTAGCGACCTCCTTCTATTCCTCCCTACACCCGATAAGCCCAACCTTCTCCTCGATTTAGAGCTTCTTATCTCGGGTAGAAAGCCAAGCCCTCCACTCATGGCCGACCCACTTGTCAAGAACATTGGCCCAACTATCATGGAGAAGGATGACTTAGCACCTTTTAAGGATCTTGAGGACATGGAGTTCCTCCCCCTAGGTGACCCATTTTATGATCCATATGATCCATTCCAATGGGAGTCAAGGGACTCATATGACCCAACCATCTTACCAACCACCCACCCTTTCCTACCCTCACCAACCATATTGGGCCAAACCCACCTCATCCATGACCCGGGTTACACCTTGGGAGCCATGACCTTGGGCCACATATCCCTAGGTAATAAGGTTGTGCCCCACCCCATGATGACCACCTTCTTAGATCCATTCGATCCTTTCCAATGGGAGTTCAAAGGTTGTCCCACACCTATACACATGGAAGTCACCTTTGGGAAAAGCATGCATGTGTCTAGGCTTACCATACCCCTTGGCATGAACACTATGTTGGGTCCATTCATTCATATCACCCACATGTCAAGTAGAAAGTATGAGTGGTCCATATTCGGATGTCATGGTCCACCTTCATTCATCATGGGTCTTAAGCATGTCAAAGGCATCTACGGATGTCCGAGTCCCCCAATATTTATCACCAATTTGCATGATAGGGCCACCTAGGGTGCCCCGGCCCACCTAGACTAACCAAAGTCTACACTGCATCATTACACGATAGGTCTACTTTTGGTTGCCCAGGTCCACCCATCACCCCTAGAATGTCTGCATCCACAACATTGCATAAAGAGATCCGCAAGCACATTAGCAAGAAGAATGTGACTTATAAAAGGTGAGCCGACTGTCATCGACGTCACCAAGAATTCCATGAGGGTGACTTTGTGATGGTAAGGACGGAGAGGCTCTCCCCGGGAGTCATCTCCAAATTGAGGCCACGTGGGGCTGGTCCCTTCCAGGTCCTGAGGCGCATTGGTGCAAATGCCTATGAGTTAGATCTCCCCGAGGAATATGGGGTAAGTCCCACATTCAGTGTCGCCGACCTAGTGCCATACAAGGGACCCACGGTGGTACCTAGTGAGGATATTGAGCCTATTCCCTCCGTTGAGAGAGCACCCACCCGTGCGGAGAGACCACCAGCCAAGAGAGCCCAGCGTGAGCGCATTGAACGAATATTGGATGAATAAGTCACTACCACCCGGAGCAAGGTATACGAGCGCTATCTCGACAGGTGGATGGATCGGTCTCATTCGGAAGACCTAAGGGCTGTACCACTTCTACACCCTCCGAGGAGGGAAGGACACTTACTCGACGGAGTCGAGTTCTCCGCACCCCGGGAGTATGATGGGGACATCACCTCCCATGCCCACGTTCACAGCTCGTCTCCTCGCCCCGGTTGCATCCGGCATGGTCTAGTTATCTAATTTTGAGTCCTACGTAATTTTTATTTGAGTCATTTGATGTAATTTTCATTTTACTTGAGTCATGTCCCTAGGTCTTGTACTTATTTCCCTAAGTTTGCTAGTCATTATGTTGTTTAGTTAGTTATTGGGCCCAATTCATTGGGTTTGGCCCAAGTGCACCCCCTACCCCCTCGGTTATTTGTCATTGAGTCTTTGGTCAGGGACTTATTGTAAAATGTGGGTTGCCTATATATAGGACCCCATTCCCCCCATTTCAACTTAATGAATCAATGAATGAAAAACTTGCCATTTTGAGAGTTTACACTTCTTATCTAGTGGAGAGATTCCATTTTTGGGGTGAGAAGCCCTAGAGGAGAGATTCCCCACCCTTCCCTCTCTTAATCTCTCTTTTTCACTCCACTTTCTCTCTCCTCCACACCCAAATTCAAATTTTCTTCTCTCTCCTCCCTTCCCAACCACCTCCACTCCCCACCTACCCCATTTAAGCCTCTTCCCATTCCTCACAACCCTCATCAATACTCCACCCCTTCCCAAGACCTCCTCCACCAATCCTCTCCTCACCATCCAACCCCCAACTATCCCTCCCACTTTCCCAAGCACCCTTCCCACTACCCCAAGCACCCCTTCCCTTCCCCAACACAAACCCCCCATTCCCAAGATAAAAAATTAACCCCACCCTTAAACCTATTTTCGAATATCATTTCCCTCTCTCCATTCCAACCAAATTCGCAGCCCCCACTACCACCATCTGTTGGACCCTCTTCCAGACCTTATTCTCCATCTCCCACACCTTAGAACACCCCCTCCAAGACCCCCTTACAACCAGGGGTCACTCCCATACTCATCTACCCCCTTCCCCTTCTTCTTTCTTGGTCATTGGAAGCTACTTCGAAGTTCCAATTTGCTGTCCAGAAGTTGCAGGTAAACCAGCAAATTGCAGCGGCCACCACGACTTCCTCCGGACGCGTTTGAAGGCATAAGAGGCATCCGCAGAAGCGTCTCCCTGTCCTCTTCACAACAGAAGTGGTTTCGTCTTCATCCAAGCTGTGTGCTGCCTGGGAGCTTCGTTCTTCCACAACGACGCAGAACTGTCCCTGCTGAGTACCAGAACCGGATTAGAAGCTCTGCCACGACGAACCTCGGAGGAATAAGCCCACAAGCTCTTCTACAAATTTCTTCTTCTTCCTGTCTACTTTCAGAATCAAGAAGCAGAATCCCGTTCAGCATCCTGTGGCAGGAGTTATCATTTTTCTCCCTCTGCTCCATCATCCTGCTACCCACAGTCTGCACCGACAAGTCACCAGTGTTCAGAGCTCCCTGATCTTCTCTGGCATGGTCTGGCCTCCCCCGTCAATTTTTCTGTGAAGAGAACTCGTCCACGATTCCAACGCCTCTGACGGTGCTCGATTCCGAGCTCGGGAGCTGCCGGGGCATCATCTGCAACCTACTGTTGGAAACCAGAAGCTGCCAGTCCGAGATTCTACCTCCCTGTTCGAGCCTCCACCCAGGGCAGCCGCGGCTCCAGAAGAATTCTACAAAATTCTGAGGGGTTTTAGTACCAGTCCCGAAGAGTTTCCCACAGGTCTCGCCACCAACAAAATTCTTGATCGAGTTCTACAGCAGAAACATCGACTATCTGTCCCTGTTCGGAGAGGGCAGGCAGAACCGGTGACTTCATCTTCAATGCTTTTAATCCTAGTTTCCCCTCCCCGCTTGGCCGGCTGAAGGCCCCTCCCTGCGTGGAGGTAATTTTGGTTGTAATCACTATTAACCCCCACCCCAAGGTCCCCCTCCTGCGAGAGGTGTAGTGTTGTAACTTCTTTGGGCAGGTCAAGCGACACCGCCGCGGCGTGTGGGGATCCACTCGCCTCCCCCCTCGCCCTCGTCTCCGAGCGGGACCGGTTTCTTCAAACCGGTCGAGTAAGTGCTCACACCTCACTCCATTTAGTGCTTGTCTTTCAATATTAGTTCTAGTTCCGCTGGTTATCCGAGTGAGAGCTCGATCCTCAAGCCCCATTGCCTTGAGTGATCACCGTGGGAAGAGTGCAACCGGTGCCTTCGGCACTTCGTTGGCCCCGTTGAATTGGGCTTCCAAATCCATTGGGAATCAAATCTTGGCCTTGCTGGCCCTCTACCAGCAGGGGCCTAACCCCTCAACCTCACCTTGGCATTGCCAAGTTACCCCGGGCTTGGGTGAGTGTCGATAGAGCGGTGGCCCAATTCGGCCCATTTGAATGCGATTGTGCTTGCTTGCATTAGGTCCGAGGTTGTGTCACATCAGGGTCTTTTCTCGAAAGCTCCTTGTTTGGATTTTTATCATCTTATTTTATCTCCTTTCCTTTGATCCACCTTGGCTGCAGCACGTCCACTGGCTGGTAACCGCTCCCCAATGGTGAAATCTACAGGTTTGTGACCTGGGGTACTTCCACTGCGCTGGAAGTTGATCATTTATTTTATCTCCTTCGTGCACCGTGTGCACACTCCCCCTTTTATCCGAACATCGTTGATTTCATTGAATTTCCGAGATTGCTTCATCTCGAGCTTTTGATTTGATTCTTATCAAGTAATGTTGATTGCGTGTCTCATCACACCTTGGCATCTACTTTTCAGTTTGCTACGCTCCCTTGCAAAGCAGACGCCAAGGCGGGGCAGCTGTAGACACGCTAAAATTGACATTATTTTGAGCATATCTCGTATTATCGTGCAATGCCCCATTTGACCCTCAAATTAGCTTGTTTGAGTGGTTTTTCCCATTTTTCTGGATTTGTATCTTATTTTCCCCCATTTTTCTCCTTTTTCCTATTTTCCTGGATTTTCTGGGCATTTATCTCAATTTCTGAAATTTACGACCTGGGTAAGGGCGTGTTTTGTTAAAACACGACCTGATCTAGGGCGTTTATTTGAGAAAGGACGACCACACCTGAGGGCGTCAATTCTTGGTTTCTGACCGACTTCCCCGTTTTAAAGACTTGAAATTAACGCCCTTCCCAGGGGCGTGTTTTTAAAAGTGGCTTTGCCTGAGGCGTGTTTCATAATTTTCAAAAATGGGGAGTTTTTATTTCTAAAAATTGGTTTTTGAATTTACGCCCTTGTGCAGGGCGTGTTTTTAAGAGACGCCCGTTGGGCAGGTCGTCAATTCTTGAATTGACGCCCTTGTCCAGGTCGTGTTTTAGTTTTGTGTTCCGAACGAACGCAGACTTTCCCCAGAGAGTCCCTGCTTCGTTTGGGCTCTTGCCCAGCTTAATCTTCCCCTCCTTGGGCTCTTGCCCCTTCTTATCTTTTCCTCCGTTGGACTCTTTCCTTCTTATCTCTTCTTCGATCTTATTAATAGAGCTTCTGCAGCTCTGTTAAGAGGTTGATTTTTTTCGGATCCCTTTTCCGATTCTTCTTCCTCCCCCCGTTGTTCTTCTTCTGTTTTTCTTCTTCTTCTGTCTTCTTTTTTCTGTTTTCTTCTTTTCTTCCTTCACGCAGGTTGGTGTTGCTGTGGCTGAAGGACAAGGCTCCTACGTCCCACCTTTTCATCCATCAAAGCCTCCTCCCAAACGCTAATCAAGGCCAAAAGAAGCAGCACAGGCTCTTTCTTCTTTTTATTTTTATTCTTCCTTTTGTTTTTATCATCATCGATTCATATATGCATGCATCATTACTGTAATCCTTTAACTCAACCACGTTGAGTCTTTCCCCACAGTGCACTCTCGCACACCTTTCATCATTTTTTATTTACATTCATATCATCCATATTCCCACACCATTTTGCATAGGGGTTTAAGGGCAAAACACCCTTAAGGTGTGTTCTTCACCATGTTATCATGCTCATATTTTTATTAAGGATTTGATGCTACACTCACCATGTTCTAATTCAACTCTTTTATTGGTGTTTGTCTTTTTTTCTTGCAAGGGTAATTAATCGAAGAACTCTCTTCATCGGCCGGCCGATTTGAAGAGAAAGGAGCACTCACAATCCCCGCGCTTTCAAGGTATTTTTCGCGATCCCTCCATGCTTTTCATTATTATATTTTGAGGCCTCGCGTCTCTGGCGATCACAAACTCCATCTTAGCACCTCGTGCTTATTTGTGCCTTACATTGCTTATTTATTCATTAATTTCTATTCATTCCTGAGTGGATTTCTAATTAGGATCTACACAATGTACAGACTTGATGTTGATCAAAAGACCTTTGGACATCAGCCCAAGGCGTCAACGCTTGCATCGTGCAGCGTCCCCTCAGCTCCTCAAGCGAGATGCTCACGCCCTTAGCAACTGGCCAATGCATCAACACATCCAGTGACAGCGTCGACGCAGTGAACAAGGAAGAAAGCGAAAGACGCACAATTGCGTCTACGCAGTCAGCCAAGTGCGTCAACGCACTAAAGGCACAGAACCAAAGAAGACAGACAGGCTGTACAGACTTTGATGCACAAAGTGATGAGAACATCACCTCCTATTTCATCAGGCATGGTCTAGTCATTTAATTTTGAGTCCTATGTAATTTTTATTTGAGTCATTGATGTAATTTTCATTTTATTTGAGTCATTTCCCTAGGTCTAACATTTATTTTCCTATGTTTGAGTGTCATTAGATTGTGTAATGTGCTAATTGGGCCCATTTCTTTGGGCTTGGCCCAATGAGCTCTCCTACCCCTTCGGTTATTTGTCAATGAGGCTTTTGTCAGGGTCTTTTGTAGAAATGTGAGTTTCCTATATATAGGACCCCATTTCCTCCATTTGAACTTAATCAATCAATGAATCAATCAATGAAAAATGCCATTTGAGAGTCCAAAGCTTAGTTTAGTGGAGTGATTCCAACATTTCTTGGGTGAGATGCCCTAGGGGAGAGATTCCCCACCCTTCCCTCTCTTAATCTCTCTTTTTCACTCCACTTTCTCTCTCCTCAACACCCAATTCCGAATTTGCTTCTCTCTCCTCCCTTCCCCAACCACCTCCACTAGCTACCCACCTCATTTAAGACCCTCCACTTCCCCAAGCCACCATTACTCCACCCCCTAGTCCCAAGGGAGCTTCCACCAATCCTAGCTCCACCTCCCAACCCCCAACTACCCCACCCACTTCCCCAAGCACCCTTCCCACTACCCCAAGCACCCATTCCCTTCCCCAACACAACTCTTCCCATTCCCAAAGCCCCACTAACCACATTAGTCCATTTTCAAATTTTGGAGAAAGATCTCTCCTTCTCTCTTCCCCACCCATCCCAAATTCGTAGCTCCCCTCTCACCCACTGCAAACACCACCTTCTAGACCCCATTCTCCCTCATACACACCTTGGAACACCCCCTCCAAGACCCCCTTACAACCAGGGGTCACTCCTACACTCATCCACCCCCATTTCCCCTCCCACATACCCCATTCCCCCCCGTCATCTTCAACCTACAGTTTCAGTTGCAGATCAGAAGAAGAGTACCGACTTGCAGAGGTGACCACGGCTTCCTCCGGGCGATTCTGAAGGCCCAAGATACATCCGTGGAAGCGTCTGCCTGTCCTCTTCGACACCAAAGTGGTTTCGTCTTCATCGGAGCTCGGGGCTGTCCAGGAACTCCGTTCTCCCACGACTGCGCGGAACCCTCCCTGCCAAGCATCAGAACCTGAGAGATCACTCTGCCACGACGAACCCTAGTGGATTCATGCTGAAGCCCCTTCATCAAAGTTCTTCCTCTGCTCGTCTTCTTCCAAGATCAAGAAACAGAACCTCATTCGGCTGCCGGAGGAAGGAGTTACGAATTTTCTCCCCCGAGCTCTCCAGTTCTGTCTCCTGCTGTCTACTCCGACCAGTGCCAACTCTTCAGGGTACACCGACCGCCCTCAACCTCTGATTGCAGCCCCGTTACCTTCTGCTGAAAGCTACTTTGACCACGAAGACGTCACCGCTGGTTTCGTGCTGATCGGAGTTCGGGAGAGTGCGTGGCGTCCTCTGCAACCTGCTGCCAGAAGTCTGCAACTGTGGATCAGAAAACCTCATGTCCTGTTCCAACCTCTGCTCCGGTCAGCCACGGTCTCAGAAGAAATTCACAAAAATCTGAAGCGTTCCTGTACCTGTTACAAAGCTTTTGCCGCCAGTCTCGCTATCGGTAAAATTTGTCAGAAGGATCTACGGTCATTACACCGCCCCACTGTCCCTGTTCGCAGATAACCGGCAGATTCGGCATCCACACTCAACCGACATTCTTTACCTTATTTTCCCCACCCCGCTTGGCCGGCTGAAGGCCCCACCCTGCATGGTGGTAGTTTTGATTGTAACACCTTAATCCCCACCCCAAGAACCCCCCCCCTTGCATGGGGTGTAGTGCATATAATTTACAATTTCAGGTTGAAGCTTCTCCGGCGCGGCGTGCGGGTAAGCCCACGCTTCCTCGCTCGCCCTCGTCTCCGACCGAGATCGGTGTCTTCACACCGACTAGGTGAGCCACTGCACACTCCTCTTTGCTGAAATTTCCTTGCTTGAGTAGTATTGTATCTTAGTGCCGTCGGTGGTAAGTGGAGTGCCCGAACTCAAATTTGCTTGTGAATGAATGATTACCGCGGGTGAGTTGTGAGTGAACCGTTAATACCCACGCCCTCGGCGTGCTGGCCGTCTATGAGAGTGGACATCCTAGGACCCTTGAGAGGTCCAATCCTAAGCTAGCCAACCCTCGGAGCAGCAAGGGCCCGTCCCGGACCCTCACCACTATCACCGGTTTGCCTACGGGCACAAGAGTGCGCTTAGCGGGTGAGTCCACCTGAGTAAAGTCACCGGTTCGTGCGTTGGTTACTTGCTAGGTCCAAGGGTCATTTGATCATGTGAAGAACCCCCTAGGTCGTGTCACATCAAGTGGTATCAGAGCAAGTCATTGACTTGTCTCTATCAAGTCAAGTCCATGGGCACGCTTGCATTAGAGTTCTCATCGGATCGTTCCATGCATTATCCACCTCCCATTGTCATTGAGTCTACAGACCAAAAAGCCCCAATTCCCATCATATCCCAAGCATACCTACCTAATGGGAGCCCCACAGAAATTGACTTCATCTACATGGTAGAAGATAATTGGGTATCCCCCGACATTGTAGCCACCCTCTCTACGACCGGACAAATTGTGCACAATGGAGACCTAGTCTTCATTGAATTCCATAAAAGGTTTGGAGAGACCAAATACTTTGATGGAGCTTGGTGTCAAATTGGAACTTTGGAAGGCCCTTGCATAATCCTAGGGAAACAATGGCTTGATGAACGGAATACCACCTTCCACCCATTGCGTTGGTCTTGCTTACTTCATCCCCCACATCTCCCGGGAGCCTATGGTTTCAACAACCTTTTGTTCCCTCACCCACCGGGGCCCCATACCCGGCCACCATGCCCTCTCAACCCACTTCGAAGAATGAACAAGGTCATGAGTGAACATGAGGAAAACCCGGCCCACAAGACCAAATCCCCGAGATTGGACACCAATCCAAATCCCTTCCCCACATTCAAGGAAATTCATACTCCTATCAATAAGGAAGAAGGACATCAACTCATCCCCGTCCAAACAAACACATACCTCCCCAAACCACTCAATCTCATGCAAAAGGTGGTGACCCTAGGAGAACTCATCATCAAATGGCTCAAGCAAAATCCCATCCCTCATACCTTGTACTTTCAAAACCCAACCATGGAGCATCCTTTCCAATTAGCACCCATTAACTCCTATCACACCACATTCCAATCCTACTATGAGGTAAATAGTTGGGATGATCTCATCAAGGGTTTAGAATGGCAACTAAAGTTGACTTGCTTATTGACCATAGGAGAGGCCCACCCAAGAAGACTTAGTCTCATCCATCCATGTGTTGGTTCTATCACCTCAGTCTACACCATTGGTTGCTACACTAGTGACCTCCTTCTCATTCTCCCCATGGATGAAGAACCCATCATGGTCCACTCCACTACCATTAAGATCTCAAGTACCTTGACCGACTGGCCCACTAAAGATCTTGGTCCAGTTACCTTGGGGAAGGATGACCCACCATGCGTGGATCATGTGGACATAGAGTTCCTTCCTCTAGGAAGCCCAGTCCATGACCCCTTTGATCCCTTCCAATGGGAGTCTAGGTACCCATGTAATACACCCACATTACCCACAACTCCCCTTTCCCTACCCCAACCAACCATGTTGGACCAAGAACACCTCTTCCAAGACTTGGGCCACACAAAGGGAACCATCACCATAGACAACATATGCCTAGGAAGCAAAGAAGACCCCCTCTCCATAATGCCCACCTTCCTAGATCCTTTTGACCCTTTCACATGGAAGTTCAAAGGCCATCCCACACCCATACACATGGAAGTCATCTTTGGGAAAGGAATGCATAAGTCTTGGCATAACACATCACTTGGCATGATTCATAAGACGGGTCCATTCATTCACAACACCCACATGTCAAGTAGGAAGCATGAATGGACCATTTTTGGATGTAATGGTCCACCTCCATTCATCATGAGTCTTAAGCATGAGAGTTCCATATTCGGATGTAATGGGCCACCGTCATTCATCATAAGTCTTAAACATGATAGGAGCATTCACGGATGTCCGGGTCCCCCGGCACTCATCACACCCATACATGAAAGGGACACATATGGATGCCCCGGCCCTCCCTCACTTCACATTAGTCATACACATGTCAAAGGCATCTACGGATGTCCGGGTCCCCCGATATTTACCACCACTTTGCATGATAGGGCCACCTACGGGTGCCCCGGCCCACCTAGGTTGACCGAAGTCTACACTGCATCATTACATGATAGGTCTACTTTTGGTTGCCCCGGTCCCCCTTTGCATACCACACACTTCCCACCCACACCGCACCGTAGCTCAAGGCATACTCATTCAAGCAAGCATCTAGCAATGGGCGGTGAGGGTCGTAATAAGCGGGCAAAAACTCACGAGTGGCACTTCGAATTCCAAGAAGGCAACCTCACGATGGTGGTTTTGGAATGGCTCTACCTTAGGGCCACCTCCAAATCGAGGGCACGAGGACTTGGACCTTCCATGTTCCAAGTGGCTTTGGCAACCTGGCTTATGGGTTAGATTTACTCATGGGATTTTGGGATATACCTCACTTTTCATGTAACGAATCTAGCACCCTCTAAGGGCACCACGGTAGATCCTAGTGAGCACCTTGAGCCTACCCCCATCTTTGTGAGCGACACCCTCAGAGAGCTTCCACATAACAACTTGAGAGCCCGACGTGTGCACACGGAGGCAATACTGGGCAAGCAAGGTACTATCATCGGCAAGAGGGTGTGTCCAAGCCACCTTGAGGAGTTGAAGCGTCGTCCCCTGGTTGCGAACGTGATGTTGAGTTTGGAGGTTGAAGCTTGCTCGCAGTTGCGTCGGAGGACCTCTTCTCCCCCCGGTGGACTCATACTCGACGGAGTCGAGTTCTTTGCACCCCAGGAGTATGATGAGAACATCACCTCCTATTTCATCAGGCATGGTCTAGTCATTTAATTTTGAGTCCTATGTAATTTTTATTTGAGTCATTGATGTAATTTTCATTTTATTTGAGTCATTTCCCTAGGTCTAGCATTTATTTTCCTATGTTTGAGTGTCATTAGATTGTGTAATGTGCTAATTGGGCCCATTTCTTTGGGCTTGGCCCAATGAGCTCTCCTACCCCTTCGGTTATTTGTCAATGAGGCTTTTGTCAGGGTCTTTTGTAGAAATGTGAGTTTCCTATATATAGGACCCCATTTCCTCCATTTGAACTTAATCAATCAATGAATCAATCAATGAAAAATGCCATTTGAGAGTCCAAAGCTTAGTTTAGTGGAGTGATTCCAACATTTCTTGGGTGAGATGCCCTAGGGGAGAGATTCCCCACCCTTTCCTCTCTTAATCTCTCTTTTTCACTCCACTTTCTCTCTCCTCAACACCCAATTCCGAATTTGCTTCTCTCTCCTCCCTTCCCCAACCACCTCCACTAGCTACCCACCTCATTTAAGACCCTCCACTTCCCCAAGCCACCATTACTCCACCCCCTAGTCCCAAGGGAGCTTCCACCAATCCTAGCTCACCTCCCAACCCCCAACTACCCCACCCACTTCCCCAAGCACCCTTCCCACTACCCCAAGCACCCATTCCCTTCCCCAACACAACTCTTCCCATTCCCAAAGCCCCACTAACCACATTAGTCCATTTTCAAATTTTGGAGAAAGATCTCTCCTTCTCTCTTCCCCACCCATCCCAAATTCGTAGCTCCCCTCTCACCCACTGCAAACACCACCTTCTAGACCCCATTCTCCCTCATACACACCTTGGAACACCCCCTCCAAGACCCCCTTACAACCAGGGGTCACTCCTACACTCATCCACCCCCATTTCCCCTCCCACATACCCCATTCCCCCCCGTCATCTTCAACCTACAGTTTCAGTTACAGATCAGAAGAAGAGTACCGACTTGCAGAGGTGACCACGGCTTCCTCCGGGTGATTCTGAAGGCCCAAGATACATCCGTGGAAGCGTCTGCCTGTCCTCTTCGACACCAAAGTGGTTTCGTCTTCATCGGAGCTCGGGGCTGCCCAGGAACTCCGTTCTCCCACGACTGCGCGGAACCCTCCCTGCCAAGCATCAGAACCTGAGAGATCACTCTGCCACGACGAACCCTAGTGGATTCATGCTGAAGCCCCTTCATCAAAGTTCTTCCTCTGCTAGTCTTCTTCCAAGATCAAGAAACAGAACCTCATTCGGCTGCCGGAGGAAGGAGTTACAAATTTTCTCCCCCGAGCTCTCCAGTTCTGTCTCCTGCTGTCTACTCCGACCAGTGCCAACTCTTCAGGGTACACCGACCGCCCTCGACCTCTGATTGCATCCCCGTTACCTTATGCTGAAAGCTACTTTGACCACGAAGACGTCACCGCTGGTTTCGTGCTGATCGGAGTTCGGGCGAGTGCGTGGCGTCCTCTGCAACCTGCTGCCAGAAGTCTGCAACTGTGGATCAGAAAACCTCATGTCCTGTTCCAACCTCTGCTCCGGTCAGCCACGGTCTCAGAAGAAATTCACAAAAATCTGAAGCGTTCCTGTACCTGTTACAAAGCTTTTGCCGCCAGTCTCGCTATCGGCAAAATTTGTGAGAAGGATCTACGGTCATTACACCGCCCCACTGTCCCTGTTCGCAGATAACCGGCAGATTCGGCATCCACACTCAACCGACATTCTTTACCTTATTTTCCCCACCCCGCTTGGCCGGCTGAAGGCCCCACCCTGCGTGGTGGTAGTTTTGATTGTAACACCTTAATCCCCACCCCAAGAACCCCCCCCTTGCATGGGGTGTAGTGCATATAATTTACAATTTCAGGTTGAAGCTTCTCCGGCGCGGCGTGCGGGTAAGCCCACGCTTCCTCGCTCGCCCTCGTGTCCGACCGGGATCGGTGTCTTCACACCGACTAGGTGAGCCACTGCACACTCCTCTTTGCTGAAATTTCCTTGCTTGAGTAGTATTGTATCTTAGTGCCGTCGGTGGTAAGTGGAGTGCCCGAACTCAAATTTGCTTGTGAATGAATGATTACCGCGGGTGAGTTGTGAGTGAACCGTTAATACCCACGCCCTCGGCGTGCTGGCCGTCTATGAGAGTGGACATCCTAGGACCCTTGAGAGGTCCAATCCTAAGCTAGCCAACCCTCGGAGCAGCAAGGGCCCGTCCCGGACCCTCACCACTATCACCGGTTTGCCTACGGGCACAAGAGTGCGCTTAGCGGGTGAGTCCGCCCGAGTAAAGTCACCGGTTCGTGCGTTGGTTGCTTGCTAGGTCCAAGGGTCATTTGATCATGTGAAGAACCCCCTAGGTCGTGTCACATCACAAAGACGATTGTATAGACTTTGTGTTAGAAACGAGTGTATGGACTTAGTTAGTTCAGTGCAGTCCATAGCAATGTATAGACTTAGGCTTTCTGAACGATGCACAAAAGCAGTGTATGGACTTAAAGACCCTGAGCCAATGTATAGACTTGCCTTAACAATGAATGTGTAGACTTTGAAACAGAAGTCAGGCAACCGGATGTACAGAGTTGGTCAAAGCAGCAATGTATAGAGTTGAAACGCTTGAAGGCCAATGTACAGACTTGGATGCCCAATCGCCAATGTATAGACTTGTAAGATGTGAGGCAATGTGTAGGCTTTGCGTTCAACTGGATGTATAGACTTGGAGGGTTCACTGATGGCTGTACAGACTTTGAAATAAAGAGTGTACAGACTTGAAAGTTCAAGGCCACGATGTATAGACTTTGTGAAGTGATGCTTGAGCCAAGAGACAGTGTACAGACTCTGTGATGAAAGGCTGATAGAGCGAGCGATGTATAGAGTTGGAGGATGCTGTGCAATGTATAGACATCCATACAAAAATAGACAAGGCAACATGGCGTCAACCCAGTTGATCCACTGCGTCAACGCAGCAAGTAAACTAGCAACTACTGCGTCAACGCATTGTCCTTGTAGCGTCAACGCAGCTAGTGAACAGACAGCCAATGCGTCAACCCAAACTCCAACTGCGTCAACGCACTCAGTGTGACTCATGGTGTGTCAGCCATCATCAAAACCACACAGGGGCACAACAGTGTGGCAGATCTTTTAATCAGTTCTAGAATAGAAATACGGGCCGGTGTTCTGTCCAGATGCTTCAATAAATCATACTCCGTGCCCTGTGTAGATTCTTGTTCTTGCTCTCCTTGTTCCTGTGGTGACTCCTGCTCCCGCTGGGGAAACACTCGTTGAAACATTCGTTCGCTACGGAGCACCATTGTTCTTTGCGCCTCTATCGGGACCGGTGTGGGTAAAGGGGTGGAGGAAGTAGAGGGAGTGGTGTTGGATGTAGGCGCAGGGTTGGTGGGAGGAAGGGTTCTTATAAGGGGCCTCGCCAGCCGTGGATTATTGGAATGAGGTGATGGTGATTGTGTAACAAGAAGGGGCCTTGGAATCATGGTGGCGGTAGATGGAGGTGGAACGGGAGGGGTGACGGCTGCCGGCGAGGTACGAATAAGAGGAGGTTTGTTTGGTGGAGGGTTTTGGGGTGATTGAGAATTTGTGGGTTGGCGCAAAAGAAGGGGACGTGAAGGGACGATATTGGCATTGGATGGCCCAGGAGTGAGGGAGCGTATAAGGGGACGTTGTGGTTGGGAAGGTGGGATAGGCGGGTGCCTCCTTATCAATGAGGGTGGTGGATTAGAATTCTGATTAATAGCCCGGACAGAGGCATTTTCATTGTGCCAAATTTGTCCTCTCTCCACTTCATGGATCAAGGTGACAATATTCACTTGCTGATTTGGGACTGGATGCTCTGGTAGTGGATTATTAACAATCCCCATATTGGGTAAGGGAGCAGGAACCTGTTGTTGTTGTGGAGCTTGTGGTTGTCCTTGTTGCTGATGCTGTTGAGCTACTGGCTGCCGAGGAGGCCTTCGGACTTTTAAAGAAGCAATGACTTTCCTCATCTCGTCCCAATCAATATCACCCTGATCATTCATGTCATGTATGTAATCTTTGAAGTGAAAGCAATGATCGATATTGTGCCCCGGTTGTCGGTGAAAGACACAATACCGGGATGTATCCACATGTTGGGGCCATATTGCTCTTTCCTTTGGCAATGTGAGCAGGTTAGCGGCCATGAGGGCATTAAAGATATCCAATAAGCTTTCGGGAAGAGGGGAGTACTGTGCCCTTCGGGGACCCAAAGGCCTTCTTTGTTGAAATTGTTGTGGTGCATAATTGGCCGGTGGGGGCACTTGGTGATATTGTGGGGTTTGATTTGGTGGAGCAATGTAGGGTTGTTGTTGAGGAGGTGGAGGAGGTCGTAAGGTCTGAGGAGGGTTGTTATTTGGCTGGTGGACTTGATTATGGAAGGCGGGCTGTTGTGGTGACGGCCCTGGGTTTGAAGGGTGGCGGAAGGGTGTGGAATTGCCAAACGCGCTCACCTGCTCGTTGGTAACGGTGCCTTCAGTGGTTGCCCCAGTATTGCCAATATTAACATTCCTCTTTATCACCTTTGGCCTTGGCTCGAACATGCCCATGATTGGCGAATCCTTCATTTGTGTCTGAATGTATCTAGCTCTTTCATAGAGCTCTTCCATAGTGCTTAATTTATTCATGGCCAGGATATGGCGGAATTGTGGAGTAGAATTTGAAATAATCATTTTGACTTGCTCCGTCTCTGACAATGTGTCTTTCAATTTCTCGGCCATGGCCCTCCACCTATCAGCAAATAAAACGAAGTCCTCCTCGAGCTTCATCTTTTCAGCAACCAGGTCTATAACGGACAAGGAGGGACCCACACGGTCCTTGTACTTCTGTATGAATTTTCGTTGAACTATATCAAAATCACCGGCATCGGCCGGCTCTAGGGAATAAAACCATTCAAGTGCGGGGCCATCCAAAGACCGCCTGAAGAGATAAGCCAATGAATTTTTATTATCTTGCCAAAATGACGCTTCATACATAAAATCCTTTAGGTGGATGTTCGGGTTGCCCGTGCCATTATATCGCCTGAAATTCGGCATTTCTGATGGTGGTAGATGGAAAACCGGCATAGGGGGAAGCACGATCTCAGGAGCAACCTTGAGTGTAGTGACCCTCTTAAGCTGTTCCTCCATTTTGGCCATCCTTTGGAATAACAGAGCATGGTTATTAGACTCGACTGGGGCCTGATGAAAGGAATGTTGGTTTGTTATAGGCCTTCTTAGAATTTGGGAACCAAGGGGCTGCTGAGGCCTAACAATGGAGTGACTTGCCGGTTGGTCCGGCATAGTCACAACAGGAGTTGATGGGCGCGAGGGTACCCTAGGGACGACCGATAGGTCATTAGGAGAATTAGCGGAGTGGCCACCCATGGCCTGATGAGGGTTAGAAGACGACGGGATGAACTTTCCCTTCAGAAGAGCGGCTTGAGCTGCCTGGCACTGAGAATCATCCACCTGAGCAATAGCCTTGAGAATCTCATTGAGATTGAGGGAAGAGGAAGTGTCCCCTGGAGTATTCTGGGTAGTACGTCGAGCCTGGGAAGAAGGCTCAACCTCCAAAGCAGTAGTGGTGGTGTCCACCATATGGACTTGATTGGAGGAAGAATAGTAATTTCCCTCATAATAAACAGAATCTTGAGAGGGAATCTCATAAAACGGGTCAGAATGACCCTCCTCATTACCATCATAAGTGTATCCGTAGTTGGCCATGTTGAGAATTTTACCTGAACGCAATTTCATACTTAAGGAGAAAGAGATGAATGTCTCGCAATAAGATATAACCCAAAAGATATCACCTTTTCAAAAGAAACACACAAGTTGTAATGAGCGCAAGATTTTAAGATTTCTCTTGGAAATTAGGGTGGATTCAATATTAGGTACTTTCTTTTAAAGGTGGATCCTGGTTGAAAATTTGGGTATAATCTCCGGGTATCTAGATTTTCTCTCCTTTCCAACGAATGGGTCAACTATACTCCGGGTACTTCAATGGTACAACCTGCCTAGCGTCCGTGAGGGAATCCACGGGTGCGAGTACTTACGGAGGCTTGGCTTAGGAATTTTCGGTCCAAAGAGACGGAATGCTCAATGGAGGGTCCTTCCTTCACCAAGAGGGGTGAAAACTCCTAACAAGTGTGGGGAGAGGAGGTCTCCCAAACCGTATGCCAAGATGAATGCAAACAGGTAATATCACCAACAGATATATGATCAGTCAATCAAACAGACAAAAAGAGTAGTTCTGTGGGCACAGAACAAAAATGCGACCCAGGGCAGGTCGCTATTTTAATGAACAGCACCTGGAGTGCAGGCGCTAATCACCGCGAACAGTGAAAAGAACACCTCTGGGCAGAGGCGCAAAGCATTGTAAACAAATACTCAGGAAATAACCAAATCACCAATAATTAAGACAATGCCGCCTTAAGCTAAGGCGTCCAATGATAAAATGACGCCCGGGAGTTGGGGCGTCAAAATCACTGAACAATGATCCAATCGCATTAAAACAAACAGTAACAATGGAAATGACGCCTTGCTGTAAGGCGTCTTATGATGAAATGACGCCTCTGTACGAGGCGTGAATAATAAAATGACGGCAGCAGGGAAGGCGTTACTTCAGCTTAATGAACTGACAATCAGAATAAACCAATGGAAACTACAAAACTGGCTAATCATTGGGGAGGTGTGCACGTGGTGCACAATGGGGAGTGTGCTACGTGGAGCACAAGGGAGGGACACGCGAGGGTATCAAAGGAGGGGCACCGAGGGCGCCAATGGGAGGGTGCTACGTGGAGCACTAGGGAGGGGTACACGAGGGTACCAATGGGAGGGACACGCGAGGGTGTCAATGGGAGGGGCACGCGAGGGTGCCAATGGGAGTGTGCTACGTGAAGCACATGGGAGGGGTAATCAAACTAAAAACACTAGAAGTCCCACCGTGATTGCCAATTTGTAGATTATGAGAAATCCACTTAATGAAAAAGGGGAATGAAACCCAAGCTCAATTTCTAAAGCTTAAAAATTAAATGGGGAGAAAAGGGGAGCATGCGAGGATGCTAAGGGAAAAAGTGATCGCCAGAGGGGTTACCTCAAATAAGAAAAGGATGATCGCGAGTA
The DNA here is from genome assembly GCA_022559845.1 of Amorphophallus konjac. NCBI lineage: Eukaryota > Viridiplantae > Streptophyta > Magnoliopsida > Alismatales > Araceae > Amorphophallus > Amorphophallus konjac. The sequence continues at coordinate 130,614,516 of CM040127.1, forward strand.
CCTTGTGTTAAGCGGGGGAGATTGTGAACCCTTTCTTCCTCCTTCTACCGGCCGACCGATGAAGGGGGTTCTTAGTCATGATTACCTTGCAAGAACACACAAATTAAATAAAAGAGTGGATTAGCCAAAAGGTGTAGTATCAAAGTTCTAAGATTATGAAATTAATCAAATTAAACATGAACATGAACACACCTTGTGTGTTTTAGTTTTAAACCCCTAAGAGGAGTAACAAGGTTTGAAAAATATGGATGCAATGCTAAGCAATGATATGTAGAGTATGAGATCTAACAAGAACTAGAGGGAGGAAGGATGTGTGATGATGTTATGAATGCTAACAACACAATAAAACAAGCAAAAGAGAAAGAGAGAGCTCCTCTCTACTGTGCGTGCAGCAGTAGCGGCGATGAAGCTTTAGTATGCGATGGAACTGCAGTGGTTCATCTGTAGAAGAATAAGAGAATCGCCTGGAAGGAGAGCTCATTTGGATGAATAACCTGCAAAATAAATAAGACACTATTCTCTCTGTCAGCTCTGCTCTCTTAATGATGATCTCTCTCTCCGTTCTCTGTTCTCTTCTCTCGCGCGAAGAGACCCAGGAGGGGTATTTATAGGGCTAAGATCTTTGGAGAACAAGGATCAAAACAAGGTAAAGATCTTCCATCAAGAAACTCCCTTCCCAATCGAATACAAGGCTCAAAATGAGGAAGGAACCATTACTGGAAAGAAGCAGGCGAAAGGGAGACATAATTGAAAATGACGACCCCATGAAGGGCGTCAATTAAAAATGACGACACATCCAATGGCGTTAATTAGAACAACGACTCCCATCAAGACGTCAATTCTAGGATTTAATTATAGAAACAAATAACTTTCCTTATTTAAAATTATCAACTGACGCCTGCCAGACAGACGTCAAATAATCAACGCCTTTAGGGGAGACGTTAATTATACATTTTTCATTTTATTTAAAATTCAGAATTTTTAGTAAATCCAGAAAATGACGCCCGTATTGGTAGTCGTCCATTTTTAAAAGAGGCGCCCTTGGCCATGCCGTCAATTTAAATAGCGCCTCTGATCAGGGCGTTAATTCTAAAAAAGCAAGAAATCATAATTAATTTATAAAAATAGAAAAACTTCATATTAAATCAATATTGAAATCCGCTTTGGGGCGTCACATGGTGACATGAGATTTACTCAACATAGCATCAATTTTAGCGTGTCTATAAGACTAAGGCTTCTGTTGTATTTGTCATAGCTGCTGTCGCATCATGTATCCGCAAGACTGGACCTATGTTACCTGCTATGGATCTAAGCATGTCTTCATGGAAGAAATTAACAGGAAGAGAGGGGAAACCTATCCAGACAGGAATTATCGATGGATCAGCATCGTAGTTAAAATCATAAGCACATCTGAAGAACCTGAAAAGAAATCCTTTGACATATAGGCTTTTCTGTAATAACACTCTAAGAAAATCTGCTTCACATCCCAATCTAACAAGAATATGTCTAGCATTCAATCTGCTTATTACAAACTCCGAAGTTAACTGGAGACGCTGCGAAAGGCAGAGCTTGATCTCTGGAATGGATGGACGGCCATATGAGCATTTTGCAATAATCACATTCTGAAGATGCGAACAGGAGGCCTGCACTTCATCTTGTGAGAAAAACACGGCAGGCTCACCCTGATCCGTGAACGCCGGAGACTTCACTTGAATGTGAGGGCGAGGCCGATGACGATCTTCCATCAGAATCTGTGCAAAAGTCTTCCGAGGCATTGCTGTAGCTGAGTTCGGGAGGACAACATCTGCACTTTCTGGCGTATTAAGGACCTCCCCCACCACGCCAGCCATAGCCGGCAAGGAGGGGAGTTCTCCGATCAAACAGAGAGAAGAAGGCGGGAGAGGACAAACCAGAGATTCTCTAACTAGAAAATGTTAGAGAGAGACCGTTGCCTAATGATGCTTTCAAAAAGGGTGACTTGGTAATGGTTAAAAGAAGAGAAGTGATGGCTTCCAACCCCAAAGGGAAGTTGGTTGAAAACTAGGTCAGACCGTATGTCGTCTACCGAGTACATGTAGGGGGTGCGTATGTCCTTGTGGATCACAAAGGAGTCATCCGGTTCTCCCCCCTTAATGGGAAATGCCTGAAGCTGTATCACACGGTTCAACTGGCATTCCCAGAATGACTTATGTCTACCCTTGGTCTAGTGGCACCCGACCCTGGCTAAGTTTCATCTACCTTAGTCTAGTGGCACCCAGCCCTAGCTAAGTTTCATCTGCCTTGGTCTAGTGGCACCCCGCCCTAGCTAAGTTTCATATGCCTTAGTCTAGTGGCACTCTGCCCTCGCTAAGTTCCACCTACCTTAGTTTAGTGACAGTTTGCGATGGGATCTTTTCGTTCTGGTTTTCTTTTTATTTATGATTATCATTTGGGTTTATTTGGTTTATTTCACGTGTTGATCAACCAATTCACCAACTGGTAATTAACTGACTGATTGATTGCGCGGGCGTGCCACTCACGTGAGTGACGAATTTATTATGCGCTCGTTCTGACCCGTGTCGGGCGAGAGAGAGGTTCGGTCGGGACCAGCAATCCGCCATACCGTAAAGGCTATGTCATTAATTACATCCCCCACGAGGAGGGAAAACCTTTGATTAATTGCCGAGATAGTGGGCTGTCGAGGCCGGAATAAAGATGCGCAAAGGTATAAACGCGAGCAGGTCACGTGAGATGCTTCTATCTGTCATGCAAGAAAGGAATGATTCATTAAGTTGGATACCCTCGATACATGGCGGAGGGCATAGGTCCGAAGACCACCATCACGCATAGCAAAAGACTTCCGATCGGGAGTTACCCGGACTTCCGTCAGTGCCATTTGATATACCCAAGGGTCTATACAAGCATGCATGCATGATGTTCATTACTATGCTAAGCATGGCAATAGAGTTATGAAAATAAACTGTGATCAATCACATTTATTAATCTCCGCCAAGGGAGACGAGAATGGTAACACAAGCATGATAATGAAAGCGAAGCGCTGACGGACATGGTAGTGAAAGCATGATAACAAGATGATTCGGACTTGAACAGCCCTTCCCTTATTTGGTTTATTACTAATTAGGGTTTATTAGTCTCGACCACGGGAGACGAGGATCGCTCCGGAGGCGAGTGGGTGATTAGAACATTAAAATGTTTCAAAAAACGGCATGACCGTGCATAGGGATAAGTTTCCCCGGCGCGGTCAAGCGTAGGTAAACAGTCTTAATACACAAAGATTGATACGTCACGGCAGGCATGGGGCACGCCGATTTAGGGCGCGCGGGGAACGTGCCATTTGAAAATAAAGTTTTATGAGTGTGAGGTTATTTCGGCGCGGGGGGGGGGGGTACCGCGCCGTATTAAGGCGCGCCGTTTTAGCTAATTTTTGATGAAGTTTGCAACTATTTAAGTTTATTAAGATTCTGTTGAGAGTTTTAAAGTTAATTGGGCCGATTGCTTATTTAATTGAAGTCTAGAGCCTTTCCAGAATGAAGTGATGAGCTAGTGCGAGGTCCATACTCGAGCACTAGGGTCCTTTATCTCAGAACAAGTGTTTTGTTGAAGCCATTTTGATATAATTAAACTCATAGGTTGGAAGAATTCTGCCAAAAATTGGGCAGCATCTCCCCCATCCCTGAAGGACTGCAGGGGGAGAAACGGGGTCAGACTCACCTGTGGAGCAAGCCCCTAAACAGCCGGTCTGCATGGTGGCGGCCAGCAAACCCCAATCGGGCAGGATACCCCGAGGACTGGCCTACGAGGGGCACCAAAGTTCTGTGGGTGGAAGCAGTGGACCGAGACAGCTAGTGACGGAAGTAACACCCCGAGGACTGGCCTACAAGGGGTGGGCGACCTACAACATGCACTGCATCCGCTAGAGAGAGAGACCATTAGGGAGAGAGGCTCCAAGGACTAGCCTACTAGGAGCATTTGTCCCTTAGTCACCACAGGGTCCCGAAGGACTGTGGGTTTGGAATTGTTGGGCTGGGGCCCCAGTTGTTGTTAGCTCTGTGACTCATGAGAAACATCCATCACTCGAAAGTGGAGTTCCCTTGGCCGATCGGCAGTTCTGTGAAACGGTGGGAAATATCCCCCTCCCCGGGTGGCTGAGACTAAAACAACGGATTTCGAATGGTTTAGTGGTTGCAAACCACAAATGAGAAGAATGAAGACATTCGGCATTGATAGATCACCGCTCATAGGGCTAAGGTGTTGATGCTCGCGAGACTGGGTTGCCATCCATAGAAGAGAATGCAAACAGTAGTCACGGAGAAAGGCAATCGATATGCAGCTAGGACAATTTGCCTACACACGCATATACACGAATGGCTGGAATGCAGTAGTCGCGAGGCGGACTCCACTATCCCAGAAGCAGCACCAGCCTCCTCTGAGCAACAGAGAAATGCAAAGAGGGGGGAAGGCCAAGATTGGATTTCGTATCAAAACGGAGAGAAACGTGTGCACAGGCACAGGCGCGGAGGACCCAGGGAGGGGTTATCCATGTAGCCCATGGCATACCAGGGCGTGTTCGGAATCTGGGGAAACCGGAATCGCAAAGCTATATACGGGAAGACACTAATATATATATATATATATATATATATATATATATCTATCGAATGAAATAACAATGGAAGAAGACGACGAGACGCTGAGCATTCAATCCATCAATATATTCATATATGCATGCTATCATTCCATCGGCGAAGGAAGCCACACACATATCACGAGTTCGGTGCCGGCATCGCGGCACGGCCACCGTTCTACTCATAGGGGCGCTCACAGAAGAGCAATAAAAAAAAGAAAGAGGGATGCCAAAGAAGGGGGGGGTTGGCTCATATCATCGCCATCCCTCACCCCTCTCGCTTACATTCGACGGAGAGAAAGCAAGGTGGAGAAGCAACTGAAACGCAGGCGCCCACCTATTCCCAGAACAGAGTGTCGGGGACACCTCCTTCTTCTCCAGCTGCGGAGGTGGTGAGGACACTAGAGCACGCGTACGGCCTGACTCAGCGAGCCGTTGATACCGGACCCGCAGCACGACTCGGTCGACATCGACATCCTTGTGGCTGGGCGACAGTATGGAGTCCCTACCTAAGTATTGATACTTCCCTATGTTTATTGTGAGTGTATTAGCATATATTTGCTTATTGTGAGTGTATTAGTGTGTATTTTGTATTTTAGCTTCTAGTTGGGTCAAGATTGTACTATGGGCTACACTTCATGTAAGGGGTCCAATTTCTAAATTGGGCCTCAAGACCATTAGGAGCCCAAGCCCAAGGTGGGTTCTAGAAGACTTGGACCAATGTTAGTGGATGAGTTAGTGGATGTCCTTTAGAGTTAGTGGATGAGTTAGTGGATGTCCTTTAGAGTTAGTGGATGAGTTAGTGGATGTCCTTTAAAGTTAGTGGATGTCCTTTGGTGTTAGTGGATGTCCTTTGATGTTAGTGGATGTCCTTGGATCTAGATCTAGGGCTTTCTATTTATAGCCTCTTGTATCATTTGTGGAGAAGCAATGAATGAATGAAAAATTTGAAGAGAATATTGCTTGATGCACACCCCTCTCTCTCTTATGTTCTTGAGTGTTCTTCCCCTTCTTCCCCCAACTCCCTCTAGATCTGATCCAAAGTCTTCTATCTCCCTCATATTTCTTCTACTTCTCTTCTTCCTCTATCTTCTGTGAACGACCACCGCCGCCGCCGCCGCCGTTCGTGCCGCCGTCAGTCTCCACGAGCCGATCTTCATCCTGCTGCCCCAAACTCAGAGTTTTAGGACAGCAGCTCGGTGAAAGAGTTGGTACGGGAGATCCGACCGTTGGATCGTGACGAAACATTGAGGGTAGGTTCCTCCCATCATAGGTTATTCTCGGTTTAAATTTGCAGTCAATTAGAGATCGTTTAGGTCAGTTCCCAACCACCTGTTTCTCCTTCTCAAAATCTGCCTGCGAGCAGACCAGCGTGACAGCCGGTGGTAGATGAATTTTCTCAACCCCTAAACGATGTCAGAATGATGCAAAAGACCTATGTGCGTGTTCGTCTCTCTCCCATCTACCTACCATAAAATTTCTGAGTCCTAATTCGTCCATTAAGTCTTCGTTCAAAGCCTTTGATCAGGGAGGTTAGGTTCTGCCCTGTCGGTTCTTTATTTTGGGACAGTGTGCTCAGTCCGTTTGAAGTCACTCCCATTTTCATTCCAACCGTTGGACAAGTCTGTAGTTCCAGTATGTTGTAGGATTTCAAGTCCTCTTTCCAACGGTACCTTTTGTGTCTCGATCCGACGTCGGAGTTGAGCGTACCAGCCGATCTCACCGGAGCGCGCAGATCTGGACAGAAGCACAGCTGCCGGACAGCATTGGGAGATAATTCCCAAATAAATCGCCCGCCTCCACTCCGGCGACCGCCGCTCCCGGGGACCGACTCGGGACATTCCAGGAGCGTCCCCGTCAGTCATTGCAGCAAGGAGCCACCCCGGACGCCGTCATACCAGCAGCGGGTCGCACGTACCATTCGGTGGGCCCGAGTGAACGAAGCTGAACCGGCCGATCGCGTCCGCCCGAGCGCCATCGATTGCTGCCCGCCAACCCGAGATTGGTGCTCCCGGATCCCATGTGTCGCCTGTTACCTCCCTGCGTGGAGTGGGCTTAGCATTATTTCTGTAATTATCAATTATTTCTGTACCGGGAGTTCCGGATCTCGGCCGGGAAGTCTTCCCCACGCCCCGAGCGTGGAGGTACATTCGCCACCCCCCCCTTTTGTCGTATTTGCTTAGCTAGTATGCGTTCTAGATGCCGCTGCATGTGAGTAGGATATCTTCTTAGCTTGTCATATATTAATCACCGCTGTGAGTTGTGAGTGCGAGACCCGTCCCGCGACTCGTTCCGAGCGCGAGAGTGAGCTGACCACCCGAGACTCAACGCCGGTTACTCAACCGTACAGATCATCGCGCTTCCCTCGATGGGGACGACCGTGAGCTAGCGCTTCTTGTTTGGGGCATATCGCCTCTTCTGGAGCTCCTTAGGTGCCACGTTGTATCGTTGTTGCTGGTCGCGTCATCCAACTAGTCGCGTCATTCTATAGAGTCCAAGGTCGCAACAAGTCCGAATCGAGTCCCGTAGTCATCCCGCATCAAATTGGTATCAGAGCCAGGTTTGAGTCTAGGGTAGTCTTGTCCAAGGTCTTGCATCGCAACCCAATATTCGGTATATAAAAAGGTGTTGCCCGACCGTTAGGTTACGCTTATCGGGGAGGCGATTCACTCACGTGAGAGGATCTTCGGATCCCCGGACTCCGTCAGGTACCGGATATCGGTTTAAGTATAGGGTCCTCAACTCGCATCGGTCCATCCATATAGGTCTAGTGAGTCACCCTTAGTTCTCTTTAGGCCTCATTGCATGCCCACCCGTGGAGGTGCCCAGTACCATCGCCCTGACACTATGGGTGAACACCGAGGTGCCAACCCGGGAGGCCGTTCCCTGGAGGACATGATAGCTCTACTCATGGAGCGCATGGATAGGTCCGAGCAAACTCTTAGGGAGCATACCGAGCATATGGAGAGCCGATTCAAAGCCATGGAGGACCGCGCCGAAGCTTCTGACCGATCTGTCCAAGGTCTGGTTGGAAGGTTAGAGAGTGTGGAGAGAACCCCTCGCCGAGACCTACCCGGCATTCTCCCTGTCCCTCAGGCACATGCTGCCCAGCCCGTGGCTGCTGCCCAGCCCGCGCCTGCTGCCCAGCTCGCACCACCTCGGGCTGAGGAGCAACGGCAGCGTGCCCCCCATTTTGAGGACTACGAGTCCGACAACGATTATGAGGGAAATGGCCGGCGCTGGCATGGTCACCGACCACACAGGGATGATGAGGATGAACGGATCCTCAGGACCGTCTGTGCAGACCCTCCCTCGTTTGATGGGTCCAAATCTTTGGAACCCAAGATCTATCTTGATTGGGAGGCCAGCATGGACCAGTACTTTGAGTGGTTCGAGATGACGGACCACCGGAGGGTCAGGTATGCCAAGATGAAGTTGTTAGGGCAAGCACAGACTTACTGGAGCAATGTAGAGAGTTTACTCTTTCAGCGTCATGAGTCTCAGATAGGTTCTTGGGATGAGATGAAGGACAAGCTTAGGCGTAAGTACCTTCCTGCCACATACCGTCAGCGACTTATTGATAGGTGGCAGAGTCTCTCCCAAGGGGACCGATCCATGTCAGACTACATCGCGGAGTTTGACGAGTACTTTTTGCGCTGTGGAGTTACGGAGGAGAGCACCATGCCTGTATCGCGCTTCCGTCGTGATTTGCGGCCCCACTACCAATATGAATTATTTCGCCGCAATGTTACCACCTTGGAAGACGCATACCAGGTTGCTCTAGAGTTGGAGCAGTTCGAGGCGGAGTTTGCTCCCGTCCAGCGCCCGGGGTTCACTTATCAGTGTGGGACCGACCCTCGTACCACGCCTACCTCCTATAGCTGGTTTCCGGTGGCCCGTCCCCCTGAACCCCCTCGGCAGGACCCCACTGCTCCTAGGCTCCGCACTTTCCCTCCGAGGGACCCTCCCCCTCGCCCGCAGGCACCCATCCCTACCACTCGGCCTTATCAGCCCGCCCTACCAGCTCAGCCTCTTCTTCCTAGACCCCCAGTCCATCGAGAGGACAAGGGTAAGGGGCCAATGATTGGCGGAACATCTCAGAAGCAATGGGCCACGAGACCGTTGCTACACTTGTGGTGGAGTTGGCCACTTTGCCAGTAAGTGTCCCACCCGGGGAGCACTTGTTATTGCCGACACACCGGCCCGTGACCCCATGCCTGAGTTAGTGCCAGTCAGCTACGAGCCAGACCAAGAATTGGCCGAGGAATTCTTTGATGAGTTATTGGAGGGCGAGCAGGTTGACGTCCCTGGTACCTCGTATCAGGATGACGTACATTTGGGTGTAGTCAGGTGCATCCTTACCCAGCCTCAGGTGAGCGACGACTGGCGTCGCACCACCATATTCCACACATTTTGTAGGCTGGAAGGGAAAGCCTGCAAGGTGATTATAGATAGCGGGAGTTGCATCAACGCTATCTCCACAGGCACCGTTAAGCGTCTTGGTTTGACGCCCGTGGATCACCCTGCACCTTATAGAGTTTCTTGGGTGGATTCCACTTCCATCCCGGTTAGACTGCGGTGCCTGGTGCCGCTGCAGTTCCAGGCATACCATGATGCGATCTGGTGTGATGTACTACCTGTGGAGGTGGGTAGTATCATCCTTGGTAGGCCTTGGCTCTTTGACCGAGATGCCACCCTTCATGGCAGGTTGAACACATGCACCTTCGACAATGATGGCCACAGGATTACCCTCCACCTCGTCCAGCCGAAGGACCCATCTGTCCGAGGACCAGTTGGCCCCAGTACTGTGACCTCTCCTAGTCAGGGGAAAGTCGGTCCACCCACTTTGTCCTCGGCACGGGCTACCACCTCTTCGACTGCTCCTAGCATAGTGGATCCTCCACCCAGGAGGTTGATGATGATCAGTCCGAGAGAGATGGAGCAAGAGGTGACCGGGGGTAACCCCATTCTAGCTGTCGTTGTCAGGGGCATAGAGGATGTCTCCCCTAGGTCTGAGGATGAGCATCCCCCAGAGATAGCCGCAATATTGCGGGAATTTTCTGATATCTTCCCCGAAGACCTCCCTGGAGGCCTTCCACCCATGAGGGATATCCAGCATGAGATTGACCTCGTCTCGGGCTCATCCTTGCCCAACCTTCCCCACTATAGGATGAGTCCCACGGACCATGCCGAGCTACAGCGGCAGGTCGAGGAGTTGATGAGTCGGGGATCTCTTCGGGACAGCAAGAGCCCTTGCGCCGTTCCCACACTATTGGCCCTGAAGAAGGATGGCACATGGAGGATGTGCGTTGATAGCCGTGCAATCAACAAGATCACGGTGAAGTATCGTTTTCCCATTCCCCGATTGGATGACTTGCTTGACATGATGTCGGGAGCCACTATCTTCTCAAAGATAGACCTTCGTAGTGGCTATCACCAGGTGCGAATTAGGCCTGGGGATGAATGGAAGACCGCATTCAAGACCAAGGATGGTCTTTATGAGTGGTTGGTTATGCCCTTTGGGCTTTCCAACGCCCCTAGCACCTTCATGCGGTTGATGACCCAAGTCTTACGCCCTATGATAGGGGTCTTCTTGGTCGTCTACTTTGATGACATCCTTATCTACAGTCGCACTAAGGAAGACCACTTAGACCATCTTAAACAGGTCTGCATTGTGTTGAGGCGAGAAAGTTTATTCGCCAACCCGAAGAAATGTGCTTTCATGTCTGATCATATCACTTTTCTCGGGTTTATTGTGTCGAGAGATGGAGTCTCCGCTGATCCGGAGAAGATTAGGGCCATCAGGGAGTGGCCCGAGCCCCGCACCCTCCACGATGTCCGGAGCTTCCATGGCTTAGCGACGTTCTACCGCCGCTTCATTCGTGGCTTCAGTTCTATCACTGCCCCGATCACTGATTGCATAAAGAAGGGGGCATTCATATGGACTAAGGCTGCAGCCACGGCCTTTCAGGACATTAAGGAGCGCATGACCCAGGCACCTGTCCTTGTTTTACCTGATTTTTCTAAGGTGTTCGAGGTCACATGTGATGCTTCTGGTGTGGGTATTGGTGGTGTGTTGAGTCAGGAGTCCCATCCCATAGCCTTCTTTAGCGAGAAGCTGAATGATGCCAAACTGCGATATTCCACATATGACAAAGAATTTTACGCAGTTGTCCAGGCATTGAGGTATTGGAGGCACTATTTGTTGCACCAGGAGTTTGTCCTCTTCTCTGACCATGAGGCCTTACGATTCCTCCATACCCAAAAGAAGGTGAATGCTCGCCATAGTCGTTGGGTGGAGTATCTCCAAGAATACACCTTTGTGCTCAAGCACAAAGTAGGGGCGGAGAACAAGGTCACCGATGCACTGAGTCGTCGGGTGATGATGTTGACCACCATGAGTGTTGAGGTGGTAGGGCTAGAGAGGCTAAAGGACGCGTATGTTGACTGTCCGGACTTTGGTCCGATCTATGCCATCCTTCAGGCCGGTCCCTCGCGCGATTATAGCGAGTTTGTACTACAGGAGGGTCACCTATTCCGTGGTGACAAGTTGTGCATCCCACGGACTTCTGTTCGTGACTTTCTTACGTGGGAGATGCATGCAGGAGGTCTTGCTGGCCACTTTGGCCGGAACAAGACCATAGAGGCGGTTGAGCATCAATTCTATTGGCCTAGCCTAAAGAGGGATGTTGCTCGTATTGTGGCCCAGTGCCGCACTTGTGCTATGGCCAAACAAAGGAAGCAGAGTACCGGCCTCTATACTCCCCTCCCCGTCCCGGATAGTCCATGGCAGGACATTAGCATGGACTTTGTATTAGGATTGCCCCGCACCCTCCGAAAGCATGATTCAATCTTTGTGGTTGTCGATCGGTTCTCTAAGATGGCATTGTTCATCCCATGCTCCAAAACCTCGGATGCCTCTAGAGTTGCCCGTCTATTTTTTTCACATTGTGTCTCCAGGTTCGGACTCCCACGCACTATAGTGTCCGATAGGGATGTGCGCTTCACTAGCTATTTCTGGAAGACCCTATGGCACCTGATGGGCACCCAATTGAAATTCTCCACTGCATATCACCCCCAGACCGATGGTCAGACTGAGGTTGTCAATAGAAGTTTGGGGGATCTTCTTAGGTGTCTTGTCCGAGATCGAGTTAGTGATTGGGATTTGGTTTTACCCTTGGCCGAGTTTGCCTATAATGATTCGGTCAATAGGTCTACAGGTATGAGCCCCTTCGAGATTGTCACTGGCCGTAGACCTAGGAGACCCATAGACCTAGTCCCATCTCCCATCCAGTCCCGTGTGTCTGAGTCAGCCGAGTCTTTTGCTACCCATATTAGACAGTTGCATGAGCATATTCATCGTCACATTGAGTCCAGCAACGCACGATACAAAGAATTGGCTGACGCCCATAGGCACCACCGTGAGTTTCAGGAGGGCGATTCTGTCATGATCAGGGTCAGACCTGAACGGTTTCCCTCAGGAACCATGAAGAAGTTACATGCTCGCGGTGTCGGTCCCTTTCGGGTAGTGAGGCGAGTAGGATCGAACGCATATGTTGTGGACTTGCCAGAGGATTACGGGATCAGCTCAACCTTCAACGTCTCGGATCTTGTCGCTTATAGGGACCCAGCGGTGATACCCAGTGAGCCCTTTGAGCCGCCTCCACCCATTGTGAGTGACACCACCCTAGAGTGTCCACCTCCATCCTTGTTACCTCAGCAGCGAGAGCAGATAGAATGTATACTAGATGAGTAGGTAACGACTACTCGAGGCGGAGTGTACCAGTGCTACTTGGTGCGTTGGAGGGGACGACCCGCTTCCGATGACACCTGGATCACCCGGGCAGAGCTACAGAGGATAGATCCAGATCTGCTGGATCGGTACCAGAGCGACCCGGACCCCTACTCGACGGGGTTGAGCTTCTCCCACCCGGGGAGAATTGGTGAGGACACTAGAGCACGCGTACGGCCCGACTCAGCGAGCCGTCGATACCGGACCCGCAGCATGACTCGGTCGACATCGACATCCTTGTGGCTGGGCGACAGTATGGAGTCCCTACCTGAGTATTGATACTTCCCTATGTTTATTGTGAGTGTATTAGCATGTATTTGCTTATTGTGAGTGTATTAGTGTGTATTTTGTATTTTAGCTTCTAGTTGGGTCAAGATTGTACTATGGGCTACACTTCATGTAAGGGGTCCAATTTCTAAATTGGGCCTCAAGACCATTAGGAGCCCAAGCCCAAGGTGGGTTCTAGAAGACTTGGACCAATGTTAGTGGATGAGTTAGTGGATGTCCTTTAGAGTTAGTGGATGAGTGAGAGGATGTCCTTTAGAGTTAGTGGATGAGTTAGTGGATGTCCTTTAGAGTTAGTGGATGTCCTTTGGTGTTAGTGGATGTCCTTGGATCTAGATCTAGGGCTTTCTATTTATAGCCTCTTGTATCATTTGTGGAGAAGCAATGAATGAATGAAAAATTTGAAGAGAATATTGCTTGATGCACACCCCCCTCTCTCTTATGTTCTTGAGTGTTCTTCCCCTTCTTCCCCCAACTCCCTCTAGATCTGATCCAAACTCTTCTATCTCCCTCATATTTCTTCTACTTCTCTTCTTCCTCTATCTTCTGTGAACGACCACCGCCGCCGCCGCCGCCGTTCGTGCCGCCGTCAGTCTCCACGAGCCGATCTTCATCCTGCTGCCCCAAACTCAGAGTTTTAGGACAGCAGCTCGGTGAAAGAGTTGGTACGGGAGATCCGACCGTTGGATCGTGACGAAACTTTGAGGGTAGGTTCCTCCCATCATAGGTTATTCTCAGTTTAAATTTGAAGTCGATCACAGATCGTTTAGGTCAGTTCCCAACCACCTGTTTCTCCTTCTCAAAATCTGCCTGCGAGCAGACCAGTGTGACAGCCGGTGGTAGATGAATTTTCTCAACCCATAAACGATGTCAGAATGATGCAAAAGAACTATGTGCGTGTTCGTCTCTCTCCCATCTACCTACCATAAAATTTCTGAGTCCTAATTTGTCCATTAAGTCTTCGGTCAAAGCCTTTGATCAGGGAGGTTAGGTTCTGCCCTGTCGGTTCTTTATTTCGGGTCAGTGTGCTCAGTCCGTTTACAGTCACTCCCATTTTCAATACAACCGTTGGACGAGTCTGTAGTTCCCGTATGTTGTAGGATTTCAAGTCCTGTTTCCAACGGTAACTTTTGTGTCTCGATCCGACGTCGGAGTTGAGCGTACCAGCCGATCTCACCGGAGCGCGCAGATCTGGACAGAAGCACAGCTGCCGGACAGCATTGGGAGATAATTCCCAAATAAATCGCCCGCCTCCACTCCGGCGACCGCCGCTCCCGGGGACCGACCCGGGACATTCCAGGAGCATCCCCGTCAGTCATTGCAGCAAGGAGCCACCCCGGACGCCGTCATTCCAGCAGCGGGTCGCACGTACCCTTCGGTGGGCCCGAGTGAACGAAGCTGAACCGGCCGATCGCGTCCGCCCGAGCGCCATCGATTGCTGCCCGCCAACCCGAGATTGGTGCTCCCGGATCCCATGTGTTGCCTGTTACCTCCCTGCGTGGAGTGGGCTTAGCATTATCTCTGTAATTATCAATTATTTCTGTACTGGGAGTTCCGGATCTCGGCCGGGAAGTCTTCCCCACGCCCCGAGTGTGGAGGTACACTCGCCACCCCCCCTTTTGTCGTATTTGCTTACCTAGTATGCGTTCTAGATGCCGCTGCATGTGAGTAGGATATCTTCTTAGCTTGTCATATATTAATCACCACTGTGAGTTGTGAGTGCGAGACCCGTCCCGCGACTCGTTCCGAGCGCGAGAGTGAGCTGACCACCCGAGACTCAACGCCGGTTACTCAACCGTACAGATCGTCGTGCTTCCCTCGATGGGGACGACCGTGAGCTAGCGCTTCTTGTTTGGGGCATATCGCCTCTTCTGGAGCTCCTTAGGTGCCACGTTGTATCGTTGTTGCTGGTCGCGTCATCCAACTAGTCACGTCATTCTATAGAGTCCAAGGTCGCAACAAGTCCGAATCGAGTCCCGTAGTTGTCCCGCATCAGGAGGGCTTCAAGCTGAGGATGGAAGACGGCGGCGAAGGATGCTCAGAGGAACCCTGCTTCGCTCGCAAGAAACTCCCTCTCTCTCGCCGATGATTGGCTCTCAGACCTCCTTCTTATCTCTCGATTTTTCCTTCGACAACCTCTTCGCCTCTCTAAAAACCACCTCTTCTTCTGTTTCCAATTGTCTCCTCCCCCTATCGCCTTGTCGAGCATCCACATATATATAGGAGCGGGCTCGAATCCTAATCCGGCGCGAGGAATGGCGCATCAGGGGAAGGGAGCTCCACCTTTAGCTCGCCCGAATAGGAGGGCGCCGGGTAAAGGAGCTTTTGCACGCCGGAATGGCGGGGTGCCGGATAAGAGGGCGCGCCGGTTTAGGGCGTGACGTATTAGCATCTCCCGCACGTCGTGGGTCAGCCGATGAGTCCGGGGATGGTTCCGGGGATCACCGTGAACATTTATCTCGCCACCGTTCTTCGAAACCTCGACGAGATACCTTGTCGAAGCTCTTAGGACGATGTATGGCCATTCTCCGAACTTTAGATGTCTTTGGTTTGCACACGCGGGTTTTTCGCTGACACGGCTCTTGGCACTATGATAAGTGCCGCTGGCTCGGTCTGGCTTGTGCTCAAAGCTTCTTGGAGGGTGGGATAACACCCGTGATAGTTCCGCCTAGGCTGGGTGATCATTCGGCCACTAACGGGCCCATCTTGGCGAGAAGCCGTACCCGTGCTGGGTGACCAGGATCTTCTGCCGACAGAGTTTTCGGTCCTCCATTCTGAAGAGCCAAGGGTACTCTTTCATCTCAGGAGAGTCTTTCATGAGGTGGGTAGCCACTGGGTAGACCGTTGTCCTTGGTCGGACAATGGGTGTAGTGTATGCGGCACGACGGAGTCGATGCCGGTTCATTGGGCAGGCTTGGTCGCACTGTCGGTTGGTTGTGAGTTCATCTCGATTCTCTTGAGGTGAAGTCCCCGTGTTCATAAAGGGTGACTCGAGGCTCTGGCAGCTTGAGAAGTCTTCAATATGTTTATATTTATCGACTTCTGTGCTTCAGTGGGCAGTGTCATTCATCTTTGAGACTTGATCGCCGCGAGTGATATTTTGAGTGCCAACAAATGCCCCCCAACCGTGGGTGTTACGAGCGAGGCACGAGTGCAGCAAGGCTGACGGATGAGCTTCTCCCGGAATGATCTCCTCTTCAATTGACGGAGGCTCGGAACGGCCCTTAATCCGACACGGATACCAATCCGACACCGTTTGAATATTAATATGGCGCGGGGTTAATCCGGCGCGCCCCTTGGCCTTGTACGCTAATCCGGCGCGCCCTTGGTATTTGCATGTTAGTCCGACGCGGTCCCGGGCACTGGAATCTAATCCGGCGTGCCTTTCATGTTTAACATAGGTGTTAATTTAGCGCACCCATAACCGGCGCCCCTTTTGCTTGGGGGAGTGCTAATTCAGCGCGCTAAATAGCACGCCGAATTAAAAGGGGAATTCTCCCCTATATAAACTCTCCACCCTTCATTCTTCCTTCATCACTGCTCATTTGCAAAGTTTCTTTCTCTGTCTTCTGGCTCTTCCCCTCTCCACTCGCCAGTTAATTCTAGTCCGAGTATGTGAGTCACTAGGTGATGAGGGCATCTCACGACACTCCCTCTAGTTTGGTCGTCTGCACACTCTTGATATGGTCTGATCATGGTCTCCACTTGTTATCTTCATTTTCCCAGTGTCATTTATGTATTTTCCTTTTATTGAGTCCTATCTTATGTATTTTCCTTTATTGAGT
This sequence comes from Amorphophallus konjac, assembly GCA_022559845.1. Taxonomy (NCBI): domain Eukaryota; kingdom Viridiplantae; phylum Streptophyta; class Magnoliopsida; order Alismatales; family Araceae; genus Amorphophallus; species Amorphophallus konjac. Next base: position 130,631,002 of record CM040127.1, read on the forward strand.
CATGTGGTTCTAGCCCATTTCCCTTATTTTGCTTAAACTAGGCCTTATGTCCTTAGTTATGGGCCCATAGGATTGAGTCTAGGATATGCTCGGTCTTTTGTCCTATTGTCAAGGACATTTTGGTCATGAAAAGAGTGGTTGCCTATAAATAGGCCCCATCTCTCCACTTGTAGTCACTCTTGATGAATATTGAAAAAAATCACCTCTTATTATCTCTCAACTCTCTCTCTTACTCACTATATCTCTCAATCTCTCTCTCATTCTCTCTCTCCCCAAGGGGAGTTCGACCCTCCCTCTCTCTCCTCTTCCCCCCTCACTTACTCCAACCCCCAACCACCTCCACTACCTCACCCACCTCCATTAAGGCTCTCCCCTTCCCCATAGCCCTTCATTTACTTCCCCTCCTTGTCCCAAAGCAACTCTTCCACCTCCCAACACAATTCCCCCACTTCCCCACACAAATCCCACCACTTCCAAGGCCAATTTCGAATTTGAACCTTCCCTCCCATAGCCATTAGAATCATCTTGCCCCTTCTTCTCTCTTGGCCACCCCCTTCCCCACCTCATCTTCTTCTTCACATTCTTACCCTGCTTCAGGAAACAGAATTACAGCAACTTGCAGAGGAGGCCACGGTCACCCATCAATGACTCAGGGAGCAAGGCCTACATTTCCAGAATCATCTGCAAGTCAGCTTTCAAGGCGAGGTGGTTTCGTCGGCATCCGAGTTCGGTGCTGTCCGCAATCACCATTCTTCTCCGACTGCGCCGAACCTCTCAGATCCGGAGCCAGAGCTGCAGAGACGACTCGCCCACGGCTAACCTTGAAGGAACCAGTCTTCAAGGTCTTCTACAAAGTTCTTCCTCCCTCTGTCAGCGTTCAGGAACAGAAGGCGGAACCCCGTTCGGCATCCGACAACCAGAGTTACTATTTTTCTACCACAACCATGCCGGTCTGCCTCCTCACTGTCTGCACCGACCTCCGTCCACTTCTCTGGACACCCAGTTCATCTCCGACATCAGAAGACGTCCCCGTTTGTTTTGTTGCAAAGAAGACTCCTCCACGATTCCAAAGAGTCCAGCGCTGCCAGGTTCGGAGCTCCGGAGCGATCGTGGTACCTTCTGCAACCTGCTGTTGCAGACAGAGCTCGACCAGCAACCAGAGCTGCATCCACCTTCCAGCCACCGGTGCGGTCAGCCCTGAGAATCATAGCTTCCCCAAAAATTCAAGCTTCATCCGCTATCAGTTGGCAAACGTTTGGCGTTGGTTTCGTCGCAATCCAAGCTTCGTGGAATTTTTAGCTGCCACAACACCGATCCACTGTCCAGAAAACCTGCAGGTGGGCAGAACCGGCGAAGCTCGGAATCTCGATCTCCTTTGCATTTCTCCCCACCCCGCTTGGCCGGCTGAAGGCCCCTCCCTGCGTGGAGGTAGTTTTGAATGTACTAAGCGTAACCCCCACCCCAAGATCACCCCTCCTGCGAGAGGAGTAGTGCTGTACCCTTTACATTTTCAGGTCAAGCTACACCGCCGCGGCGATCGGGTGCATACCCTCGCCTCCCGGCGCGCCCTCGTCTCCGAACGGGATCGGTGTCTTCACACCGATCAGGTGAGCTTCTGGTACTACCCTTTGTAGCCTTATCCCTGCTAGCTTAGTATTGCTTTGATTGCTCGTCGGCGGTGAGAAGAGAGTTCGAATTTGCATGCTAGTTTGTTGGTGTCCACCGCGGACCGTGAGAGAGTGTCACCCAAACCCCGCCTTGCGGGCCAGCCACCCACGAAGTTGGGTATCCTAGACTCTTTGGAGTCAGCCGTAGCATTGCAAGTCCATTAGAACAATTGGGTCCCATCCCGGACCCTCATCATTATCCCCCGGACCCACCGGGTGAGCGTGTGAACCGTGTGAGCAAAAATCGCCGATTGTGAGAATCATTGAGTGCTTGTATGCTTGCGGGTCTAAGCCCTAGGGTCATATCATCCTCTTTAGTGGTCTTTGGGCTGTGCCACATCAAGTGGTATCAGAGCGGTCATAGGCTTGTCCTTACAAGTCTAGTCTTGGGTCACACTAAGTCTTTCTTAGGTGCATTCGCACACCCTTGCATAGCCCACCCAACCTTGCATGACCACCCGTAGTGGAACTCATTATCAAGGCAATCCATCTTCTTCCAATAACACCATGAATCCCAATCCCCAAGGAAATCCCCCTCACAATGAGCATGAGCTTCCCGACCAAATGAGGTTTCTTGTGGACTACATGACCGAAATTATGGGAAGGCTTGACGGTATTACGGCCCGGCTTGAACAACTTGAGGAAAATAGACCTATTCCAAGGGAAGGAGATAGGAGAGATCCCCCTCCACATGTGGAGCCAGCCATAGGAGGACTCAACCTTGACCCCCCTCCCGAACCGGAAAGGGACCCACCCCCTAGAAGGAATGAGAGGCCTCCCCGGGACAACCCGGATGACCAACTAATGAGACTTGTGAAAGTCGATGCTCCCACTTTTGATGGATCTCATCATCCGAGCATCTACTTAGATTGGGAGGCAGCCATGGATCAATATTTTGATTGGTACCCAATGACCGAGGATAGGAAAGTCCGACTTGCAAAGATGCAATTAACCAAACTTGCCAAGACTCATTGGATGAATGTTGAAGCCTTAAGGATAGTTAGGAGGGAAGTTCCAATCACCACATGGGGGGCCATGAAAGACCAACTCAAACTCAAATATGTCCCACCCTCCTACCATCAAAACCTCTTAGATGAATGGCAAGCCTTGACTCAAGAAGGAAAGACCGTTATGGAATACATTGAAAAGTTTGACTACTACCTCCTCAAATGTGGAGTCCAAGAGGACCCCTCCGTCACACTCTCCCGCTTTAGGAATGGGCTTCAATTCCATATCAAAAAGGAACTATTCATGTGTCAAGTAACAACTTTAGAGCAAGCCTACCAAGTAGCTCGGGATGCCGAGAAATTCTCTCGGTACACGCGAATGGTTCCCCCTCGGGGAATGGACCCTAGAGCCATGGCACCTCGGGCCAACCCTCCACCACCCCAAAGAGGTCTCCTTCCTACACCCATGGGAACTCCTCCCACACGGGTCACCCCTCCTAATGCCAATCCACCATTCCGCCCCGCAAGTGGGCCCCTAAACACAACTCCCAATTGGCCCAATTCGACACCCACTCTCCCTCACACTAAGGTGACCCCAAACCATCAAAGTGGGCAGCAATGCTTTAGGTGTTATGGGTATGGACACTTTGCCAATCAATGCCCCACCAAGGGAGCATCAAACTTACTCATAGAGGAGACCAACCCCCAACCCCAAGCTGAATTTGAAGGAGAGATTGAGGTATATGAACCCTCTCTTGAATGGGAGGAGGAGTATGAGAACCACTACATGGAAAGCAACCAAGAACAACCTCCTCCACCCACCGACTCCCACCTAGGAGTGGTTAGATGCACCCTCACCCAAAACCAAGAGCATGATTGGAGGAGAAACACCATATTCTATACCTACATAAGGATGGGGAGCCATGTTAGGAAGGTCATCTTGGATAATGGAAGTAGTGTGAATGTGGTGTCACCCGACACCGTCAAACTTTTGGGCCTTACCACCTCCCCACATCCCCACCCATATAGGGTAGCATGGATTGATACCACCTCCATACCCGTTAGTGCCCGTTGCCTTGTCCCAATTACATTCCAATCCTATCAAGGCCAAGTGTGGTGTGATATCCTTCCAATGGAAGTTGGGAGTATCCTTTTAGGACGGCCTTGGATCTACGATGTAGATGCCACCTTCTTAGGAAGAACCAACGCTTGCATCTTCATTCATGAGGGGAAGAAGATCCAACTCAACCCATCTCCACCCCGCACTCTACCTAAGAAGGCCTCTCCCTCCCTTGAGGGACCCACTACCCTTCCCCCCATCCCAACACCAACAAACCCCACCCCATCAAGTCCTAGTCCTAGTAACATCAAAGAGCCTCCTAGGAGCCTACACCTTGTCACTAGGAAAGAGTTTGAGGAAGAAGTCAACCAAGGGGATCAAGTATGTGCCATTGTCATTTGTCTAGGGGAATCCACCCCAACCGACCCACACCCCCTAGAAATTCATCAACTCCTTAAGGACTTCCATGATGTATTTCCCGAGGAGCTTCCGGACAAACTACCACCTATGAGAGATGTGCAACATGCCATCGACCTCGTGCCCGGGGCTACCTTGCCCAACCTCCCACACTACCGACTCAACCCCACCGAGCATGCCGAGCTTCGGAGGCAGATTGAAGAACTCATCAAGAAGGGCTTCCTCCGAATTAGCAAAAGCCCTTGTGCCGTCCCGGCTCTTCTTACACCCAAAAAGGATGGGACTTGGCGCATGTGTGTAGATAGCCGAGCCGTCAACAAGATAACGGTCAAATATAGGTTCCCCATCCCTCGGCTTGATGACATGCTAGACATGCTAGCGGGAGCCACCATCTTCTCCAAAATTGATCTCAAAAGTGGCTACCACCAAGTCCGCATTAGGCCCGGGGACGAGTGGAAAACCGCCTTTAAAACTAAAGACGGTCTCTATGAATGGCTTGTTATGCCTTTCGGCCTTTCTAATGCACCAAGTACCTTCATGCGTCTCATGACCGAGGTCCTCCGGCCCTTCATTGGCATCTTTCTAGTTGTCTACTTTGATGACATCCTCATATATAGCCAATCCAAGGAAGCCCACCTCGATCACCTCAAACAAGTGTGCACCATCCTTAGGAAAGAGAGTCTCTTTGCCAATCCCGGGAAGTGTCATTTCTTGACCAATCAACTAGCCTTCCTAGGATTTATTGTCTCATCCCAAGGAGTATCCATGGACCCCGAAAAGGTCCAAGCTATTCTTGAGTGGCCCGAGCCCAAAACCATTCATGACGCCCGAAGCTTCCATGGGCTAGCCACCTTCTATAGGAGATTCATCCGAGGGTTTAGCACTATCACCACTCCTATCACGGATTGCCTCAAGAAAGGCACATTTGTTTGGACTAGGGCAGCCTCCAAAGCATTCCTAGAGCTTAAAGAGAAAATGACCCAAGCCCCGGTCCTTTGCCTACCCGACTTTTCAAAGGTCTTTGAGGTCACATGTGATGCTTCCGGGGTAGGGATTGGAGGTATCCTTAGCCAAGAGGGTCACCCGGTGGCCTATTTTAGTGAAAAACTTTGTGAGGCTAGGACGAGATACTCCACATATGACAAAGAGCTTTATGCCGTGGTTCAATCCCTTCGGCATTGGAGGCACTATCTCCTACCCAAAGAATTTGTGATCTTCTCGGACCATGAGGCTTTGAAATACCTCAACACTCAACAAAAGCTCAATGCCCGCCATGCTCAATGGGTAGAATACATTCAAGCCTACACCTTTGTCCTCAAGTATAAGATGGGTAGTGAGAATCGCGCCGCCGATGCACTGAGTAGGTGGGTAGCCTTACTCTCCACTGTCCAAGTGGAAGTAACCGGATTTGAGAGGATCAAAGGAGAATACCCACATTGCCCCGACTTTGGGACCCACTACAACACCCTTTCTACCCAACCACTCAAGGAGTATAAGGGGTTCATACTTCAAGATGGATATCTGTTCAAAGGGGATAGACTTTGCATACCTAGGACTTCACTTAGGGACTTCCTAGTTTGGGAGTTACATAGTGGCGGCCTAGCTGGTCACTTTGGGGTCCACAAAACTATAGAGTTGGTTGAGAGGCAATTCCACTGGCCCAGTCTCAAGAAGGATGCGGCCCACATTGTGGGACAATGCCGCATATGTGCATCCGCCAAGCAAGTAAGACAAAACACCGGGCTTTACACACCTCTACCCATACCCGATAGACCATGGGAAGATTTGAGTATGGATTTCATTCTTGGCCTACCAAAGACCTTGCGCAAACATGATTCCATCTTTGTAGTGGTTGACAGGTTCTCAAAAATGGCCCACTTTATCCCCTGTTCCAAGACCTCTGATGCCTCTAAGGTCGCCCGGTTATTCTTCGATGAGGTAGTCCGACTCCATGGGTTACCTAAGACTATTGTGTCCGATAGAGATGTGAAATTCACTAGTTATTTTTGGAAGACTCTATGGCACTTGATGGGGACCCTCCTCAAATTCTCCACTGCCTATCATCCTCAAACCGATGGCCAAACTGAGGTTGTCAACCGAAGCCTTGGGAACTTACTCCGATGCCTTGTAGGGGACCACCCTGGGAATTGGGATCTTCTCTTATCTCAAGCCGAGTTTGCCTACAATGATTCTGTCAATAGGTCCATAGGCAAGAGTCCATTTGAGGTAGTACATGGGTTTAGGCCTAGAAAACCCTCAGATCTCATTCCCCTCCCCTCACATGCTAGAGTGTCAGTCTCAGCTGAGTCCTTTGCACAGCATATCAAAGAATTGCATGATGATATCCGCAAGCATATAGGGAAAAACAATGAGGCTTACAAAAGACGGGCCGATGCTCACCGGCGCCACTATGAATTCCAAGTGGGAGATCCGGTGATGGTGAGGACGGAGCGGCTCCTTCCCGGGCCTGCCTCCAAGTTGAGGGCACGAGGGTCGGGACCCTTTCGAGTTCTACGACGACTTGGCAGCAATGCCTATGAGCTTGACTTACCAGAGAGCTATGGGGTACACCCTACCTTCAACGTGGCGGACCTGGTACCCTACAAAGTCCCCGCGGTGGAACCCAGTCAGGAGCTTGAGCCTTTACCCCCCCTTATGAGAGACACCCCCGGAGGGACTCCACTTTCTAGCCTGAGAGACCGACAAGAGCAGGTAGAGGCAATACTGGATGAGCAGAGTATCATTACAAGGCACAGGGTGTATCAGCGCTATCTGGTTAGGTGGAAGAACCGTCCCCCGATCGAGGATGCATGGGTGAGTCGAGAGGATTTGATGCGCCTGGACCCCGGCATGTTGGAGCAGTACGACAGCCAGGCAGACCCATACTCGACAGGGTCGAGTTCTCCCCACCCCGGGGGATTTGATGAGGGCATCTCACGACACTCCCTCTAGTTTGGTCGTCTGCACACTCTTGATATGGTCTGATCATGGTCTCCACTTGTTATCTTCATTTTCCCAGTGTCATTTATGTATTTTCCTTTTATTGAGTCCTATCTTATGTATTTTCCTTTATTGAGTCATGTGGTTCTAGCCCATTTCCCTTATTTTGCTTAAACTGGGCCTTATGTCCTTAGTTATGGGCCCATAGGATTGAGTCTAGGATATGCTCGGTCTTTTGTCCTATTGTCAAGGACATTTTGGTCATGAAAAGAGTGGTTGCCTATAAATAGGCCCCATCTCTCCACTTGTAGTCACTCTTGATGAATATTGAAAAAAATCACCTCTTATTATCTCTCAACTCTCTCTCTTACTCACTATATCTCTCAATCTCTCTCTCATTCTCTCTCTCCCCAAGGGGAGTTCGACCCTCCCTCTCTCTCCTCTTCCCCCCTCACTTACTCCAACCCCCAACCACCTCCACTACCTCACCCACCTCCATTAAGGCTCTCCCCTTCCCCATAGCCCTTCATTTACTTCCCCTCCTTGTCCCAAAGCAACTCTTCCACCTCCCAACACAATTCCCCCACTTCCCCACACAAATCCCACCACTTCCAAGGCCAATTTCGAATTTGAACCTTCCCTCCCATAGCCATTAGAATCATCTTGCCCCTTCTTCTCTCTTGGCCACCCCCTTCCCCACGTCATCTTCTTCTTCACATTCTTACCCTGCTTCAGGAAACAGAATTACAGCAACTTGCAGAGGAGGCCACGGTCACCCATCAACGACTCAGGGAGCAAGGCCTACATTTCCAGAATCATCTGCAAGTCAGCTTTCAAGGCGAGGTGGTTTCGTCGGCATCCGAGTTCGGTGCTGTCCGCAATCACCATTCTTCTCCGACTGCGCCGAACCTCTCAGATCCGGAGCCAGAGCTGCAGAGACGACTCGCCCACGGCTAACCTTGAAGGAACCAGTCTTCAAGGTCTTCTACAAAGTTCTTCCTCCCTCTGTCAGCGTCCAGGAACAGAAGGCGGAACCCCGTTCGGCATCCGACAACCAGAGTTACTATTTTTCTACCACAACCACGCCGGTCTGCCTCCTCACTGTCTGCACCGACCTCCGTCCACTTCTCTGGACACCCAGTTCATCTCCGACATCAGAAGACGTCCCCGTTTGTTTTGTTGCAAAGAAGACTCCTCCACGATTCCAAAGAGTCCAGCGCTGCCAGGTTCGGAGCTCCGGAGCGATCGTGGTACCTTCTGCAACCTGATGTTGCAGACAGAGCTCGACCAGCAACCAGAGCTGCATCCACCTTCCAGCCACCGGTGCGGTCAGCCCTGAGAATCATAGCTTCCCCAAAAATTCAAGCTTCATCCGCTATCAGTTGGCAAACGTTTGGCGTTGGTTTCGTCGCAATCCAAGCTTCGTGGAATTTTTAGCTGCCACAACACCGATCCACTGTCCAGAAAACCTGCAGGTGGGCAGAACCGGCGAAGCTCGGAATCTCGATCTCCTTTGCATTTCTCCCCACCCCGCTTGGCCGGCTGAAGGCCCCTCCCTGCGTGGAGGTAGTTTTGAATGTACTAAGCGTAACCCCCACCCCAAGATCACCCCTCCTGCGAGAGGAGTAGTGCTGTACCCTTTACATTTTCAGGTCAAGCTACACCGCCGCGGCGATCGGGTGCATACCCTCGCCTCCCGGCGCGCCCTCGTCTCCGAACGGGATCGGTGTCTTCACACCGATCAGGTGAGCTTCTGGTACTACCCTTTGTAGCCTTATCCCTGCTAGCTTAGTATTGCTTTGATTGCTCGTCGGCGGTGAGAAGAGAGTTCGAATTTGCATGCTAGTTTGTTGGTGTCCACCGCGGACCGTGAGAGAGTGTCACCCAAACCCCGCCTTGCGGGCCAGCCACCCACGAAGTTGGGTATCCTAGACTCTTTGGAGTCAGCCGTAGCATTGCAAGTCCATTAGAACAATTGGGTCCCATCCCGGACCCTCATCATTATCCCCCGGACCCACCGGGTGAGCGTGTGAACCGTGTGAGCAAAGATCGCCGATTGTGAGAATCATTGAGTGCTTGTATGCTTGCGGGTCTAAGTCCTAGGGTCATATCATCCTCTTTAGTGGTCTTTGGGCTGTGCCACATCACTAGGGCAGGAGAGCGCTCACGCCTTCAGCGAAGGGGTGAGGTGTTCGCTCCACCGTGCCGTGACCATTCTCGGGACCAGGCAACGGCTAGTGCAGGCCAAGAGTACAAAGGACCAAAAGGGTATAGAGGCCCCTTCAGGGCTAGGAAATAAGGACAGACGGCTTGTCAGCCAGATTCATTGATGCTGATAGAAATTGAGGGTAGGGTTTATTCATCAACAGAGTTTATATGGAGCAAAAGTAGTTTACTGCTTAACGAGGACGGGGGGTCCAGGTTATGGGGGAAAGTTGACCGGTCCTGTCAATGGCGACAAGGGTCGATAGAAAGTCGATCAGTCTAGTAGACGGCGACGAGGATCGATAGTCAGTAGACCGACCTTGCCGATGGTGACAATGGTCGAAAGAGTAGCCGGTCTTGCCGATGATGACAAAAATCGAAAAAGGTAGCGACCGATCTTGCCGATGGTGACAAGGGTCGAAAGAGGTAGCGACCGATCTTGCCGATGGTGACAAGGGTCGGAATGGTAGACGGTCTTGCCGATGGTGACAAGGACTGAAAAAGGTAGCGACCGATCTTGCCGATGGTGACAAGGGTCGGAATGGTAGATGGTCTTGCCGATGGTGACAAAAACCGAAAAAGGTAGCGATCGATCTTGCCGATGGTGACAAGGGTCGAAAGAGGTAGCGACCGATCTTGCTGATGGTGACAAGGGTCGGAAAAGGTAGCGACCGATCTTGCCGATGGTGACAAGGGTCGGAATGGTAGCGACCGATCTTGCCGATGGTGACAAGGGCCGAAAAAGGTAACGACCAATCTTGCCGATGGTGACAAGGGTCGGAATGGTAGCGACCGATCTTACCGATGGTGACAAGGGTCGAAAGAGGTAGCGACCGATCTTGTCGATGGTGACAAGGGTTGGAATGGTAGACGGTCTTGCCGATGATGACAAAAATTGAAAAAGGTAGCGACCGATCTTGCCGATGGTGACAAGGGTCGGAATGGTAGACGGTCTTGCCGATGGTGACAAGGACCGAAAAAGGTAGTGATCGATCTTGCCGATGGTGACAAGGGCCGAAAGAGGTAGCGACCAATCTTGCCGATGGTGACAAGGGTCGGAATGGTAGACGGTCTTGCCAATGGTGACAAGGACCGAAAAAGGTAGCGACCGATCTTGCCAATGGTGACAAGGGTCGAAAGAGGTAGCGACCGATCTTGCTGATGGTGGCAAGGGTCGGAATGGTAGACGGTCTTGCCGATGGTGACAAGGACCGAAAAAGGTAGCGATCGATCTTGCCGATGGTGACAAGGGCCGAAAAAGGTAGCGACCGATCTTGCCGATGGTGACAAGGGTCGGAATGGTAGATGGTCTTGCCGATGGTGACAAGGATCGGAATGGTAGACGGTCTTGCCAATGGTGACAAGGATCGGAATAGTAGACGGTCTTGCCGATGGTGACAAAAACCAAAAAAGGTAGCGACCGATCTTGCCGATGGTGACAAGGGTCGGAATGGTAGATGGTCTTGCCGATGGTGATATGGACCGAAAAGGGTAGCGACCGATCTTGTCGATGGTGACAAGGGCCGAAAAAGGTAGCGACCGATCTTGCCGACGGTGACAAGGGTCGGAATGGTAGAGACCGATCTTGCCGATGGTGACAAGGGCCGGAATGGTAGACGGTCTTGCCGATGGTGACAAAAACCGAAAAAGGTAGCGACCGATCTTGCCGATGGTGATAATGGCCAAAAAAGGTAGCAACCGATCTTGCCGATGGTGACAAGGGTCGGAATGGTAGACGGTCTTGCCGATGGTGACAAGGACCGAAAAAGGTAGCGATCGATCTTGCCGATGGTGACAAGGGTCAAAAAAGGTAGCCATCGATCTTACCGATGGTGACAAGGGTCGGAATGGTAGCGACCGATCTTGCTGTGGTGACAAGGGCCAGAAAAGGTAGCGACCGATCTTGCTGTTGGTGACAAGGGTCGAAAGAGGCAGACGGTCTTGTCGATGGTGACAAGGATCGAAAAAGGTAGCAACCGATCTTGCCGATGGTGACAAGGGTCGGGATGGTAGACGGTCTTGCCGATGGTGATAAGGACCGAAAAGGGTAGAAGGAAGTGGAATGATGAACGAGGATAACCTCGCTACAACATTATCATCTCATCATTCATTTTTTTTATTGATTAATTTTTTATTCGTCATCATTTTTATCACATTACTGACTCAAGTGCCCTTTCGGGTTTTCGCCGAAGTCATCCCCCTCTTGCTTTTGCCCACGCACCCTTTCCGGTTTTTCACGGGGCGGGGTACCCGATTTTGCCTGTAACGCCCTTTCGGGTTTTCGCTACAGCCGGGTTATAGCCATTTTTGCCCCTGCCCTAGTATAGGAACAAGGTCGGCGGGGTATCTCTATTTTTAACCCCCTCTTTTTGTTCTTTTTTTTTGTAGGAAGAAGCCGGGACACAGGAGAGCCTGCCCACGATGATGACAAGGGTCGAATCCTGATTTTGTTCATCGACATTGGTTAAATTCCGAAGCAAAGGATATAGTTCTTAATAGGGACGGAAGGTCCAGGTTAAGGGATAGAGGCTGACCGATCCCACCGATGATGACGAGGGTCGAACATAGGTTTATTCATCGGCATGGGTCACATGTCGAAGCAAGGCTAGATTCATTAATAGGGATGAAAGGTCCATGTTAGGGGTAGAGATCGACCGATCTCGCCGATGATGGCGAGGGTCGAACATAGGTTTGTTCATCGGCATGGGTCACATGTCGAAGCAAGGCTGGATTCATTAACAGGGATGAAAGGTCCATGTTAAGGGTAGAGATCGACCGATCTCGCCGATGATGACGAGGGTCGAACATAGATTTATTCATCGGCATGGGTCACATGTCGAAGCAAGGGTAGATTCATTAATAGGGACGAAAGGTCCAAGTTAAGGGAAGAGATCAACTGATCTCGCCGATGATGATGAGGGTCGAACATAGGTTTGTTCATCGGCACGGGTCACATGTCGAAGCAAGGATAGATTCATTAACAGGGACGAAAGGTCCAAGTTAAGGGTAGAGATTGACCGATCTCACCGGTGATGGCGAGGGTCGAACATAGGTTTGTTAGGAGATCTCCGATGGGACTCTTGATGATTGTCTTTTGGGAGTCTCATTAGGAGGAGAATAAAGAGGAACTTTTTGGATTACCACTTTACTGACTTGAGCGTCCTTTCGGGTTTTCACCGAAGTCAGCCCCTTCTTACTTTTGCCCACGCACCCTTTCGGGTTTTCACGTGGCGGGGTTCCTGATTTTACCTGTAATGCCCTTTCGGGTTTTCGCTACAGTCGGGTTATAGCCATTTTTGCCCTTGTCCCGATTTAGGAACAAGACCGGCGGGGTATCTCTATTTTAAACCCCATGTTATCTTTTCTTTTTACTCACGTAACAGAAGGATGTTGAGAGAGTCGGCCAGGACACGAAGTCTTGTGCCAAGAAAGAGGGTTTACTCGTCAGCACGAAGGCAATGCTAATGCAAGAGATGGATTTGTGCCGATTCGAGCGTAAGGCCTGCAATGGCAACGTTGTATAAAGGTCGGCTAGGACACGAAGTCTTGCGCCGAGAAAAGGGTTTATTCGTCAGCAAGAAGGCAATGCTGACGCAAAGGGGTAGATTTGTGCCGATTCGAGCGTAAGGCCCGCAATGACAATGTTGTATAAAGGTCGGCTAGGACACGAAGTCTTGCGCTGAGAAAGAGGGTTTACTCGTCAGCACGAAGGTAGTGCTAACGCAAGGGATGGATTTGTGCCGATTTGAGCGTAAGGCCCGCAATGGCAATGTTGTATAAAGGTCAGCTAGGACACGAAGTCTTGCGCCGAGAAAAGGGTTTATTCGTCAACACGAAGGCAATGCTGACGCAAAGGATGGATTTGTGCCGACTCGAGTGTAAGGCCCGTAACGGCAATACTGTAGACATTATGCAAGTTTGGTCAGGGCCGACCATTACTGGACCGAGGTGCGGGTAGCTCGGTTAGGGTGGTGCGCCACTGAACCAAGGTGAGGGTAGCTCGGTTAGGGCGGAATGCCACTGAACCAAGGTGAGGGTAGCTCGGTTAGGGCGGAATGCGACTAGACCAAGGTGAGGGTAGCTCGGTTAGGGCGGAATGCCACTGAACCAAGGTGAGGGTAGCTCGGTTAGGGCGGAATGCCACTAAACCAAGGTGAGGGTAGCTCAGTTAGGGCGGAGTGCCACTAGACCAAGGTGAAGGTAGTTTGGTCAGGGTGGAGTGCCACTAGACCAAGGAGGAGGTAGCTCGGTCAGGGCGGAGTGCCACTAGACCAAGGTGATGGTAGCTCGGTCAGGGCGGAGTGCCACTAGACCAAGGTGGGGGTAGCTCGGTCAGGGCGGAGTGCCACTAGACCAAGGTGGGGGTAGCTCGGTGAGGGCGGAGTGCCACAAGACCAAGGTGAGGGTAGCTTGGTTAGGGCGGAGTGCCATTAGACCAAGGAAAGGTATTCCAATCCCTCGGGGAATGTTGGCTGTGCCGTATGATACAGCTTCATATGCTTCCCATTGAGTGGAGAGAACTGGATGACTCCTTTGTGGTCCACCAGGATGTAAGCACCTCCCTCATATACTCGGTGGACGATGTATGGTTCGACCCAGTTTTTGACCAACTTCCCTTTGGGATTGGAGGCCATCACCTCTCTTCTATTGACCATCACCAGGTCTCCTTTCTTGAATTCCTGACCTTTGACCAGCTTATCGAAAGCACGGGCCATGGGGGCTTCGTAGAGTTAGATGTTTTGTTGCGCCCGGAGGCGCTTTCCTTCGAGCTGGGCGAGCTCTTCCAATCTTCTTTCTGCATTGGTTTGTTCACCGCTGACTAGTCCATGCTGGATGGTGACTCGCAGCGAAGGAACTTCTAATTCAATCGGCACCACAGCCTTTGACCCATACACGAGGGAGAATGGCAAATAGCCGGTTGGGGTTTTATAGACAGTACGATAGGCCCAGAGCGCCTCGTACATCCTTTCTTCCCAGTCCTTTTTATTAGACTTGACAGTCTTTTCCAACAACGTGCATAGTGTCTTGTTGAAGGCTTCTGCAAGTCCATTGGCTTGAGGGTTGTAGGGGGACGATGTCCTCCAGTCAATTTTGTATTTGTCGGCTAGCCAATAAATCTTCTGGTTTCTAAAATGGCTGCCCTTATCAGAGATGATTCGGCTGGGGATCCCGAATCGGAATATTATATTCTACCGGAAGAATCTTGCGACCAGTTCCTTGGTTACATCTCTCAATGCTACCGCCTCTGCCCATCTGGAGAAGTAGTCTGTAGCTGCTAAGATATATCTGCACCCTGATGAAGATGCTGGTAGCGGCCCTACCACGTCCGTGCCCCACTGAGCGAATGGCCAGCTCGGTAGGGTTGGATGTAGTGGCACTGGAGGTCTCCTTGCCACATTGGCGTGTTCTTAACACTTCTGACAAGCCCTGGCGAACTTGCAGCAGTCATCAAACATAGTGGGCCAATAGTCTCGCAATTTCTTTATCTCAATTATCATCTTTGGGCCGGCCTGATGCGCTCCAGCTGATCCTGCATGGATTTCTTGCATCACCTGCCCCGCTTCTGCTGAAGACAAGCAACGAAGTAGGACTTTTCTTCGGGCATCTGCCATTATTCGGAACAGGGTTCCGTTTCTCATCTCGTAAGAGTCTTTGACCCTTAGGAGTTTCATTCTCTGTTCCTTTTCTTTGGGGAGTTGCTGGTGTTGGAACCACCGCAAGAGATGCTGTCGCCAATCGGGCTACTGAACCTCTTCGACGGCTACCACCTCAATCTCTTGTTCGTCGGCTAAGACCTCTGTTACACTGGGGACTTGCCGACGGTTGATCACTGTTATATTCAGGCTCGTGTCTGGCGGGACCGCCAAAGAACTGGCCAGCTTAGCGAGGGCATCTACCTGAGCATTCTGGCCTCGGTTGATATGCTTGATGCTGATGAAGTAGAATCTTGACATCAGGCGGGTTGCCAGCTGATGGTAGGGGAGGAGCTCTTGCTTTCTCACATCGAACTCTCCTTCCAGTTGTTTTATAACTAGCATGGAGTCTCCAAATGCTTCCAGCATCTAAATTCCCATGGATAGAGTAATTTGCAACCCAATTATCAGGGCTTCATACTCTGCTTCATTATTTGTGCAATGCTTGTTTATTGAGCAAGATGTGTGCACCACTTCCCCTTCTGGGGATTTCAGGACTATGCCTGCTCCTGCTCTTACCATGGCTGATCCAGTGATAGAGGTGTCAATTCTGGAAGCGCCAACAAAATATAGCTGCCATAAGGAGGGCCGCACCTGAGCGGCTTCCAGGGTTTCATCTTCAGGAAGCTCTGGTTCCAGCGGGCAGTCCCCGGGTAATGGGTGCTCAGCGAAGAAGTCTGCAATAGCTTGGCCCTTGACGGCCTTGCGCGGCACATAGGAGATGTCAAACTCCATAAGGATTACTGCCCATTTGCCTAAGTGACCTTTGAGTGCCGGCTGCGACATAATATACTTCAGCGGGTCCTCTTTTGATAACAAGCTGATTTCATGCGACAACATGTAGTGTCGAAGCTTCTTAACTACGAAGACCAGTGCCAGACAGATCTTCTCAATATAAGTATATTTCTTATCAGTTCTGACCAGTCTCCGACTGAGGTAATAGAGGGCTTGTTCTGTCCCTTCTTCATTATTCTGGGCCAGCATTACCCCCAGGGAATTGTATGTGGCTGCTTGATGCGGGACAGGACTGAGATGGGCTAAGACCTATGAATGCAACAAGTGCGGCCAGCACTCGCACGCCAAAGGCAAGCCGGGCGGCTGACCTCCGTATCGTTCCTCCGGGTGGAGGCGTCTCTCAACAAGAAACTCAAGCCCAACGACCGTCCCAATGAGGGAAGCGCGGGGATCTCAGCGGCTAAGGAACCGCCTTACGTCTAAGGGAATCTAGCTCGAGCTCGGCGCTCGACTAGGAACACGGGGTGGGTGCTCTCAACTCGCAGTCACGCGGTGACTAAGAGACTAGCTAGGAATCTAAGCACTCACGCGGCATATCAGAAAGTATACTAGTAAAGCAAATACCAACTACGGGAGCGTCACACGTACCTCCACGCCTAGGCGTGGGGAAGAAACCCCGACCGAGACCAACAACCCCGGTACACAAAGATGAGACATAGTACAACCTCAGCCACAAATGCCCACTCCTCGCAGGGAGATAATAGGCTACACAAGAGATCCGGGGCTGTCGATGCACGGGCTGACGGGCAGCACTCGATGAAGGGCTGGCCGCGAGGAGGTTCCGTGCAGTGGTCGGCAGATTTGCAGCACTGCGTGACTCGGCGGTGGAAGCTCCCACGACCTGCTCCGACGTCCGATTGAGGAGCCGTCAGGGATGGCGCGCAGCTAGGTCACGGGAGGAAGCCTCGGTCAAAGGGCGCGCGCCGATTCCATCCGTGGAGGCCGGGGGCGCACCTGCAAGTCGTGACTGGATTCTGCTCCCAGAACTGCGTGCTCGAGCGGGAAAAATAAGAAGAAATGGATCCGAAGGGCGAACGGGGCTCCGCTTGCTGGAGGACGAAGAGGACGCAGAGCAGCAGGTCCTGCCCGACGGGATTGATCAGATCTGGTCGTGGCTGAGAGCAGCAGGCTCTGAACTCCGCTGGTGGTTCTAGCGCCGGTTGGGCAGGGCAGACCTGCGTGACTTCACGGGAATGGATGCCACGAGCAGCTCGGACGTCGGAACGACGCGAGGTCGTCGGCGTTGGACAGAGGACGGAGAGAGGTACGACCGGTGAAGATCCCGCGCCCAAAATCGCAGACGTCCGTCCTGTGGGATTTTTACAATGGGGCGAACAGAACCAGGCTCGCAGGGTGAGGAGTCCTGCGCGCGCTCACGAGAAAAATTGCCACGGGCGGTGCCGATCTCTGAATGAGGTGAGACCACCTCGCACGCGTCGGCGACTCGTAGCAGAACCACACAAAAATGGGCTGGCCGCCCAAGGTCCTCACGAACAGGGGGTGGTCGTCGCTGCTCTTGGAGGAGAAATCCTGGCGCACCGAACTAGAACTTGAGAAGGGATAGAAGAGAAAGGGGCCCTCGGCGTCGCACCGAGGGTTGGGGAGTCACACCCCGAGCTTGCTCCCGTCGCAGGAGCAAGGAGGAACAAAGGATGGGGCGCAGCCACCTTCAGCAAAAGCTTTTCAATTTCATTCAATAATTCTTCAAAGAAAATACATGAGATGTTTTATATGGGGAGGGGGAATGCTAGGGTTGAAACCCTAGCCAAGAGGGAGGGGGGGGGCGCAAATGGAAGGGGGGGTGCGACCCAACCCTTCCCCATTCAAGGGGGGTGCGGCCATCCCTCCTCCAATCAAGGAGGGGATCAAGGGGGGGTGCCCAAGGGGGGCAAGGGGTGAGGTGGAATGTGGAAAGGGGGGGGGCGCCCAAAAAGGAAAGAGGAGGGCCAAGGGGGGGAAGGTGGCGCATCCACCATGGATGAGGGATGCGCCCTCCTCCCTAAACCCTAGCCCTAACCTTAATCCAATCAACTATGGGCCAAGCCCAAGCCCAATAATAAAAGCAGATAGCCCACTATTCCCTACACATAGTCTGATAGCATAAAGAACTAGATAACGTGTCCACGCAGGGACTAAACCTAGGCCCAACATGGCCTCAAATGAGAATGAAGATCCACTAATAGATGCCGTAGTCGCCTAGCCAAAGAGATGCTGGCGTGCTCCGTGTGCTCCGTCGAGTGATGCGGCGCGTGTCCTCACCAATTCTCTCCGGGTGGGAAGAACTCGACCCCGTCGAGTAAAGGTCACGGTCGCTCAGGTAGCGCTCCAGCAGGTCCGGGTCGATCCTCTCCAGCTCTCCACGTGTGATCCAGGTGTCGTCTGTCGCAGTGCGCCCTCTCCAACGCACTAGGAAGCGTTGGTAGGCTCCGCTCCTGGTCGTGGTCACTTGCTCATCCAGTATACAATCTATATGCTCGCGTGTCTGTAATGGGGCTGGAAGAGGTGGACGCTCAGAAGGTGTAATACTCTCAACAGGAGGGGAAGGCCCAAAAAGCTCACTGGGAATCACCGCGGGATCCCGATATGCCACCAGATCTGAGACATTGAACGTCGAACAGATCCCATAGTCGTCTGGCAGCTCAATCTCATACGCATTTGACCCAATTCGCTTTAAGACTCGAAAGGGTCCGGCACCGCGGGCCTGGAGTTTCTTCACGGCCCCCGAAGGAAACCGTTCAGGTCTGACCCTGATCATGACGTACTCTCCCTCTCGGAACTCATGGGTGCGTCGATGCGCATCAGCTAACTCCTTATAACGTGCGTTGCTGGCCTCTATATGACGACGTACATGCTCATGCAACTGCCTAATATGCTCTGCAAAGGACTCAGCTGACTCAGAAACACGGGCCTGGATGGGAGATGGAACCAAGTCTATCGGCTTCCTAGGTCTACGACCAGTAACAATCTCAAAGGGACTCAGACCTGTAGACCTATTGACCGAGTCATTATATGCAAACTCTGCTAAAGGAAGAACCAAGTCCCAATCCCCGACACGATCACGCACTAAGCACCTAAGAAGATCCCCTAGACTCCTATTGACTACCTCCGTCTGACCATCGGTCTGGGGGTGATAGGCGGTAGAGAACTTCAACTGGGTGCCCATCATGTGCCATAGGGTTTTCCAGAAATAGATGGTAAAGCGCACATCCCTATCAGGCACTATAGTACGTGGAAGCCCAAACCTGGAGACACAGTGAGTAAAGAACAGACGGGCAACTCTAGAGGCGTCGGAAGTCTTGGAACAGGGAATGAACAAAGCCATCTTGGAGAACCTGTCTACCACCACAAAAATGGAGTCATGCCGACGGAGGGTACGCGGCAAACCTAACATGAAGTCCATGCTAATGTCATGCCATGGACTGTCCGGGACAGGGAGGGGAGTATAAAGGCCAGTGTTCTGTTTCCTCTGCTTGGCCATAGCGCAAGTGCGGCACTGAGCCACTATGCGAGCAACATCCCTCTTCAAACTAGGCCAATAGAACCTGTGCTCAACGGCCTCAATGGTCTTGTTCCGGCCGAAGTGGCCAGCAAGACCCCCTGCGTGCAACTCCCAAGTGAGGAAATCACGAACAGACGTCCGTGGAATGCATAACCTGCCACCTCGAAATAAATGACCCTCCTGAAGGACAAACTCACTATACTCACGGGAGGGACCCGACTGAAGGGCAGCATGAATCGGACTGAAGTCCGGGCAGTCAACATAAGCCTCCCTCAGCCTATCCAATCCCACCACCTCGACACTCATGGTGGACAACATCATCATTCGCCGACTCAGCGCGTCGGCCACCTTGTTCTCGGCCCCTGCCTTGTGCCTAAGCACAAAGGTATACTCCTGAAGGTACTCCACCCACCGACTATGACGCGCATTCAGCTTCTTCTGGGTATGGAGAAACCTCAAAGCCTCGTGATCAGAAAAGAGCACAAACTCCTGATGTAGGAGATAGTGCCGCCAATATCGCAATGCCTGGACGACTGCATAAAACTCCTTGTCATACGTGGAGTACCGCAGTTTGGCATCATTCAGCTTCTCGCTGAAAAAGGCAATGGGATGAGACTCCTGACTCAAAACACCCCCTATACCCACTCCAGAAGCGTCACAGGTGACCTCAAACACCTTAGAAAAATCAGGTAAGGTAAGAACAGGTGCCTGGGTCATGCGCTCCTTGATGCTCTGAAAGGCCGTGGCTGCAGCCTTAGTCCATGTGAATGCCCCCTTCCTAATACAATCCGTGATCGGGGCAGTGATGGAGCTGAAGCCATGAATGAAGCGACGATAGAACGTCGCCAGGCCATGGAAGCTCCGAACATCATGGAGGGTGCGGGGCTCGGGCCACTCCTGAATGGCGCGTATCTTCTCCGGATCAGCGGAGACCCCATCGCGAGACACTATGAACCCAAGGAAGGAAACCTGGTCGGTCATGAAAGCACACTTCTTTGGGTTGGCAAATAAGCTCTCTCGCCTCAGAACAATGCAAACCTGCCTAAGGTGGTCTAAGTGGTGCTCCCTAGTGCGGCTATAAATAAGGATGTCATCGAAGTAGACGACCAAAAAGACCCCTATCATAGGGCGCAAGACCTGGGTCATCAACCGCATGAATGTACTAGGGGCATTAGATAGCCCAAATGGCATAACTAACCACTCATACAGACCATCCTTGGTCTTGAATGCAGTCTTCCACTCATCCCCAGGCCTGATCCTAACCTGGTGATAGCCACTTCGAAGATCAATTTTAGAAAAAATAGTGGCTCCCGACATCATATCTAGCAAATCATCCAGTCGGGGAATAGGAAAATGATATTTCACCGTGATCTTATTGATCGCACGGCTATCGATGCACATCCTCCATGTGCCATCTTTCTTCGGGGCTAATAAGGCGGGGACAGTGCAAGGGCTCTTGCTGTCCCTGAGGGAACCCCTACTCATCAATTCCTCGACCTGCATCTGCAACTCGGCATGGTCCGCGGGGCTCATCCTATAGTGAGGGAGGTTAGGCAATGAAGAGCCCGGGACTAGGTCGATCTCATGCTGGATGTCACGCATAGGTGGAAGGCCTCCAGGGAGGTCCTCCGGGAAGATATCAGAAAACTCGCGTAAAATCGCAGCCAACTCGGGGTTTAGCTCACCCTCGGATCCTGGGATGACATCACCCACCTCTCGAACAACAACAGCAAAGAGGGGACTACCCATGGTGAACTCCCTCTCCATCTCACGGGGACTAATCACCATCAACCTCCTAGTGGAAGGCTCCCCTAGGGTGAGGGTAGTGGAGGTGGTAGTCGCAGGCACTAAGGGTGGGGTAGGAGGGTCGGTCTTCCCCTGACGAGGGGTGTTCGTGGCACTGGGGCCGGCTGGCCCGCAAACGGCAGGATCCCTAGGCTGGGTGGGGTGAAGAGTGATCCTATGGCCACCATGGTCGAAGATGCAAGTGTTCGACCGACCATGGAGGGTGGCATCCCTATCGAAGAGCCAAGGCCTACCTAGAATGATACTACCCACCTCCATAGGTAGCACGTCACACCAAATCTCATCATGGTAGGTCTGAAACTGCAATGGCACTAGACAACGAAGCCTAACCGGGATAGAGGTAGAGTCTACCCAGGATACCCGATATGGAGCAGGGTGGTCTACAGGTGTCAACCCAAGACGAGTAACCGTACCGGTGGATATGGCATTAATGTAACTCCCACTGTCAATGATCACCTTGCAGGCCTTCCCTCCAAGCCTACAAAAGGTGTGAAAGATGGTGGTACGACGCCAGTCGTCACTCACCTGGGGCTGGGTAAGGATACACCGAACTACCCCTAACTGCGCATCGCCCTGATACTGAGTACCAGGGACACCGTCCTGCTCTCCCTCCAGTAACTCATCAAAGAACTCCTCTGCTAACTCCTGGTCGGCCTCATAACTAACTGGCAGAAGCTCAGCCGTGGGATCAGTGGGTGAGGGGTCTGACACAACAAGAGACTCTCTAGTGGGGCACTTGTTCGCATAATGGCCGACTCCACCACACCTATAACAATTGTTTCGCGCCCCTGAGCTAGGAGATGCTCCACCGGTCATCGGCCCTTTCCCCTTGTCCTCATGACGGGCCGGGGGTGGTGGAAGCTGGGGTCGGGTAGGGAACGCGGGAGGCGGAGGGCGAGAAGTGGGGTAAGGTGGTGGCTGGCGAGGGGGAGGGAGAGGGTCCCTCGGCGGGGGAGGGCGGGGCCTAGGAACAGTGGGGTCCTGGCGAGGGGGTTCCGAGGGCCGAGCCACCGGAAACCGACTGTAGGAACTGGGTGTGATGCGTGGGTCGAACCCCCGCTGACTGGTGGTCCCCTGACGTTGAGTAGGAGTGAACTCCGCCTCAAACTGCTCTATCTCCATAGCGACCTGATATGCATCCTCTAAGGTTTTCACATCACGGCGAAAGAACTCGTACTGATAATGGGGCCGTAGACCACGTCGGAAACGAGAGACGGGCATGGCGCTCTCCTCCGTGACTCCGCATCGCAAGAAATACTCGTCAAACTCTGCGATGTATTCGGACACGGTCCGATCTCCCTGACTGAGACTCTGCCACCTGTCAATGAGCCTCTGACGATATGTGGCGGGAAGGTACTTCTTTCTAAGTTTGACCTTCATCTCATCCCAAGACTCAACCTGGGGCTCCTGACGCTGAAATAGAAGACTCTCCACATTCCTCCAATATGTCTGAGCCTGTCCTAGCAACTTCATCTTGGCGAACTTAACTCTCCGGTGGTCCGTCATCTCAAACCACTCGAAGTACCGGTCCATACCGGCCTCCCAATCTAGATAAAACTTCGGGTCCAGGGACCCGTCAAAATGGGGAGGGTCCGCACGAACGGTCCTAAGGATCCGCTCATCCTCGTCGTCCCTCTGTGGTCGGTGACCACGGCGACGTCGGTCATTCCCCTCATAATCATTGTCGGATCCGTAATCCTCTAAATCGGGGACTCGCGGCCATCGCTCCTCAGCCCGATATGGTGGGGGCTGGACAGCCGCCGCCTGTGGGGCACGATCAACTCTAGGGGGGTCCTGATGGGGCACTTCCTCTACTCTCCCTATCCGCCCGACCAGACCCTGGATAGATCGGTCAGAGACCTCAGCGCGGTCCTCTATGGCCTTGAGTCGGCCCTTCAGACGGTTGGTCAGGTCCTTAGTGGCTTGTTCAGAACTAGCCAAGCGCTCCATGATTTCGGCCATGAAATCCTCTAGAGAGGGGCCTCCCTGGGTGGTACCACGGGGGTCGCCCATAGTGTCCGGGCGATGGTAGTGGGTGCCACCCCGGGTGGGCATGCAAAGGGACCTAAAAAGGGGGGGGGGGGTGATTGGGACACACACACTAGACCTAAATGGGTGGACACAAGCTAAATGGAATGCAAGACTCAACCCTAGACGCAAACCTATATGCTCTGATACCACTTTGATGCGGGACAGGACTGAGATGGGCTAAGACCTATGAATGCAACAAGTGAGGCCAGCACTCGCACGCCAAAGGCAAGCCGGGCGACTGACCTCCGTATCGTTCCTCCGGGTGGAGGCGTCTCTCAACAAGAAACTCAAGCCCAACGACCGTCCCAATGAGGGAAGCGCGGGGATCTCAGCGGCTAAGGAACCGCCTTACGTCTAAGGGAATCTAGCTCGAGCTCGGCGCTCGACTAGGACCACGGGATGGGTGCTCTCAACTCGCAGTCACGCGGTGACTAAGAGACTAGCTAGGAATCTAAGCACTCACGCGGCATATCAGAAAGTATACTAGTAAAGCAAATACCAACTACGGGAGCGTCGCACGTACCTCCACGCCTAGGCGTCGGGAAGAAACCCCGGCCGAGACCAACAACCCCGGTACACAAAGATGAGCAATAGTACAACCTCAGCCACAAATGCCCACTCCTCGCAGGGAGATAATAGGCTACACAAGAGATCCGGGGCTGTCGATGCACGGGCTGACGGGCAGCACTCGATGAAGGGCTGGCCGCGAGGAGGTTCCGTGCGGTGGTCGGCAGATTCGCAGCACTGCGTGACTCGGCGGTGGAAGCTCCCACGACCTGCTCCGACGTCCGATTGAGGCGCCGTCAGCGATGGCGCGTAGCTAGGTCACGGGAGGAAGCCTCGGTCAAAGGGCGCGCGCCGATTCCATCCGTGGAAGCCGGGGGCGCACCTGCAAGTCATGACTGGATTCTGCTCCCAGAACTGCATGCTCGAGCGGGAAAAATAAGAAGAAATGGATCCGAAGGGCGAACGGGGCTCCGCTTATTGGAGGATGAAGAGGACGCAGAGCAGCAGGTCCCGCCCGACGGGATCGATCAGATCTGGTCGTGGCTGAGAGCAGCAGGCTCTGAACTCCGCTGGTGGTTCTGGCGCCGGTTGGGCAGGGCAGACCTGCGTGACTTCACGGGAATGGATGCCACGAGCAGCTCGGACATCGGAACGACGCGAGGTCGGCGGCGTTGGACAGAGGACGGAGAGAGGTACGACCGGTGAAGATCCCGCACCCAAAATCGTAGACGTCCTTCCTGTGGGATTTTTACAATGGGGCGAACAGAACCAGGCTCGCAGGGAGAGGAGTCCTGCGCGCGCTCACGAGAAAAATTGCCACGGGCGGTGCCGATCTCTGAATGAGGCGAGACCACCTCGCACGCGTCGGCGACTCGTAGCAGAACCACACAAAAATGGGCTGGCCGCCCAAGGTCCTCACGAACAGGGGGTGGTCGTCACTGCTCTTGGAGGAGAAATCCGGGCGCACCGAACTAGAACTTGAGAAGGGATAGAAGAGAAAGGGGCCCTCGGCGTCGCACCGAGGGTTGGGGAGTCACACCCCGAGCTTGCTCCCGTCGCAGGAGCAAGGAGGAACAAAGGATGGGGCGCAGCCACCTTCAGCAAAAGCTTTTCAATTTCATTCAATAATTCTTCAAAGAAAATACATGAGATGTTTTATATGGGGAGGGGGAATGCTAGGGTTGAAACCCTAGCCAAGAGGGAGGGGGGGGGGCGCAAATGGAAGGGGGGGTGCGACCCAACCCTTCCCCATTCAAGGGGGGTGCGGCCATCCCTCCTCCAATCAAGGAGGGGATCAAGGGGGGGTGCCCAAGGGGGGCAAGGGGTGAGGTGGAATGTGGAAAGGGGGGGGGGGGCGCCCAAAAAGGAAAGAGGAGGGCCAAGGGGGGGAAGGTGGCGCATCCACCATGGATGAGGGATGCGCCCTCCTCCCTAAACCCTAGCCCTAACCCTAATCCAATCAACTATGGGCCAAGCCCAAGCCCAATAATAAAAGCAGATAGCCCACTATTCCCTACACATAGTCTGATAGCATAAAGAACTAGATAACGTGTCCACGCAGGGACTAAACCTAGGCCCAACATGGCCTCAAATGAGAATGAAGATCCACTAATAGATGCCGTAGTCGCCTAGCCAAAGAGATGCTGGCGTGCTCCGTGTGCTCCGTCGAGTGATGCGGCGCGTGTCCTCACCACTGCTATATACAATATCAACGACCGTCCTTTCACCGGTGCGCCCAGCACTGGAGGAGTCTTCAGATAGTCTTTCAGCTTGTCAAAGGCTGCCTGGTAATCTTCATCCCAGTAGAAGGGAACATCCTTCATCATCAATTTGTGGAAAGGCTGGCATCGCCCTGACAAATTGGAAATGAACCGCCGGATATAAGCCAAGCGGCCCTGTAATGATCTTAGCTCGGAGAGATTTCTTGGTGCAGGTAACTCCTTAATTGCTTTAATCTTTGCGGGGTCTATCTCGATTCCCCGATATCGGACAATGAAGCCCAAGAACTTTCCGGTCGACACTCCGAACGCACATTTCATAGGGTTCATCTTCAGCTCATGCTGCCTTAGCCTCTGAAAGATAATCCGGAGGTCCTGTAGATGGTCTTGTTTTCTTCTGGTCTTTACCACCAGATCATCTATGTAGCACTCGACCGTGTGGTAGAGCAACTCATCAAAGATTCTGGTCATTACACGCTGATAAGTTACGCCATCATTCTTTTGTCCGAACGGCATCATCTTATAGTGATAGATGCCTTTAGGGGTTCAGAAGGCAGTATGAACCCGGTCATGCTCCGCGATCCAAATCTGGTTGTAGTCGGATGACCCGTCCATGAATGACATGGCCCCATGACCGGTTGTGGCATCAATCATGACTTCCGTTATTGGCACTGGAAAGTCATCCTTGGGGCAGGCTTTATTTATATCTCGAAAGTCAACACATATCCGGATCTGTCCATTTTTCTTTTTCACGGGGATGATATTCGCCAGCCATATGGTGTACTGGTTTTCTTCGACAAATCCCACGTCAATAAGCTTGTAGACTTCAGCACAAATTTGAGTAATGAGTTCTGGCCTCATGCGTCGCGGCGGTTGCTTCACCGGCTCGGCTTCAGGGCTGATTGCCAACTCATGCTGTGAAACTGTAGGATTTAGACCTGGCATCTCTTTGTAAGTCCAGGCGAAGCAATCCCGGTATTCTTGTAGCAGCTGGATGTACAGCCCCCGCTCTTCTGGGGACAGTTGGGCACTGAGGAAGGTAGGCCTAGGGTCCTCCTCACTTCCCAAGTTGATTTCTATCAGTTCGTCGACTATGGCTTGGCCTCCGTCTTCTATCTCCGGAGGTGCCGGTTGGAGGTCAACGAAGTCTGGAATACCATCTTGAAGGTCAAGTACTTCGACTTCCTCATCTGACACCATCAGAGCTTCTCGGAAGTCCTCTGTTTCATTTGATAGTGGCCGCGCGTATTGCTCTTTCAGCCAATCCGCTGCCATTGCAGTCTCCCAGGGTAAGAGAGCAGCTTCAGTCCTTGCAGATGGGGTTGCAATCGTGCTAGACTGGTGACTGCTTGTTGTTGGGTTGGAACAGCAACCCAGTCTCTTAGCAAAAGGTGAGGAGATCTCGGCTTCTGGGGCAGTTGCATCTTCAATAGGAGTGGCAGTCCCATTGTCAGCAGCACACACCTCCTGGTCGGGGCTGGCCAAGGCTTCCCCGATTGGCACAAGGGGTGCGGAGGTCATTGTTGGAAAGACTCCACAGGAGGGAGAGGTCCCTGCTTCTTCAACACCTTCGGCTTTACTGCTGCTAGCCGTATCAAATTCGGCTTACATGGCCGCCTCTTCAGGATAGACCTGCTCCCAACATTGGCAAGGAATCACGGTCTCCACTTCTTGATTTCCGGGCTGGCCCGGGTCAGCATGTTCAGCTTCCGCTGGGTATTCATCAAAGGTTGCCCCCAGCGGGCTGTCTTCATCAGGGTAGAAGGTGGAGAGGGTGTCCACCTTGTATCGGGCACTGTGATAATATTCTTCCAGGGTGAAGCCCAACCCCGAGTGCTGAGAGACGCGTCTCATTTCCTTATCCAGATTTGTGGGATACCACATTTTCTGGAAAGCTTCCCTGCACTTTTGAGAATGATCGGAGGGGATGTGCTGCTTCTGAAACATCCTGGCCATCCGATTAGTTGTGAATGCCAGACCCTTGACGGGTACCGACGGGTTGCTTATGTTGTGCCCTTGTGGTTTTGATGATTGGTTTTGATGTGAGTCAAACACTGTGAGCCACCATGCGATGTTCAGTCATTTTGTCAGATCATAAAGCATTCATATATATACATCTGTAAGGTCCATGCATTTTCCTGTCATACATCTGGTCATGGTTTAAGGTCTATGCATCATTTGCTTTAAGTGTTCATCTGTCATATGACCTCGGTGCATTAACAGTAGCTGCATGCCATAGCACGATTGCATTGAGCATATAGTCTGTGCACTCGTCTGTACATCGTTCATGCATATACAGTGTCTTGCATGCAAAGTCTTTACATGGTGCATTCATGCATATAAAGTCTATACACTCTGTTGCATACAGACGTAAGGCAATGTCATGTACTCATAGTCCATTCATGCACACGCATAGTCTGAACATTGTGGGTTCATGCTTAACTCCAGACATAGAAAGTATGTACATCATATGCATAGTCTATACGACTCCATCATCTCACTTAGCGTCTAAGGTCGTGTGAACATTGCATCAGCTAAGTCTATACATTGCTCCGTCTCACTCAGCGTCTCATGTGCATAAATCAAAGTCTATGCATTGCTTGTTAAAGTCAGTCTCACTTAGCGTCTCACTCAGCGTCTCATGTGCATACGCAAAGTCTGTACAGCCAGTGCATCCTGCATCTCACTCAGCGGCACATGTGCATATGCAAAGTCCGTACATCCACCAGCTGAACTGAGCAAGTCTATACATCGTCACTTGTTCATGCATATGGGCAAGTCTACACATTGATAAGTCTCGCACACATACAAAGTCTGTACATCGCATCGCATGCACATTGTATCTTTTCATGTCTGTACATTCTACAAGGGAATAGTCCATGCATTCATTTCATGTCTGTACATTCTTCAAGGGCATAGTCCATGCATTCATAAAGTCTATACATTGCCTTGCTGCATTGCACGCGTTCAAAGTCTATACATTGCTGTCGCATGCACTCAAAGTCCACACATGCACAAACTTAGCTTGTGCATTGTGCATCCATGCTTAAACTCTAGGCACAGAAAGTCTGTACATTGTTTTCTCATGCACGTAAACGTCAAGTCTGTACATCGTTCTCGCGTGCACACTAAGCCTATACACTCCCTTGTGACATGTCTATACATCGGTCGTTTTATACATACATAAAGTTAGTACAGAATGTTTTATCTCTGCTTGATCGACTGAAGTAACTCTGTCATTAAACTGGCAGATGCCTGGCACGTGATCTGAGGTTGGAAGGGCTGACAGGATGATGACACGTGGAGGAACCTTCTGGACGGGAAGGCGTGGGAATCACACGCCCAGTGTTGCTCCTGCTGGTGCTGCTATAAAATGAAGACTTCTCCATCAGGAGAAGGAGATCGTGATAGAAAGAGCAGAAGCAGAGAGAGAGAGCATGCACAATCCAGAAGAAAAAGAAAAAGAGTGAAGAAGAGAAACAGAGAAGAAGAAGAAAAAGAAAGAGGAAGAGAAGCAGAGTGGAGAAGTAAGAAGTTGCAGAAGAAAAAGAGAGAGAGAGAGAGCTTGTGAGGATCGAGAGAAAAAGAGAGAGAAGAGTAGAGAACTGAAGCCTTCATTGAAGATTTGTTCTTCTGGTATTTGGATCAAATCCATGCCAGATTGCTCCTTGACGAGCTACACTTTATGGATTTCATTTGCAGCTTTCTGATTGCTGTATTTTCATTTCTTGTTTTTACTTTACACTTCCTTGGCTTGCTTTTTTCCGATACTTTGTAGTGAGGTCAGGGTTCCTCCTGTGGTCTCAGGAGATGGGAGATCTGTTCTCCGGTTTGCTAGTGATTGTGTGTCACTAGTGGTTCCCTCTGGGTTTCAGAGGGAGGGAGTCTCTGACTCCGGGTTTGCAGGTAGTGGTTGCTACCTGTGGGTTCCCTCCTGGTCTGGAGGAAGAGAGACGTTTGTCTCTGGTTTCTAGTGATTGTGTGTCACTAGGGTTGCCCTCCTGGCTGGAGGAAGAGGGGAGGTTGTTCCCCTGGTCAAGCTGTTAGGCAGCACCTGTTTGCAGACTAAGTCTGCGGTTCTAGCTTTTGCTAGTGGAAGCCTCACTCCGGTTTGGAGTGAGGGGTGGACGTAGGTTTGTGGACCGAACCACCTAAAAATCCAGGTGTTCTATGGTTTGCTTTTGCGTTCTACTCCATATCATCTACCTCCCCTTCACACGTTATGCATGCGTGATTATTTGTGTTATCCTGGGGAGTTAACTTGATTGTGAAGTGCTTGTTCATACGCTCAGTAGAACTTCTTCTGTTGTGTGAGTCTGGTTTCTCAGTTCATGGTTGTGAAAAGAGAGAAGCTCCATTGTTTCATTAGTTTATATTGAGTTCAGTTAAAAGTCTATTCTGTGTGACAACTTATTTTTAAGTGCTCAATTGATTAAGCCATCTGAGATTTTAATTCCGCAATATTTTTTATCGGAGATTCATTCACCCCCCCTCTGAATCCGGGCCTTGCACCCCAACAATTGGTATCAGAGTGGGTCTCTGACTTTCCAGATCCAACGATCTGTAGAGGATCTTGCTGATTTGATTTCGTGTCTTACTGTTCCAGTGCGGTGCACTCTTCTGATATTGCTTTCTTGCTCATTGATCTGAGTCTATTCCATTGGTTTATGATGGCATCACCTGTAGTTTTTGATGGTTCTAACTTCGAGAAATGGCTACGCAGTCTATGTGGTTTTATAAACTCTATAGATCCAAAACTGTGGAATCTCATTGAATATGGTCCACATGTTTTGCCTCGAGAGAAGAATAAATGGTCCCAGAAGGATAAACAAATGAACAGTGAGAATATAAGAGTTCGGGACCTTCTGAAGAATGCTGTAGATGCTAATGTCATTTCCTCTATTCTTACATGTAGGACTGCGAAGGAAATTTGGGATTCAGTGATCACATTTCGTGAGAACCAGAAATGTCTAACGGCAAGAGGAAGCACTTCAAGCAATGAAGAAGAAGATCAGGTAAATTCTGAATCTAATTCTGACGAAATGACTTTTGAAGATTTCAAGGAAATGTATGCTGAATTGTATGAAGAATATAGAAAAGTAAAATCTGAAAATAAAAGACTAAAGAAAAAGATTGATCAAAATTGTTGTGATTTATCATGTGAAAATTGCTCAAAATTGAAACAGTCTCATGATGATTATCTGATTGATATTCAGAACTATAAGAAGCAATTGGAAGAAGCTGAAAATACAGGCTCAGAAATGAAACAACTAAAGCTTGAAAATGAAAAGGCTAAAAGGCTTCAACAAGAAAATCAAACTGAACTTGGCAAGCACAAAGAACAAATTTCTGTGCTGAAAAACAAAAATAATGAACTTGTTGAGTCTTGTTGAATCTTTACATGTTTTGATGATGACAACACTATAAGTCTTAGTGGTCTTCCAAAATTATGTCTATGTGAATATTTAACAAAAATATTTCTCTGTGAAAATGAACACAGAACATGTTTGTTGAAGAATGAACCTTCATTTCACTTCAGGCATCTTTCAGGGACTGTATTCGTGTTGGTTAGCACTTCGTCATGTTTGTGTGTAACACCTCGTGTTGAATTGTTTGTCCTCGTGTCGTTTTAGTTCTAGTACTGTTTGTATTTCCGACATGCCGTGTCGTCTTCTCTTACCACGTGTTGTTCATGTTTACTGTCTTTCAAGTCGTGCGTCCGTGTTGTTTCCACTACATTTCGTGTCGTTTTCCTCTGAAGTGTTTGTTTTGATTCAGTGACATTTTCGTGTCATTTGATCTTTACTTCGTGTTATTTTCATCGTCTTCGTATCATTCTCCGCGTAGTATGTGGTTCTGTCAAAGTTCACTTCGTGTCACTTACTGTTGTTCTTCGAGTCGTCTTTATCTTGGTCTCACTGTTTCGACTTCGTGTCGTTGTCAGTTCGTGTCTGTCTTATGTTGAAGTCACACTTCGTGTTGGTTTCTGTTTTGATGAACTTCGAGTCGTTTCCCAGTGAACCCCGTGTTGTTTTTTCCTCCTGCGTCATCCTTG
Source organism: Amorphophallus konjac (assembly GCA_022559845.1). Lineage (NCBI taxonomy): Eukaryota > Viridiplantae > Streptophyta > Magnoliopsida > Alismatales > Araceae > Amorphophallus > Amorphophallus konjac. The sequence goes on from CM040127.1 coordinate 130,662,342, forward strand.
TTTTCACTCCGTGTCTATTTTCTGTTCTCATCATACTTAGTGCTGTTTTTCATTTCATGTCAACTTCACTTCGTGTCGTCTCACCTCGTGTCATTTTTCCTCACTCTGGTCTCTCTGACTTCGTGTCATTTTCTTTGTTTTCACTTCGTGTCGTTTTACTTCTTGCCTTTTTCACTTCGTGTCAAATCACTGTTCTGTCTTCGTGTTGTTTACAACTCCGTGTCAATTCTTGTACTTCATCTTGGTGTTGTTTTTTCAACCCGTGTCGATTACTGTTTCGACTTCGTGTTGTTTTCAACCCGTATCGATTACTGTCTCGCCTTCGTGCTATCTTCACCTCGTGTCATTTATCTTGTTGCTTCTTCGTGTCGTTTTTTATTCTTCCCTGTCCTCGTGTCTTTCTTGTATTGAAACCATACTCAGTGTTGGTTTCTGTTCTTGTCTTCGTGTCTTCGCGTTGTTTTTCTGTCTACCTCGTAAAGGTCACTTAGTAATGTTCATTGTGTCACCACTGTATCTCGTGTCGTTCTCTGTTTAGTACCTCTTGTCGTGTCCACTAACCTCATGCAGTTCTAGTTATTATGGCACTCAATATTAATGGCTCTTATCTCGTTGCAGGTCCGAGGAAGAACATTCATCAGTGTCTGGGTGCACATGATCTGATACTGAAGGAACAAATACACCAAGGGCACGTGGCAGGAAGGTTCTGGATCGAGCGTGGGAGGCACACGCGTTTAGTGCCCTATCCATCTGCTGCCGCTATAAATAGAAACCTTCGCCCACCGATGAAGAGTGATCGGAGCTAAGAAAGAAAAGGCAGTGTTACAGAGAGCTCGATCCAGAAGAAGAAGAAAAAAAGGAAAAGAGAGAGAGATAGTGATCGTGTGAAAGAGGAAGAGAGTTTAAGAGAAAGAAAGAGAGAGAGAGAGTGAATGAAAGAGTTCGTGGAGAAGAAGAAAGAAGCTTACCTGAAGATCTGTCTTCACTGGACCATGGATCAGATCCAGGCCAGTCAGCTCCAGTGGGAGCCAAATTGTGCATCGCGTGTTTCAGCTTCTGTTTGCTGAAGCTATTTTTCGTTTATTATCTTTTTCCTTATTTTATGGTTTGCTGTGCTTTTCGATCCTCTGGTCTGAGGTCGGGTTTCCTCCGGTTAGGAGGAAGGGAGATCTGATCTCCAGTTACAAGTAGCTGGGAGCTACTTGTGGGTTCCCTCCGGTTTGGAGGAAGGGAGACTTGTCTCCGATTCTGGGCTTGTGGATTCAAGTCCAGAGGTTCCCTCCAGTTTGGAGGAAGAGGGGAGGTTGTTCCCCTGGTCAAGCTGTGTGGCAGCAATTGTTTGCAGACTGAGTCTGCTTGGTTCTAGCGTGTGCTAGTGAAGCCTCACTCCGGTTGGGAGTGAGGGGTGGATGTAGGTCTGAAGGACCGAACCACCTAAAAATCTTTTGAGCAGTGGCTTGATTGTTTTGTTTGCTTCCGCTAGATGCTTGAATAGGTGCGCTCAATGGGTTTGTATTTGAGTAGAATAGAATTGGTTCTATTCTGTTTTCCTTATCTAGCATTCCTTTTTAAATTTGGCCATTATTCGTAGAAGGATTCATTCACCCCCCCTCTGTATCCGGGCCAAGCACCCTAACAGTTGGTATCAGAGCGGGTGTCTGCTTACAAGGTCCAACGACCTGCAGATCGATCTTGCAATCTTAGGTGCTTATTTCCTTTTAGTGCATCAATATTCTTGTGCGTAAATCTGTGTGTTCTCATGGCCCATCCACCGATCTTCAGTGGTACGCATTTTGATGCATGGTTCGCTGTTTTGAAGAATTATGTTAAATCTGTGAATCCAGACCTGTGGAAAGTAATTTCACATGGTCCTCATGAACTACCTAGAAAAAAGTCCAAATGGACTGACAGTCACAAATCCATGCATGAAGAAAATCAGATAGCAATAAATTTAATGAAGGCAGCTACTGATAGAGCTTTTCATTCATATTTCTTTGAATCCAGTTCTGCTAAAGATATTTTGGATGCACTGAAGCGAACTCAGGAGATAGATGTGGACAGATGCATGATGGCCAACAGAAGAAATCAAAGTGCCAGCGATCAAGGCAGCAATCAAACTAAAGAAGATGATGATGATGAGGTAAATATCTTCGAGAATTTCTCTCTAGAAGATTGGGAGAATGCATATGCTGAACTATTTGAATCTCATGAACTGTTAAGAAAACAGTATAAAAAGTTGAAAAAGAGTATTCGGGTAGATAGTTCTAGCTCTCCATGTAAAAATTGTTCAAGTACGAAGAAATCTCATGATGCATGTCTGTCTGATAATCATATGTATAAAAACCAGAATGCAGAACTGAAGAAGGAACTTGAATGTGTTCACTCTGAGCTGAATAATGTAAAATCTGAAGATGACTTCCTCAGAAAGCTCTCTAAAGAAAATGATGAACAACTAAAGAAACTTAAACGAGAGAATGAGTTGCTGATTGAAAAATTTAACGCCATAAAATCTATAAACATAGAATTACAGAAAGATTTTGAAAAACAACAAAAGGAATTGAGGGAGTTTGAAGCTAGGAGAGAAAGCATGGTTAACTCTGAAGATCAGCTTCTAATAAATGAGCTAGTTCAAAATGATAAGCTTAAAAAGGAAGTTGAAAAATTAAAACTGTTAAACAGTGCCATGTCTGAAAGACTTCTCACATTGGAAAAAGGAAAAGCTATCTATACAAACGAGACTGAAGAGGTAGATGAGCTAAGAAAGGAAATTGAAGAATACAAAACAGCTAACAAGGTTTTGAATAAAGCTGTCAATTGTAGTGAACAAGATATCACTAGTTATGAAATACACATTGCATCTCTTGAAAATGAAATTCAGGATTTGAAAGCCTCATTGTCTAAATTTGTTGATGGGCAGAAAAACCTAGACAAGCTGTTAGGTGTAAAAGTCAATGTCAAAAAGGAAGGGTTGGGCTACAATAATCTAACTACGAAGGCTTTGCAGAACAAAGTAATGACATCCTTTGTAAATACTTCAAATATAGCCACTACATCAAAAGACAAACAGCCCATTGTTCAGAAAATACGGAGAACAAAGATTAACTTTAACAAGGAAGGACTGGGTTACAGTCCAGTCATGAGGAAGGTTGATGGAGTCAACCTGAAAACTGTCTTTGTCAAATCTTCTGAACAGGAAAAACCTTCTGTCTCATCTCCACCTCAGTATAAGGCTAAGAAAACAGAAAAACAAAATAAAAATCATAAAACATCAGAAATTCAAAGGAACAATCTGCATACTAAAAACTCATCAAATAAATGCCACGTTTTAAAGAAATCAAATGGCTCATGTCATTACTGTGGTAAGTATGGACATCTTATGAGTAACTGCTTTGTGATGGAAAAAGATGACAATAAGCATGCTAGAAAATCTGTCTGGTCAGAAAAAGAATGTCATATGTTCTAATTGTGATAAAGTAGGACACACTACTGCTCATTGTTGGTTTGCAAGTAGTAAGGAAAAATCATGTTCATATCATACAAAACACTTTGCAAATCAGCATGCCTTTAACAAGTACCAGCACATTATATGTTTTAATTGCAACAAAATTGGTCACAAGGCCTCTGAATGCTGGTCAGGTTCTTTTAGAAGAAATTCTCTAGTTTGCTCTCACTATAGAAAGCATGGCCACACAGTCAAGGACTGTTGGCATATTCAGGATAGAAATATGAATTTCAAACATGCCAAATTCCCTGTAAAAGAATCAGCAAAACCTTCATGTCGTCACTATGGGAAGCCAGGTCACAGGGCTGCAACCTGTTGGCTGGCAGGATGTCAAAACCAAACCAGTTTTGGTAAACAGAAATTTTACCCTGCTAACAGAAAATCTCATGTGTATGCACATAGAATTCATGCTAATAAGAATGTGCATAAATCAGATCTTAAAACTACTCCTGGAAATGTGCTGAGAAAACTTACTAAACATAATAATGTCATGTCAGGACCCAAGACCTCTTGGGTACCTGTTTGTGCTAAATAAACCTTGTTTTGCAGGTGTGCCTTGGGACTGAAATAAAAGGGGTAATGATCCAAGGCACTCAAGAATGAAAAACCCCATTCTCACAATTTTCAGGTAATCTCTCTACATGTCCCATTTTGAAACTTACTGCATATCTGGTTTGATGCATTCTTGCATATCTTGCTATTAGCTTCATCTAGTGCATGCATATTGAATCTGGTCTTGCATATTCATTCATCATCTGCAAGTTGCATTATTTTCTAAAACATGCACTCTGAAATTTCTGAAATCTTTAACTGAAAGCGAATGCTGGTTGAAAACTGCATGTTGCATAATTCCTTCGTGGCAAACACTGCATTCATTAAATAATTAACACTCCCAAGAGTCGTGTGTGAATTGTCCTTGAGTGGGCTGAAGAGGAGCTTGTCAGGCTTTTTAGTCTCTGAAGATTTTTGTCAGCCGATGCAGTTAATGTGGTTTTTAAGATCTGTCATCTCAAGAGGTTGCAGTCTGTTGCCCAAGAGTTTCTCTGGATGTGAGACAGAACTACTTCAAAATACTATATTTGGATATGTCCTTAGTGCCTAATGTCTTGAGTGATCTCTCACTTGTTGGCTTGCTGATAGGAGTGCCGCTCATCTCATGTCATCTCTCTCTATTCAATCAGCCACCTCATTATCTCTCACCTCACACTATTGGTTCAGATTCTCTCTCGAAGAACTTGTGGTTTCAGTCTTCTTGCTCTTATCAGATAAGATCTGTATACCTTAAACCACCCTATATCAAGTGTAACAATCTACACCTGTTAATAAAGAATTTCAATGTTTGGGGGTTATATTTGGTCCTAAATCCTTCTAAGTTATCTTCTCAAGTGTTGGTCAACATATTATAAAACTTCCTGTTAAATGAGAAAAACTTATTGAGGATCTCGACTTAACTGAAACTTATGTAAAGAGAGCTCTGAGATAAAATTGTGTTAAGTAAGATTTCTTCTTGTCTAAAATCATGAGAAGTGCTTCCAGGGAATACGCCATTATTTGTGGCAGAGCAATGGCTTTTGTGGAGAAATAGACACTCTAGATCAATGAAGTCCAGAGTCTCTGTCATGATACAATTAGCTATCTCTGTGTAGAAATGTTAAAATAAAAAAAAATCCTCAAAAGAAAAATCTCATTGGCATTAAGGTAGTTAGTCCTGAGTAACCAGGGTTTCTGGTGTCTGATAAACATGTCTCCTTGTGTAAAAAGGGACTATTCTACCTTGTGTTCAACAAATTGGTTGACCCTGTATGGCTTCTCGTCCATTAAATGAAGAAATGAAATCTACTTGACTTAGTTGTGTTATTTCGTTGCTTGACAAACATAAGGTGCAATTTAATCGTGTCTCTCTCTAGGTTAAGCAACTTTAACAGCTAATTTTGTGATTATGCTGATTTAATATCTTGAGTTAACTGACCTTGGTTTTTGGAAGAATATAACCCATCCACATATTGAAGGGCTAACTTTAACATGCTGTAGCTGCGTTACATCAGGACTAAGGGTATTTTGGGTATTTACAGAAAAAGTTGATATGAGTAAAAAGCTACCCGTCAAACCCTTCGTGTTCCTCACGCCTTCCACCTCAACCCTTATTTCCCCTTGCCGCTTCCTATTCATCCTCGTGATGCTCTACCTTGAGCGTCTTCTTCAAACCCATCTCCATCTCTTCCCGCTCACCTTCTTCCCCCCACAGAGGTCTATTCCTCTCTTCAGTCTAGCATCGCGTCCAACAGCAGCCTGCAAGAGAGAGTTGATACTCTGGAATTTCCGGCAGATGGATCAGCAAAGGTCAGCAGCTCCGGGTGACAGGAAGAGGAAGGGAAAAGAAATTGTTGAAGAGCCCTCATCTAAGCAACAGAGATGTCTTGTGCCAGAACCTGCTGCGGAAGTATCTTCCGAACAAGGTACCAGGATGTCTCAGTCTACCGTGTTTGTAGAAAGTGGAAAAATCATTCCTCCTAGATTAATAGATTTCGGAGATGAAACTTTGGTCTCGAAGTTCCCAGAACTGTTAAGAATCTTTGAGTTTCAGGAGTGGAGAGATTTCTTAGAAAATCACCGTGTCTATTACCCTAGGCCGGTAATGGAATTTTATAATAACTTGTCCTTGAGCCGAGACAAGTCTGCCTTATTATCATCTGTTAAAGGGGTCGAGTTAACTGTTACATGTGAGTCCCTCCACAAAGCCCTCGGTGTTCCAGATAAAGGGGAGGTAGAGGGAAGCTTTCGATACAGTCTCCATGAAGCTTTCTCAGTCAGTACTGGTAAACCCAGTAATATTCATGATAAGGGGCAGTTAAAGCTAAAAGCTTATCAGACATTGTCATTTCGTCCTCTTCACAAGCTCCTTCAGAATGTCATCGCTTCCATTATCACCCCACAGACTGGGGCTAGAGGAAGAATTACAGACACACAGAGATTTCTACTATTTTGTCTGATTCAAAATGTAAAGATCTGTCTGCCAGAGATTATTTTTTTGGTCATGAAGGGATGCATTGGATCCAAGAGACATCTTCCCTATGCCGCCCATCTGACTAAGATATTCAAGCACTCTGAGATTTGCTTGGATGGAGAGGCCGCATTAGAAGTGAAGGCCAGAAACATTTTTAATATGAACTTCGTTTCAGTATTTTTGGGGTTAGAGGACTCCTCTATGGTGGGACAAGCTAAGGTCCAAAAGGCCAAGGAGTCACAATCTCAGGGGGAGCATTTAGAAGAATTTCAAGTCTTAGCCCAAGCTGGTGAGCAATTAGTTTCTGAGATTGCTCAACAGGAAACACCAGCTGAACCACCAGTGTCTATCTTGCCAGCTGCACCCATCGAAGTACCCTTCTCATTTCAGAGGCTAGTTGAGGCTGCATCTGAGGACATCAGATTGTCTGACGAAAGCATTCAAACAGATCTAGATGCAACCATTACTGGGCTATTTGATTCGTTTGGGAAGACATCTGAAGAGGCAATAGTGCCTGAAGAACAGCCAGCTAAAGAGCAAGACAGTACTGATCAAGATCTTGCTGTTTTTGTTAATGAAATTTTAAGAGCAACTGTTGAGCGAAGCTTGGAAGAGGCTACCAACTTGGTCGTATCTGAAAGTCTTGAGCAGGCCTTTGTTGGCAGCCCTGCAGACCAGGAACTCATGGAAGATAGAGAAAAGGTTCCTGTCATAGAACTAGATACAGAATCTTCAAGTGAAGAAGAGGAACCTGAAGATGTATTCCCTCAGAAAGAAACTCAAGCTGAAGATGAAGTTCAGGTCCCAGTTGAGAGCAGTCAAATGCCAGTACAAGAGGAAGCAGCTGAGAGAACTGCACCTGGCAGTGAATTTTTTGGTACACCTCTAGGTCCACCTAGACTCTTATATGCAGAGGCACCCAACATTGAATCTACTCGGGCGCCCAACATTGAAGAGCTTCTCATAAACCTGACTCAGCAGATGCAAAAACAAGACAAGAAATTAGATGATCTGCTTACATTTGTCACTCTCAACATTAATCAGGTACATACCAGATTACTGAAGCTTGAGATATCTCTCCTCACTGAATGGAGACGATTCCTTCTAAACAAAAGGGCTTCAGATGATGCAATCAAATCCTTGATGGAAGGATTACAGGAGATTTGTTCAAAAATTGCAAAAGCTCTGAGAGAGTCACATGATGTTAATATTTCCTCCTTCAAGATGTCTTCTACCATAATAGATCATTGCTATGAGATCAGAACAGCTTTAGAATTGTTGAAGAAGTCTTCAAGTGCCCTAGGTCCAGGCATTCAGCAAATCTATGATAAGTTGGTCGCCTTCATAACAGAAATGACAACTCTGACTGACAGATATGAAACTGTCAGTGTTCGCCAAGACGACATTATTTCTGAAGTGGCAAATGTCAGAAGCACTGTGGCGTATTGGCTTGCTGAGCTATCAAATGATTTAAAGGAATTTCAGTCTATCTTGGGTTCAACACCTGGTCACGCCTCTTCCAGCAGAACTCCACCTCAAGAACATTCTTCTGCTTCTCCAAGGGGGAGACCACCTCAAGGCAGGACGCGTGGCCCCTCTAGCAGACAAGCCAGATACTTTTCCTGAAAAGACTATGCTCTGTATTTTGTTGCCCTTTTGAGGCCTTCTCTCTCAGACTCTTGGAAAAATTAACTTAACTCATATCATTTGCATTGTTGCATTCTTCTTGTTTTCATTTTTTTTTGATGATGTCAAAGGGGGAGAAATCAGGAAAAATGTTTGTTAAAAATGTTTGTTATGTTCATTTGCGAATGGCTATTTAGTGTTTTTCCTTCTCTGCAAAGACTCAAGACTCATAGTGTTGCCATCCATCAAAAAGGGGGAGATTGTTGAGTCTTGTTGAATCTTTACATGTTTTGATGATGACAACACTATAAGTCTTAGTGGTCTTCCAAAATTATGTCTATGTGAATATTTAACAAAAATATTTCTCTGTGAAAATGAACACAGAACATGTTTGTTGAAGAATGAACCTTCATTTCACTTTAGGCATCTTTCAGGGACTGTATTCGTGTTGGTTAGCACTTCGTCATGTTTGTGTGTAACACCTCGTGTTGAATTGTTTGTCCTCGTGTCGTTTTAGTTCTAGTACTGTTTGTATTTCCGACACGCCGTGTCGTCTTCTCTTACCACGTGTTGTTCATGTTTACTGTCTTTCAAGTCGTGCGTCCGTGTTGTTTCCACTACATTTCGTGTCGTTTTCCTCTGAAGTGTTTGTTTTGATTCAGTGACATTTTCGTGTCATTTGATCTTTACTTCGTGTTGTTTTCATCGTCTTCGTATCATTCTCCGCGTAGTATGTGGTTCTGTCAAAGTTCACTTCGTGTCACTTACTGTTGTTCTTCGAGTCGTCTTTATCTTGGTCTCACTGTTTCGACTTCGTGTCGTTGTCAGTTCGTGTCTGTCTTATGTTGAAGTCACACTTCGTGTTGGTTTCTGTTTTGATGAACTTCGAGTCGTTTCCCAGTGAACCTCGTGTTGTTTTTTCCTCCTGCGTCATCCTTGTTTTCACTCCGTGTCTATTTTCTATTCTCATCATACTTAGTGCTGTTTTTCATTTCATGTCAACTTCACTTCGTGTCGTCTCACCTCGTGTCATTTTTCCTCACTCTGGTCTCTCTGACTTCGTGTCATTTTCTTTGTTTTCACTTCGTGTCGTTTTACTTCTTGCCTTTTTCACTTCGTGTCAAATCACTGTTCTGTCTTCGTGTTGTTTACAACTCCGTGTCAATTCTTGTACTTCATCTTGGTGTTGTTTTTTCAACCCGTGTCGATTACTGTTTCGACTTCGTGTTGTTTTCAACCCGTGTCGATTACTGTCTCGCCTTCGTGCTATCTTCACCTCGTGTCATTTATCTTGTTGCTTCTTCGTGTCGTTTTTTATTCTTCCCTGTCCTCGTGTCTTTCTTGTATTGAAACCATACTCAGTGTTGGTTTCTGTTCTTGTCTTCGTGTCTTCGCGTTGTTTTTCTGTCTACCTCGTAAAGGTCACTTAGTAATGTTCATTGTGTCACCACTGTATCTCGTGTCGTTCTCTGTTTAGTACCTCTTGTCGTGTCCACTAACCTCATGCAGTTCTAGTTATTATGGCACTCAATATTAATGGCTCTTATCTCGTTGCAGGTCCGAGGAAGAACATTCATCAGTGTCTGGGTGCACATGATCCGATACTGAAGGAACAAATACACCAAGGGCACGTGGCAGGAAGGTTCTGGATCGAGCGTGGGAGGCACACGCGTTTAGTGCCCTATCCATCTGCTGCCGCTATAAATAGAAACCTTCGCCCACCGATGAAGAGTGATCGGAGCTAAGAAAGAAAAGGCAGTGTTACAGAGAGCTCGATCCAGAAGAAGAAGAAAAAAAGGAAAAGAGAGAGAGATAGTGATCGTGTGAAAGAGGAAGAGAGTTTAAGAGAAAGAAAGAGAGAGAGAGAGTGAATGAAAGAGTTCGTGGAGAAGAAGAAAGAAGCTTACCTGAAGATCTGTCTTCACTGGACCATGGATCAGATCCAGGCCAGTCAGCTCCAGTGGGAGCCAAATTGTGCATCGCGTGTTTCAGCTTCTGTTTGCTGAAGCTATTTTTCGTTTATTATCTTTTTCCTTGTTTTCTGGTTTGCTGTGCTTTTCGATCCTCTGGTCTGAGGTCGGGTTTCCTCCGGTTAGGAGGAAGGGAGATCTGATCTCCAGTTGCAAGTAGCTGGGAGCTACTTGTGGGTTCCCTCCGGTTTGGAGGAAGGGAGACTTGTCCCCGGTTTTGGGCTTGTGGATTCAAGTCCAGAGGTTCCCTCCAATTTGGAGGAAGAGGGGAGGTTGTTCCCCTGGTCAAGCTGTGTGGCAGCAATTATTTGCAGACTGAGTCTGCTTGGTTCTAGCGTGTGCTAGTGAAGCCTCACTCCGGTTGGGAGTGAGGGGTGGATGTAGGTCTGAAGGACCGAACCACCTAAAAATCTTTTGAGCAGTGGCTTGATTGTTTTGTTTGCTTCCGCTAGATGCTTGAATAGGTGCGCTCAATGGGTTTGTATTTGAGTAGAATAGAATTGGTTCTATTCTGTTTTCCTTATCTAGCATTCCTTTTTAAATTTGGCCATTATTCGTAGAAGGATTCATTCACCCCCCCTCTGTATCCGGGCCAAGCACCCTAACAGAACTTACTGTTAAGATTTCTGAACTAGAGAATAAGCTGAATTCATTAGGAAATGATCAAATCCTAATTGATGAAATAGTTCAGAATGAACAAATGAGAAAGGAGAATGAAAAACTGAAGCTGCTGAATTCTGCTATTTCTGAGAAACTTTTAATGCTTGAAAAAGGGAAGAGTTCAATTGAAAATGAATGTGAGAGAGTGAGTACATTGATGAAAGAGATTGATAATTACAAAGTCATCAATACTATGCTTAATGAAAAGATCACGAACTCTGAACTGCTCATCTCTTCTCTTAAAAGTGAGATTTTGGATTTGAATAAGTCTCTGTCTAATTCTTTTAAAAACAAAGAAAATCTGAAAGCGGCGTCTAAAAAGAAAGTCTTTGATGGAGGCAGTAAGCAGGAAGTGAGAAAAAGACTGTACACAACCTTTGTGCGTAGCTCTGAGTTAGCTAGCACTTCAGATTCTTCTTCAAATATGTTTTCTAATCAGAGAGAAAAGCAGAAAATAGAAAAACAGAAGAAAACTCAGAAAAAGAAATCAAAACAGAATAAAAATATGTATGTTGAAAATTCTCAGGTCAAACTGCCCTCTGTTAAAAGAAAGAAGGTGAAATGCTTCTACTGTGGTAAACTCGGCCATGAGATGCATGATTGTTCTGTCATGAGAAAAGATGATCTAAAATCTGATAGAATCCATGCTAGGAACTCTAAAATGAAGAAACATTCTCACGGTCAAAATAGAAGAATAAAATGTCATTACTGTCACAAATTTGATCATCTGATGCATGAGTGTGATCTGATGGAAAAGGATGACTTAACTGCTGAACAAAACCATCGGGTTAGAAAGTATGTCTTTGAAGGCAAGAGAAAATTCTATCCTCATGTTAATCATGTCCACCAGAATGTTATCAATAAGAATAAATCTACTGTAATAAATAAGCATGGTAGATGCTTCGAGTGTGGGAAGAATGGCCATACAGTCAAGGACTGTTGGCATGCTCAGAAGAATTATGTTAATCCCCATGTTATCAAATTCTCTGCCAAAAGATCTGTAAGTTTTTCATGTTTTAACTGTGGGAAGCCAGGCTATAGAGCTGCTGATTGTTGGCTGGCTAGTTTTAGTAAACAGAATTCTCTCTCTGCTAATAAATTTCATGACAACAGTAATTTACATAAAAAGAATTTAAGATCTGCTGCATCATGTCATTACTGTGGTCAAATAGGTCATTCAATGAATAATTGCTACTTGATGAGATCTGATGACCTTCATGCTAAAAAATTATTTAGAACACCTGCCAAAGGTGTCACTGTTAATTCAGGACCCAAGACCTCTTGGGTACCTGTTGCATCAAAATGATGTGTTTGTTGCAGGTGTGCCTTGGGGCTGAGGAGTAAAGAGGGGTAAATAAACCAAGGCACCCAAGTTGATAAAACCCCATTCAGGTAATTTCTTCACATCTGTTCAAATGAAATTTGTGCTTGATCGGATGAGTCATAGTTTCATGCATACATGTTTACATCTGAATTTAACTTCAATCATGGCATCTAGATAGGGGGAGTGTTTCATGCATATTTTGCTTCTTGTGCCCTGATAAATTCTGATTGATTTGCTATTCATCTGTTTCCTTACTGACAAACTCGGTTGACCTGAAGTGGTCACTCCTTCAACCGATACTCCTCCTGAACAGCCACATTTTCACTCATTCATCAGCCTATCCTCTTCCTGCATCATATACCATCAATTGATATCATTGATACTTTGGCTGTCTCTGAAAGCCTTCTTGATGTAGCTGCAATTGAGAATATCTCAAATTGTATACCTTGCTCATAAATATGAATCATTACTTCAATAAGGAATCTTCTATTATACAGATTTATGAATATCAGAAAGATCAAAATGATTTACATTTAATGTATTCGATTAGGTTGGCTATAAATGTCCTAAAAAATATCTGAATCAACTTTAATAAACCTTAACCAATTGATTCATGTTAAGTCTTGTTAAATCTTCTATAATCTGAAAATATGGAAATCATGACTTTATTTGGATGAAATACATGAAATCTGTATTTTTTTAACATCTAAACTTCTTGAAAATATCTAAGGGTAAAATCTGATGAATCTTGCATGAGCAATGACTTTGATAACTGAGAAACACATGTCCAAAGGACTGTGTCATGAGGTGTCTTAGTTAACTCTACCTAAAATTAATTAAAAAAAAATAGGCAGAGCAATGGCTGACTCACTGAGAAACATATCTCACTCGTCAAAGAAATGAGAAAAGACATGTCATGAGGTGATCCGTCAACTCTGTTAATTATAAAGCATGACTGTTAGTCACACTAAGTGCTTAGGGATATTGGCGTCTAATCAACGTATATCCTCTAGTTACAAGATGTGCACTGAACTTGAGTGCTCTTGAAATTTGTTGCATGAAAATTCTTGTTGAACAAATTGCAATATTTGAAAAAGAATGCAAAGGATAATATGCTATAACCCTTGATATGGTCAAATGGTTTCACGCATGTTTAAACTTAATACTAATGAGTGTATTTCTTAAAGAAGTCATTGAAATTGATTGAGTAAGATGGAGGGAGATTAATCAAAATATTCATATGAGTTTTTGGTTCATTTGTTATTAAATCTTGATTTCAGATATGAGTACAGAATTTTTTGTCGAACCTGGTATACATCAACTTTAAACCATGGAGTTCAATAAAGTTTATTCATAAATCTTTATAATGGGAGACTCGCTGGAAAATTAGTTGGATGTATGAAATTGGTATACTCTTTGAAAATCTTGCTAAATGTGTTTAACTTTCACTACTCTTGCTAAAATTGATCTCAGTGTTTAACTGTGGTTCATCTGACTATCTGCGATCTACTTCAATTGACTGTGAAACCTCTGTCAAATCTAAATATCCCTGTGGTCTCCTTCTCATTCATCTAATAAGAATCCATCTATTCAGGGGGAGCTTCCCTGTCATATGAATCATGCTGCATTGTAATTCATAAAGGGGGAGATCTTGTCAGCATCCTTCATGTCCCTTTCTTCTTGTTGTTGTCAAAGGGGGAGAATTGTATGCTTGCATTCATATATCTAGGGGGAGATCTTACATTTCTTGTTGCATCTGCATCTCTGCATTCATACCTCCCCATGGTTCATCTTGATAATAACAAGGGGGAGAAATTGGTTTGAGTCATACATATGGTTGTTCTAATATTTTTTAAGTCAAATGGAGAGATTATTGCCAAAGGGGGAGACATTCATTCAATCATTGCATGCAGGTTTCTTTTACTATCTCAAACTATTTTCTTTTTGATGAAGTCAAAGGGGGAAAATAGTTTGAGAGTCATTCTGATGACTCACAATGTTGCCACTCACAGTGTTACCATCATCAAAAAGGGGGAGATTGTTGTGCCCCTGTGGTTTTGATGATTGGTTTTGATGTGAGTCAAACACTGTGAGCCACCATGCGATGGTCAATCATTTTGTCAGATCATAAAGCATTCATATATATACATCTGTAAGGTCCATGCATTTTCCTGTCACACATCTAGTCATGGTTTAAGGTCTATGCATCATTTGCTTTAAGTGTTCATCTGTCATATGACCTCGGTGCATTAACAGTAGCTGTATGCCATAGCACAATTGCATTGAGCATATAGTCTGTGCACTCGTCTGTACATCGTTCATGCATATACAATGTCTTGCACGCAAAGTCTTTACATGGTGCATTCATGCATATAAAGTCTATACACTATGTTGCATACAGACGTAAGGCAATGTCATGTACTCATAGTTTATTCATGCACACGCATAGTCCGAGCATTGTTCGTTCATGCTTTACTGCAGACTTAGAAAGTCTGTACATCATATGCATAGTCTGTACAACTCCATCGTCTCACTTAGCGTCTAAGGTTGTGTGAACATTGCATCAGCTAAGTCTATACATTGCTCCGTCTCACTCAGCGTCTCATGTGCATAAATCAAAGTCTATGCATTGCTTGTTAAAGTCAGTCTCACTTAGTGTCTCACTCAGCGTCTCATGTGCATATGCAAAGTCTGTACAGCCAGTGCATCCTGCATCTCACTCAGCATCACATGTGCATATGCAAAGTTTGTACATCCACCAGCTGAACTGAGCAAGTCTATACATCGCCACTTGTTCATGCATATGGGTAAGTCTACACATTGATAAGTCTCGCACACATACAAAGTCTGTACATTGCATCGCATGCACATTGTATCTTTTCATGTCTGTACATTCTACAAGGGAATAGTCCATGCATTCATTTCATGTCTGTACATTCTTCAAGGGCATAGTCCATGCATTCATAAAGTCTATACATTGCCTTGCTTCATTGCACGCGTTCAAAGTCTATACATTGCTGTCGCATGCACTCAAAGTCCACACATGCACACACTTAGTTTGTGCATTGTGCATCCATGCTTAAACTCTAGGCACATCAAGTCTATACATTGTTTTCTCATGCACGTAAACGTCAGGTCTATACATCGTTCTCGCATGCACACTAAGCCTATACACTCCCTTGTGACATGTCTATACATCGGTCGTTTTATACATACATAAAGTCAGTACATAATGTTTTATCTCTGCTTGATCGACTGAAGTAACTCTGTCATTAAACTGGCAGATGCCTGGCACGTGATCTGAGGCTGGAAGGGCTAACAGGATGATGACACGTGGAGGAACCTTATGGATGGGAAGGCGTGGGAATCACACGCCCAGTGTAGCTCCTGCTGGTGCTGCTATAAAATGAAGACTTCTCCATCATGAGAAGGAGATCGTGATAGAAAGAGCAGAAGCAGAGAGAGAGAGCCTGCACGATCCAGAAGTGTAGCAACCCTGATAAATTTAAAAGAAATAATATAAATAAAAATAGATTAATAAATAAACGAAAGGGCTTGGAATAAAAAGAATTCAACCTGATGAAAATAACGCCTCTGATAAAGGCGCTAATTTGACAAGAAACGCCCTTATATAAGGCGTGATCTTAAGAAAGGACGCCCATATGTCAAGGCGTCAAATTTCAAATGACCAAAATAAATAAAAAGGGCAAGTTTGCATAACGCCCCTTGAGTGGACGCGTTTCAACAGGAAACGACGCTGGTCAAGGCGTCAATTCAAAATCGACGCCCTTACCAAGGACGTTAATTCAGTCCATGTTTCGTTCGAACCAGAAGTCTATCCAGGGTAAGTTGATAACTATGAGAAAGAGTTCGAATGTGGTAATAACTCTAATATGGAAGTATTACTTCCAATCAAACACTAACCCTATTAGGATTATAAGGATCCTATAAAAACCCTTGCCGATCGAACCCTAAAGCTATTTGGTCGATCTGCTGCTGTTACGGTATGTGAAGAACAGTGAGTTCTTCTTGTATCTTTCCCTTTGTCTTTTTGGTTTCATGAAGGATATTAATCTTTCATCTTCTTCCTCTAATACAGGTTAAGCGATCAATTGCGTATGTAAAGAACAAGGTAATGTTCTTCAATCTTTTCCCTAACTTCAGATATATTCTCATCATCCTTCCTTTTCTTCCCCTATAGGTTGATCGAAGATCATCATCTTCATCATCCTCATCAAACGTCTTCTATATTACCATCTTCTGTCTTGCTACTGACTGTTAGAAGCTTCAGAGCATCAGATTCTAAAACCAAGCCTTCGTCCGTTCATCAGATAAATCTCAAGGTAGGTTTTCTCAAGCACTGTAGCCCAAATCACCATAATAACTATGTTAAACCATATATATGAGTTCATGCATATAGTTTTCGTGAGTTTTAAATGTTTCTATTGTTGGAAGGAAATGCCCTTTTCCACGGGCGTTAATTTTATACGCGACCCAGACAAGGACGCTATTTAAAGAAACGACCTTGACAAGGTCATCAATTTCAAAGATGTGACGCCCTGTACACAGACGTCAATTTTATTAAAGTGTTAATTACCCATGTTAATTATCCAATATTCACTTAAACCTGACTCTAAATTAATGCATGATCATATTTACTTGAAACCCGATATTTCCTGTCATGACCATGTCTCTAGTCTATTGGAATTTTATTTTCCTGAAATATTGTAAAATTCTTGAATTCACGACCCTGTATAGGTCGTCTCTCACTTGCCTAACGCCCCTGTACAAGGCGTGAATTGAAAAGTAACGCCCCTGTCCAGGGCGTGTTTTGAGAAAATTCTGAAAAATATATATACTGCAAAAATAGAAGTAAAGAATGGACGACCACTCATTGCATCGTCAAAATTGTAAATAAACGCCCTTTCCCCAAGGCGCGTTTCTTGGAAAATACTGAAATATTGAAAATCTGCAAAAATGGAAAATAGATAAACGCCCTTACTTCAGGCGTTAATTATGTGATTAATGACTTAGTTAAAGTCGTTATTTTCTATGAAACTGTTTTTACCTTGTTTCTGTAACCGAGGGTTTTATTACACATACATATATATGTTATATTGGCACTATATTCCAATCCGTGAGTATAGTCCCACGTTTCATGATATTTTATCGATCACCCTCAACTCTCATTGACATATAAGCTCTCCTTTGGACATTCCGTTCCTTTGGACTAGCGAGTTAGTCATAGAGACCTCCGTAAGACTCCTCGTAGCCTTGGATTCCCTCAAGGCCGACTGAGCTGGTTGTACCCTAAAAACCAATTACACTATTGATTGCCATGTCACTCTAGAGAAACATGGTATACCGGCCCTTATGTTATACCAAGTGTATATCATAAGAATTTCCTAATGGGATGAGATTATCATGCCATTAAAATGATGTTCTTGTAAACCTCAATTCTATGATAAGAATGAGGGTATCTTACCTTTGATGTACTGTTCATGTGGACCTCAATTCTATATAAAGAAAGTCCATACTTGTCATGGTACCCGAGCTAAGTCTATACATTGCTCCGTCTCACTCAGCGTCTCATGTGCATAAATCAAAGTCTATGCATTACTTGTTAAAGTCAGTCTCACTTAGTGTCTCACTCAGCGTCTCATGTGCATATGCAAAGTCTGTACAGCCAGTGCATCCTGCATCTCACTCAGCATCACATGTGCATATGCAAAGTTTGTACATCCACCAGCTGAACTGAGCAAGTCTATACATCGCCACTTGTTCATGCATATGGGTAAGTCTACACATTGATAAGTCTCGCACACATACAAAGTCTGTACATTGCATCGCATGCACATTGTATCTTTTCATGTCTGTACATTCTACAAGGGAATAGTCCATGCATTCATTTCATGTCTGTACATTCTTCAAGGGCATAGTTCATGCATTCATAAAGTCTATACATTGCCTTGCTGCATTGCACGCGTTCAAAGTCTATACATTGCTGTCGCATGCACTCAAAGTCCACACATGCACACACTTAGTTTGTGCATTGTGCATCCATGCTTAAACTCTAGGCACATCAAGTCTATACATTGTTTTCTCATGCACGTAAACGTCAGGTCTATACATCGTTCTCGCATGCACACTAAGCCTATACACTCCCTTGTGACATGTCTATACATCGGTCGTTTTATACATACATAAAGTCAGTACATAATGTTTTATCTCTGCTTGATCGACTGAAGTAACTCTGTCATTAAACTGGCAGATGCCTGGCACGTGATCTGAGGCTGGAAGGGCTAACAGGATGATGACACGTGGAGGAACCTTATGGATGGGAAGGCGTGGGAATCACACGCCCAGTGTAGCTCCTGCTAGTGCTGCTATAAAATGAAGACTTCTCCATCATGAGAAGGAGATCGTGATAGAAAGAGCAGAAGCAGAGAGAGAGAGCCTGCACGATCCAGAAGTGTAGCAACCCTGATAAATTTAAAAGAAATAATATAAATAAAAATAGATTAATAAATAAACGAAAGGGCTTGGAATAAAAAGAATTCAACCTGATGAAAATAACGCCTCTGATAAAGGCGCTAATTTGACAAGAAACGCCCTTATATAAGGTGTGATCTTAAGAAAGGACGCCCATATGTCAAGGCGTCAAATTTCAAACGACCAAAATAAATAAAAAGGGCAAGTTTGCATAACGCCCCTTGAGTGGACGCGTTTCAACAGGAAACGACGCTGGTCAAGGCGTCAATTCAAAATCGACGCCCTTACCAAGGACGTTAATTCAGTCCATGTTTCGTTCGAACCAGAAGTCTATCCAGGGTAAGTTGATAACTATGAGAAAGAGTTCGAATGTGGTAATAACTCTAATATGGAAGTATTACTTCCAATCAAACACTAACCCTATTAGGATTATAAGGATCCTATAAAAACCCTTGCCGATCGAACCCTAAAGCTATTTGGTCGATCTGCTACTGTTACGGTATGTGAAGAACAGTGAGTTCTTCTTGTATCTTTCCCTTTGTCTTTTTGGTTTCATGAAGGATATTAATCTTTCATCTTCTTCCTCTAATACAGGTTAAGCGATCAATTGCGTATGTAAAGAACAAGGTAATGTTCTTCAATCTTTTCCCTAACTTCAGATATATTCTCATCATCCTTCCTTTTCTTCCCCTACAGGTTGATCGAAGATCATCATCTTCATCATCCTCATCAAACGTCTTCTATATTACCATCTTCTGTCTTGCTGCTGACTGTTAGAAGCTTCAGAGCATCAGATTCTAAAACCAAGCCTTCGTCCGTTCATCAGATAAATCTCAAGGTAGGTTTTCTCAAGCACTGTAGCCCAAATCACCATAATAACTATGTTAAACCATATATATGAGTTCATGCATATAGTTTTCGTGAGTTTTAAATGTTTCTATTGTTGGAAGGAAATGCCCTTTTCCACGGGCGTTAATTTTATACGCGACCCAGACAAGGACGCTATTTAAAGAAACGACCTTGACAAGGTCATCAATTTCAAAGATGTGACGCCCTGTACACAGACGTCAATTCTATTAAAGTGTTAATTACCCATGTTAATTATCCAATATTCACTTAAACCTGACTCTAAATTAATGCATGATCATATTTACTTGAAACCCGATATTTCCTGTCATGACCATGTCTCTAGTCTATTGGAATTTTATTTTCCTGAAATATTGTAAAATTCTTGAATTCACGACCCTGTATAGGTCGTCTCTCACTTGCCTAACGCCCCTGTACAAGGCGTGAATTGAAAAGTAACGCCCCTGTCCAGGGCGTGTTTTGAGAAAATTCTGAAAAATATATATACTGCAAAAATAGAAGTAAAGAATGGACGACCACTTATTGCATCGTCAAAATTGTAAATAAACGCCCTTTCCCCAAGGCGCGTTTCTGGGAAAATACTGAAATATTGAAAATCTGCAAAAATGGAAAATAGATAAACGCCCTTACTTCAGGCGTTAATTATGTGATTAATGACTTAGTTAAAGTCGTTATTTTCTATGAAACTGTTTTTACCCTGTTTCTGTAACCGAGGGTTTTATTACACATACATATATATGTTATATTGGCACTATATTCCAATCCGTGAGTATAGTCCCACGTTTCATGATGTTTTATCGATCACCCTCAACTCTCATTGACATATAAGCTCTCCTTTGGACATTCCGTTCCTTTGGACTAGCGAGTTAGTCATAGAGACCTCCGTAAGACTCCTCGTAGCCTTGGATTCCCTCAAGGCCGACTGAGCTGGTTGTACCCTAAAAATCCATTACACTATTGATTGCCATGTCACTCTAGAGAAACATGGTATACCGGCCCTTATGTTATACCAAGTGTATATCATAAGAATTTCCTAATGGGATGAGATTATCATGCCATTAAAATGATGTTCTTGTAAACCTCAATTCTATGATAAGAATGAGGGTATCTTACCTTTGATGTACTGTTCATGTGGACCTCAATTCTATATAAAGAAAGTCCATACTTGTCATGGTACCCGAGCTATGGGAACCTAATTCTACCTAGTTTCATCGTTCATCGTGATTATATCGTTATTATCGCCTATTGGTGTCAAGTGTCATATTATTGACTCTCTTCTCTCAAAGTTATCATACTTATCTACAAGCTTGATTATTGAAATTCCATATTGGCTATATATATACAAGAGTGGATGTCAAAATACATGATAAATGCCTGCGCATATAGGGCCCGATCTGATCCTAGGAGGAGCACCCGAAAGTACTTGTGCCCATGGGAGTTTTAATGATAAGGTATCTGGCATTATACCGAGTGCATGACTAGTTTGATTGGACATTTCCACACAAATCTTGTACTTGACTCGTACTTGACATGACATGAATTGCGTGACCCGAAAAGGGTAATTACTTGCTTGCTTGAAACATGGTAGCCAAATTCTTGACATGACTTGTTAAAAAGTTCCTGCTTGAATATCCCGTTATCTTTTATTGAAAGTTCATGACTAGTTCAACTTGCTATCTTATTGGTATACTCTTTCTATCTTGTCATTTTATACGAGCATGCATGGCTATAGTACATACATGAAAGATGTAATTATTTAAACCCCTTGCTAGCGCTTGAGATATAATTTCCTACTGAGCGTTCGCTCACTCCGTGTTTGTCCCTTACTTTTCAGGTAAGTCCGATGACGAGACTCAAACGGATGGGGAAAGTCAAGAGTGAAAGAGATAGAGCTTATTCTCCAGTGTCAACTAGTCTTTTTCCTATTTTCTTGAGTCAACTATGTACTTTTCCTTTTTAATTGAGTAGAGTATTGGATTTGTAATAGTCTATCCATTATGAAATAAAAGGATTGGGTTATCTTTCTATTTTGCGCATCTCTGTCTTTGTGTCGAATACACTACTACTCTGATTGACATGATTGATATAGACACGTCGCGCACCTCCGGGTATCTTCCACGCTCGGTGCATGACAGTCTTTGTGGTATCAGAGCCTAGGGTATTCAATTCCTAGGAAAACCCAAGTCCAAGGATAGGTACAAACCTTTAACCAGTGAGATTTGGTAGAACCAAAAGGGTCAAGTTAACATAAAAACTTAAAAGGGCCTTAACGCAAGTATATACTAATATAGTTATTATAATTGTAGGACAATGGCTGCCGAACGTGCTCAGTGGCGCAACATGCAGCGTACACTTCAAGGCATGACTCAAGTGCTGCAACAAGTAGCACAAGGAGGTAGACAACGAGCAGGAAGTCTCCACCAGACTTTCAAGAACATGAACCCGCCCAAGTTCATGGGTTCTACTGATCCGGACGACGCTGAACACTGGATTAGGGAAATAGAACGTATATTCCGTGTTATGCAATGCACGGATCAAGATAAAGTTTTATTAGCTACTTTTCAGTTAGAAAGGGATGCTAGATGCTGGTGGGAATCAATAGAGGCTACTTTAAATCAAGATCAGGTTACGTGGGAGGAATTCGTTGAACACTTCAACGCAAAATATTTCTCGGACCGAGTTCAGGAAAAGAAGGCTACAGAATTTGCTGCATTAAAGCAACGATCTCTATCAGTGGCCGAGTATGAGGCCCAATTCTCTAGATTGTCTCGGTATGCTAAGCACTTAGTTAGCACTGAGAAGATGAAAGCTAGGAGGTTTCTTAATGGGCTCAGGCCCCAAGCTATTACCCAACTGGTGCCGATGGACATTCAAGTCTACTCGGAGATTGTACGCCGCGCACAGTTATTAGAAGATGCCACGGAGCTATCTGATAGAATCCGTGGTAAGGATAAAAAGGAACAAGTTACAGGTTCGGGTTCCTTTAAACCCAACTTCAAGAAAAGGTCTGGCAATGGAGGTATTTCCTCACAAGATCAGAAGTTTAAGAAGACCAAGCCCTTCTCCATCACCACTACCCCATCAAATATAATATGCAAGCATTGCGACAAGGCTGGTCATAAAGCCGAAGTATGCTGGAGGAAACTAGGAGCATGTCTCCGTTGTGGGAGCCGTGAGCATCGGATTCCCGATTGCCCATTACTTAACGATCAAGCCGGTGACGGGAAACGCCCGATAACAAAGAATGCCCGTCTTCATGCAATCAAGGAGACCGAGCAAGAAGAAGAAGGCGGACTAGTGGAAGGTACATTGAAAGTTTGTTCCAAGAATGCATATGTCTTAATTGATACTGGTGCATCACATTCTATTATTTCTAAGAAATTCGCTGACCATTACCCCTAGAATCGGATGGATGAAGTTAGTTTTGTCTACTCCTCTGGGTGACGAGACTGATATTACACATCATTACCAAAACTGCGAAGTATTGGTTCATGGTAGGAATCTCCCTATTGATCTCATATGTTTAGATCTAAAGGAGTATGATGTTATATTAGGAGCAGATTGGTTATCCAAATACCAGGCAACGGTTGATTGTCACAATAGCAAGGTTACTTTCAAGGAATCCCCGGAATTAGCATTTACTAGCCCCAAGAGTCGGAGCAGATCCCCTCTTATTTCAGCTCTCCGAGCTAGCAAGCTCATCAGGAAAGGATGCACATCCTTCCTTGCCTTTGTCACAGTTAAAGAATCTAAGGAAACTAAGCTAAAAGACATTCCAGTAGTGCAAGAATTTCCGGACGTGTTTCCGGAAGATTTGCCGGGATTACCCCCGCAAAGAGAAGTGGCCTTCACCATTGACTTAGTCCCTGGTGCTGGTCCCATTTCAAAGGCACCCTATAGAATGTCCCCTGCTGAACTCAAAGAGTTGAAGGAGCAATTGATGGAACTAATTCGAAAAGGGTTTATTAGACCAAGCACTTCCCCGTGGGGAGCGCCGGTACTATTTGTAAAGAAGAAAGATGGATCCATGAGGTTATGCATCGACTATCGACAGTTGAATCATCTCACTATCAAGAACAAGTATCCACTGCCGAGAATCGATGAATTATTTGATCAAATTTCAGGATCCAAGTATTTCTCAAAGATTGATCTCAGGTCGGGATATCATCAGTTAAGGATCAAAGATGATGACATTCATAGGACCGCATTCAGAAGCAGGTATGGCCATTATGAATTCGTTGTTATGCCTTTCGGACTAACAAATGCCCCTGCTGCCTTTATGCAGTTAATGAATAGTATATACAGGCCTTATTTGGATCAATTTGTGGTGGTCTTTATCGATGATATATTGATCTATTCAAAGACCAAGGAAGAGCACGAGGAGCATTTGAGGATTGCATTACAAATATTGAGGACAAACCAATTATATGCAAAACTTAGCAAGTGTGAATTCTGGCTTGAAGAAGTGGCTTTTCTCGGACATGTTATATCAAAGGATGGCTTGTCTGTAGACCCATCAAAAGTTGAAGCTGTAAGGAACTGGGAAAGACCAACCAATGCTAGCGAGATCCGAAGTTTCTTAGGTCTTGCCAGCTATTACAGGCGATTCATAAAGGATTTCTCTAAGATTGCCGTGCCACTTACGAGATTAACTCGCAAGGAGATCCGTTATGAATGGAGCGAGGAATGTGAAAGAAGTTTCCAAACTCTCAAGGATCATCTTACTACAGCTCCTATCTTAGCTCTACCAATAGAAGAAGAGAAATTCGAGGTTTACACTGATGCTTCTGGCATTGGCCTCGGATGTGTCCTAATGCAACAAGGGAAGGTCATAGCATACTCTTCTCGTCAACTGAAGAAACATGAAGAGAACTACCCCGTCCATGACTTAGAATTGGCCGCGGTAGTATTTGCACTGAAGATATGGAGACACTACCTATATGGAGTACAGTTCACTGTATACTCCGATCATAAGAGTCTCAAATATCTCTTTTCCCAGAAAGAGTTAAACATGAGACAACGATGTTGGCTAGAATATCTCAAGGACTTCGACTTCAATATACAATATCATCCCGGGAAGGGTAATTATGTTGATGATGCCCTTAGTCGAAAGCCGAGAGCAATGATAGCCAATTGTATGATACAAGAATGGAAGTTACTAGAACAGTTCTCCGAGCTCGATATAAGCATGGACACGGAAGCTAGATATATCACATTAGCTCATGTAAGCGTTCATTCAGACTTATTATCTGAAATCCAAGCACTTCAGGGTGATGACCCAACCTTAGTAGAAATCAAAAGCAGAATGGAAGGACAATCCGATTTCCAAATTACTACTGATGGAAGGTTGTTATTCAGGAACATAACTTGCATACCGGACTGTCCCGAATTAAAGAAGAAGATCTTAGATGAAGCTCATAGATCGAGGTACACGATTCATCCTGGATCAACTAAAATGTACCAAGATTTAAAAAGAAACTTTTGGTGGCCTAACATGAAGAGGGAAATAGCGGACTATGTATTCCGTTGTCTCACATGCCAACAGGTTAAGGCGGAACATCAAAAGCCCGCTGGAAAACTACATCCTCTTGATATTCCCAAATGGAAGTGGGAAGATATTGGAATGGATTTCATCATGGGTCTATCTAAATCAAAAGGAGGACGTGATGGAATATGGGTTATTATTGACCGATTGACTAAATCAGCGCATTTCTTGCCAATCAAGAGCCGATGGTCAATTGATGTTTTGGCTGCACTATACATCAAGGAAATAGTCAGACTACATGGTATTCCTGTCTCAAATCGTGTCTGACAGAGATCCCCGATTTACTTCTCATTTTTGGAAGGGATTACAACATTCGTTGGGAACAAGACTTAATTTTAGTACAGCTTTTCATCCTCAAACGGATGGTCAGACCGAGAGAACTAATCAAGTAGTCGAGGATATGCTAAGAGCTTGCATCATTGATTTTGGTGGAAGCTGGCATGACCACTTGCCTCTAGTTGAATTTGCATACAATAACAGCTACCAGGCAAGTATTCAAATGGCACCTTTCGAAGCCTTATACGGGAGGAGTTGCCGATCACCCTTATGCTGGAACGAAGTTGGAGAGAAACAACTATTAGGTCCAGACATGGTAAGGGATACTATCGAGAAGATACAATTGATCAGAGAAAGATTACAAGTTGCTTAGACAAGGCAAAAGGCTTATGCTGATACAAGAAGGAGAGATCTTGAATTCCAAATCGGAGATCAAGTATTTCACAAGATATCATCTGGACGTGGCATACGGAGATTTGGTGTTAAAGGCAAGCTTACGCCAAGATACATCGGACCTTTTGAAATTCTAGAAAGAGTTGGCGAGGTTGCTTATCGCATCGTATTGCCTCCTCAATTGTCCGAAGTACACAATGTGTTTCACATATCTATGTTGAAGAAGTATGTACACGATCCATCACATATTATCGAACATGGAGACCTAGTAATCCAGAAGGATCTTACGTATGAACAGAAGCCTATGAAGATCTTAGATCGAGAAGTACGTACCCTAAGGAATAAGGTTATTCCCATGCTTAAAGTACAATGGAATAAGAATTCAGAATAAGAAGCTACATGGGAGACCGAGGAATCTATGAGGAAACGATTTCCCGAATTGTTCTAAGAGGTATACACTCTACACTCTCCACATGTATATATATGTATGATTGAATTTGGGGACCAAATTCTTTTTAAGTGGGGGAGGGTGTAGCAACCCTGATAAATTTAAAAGAAATAATATAAATCAAAATAGATTAATAAATAAACGAAAGAGCTTGGAATAAAAAGAATTCAACCTGATGAAAATAACGCCTCTGATAAAGGCGCTAATTTGACAAGAAACGCCCTTATATAAGGCGTGATCTTAAGAAAGGACGCCCATATGTCAAGGCGTCAAATTTCAAACGACCAAAATAAATAAAAAGGGCAAGTTTGCATAACGCCCCTTGAGTGGACGCGTTTCAACAGGAAACGACGCTGGTCAAGGCGTCAATTCAAAATCGACGCCCTTACCAAGGACGTTAATTCAGTCCATGTTTCGTTCGAACCAGAAGTCTATCCAGGGTAAGTTGATAACTATGAGAAAGAGTTCGAATGTGGTAATAACTCTAATATGGAAGTATTACTTCCAATCAAACACTAACCCTATTAGGATTATAAGGATCCTATAAAAACCCTTGCCGATCGAACCCTAAAGCTATTTGGTCGATCTGCTGCTGTTACGGTATGTGAAGAACAGTGAGTTCTTCTTGTATCTTTCCCTCTGTCTTATTGGTTTCATGAAGGATATTAATCTTTCATCTTCTTCCTCTAATACAGGTTAAGCGATCAATTGCGTACGTAAAGAACAAGGTAATGTTCTTCAATCTTTTCCCTAACTTCGGATATATTCTCATCATCCTTCCTTTTCTTCCCCTACAGGTTGATCGAAGATCATCATCTTCATCATCCTCATCAAACGTCTTCTATATTACCATCTTCTGTCTTGCTGCTGACTGTTAGAAGCTTCAGAGCATCAGATTCTAAAACCAAGCCTTCGTCCGTTCATCAGATAAATCTCAAGGTAGGTTTTCTCAAGCACTGTAGCCCAAATCACCATAATAACTATGTTAAACCATATATATGAGTTCATGCATATAGTTTTCGCGAGTTTTAAATGTTTCTATTGTTGGAAGGAAACGCCCTTTTCCACGGGCGTTAATTTTATACGCGACCCAGACAAGGGCGCTATTTAAAGAATCGACCTTGACAAGGTCGTCAATTTCAAAGATGTGACGCCCTGTACACAGACATCAATTTTATTAAAGTGTTAATTACCCATGTTAATTATCTAATATTCACTTAAACCTGATTCTAAATTAATGCATGATCATATTTACTTGAAACCCGATATTTCCTGTCATGACCATGTCTCTAGTCTATTGGAATTTTATTTTCCTGAAATATTGTAAAATTCTTGAATTCACGACCCTGTATAGGTCGTCTCTCACTTGCCTAACGCCCCTGTACAAGGCGTGAATTGAAAAGTAACGCCCCTGTCCAGGGCGTGTTTTGAGAAAATTCTGAAAAATATATATATTGCAAAAATAGAAGTAAAGAATGGACGACCACTCATTCCGTCGTCAAAATTGTAAATAAACGCCCTTTCCCCAAGGCGCGTTTCTGGGAAAATACTGAAATATTGAAAATCTGCAAAAATGGAAAATAGATAAACGCCCTTACTTCAGGCGTTAATTATGTGATTAATGACTTAGTTAAAGTCGTTATTTTCTATGAAACTGTTTTTACCCTGTTTCTGTAACCGAGGGTTTTATTACACATACCTATATATGTTATATTGGCACTATATTCCAATCCGTGAGTATAGTCCCACGTTTCATGATGTTTTATCGATCACCCTCAACTCTCATTGACATATAAGCTCTCCTTTGGACATTCCGTTCCTTTGGACTAGCGAGTTAGTCATAGAGACCTCCGTAAGACTCCTCGTAGCCTTGGATTCCCTCAAGGCCGACTGAGCTGGTTATACCCTAAAAATCTATTACACTATTGATTGCCATGTCACTCTAGAGAAACATGGTATACCGGCCCTTGTGTTATACCAAGTGTATATCATAAGAATTTCCTAATGGGATGAGATTATCATGTCATTAAAATGATGTTCTTGTAAACCTCAATTCTATGATAAGAATGAGGGTATCTTACCTTTGATGTACTGTTCATGTGGACCTCAATTCTATATAAAGAAAGTCCATACTTGTCATGGTACCCGAGCTATGGGAACCTAATTCTACCTAGTTTCATCGTTCATCGTGATTATATCGTTATTATCGCCTATTGGTGTCAAGTGTCATATTATTGACTCTCTTCTCTCAAAGATATCATACTTATCTACAAGCTTGATTATTGAAATTCCATATTGGCTATATATATACAAGAGTGGATGTCAAAATACATGATAAATACCTGCGCATATAGGGCCCGATCTGGTCCTGGGAGGAGCACCCGAAAGTACTTGTGCCCATGGGAGTTTTAATGATAAGGTATCTGGCATTATACCGAGTGCATGACTAGTTTGATTGGACATTTCCACACAAATCTTGTACTTGACTCGTACTTGACATGACATGAATTGCGTGACCCGAAAAGGGTAATTACTTGCTTGCTTGAAACATGATAGCCAAATTCTTGACATGACTTGTTAAAAAGTTCCTGCTTGAATATCCCGTTATCTTTTATTGAAAGTTCATGACTAGTTCAACTTGCTATCTTATTGGTATACTCTTTCTATCTTGTCATTTTATACGAGCATGCATGGCTATAGTACATACATGAAAGATGTAATTATTTAAACCCCTTGCTAGCGCTTGAGATATAATTTCCTACTGAGCGTTCGCTCACTCCGTGTTTGTCCCTTACTTTTCAGGTAAGTCCGATGACGAGACTCAAACGGATGGGGAAAGTCAAGAGTGAAAGAGATAGAGCTTATTCTCCAGTGTCAACTAGTCTTTTTCCTATTTTCTTGAGTCAACTATGTACTTTTCCTTTTTAATTGAGTAGAGTATTAGATTTGTAATAGTCTATCCATTATGAAATAAAAGGATTGGGTTATCTTTCTATTTTGTGCATCTCTGTCTTTGTGTCGAATACACTACTACTCTGATTGACATGATTGATATAGACACGTCGCGCACCTCCGGGTATCTTCCGCGCTCGGGGCGTGACAAGAAGAAAAAGAAAAAGAGTGAAGAAGAGAAACAGAGAAGAAGAAGAAAAAGAAAGAGGAAGAGATGCAGAGAGGAGAAGAAAGAAGTTGCAGAAGAAAAGGAGAGAGAGAGAGAGAGCTTGTGAGGATCGAGAGAAAAAGAGAGAGAAGAGTAGAGAACTGAAGCCTTCATTGAAGATTTGTTCTTCTGGTTTTTGAATCAAATCCATGCCAGATTGCTCCTTGACGAGCTACACTTTGTGGATTTCATTTCCAGCTTTCTGATTACTGTATTTTCGTTTCTTGTTTTTACTTTACACTTCCTTGGCTTGCTTTTTTCCGATACTCTATAGTGAGGTCGGGGTTCCTCCTGTGGTCTCAGGAGAAGGAAGAACTGTTCTCCAGTTTGCTAGTGACTATGTGTCACTAGTGGTTCCCTCTGGGTTTCAGAGGGAGGGAGTCTCTGACTCCGGGTTTGCAGGTAGTGGTTGCTACCTGTGGGTTCCCTCCTGGTCTGGAGGAAGAGAGACGTTTGTCTCTGGTTTCTAGTGATTGTGTGTCACTAGGGTTGCCCTCCGGGTTGGAGGAAGAGGGGAGGTTGTTCCCCTGGTCAAGCTGTTAGGCAGCACCTATTTGCAGACTGAGTCTGCGGTTCTAGCTTTTGCTAGTGGAAGCCTCACTCCGGTTTGGAGTGAGGGGTGGACGTAGGTCTGTGGACCGAACCACCTAAAAATCCTGGTGTTCTATGGTTTGCTTTTGCGTTCTACTCCATATCATATACCTCCCATTCACAAGTTATGCATGCGTGATTATTTGTGTTATCCTGGGGAGTTAACTTGATTGTTAAGTGCTTGTTCATACGCTCAGTAGAACTTCTTCTGTTGTATGAGTCTGGTTTCTCAGTTCATGGTTGTGAAAAGAGAGAAGCTCCATTGTTTCATTAGTTTATATTGAGTTCAGTTAAAAGTCTATTCTGTGTGACAACTTATTGTTGAGTGCTCAATTGATTAAGCCATCTGAGATTTTAATTCCGCAATATTTTTTATCGGGGATTCATTCACCCCCTCTGAATTCGGGCCTTGCACCCCAACAGCTTATGTCTTCGGGGAGGCTATAGTCTATGTCTTCCCGAGTAGGGTGCTCTTCAGCCGTATAGAACAAGCTGTTAGGTCCATCTTCCTGTGTCACCTCCCAATTTTTGAAAGGCTCGACAGTGAGGTTATGAAGGCCGGGAGTTGGCTTGGTGAGGCCATCGGGGACTCCGATGTGGTTATGCTTCTGACTAACCCGCACTTCATTAGCTTCAGCGTATAATACTGGAGGGGCTATTCTGCCCACGTCCCCGGATGCTATGATATGGGAGACCACCTTGGGCTTGACATATCCACGCGGCGGTGGTGGATACCAATTGCCGCCGGATGCGCTTCTCGATGCCCCCGCAGGGGTCTTAGCTTCAAAGGTCTTCTGGGGAGGCCCTGTATATAGGGTGGCATCCGCCAAATGACATTCAAATACCTTGAACGGGTGGAGGTCTGCAAAGATCCTCTCCTCCTTCCCTTGAAGACTGTATTTGATACATTGGTGGAGCGTAGATGGCACCACCATATTTTCATGCAGCCATGGGTGGCCGAGCAGTGCTTTGTACGAGGTGCGGGAGTGAATGACATGGAACTGCACCGTCGTAGTGAAATCCACTAGGGTAAGGGTGAACTCTGCCACCCCCATCGACACTTCACATTTTTGGTTGAAGCCGACGATACGCATATCCCCGACTTTCTCGAGATGCACGTTGAAGTGGTGCCTCTCGTATATTCTATAAGGCAGGGTGTTGACCGCTGCACCGGGATCAACCGGAATACTGTTCAGCTCCCTTCCATTCAGGTGCCCCTTCATATACAGTGGCCTGTTGTGATTGATGGTAGGCAGCAGCATATCTTCTGGAGTGAAGGTCATGCTAGCCTCCGGCATTGCTTCAGCCAAACATGTCTCAAAATGAGCAGGCGTCTACAGAGTAGTAATGATCGCCTATCGAGTCTCTTCACTCAAATAAAGGATCTCCCAGATTGTAAATCGAGCAGGGAGCTTCTTGAGTAGCTTCATTATTTGGCTCCCAGCTCGGACATTGGAGAGCTTCATCTCTTCAGCCCACCTGGGCTTGGGGAAGTCTTGGGTTGCGTTCCCTGACGGACCTGCTTCATCTGTCTCGGATTCGACACCCCTCCTGTTGGTGCCGGATCCTCGGCACTCTTCATTAGCTACTGCAGGGCAAGCTCCATCTGTATTTGGATCTTCGACAGATTGTATTGGCCACGGGTGAACATCCCCGGGTGCAGGGTTAGCCTCCTGGCAAGGTTGCTTCCCCTTAGACATCTTCATGAATTCAAGAAAGGAAGGGACTGCCTTGCCCCCACTCTTGTTATATAGGCATGGCGGAGGAGGGATCTGGACTCCCTTGATCTCCGGCGGAGGTGTTTTATAGGGCTGCTCTCCCCTGAATATGATGTTTTGGTTGGGTGGCGGCTGGCGCCCCCATTTTCGGCCTGACCGGGTTGTATGTGTAGTAGTTGCGGCCTAAGCCTTGCCTCCCTCAAAAAGGGGTGTGAAGCAAATTTCCTCTTCTTCCTCCTCTCCGGGCGGGTTGAAGAGTGCTGATAGAGTATTGCAGGAAACAACCTGCACTTTATCGGCCTTAGTATCCCTTCTCTTCTTCTTTTGTTTCTTCTTCTTCCTTGCTTGAGTAGGTGCCTGTCCCCAGAACAGACGGCCCTCCTTATCGGATGCTGCTTCAGCTTCCTCCTTTCCCTCGAGTGAGAGCTGCTCCAGTTCTTGCAATGGGACATGGTCCCGCACCAGCAGAGGCTTCAATTCGGGCTACACGTACTCGTCTAGCCCTTCAATGAGGTTTTGTAGTCGGCGGACCCCAAGGTTGGTTTCCTTGACCACTGGCAGTGGAGTTTGTCTCCTCCGATTATGGGTAGGTATCCTGATAGTTGCAGGTGGAGTGATCCACACGGGTGCCACCACCGGCGGGGCAGGTCGGGGTGTAACACCACGGATATGTGCCCCACTTTCGGGCGGGCTGCTTTCTTCCTCTTGTGCTTCGCAGGGATCTACTGCCATCCCTGCTGTTCCATCGCGGGCTCCAAGAAATGAGTTTCATAAGTGCTCCGCGTACTTGCTTCGGAGGTCTCCTCGGGCAGTGCCTGGTACATGGAGATCATGATGACTGCTGCCCTCCTCCGAGGGGCTTCATGCGGTTGAGGAGGGTCCACTTTGTACTCTCCCAACTCGATTTCATTTTTCTTCACCATCCCTTCGACGATGTCCTTGAAAACATAGCAGTCATCGATTGGATGCCCCAACATCTGGTGGTAGGGGCAGAATCTTGGGATGTCTCTTCTCTTTAGGTCCTCCGGCCTCTTTGGCTCTGGCAGGGTGACCATGCCGTATTCCGTTACCCAGTCGAACAGAATCCGGGTCTTGTCCTTCAGAAATGAATAGGCTTTCTTCATCTTGTCCCGTAGCGAGGGACCTTCTTTGCCGTCTGGGGCTTCTGTAGGCTGTGGGGCGACCGCCTTCTTGCCTTCACCTTTTTGTTGTTCGAACGTCTTGATGTCAAGAGCGTTCACTTCTTTAGGCGACGAGCGCCGCTCCACTACCTTGCCCTTCTGGGTTGTGCTGGCAGCTGATGTAGGGATAGGTCTGGCCAGAAAGGCTTCCACCTCGGCCACTACATTGTTTAATCAGTCAAACAACCGTATTTCCATTCCGATCATCTTTTCTAGAACCTCCCTCCTGAGGTTCTGTTTGCATATTTGTACAGCGTCCTCCTGATGCGGGGGCCATTTG
Organism: Amorphophallus konjac; assembly: GCA_022559845.1. Taxonomy (NCBI): domain Eukaryota; kingdom Viridiplantae; phylum Streptophyta; class Magnoliopsida; order Alismatales; family Araceae; genus Amorphophallus; species Amorphophallus konjac. The sequence goes on from CM040127.1 coordinate 130,695,379, forward strand.
CACCTCATTCCGAGGTTCCTCCACCTCTTGATATAATCGAGGGCTGTCTCATCGGCCCTTTGCTTTGTTGAGTAGAGTTCGGCCACTGTGACCTCCCTCTCTGTAACATGGAATCTCTCCCTGAACTTCCTCTGCATATCCGACCAGTCACTGATCGACCCGACCGGGAGGTTGGAGTACCATTCAAATGCGAGCCCCGTCAGCGAGGACCCGAAAAACTTCAACAAGTATGACTCATCGGTGGTCAGGTCACCCATGACGGTCATATAATATGCAATATGTTCTTTCGGGGATCCCTTCCCGTTGAACTTGTCGAACTTAGGCGGCTTGTTGATCCTGGGGGAAGCCACTTAGCAGCATGGTGTTGCGGGTATGGCACCCGATAGGCATCAAACGCGACGTAGTCACCTTCACTCCTTTCTGCGAGCTTCAACTCGATCATCCTTTCCACCATCATCCGGTTCATGACCGTGGGGTCAACTGGCTCCGGATAAAAGTGTGCTGGCTGCAAATACGGGGTGACTAGAGCGGTCGCCTGTGGAGGACGCAGCAGCGGCGGTGTCTAGTGCACCTGGGGGAGCACCGGTGGCATCAGCGGCTGCGACTGTGGTGGCCGCTGTTGTGTTGTCGCCATGCTTGGTTCTGATGACTGAGGCAAGGTGTAGAGCGGCGGAGGGTCGACATAACGAACTGCTCCCCGAGATGATTCACCCTGGACTTCGGGTGGTTTGGAAGCTGATGACTGTTCAGTTTTCTCCATCATCTGCTTCTTCAGCAAGTCTATCTCTTGCCGATATTTTGAAGTAGTATCAAGACCGATGGGTCCATAGTTGCCGTGCTGAGGATAGCTTCCGTTGCTTCCCCGGACGTACCCTCGGGCAGGATGTTGAGGAGGACGTCATCTTCTTCCTCCGCCGTTACCACATTGGCGGTCAAGACAGGAGCCTTATCATCCCACTGGTGGTAGACCCGGGGTTGCTCTCCCTCAGTTGCTGCCAGGAGCTGCCTTGCGGCTTCTACTCTTCGAGTATTCGGCCCTGGCCATGCGGCCAATTTAGCCAACGCGCGGGGATCTTCAGGAAGCCCCCTGTATCGGTTGAATATGTCGGCCATGTTTCAGGTGAAAACCTGCATCCTTCTTCTCTGTTGGTGGACCCTTCTCTTTGCCCGATCTGGAAAGGTCAGCCTCTCAAACACAGAAGTTCTTCTTGTTTCTTCCCGCCTAGGGGTGGCTTCATCGGCTTCGGTCCCGAAGCCGTCATCATAGCCGTTGTCGTCAACTGACAACAGCATCATCCCTTCTCATTCATGTTCTTCAACTGCCATTGATGGGCAGTAGTCTTCATTGGCGGCGGCTACTTGCATCAACCGCTGCTGCCCAAGCGAGGGGTTGCCTAGCCCTCGAAAATAGTTCTTGACCAAATTGGTCATCTCTTCTTGACCCCGTTCTTGATGCAGCACGGGGACAGCTGTCGACCTCCCGTAGGAGGGGTATAAGCTAGCCGAACTCTGTCGACGGGTTGCTGGAATCTTCATCCCACAGCAGGGACGTTGGCTTGGCGGGCGCAGGCCCGGAAACTTTCACGGCGCGGAGGGTCTGCAACCACTTCTTCTTCTTTCGGCGCCATGCCCCTTTCTCTCCTTTCTTCCGCTCCGTCGTGAGCAAGACGGCGGCGGACAGGTGCAGCTTGATGAATAGGTTGGACCCTCTTGGGGACCCACACCTGTTTAAATTTCCTTGGCCTGGGGGCCAACTTCTCTTCGCCGTAATGGCCGGCTTCTTCTCTTTCTGCCCTCCTCCCAGTGAGGGCTTGATATGAGTTGCGGATGGGGATGGAAGGGACAAGCCGATCCGGGACTATCCGCGCGTTGCGTCTGTTGAGGAAGACGCGCATGCCACCAACCATCACAGATTTACCAGATTGCGAGAGGGTTCTAGTAACCACAGCAGTACTCCTCCGGATTTGCTTACGCTGACGTCCTCCGGAGTTCCTGTTGACAGCATCGGGGCGAACCCCACGGACAGCATGGTGCACCAGGCAGCTGGCGACCAAGGTTGGACTCTTGAGCTAGTCATGGCAGCATCGGGCCTTCAGAGGCTCCATGTTCTTCGTAGCTCCCTCGACAGGCTCCGAGGGTTCCACCTCCAGCATGTCTACTAAGGCTAACCAAAAAAAGCTGGGGAAGCCAACGGCGGCAGGTAAGCTACCGAACACCGTGGGCACCGCCAGGTACCCCTGCGCATGACCATCAACGATTGAAGGGCCAAAGCCGACGCCAGTCAACCGAGTTGTCATCATCGTTCACCTGCAAAGACAAACAAACCAATGAGCAGTAACATTTGGGAGGGCCTCGAAGCGCAAGTATCTCGGCAAAGAGATGAAATGTGACACTGGTCCCACCGGGCGTGCCAGACTGTTTGCGATGGGATCTTTTCATTCTATTTTTTTTATTTATGATTATCATTTGGGTTTATTTGGTTTATTTCACGTGTCGATCAACCAATTAACCAACTGGTAATTAACTGACTGATTGACTGTGCGGGCGTGCCAGTCACGTGAGTGACAAATTTATTATGCGCTCGTTCTGACCCGGTTCGGGTGAGATAGAGGTTCGGTCGGGACCAGTAGTCCGCCATACCGTAAAGGCTATGGCGTTAATTACATCCCCCACGAGGAGGGAAAACCTTTGATTAATTGCCGAGATAGTGGGCTGTCGAGGCCAGAATAAAGATGTGCAAAGGTATAAACGTGAGCAGGTCACGTGAGATGCTTCTATCTGTCATGCAAGAGAGGAATGATTCATTAAGTTGGATACCCTCGATACATGGCGGAGGGCATAGGTCCAAAGACCACCATCGCGCATAGCAAAAGACTTCCGATCGAGAGTTACCTGGACTTCCGTCAGTGCCATTTGATATACCCGAGGGTCTATGCAAGCATGCATGCATGATGTTCATGACTATGCTAAGCATGGCAATAGAGTTATGAAAATAAACAGTGATCAATCACATTTATTAATCTCTGCCAAGGGAGACGAGAATGGTAACACAAGCATGATAACGAAAGCGAAGCGCTGACAGACATGGTAGTGAAAGCATGATAACAATATGATTCGGACTTGAACAGCCCTTCCCTTATTTGGTTTATTACTAATTAGGGTTTATTAGTCTCGACCACGGGAGACGAGGATCGCTCTGGAGGCGAGTGGGTGATTAGAACATTACAATGTTTCAAAAAATGGCATGACCGTGCATAGGGATAAGTTTCCCCGGCGCGGTCAAGCGTAGGTAAACAGTCTTAATATGGTGCGGCCATAACAAAGATTGATACGTCGCGGCAGGCATGGGGCGCACTGGTTTAGGGCGCGCGGTGTTGGGTCCCGCGAGGTGTAAACGGATCTAGAAGGGGGGGTTGAATAGATCCTATCAAAAGCTTTGGCCTATTTAAAACTCTTAGCTATCGGAAGCATGAACCACTCCTATAAAGTGAATGAATCACTTAGACACAATGCACAGCGGAATTAAGTATAGTGGCACAGAGCATGCAATAGCTTGCAACAACCGTACATGTGTGTGCGCTATGTTGATTTTTTTTTTTTAAGCAAGAGACCGACCAACAGGATTAGAATCCGATCAAGTGCACCCTCCCCCAGAAGGGAAGAATGTTCTCACTCCCCCAGATTAATCCTATGGTCCTAATTTTATTGATTGAATGAAAGAATACAATAGCTTCGGGGCATACCCCTGTGTGAACAATCAAAGGTAAAAAACCAAGAAAGGAGCCTATACAATGATGGGATATACCCCTGTAAGATCAATCAAGAGTAAAGAAACAAAAACAAGGAAAAGACCACTTATCTAGTTACAATTACGCAAAGTGGGCAATCCTGCTTTGTCCATCTTGAGGGCCCCCCTAGCCAAAATTGGGAGATCCCTAGTTTGTGTGAAAATAAAATTGTCTTGGATACCACAGGCATAAGATGCCAATGCATCTGCAACTTGATTGCCTTCCCTGTACACATGCTACACCGTGCATCCACAAACACTAAGAAGTTCCAAAATTTTCCTCCACCAAGGCATAACAGTCCAATTGGGCGTCACTCCTTTATGAACTGCATCAACTAGCAATGCACAATCTGAGAACACAGTTGCTACGTTTAAACCACCCTGCTTTGCTATGGATAAACCATCGTGTAAAGCCCTTGCTTCAGCAAGAAAACTACAACCACTGCCATAGTGAAAGGCAAAGCCAATGAGCATGTTGCCTTTGGCATCCCGGATGCAACCCCCACCTCCACACAGACCCAGGTTTCCTTTTGAGGCTCCATCAACATGTATTGTCAGCCGGTCCAAAGCCAATCTGCAGGTCACCAAAATTGGCCTTTTGACCTCCACCCGGGGATAAAATTGATAGAAGGCAAGTTTGCTAGCTTTGGCTAAAGACAAGGGAATATAGAAGCACTTCTTTTCCAAAACATAAGAAATGGAAGAAACAATACATCTCTTAATGTCACTTATATGATGAGGCTTACTATCAAACCTGATTGCACATCTGTGTTTCCAAATACCCCACAGCATAAGAGTAACAGCATAGAGACTAATGAAACTAAAAGTAGATTTCATGTTAGTGACTGTTAAGATATTCCAGCACCAGATGGTTATGTGGTCACTAAGATATACCTTCTCACTGATCAAGGGGTGAATCCACGACCACAGCTCAGTTGCTAGCTCACCAGAAATAAAAAGGTGGTTTAAATCCTCCTGAGCAGGGACTTGGCATCAGTCACATTTGGAAACAAATGGGATACCACAGTCAGCCACCCTTCTATCCACTGGCACAGCTCTGTGTATTAACCTCCATACAAAAGAGGCTGCTCTGGGATTAAAGGAAGAATGCCATAATTTGATCCAAGGCCGCCTGATATTTCCACTAGTGCGGAGAAGATTGTAAGCTGACATTGTAGAGAAATCCCCCCTGGTAGTGCCAGTCCAGACCCAAGCATCTGCTGCACTATGGAGCTGGGAAATATGGAGTTGATTGTCAAGAAAAACCTGCTTCCAGGCATCATATTGAGGATTCATCAGGACCTCTAACAGAGGCTAGAGGGAAAGCTTGCTGGCTATTGGCCTCAAAAGCCAAGACAGAATGTAGGATAGGTCCATTACCTGTCCAATTGTCCCTAAAGAAATCAATATCAGCCCCATCTCCTAAGAACCACTGAGTTTTACTAATAATAAGGTTCTTCACTTGATGAAACACATTTGGTGGCAAACCCACAGGGAAGGGCTTCATACATTCTGAAAAATGGGTTTTAATATATCTCTGCCTGGCATATTTAGACCAAAGAGATGAACCATGAAGGACATTCCACAAGACTTTGGCCCCCAATGCTACCTGAACCCAATAGAGGTCTCTGATTCCAAGGCCCCCTTCAGCCAAGGGTTTTTGGATATCTTTCCAGGCCACCCAATGTCGCCTTCTTTCACCTTCAGCTCCCTGCCACAGAAAATTGGCACAAAGTCTATCTATTGCATAAATAACAGTTTTCGGGATGAAGCAAGCAGAGGCCAAATATATTGGAATGCTCTGAAGCACAGCATTGATAAGCACTAATCTCCCTGCCTGAGACAGAAACTTGGACTGCCAACCTTCCAGCCTCATTTGAATTTTGTCTATCAGATATTGGAAGTCTGAGCATTTGTACCTCCCTTTTTTGACAGGGATTCCAAGGTAGCGGAATTCATCAGACATGAATTTATATCCAGTTAAAGCTTGGGTGGATTGTCTAAGAGAAGAGGGAGCCTTTGAAGATAGGGTAAAACTGCTCTTTCCAGCATTTACCAACTGCCCAGAGCTAGACTGATACTTCTCAATAAAATGCTGAAAGGAGATAATGTTCTGCTTACAGGCATTGAGGAAAACTAGTGTGTCATCCGCATATAACAAATGAGAGACCTGTGTAGAATGTCTAGGCCCACTGTACCCTCGCAGCTTCCCAGATTGGAACATTTTAGAAAGGCCCCTACTTAACACTTCAGAAGCAATAATGAAAAGATATGGAGCAAGGGGATCTCCCTGCCTTATCCCTCTGCTTGATTTAAAAAAACCAGTCGTGGTACCATTGAGATTGACAGAAAACCAACAGTTAGAGAGAAGCATGCCAATCAAAGAAGTGAACCGGGAGCTAAAACCAAATTTCCTCAGAACTGCAAATATAAAATCCCATTCCATTCTATCATATGCTTTAGCCATATCTAATTTAAAAATAGCATTATGGCCTCTAACCTTCCTGTTAATATCCACCATCAGTTGCCTGGCTAAGGAAATATTATCCAGAATGTATCGACCTTTAACAAAAGCCCCCTGTTCCTCAGAAATTATATGAGGCAGAAGAGGGGCTAGGCGCTCAGTGATGATCCGAGAAATAATTTTGTAGGAGAAATTGCACAAACTTATCGGCCGGAAATCATTAAATGTCCTGGGCTTCAAAATCTTGGGCACCAAAGCTATAAGAGATGAAGAAACACTGCGAGGTAGGGGAAATCCCATAAAAAAGCTTTGGACAGCTTGTATGATATCTGAACCTATTATGTCCCAAGTAGAAGTGTAGAAGGCTCCTGAAAAACCATCAGGCCCTGGAGAGCTTGTACCACTGAGTGACCATACTGCTTTCCTGACTTCCTCTTCATTTGGAATGGTACATAGAATAGAATTCTGATCAGCAGTAATAATATGGGGGATGCAATCCAGAAAAGAATGGTCTATAGAATGCTGCTCTGAGGGAAAAAGATTATTAAAGAAAGTTACAGCATGGTTACATAGAACTTCCTGTTCAGAACACCATATCTCAGGCTCACCAACTCTAAGTCTGCTAATAAAGCTCCTACGCCGGTTACATAGAGCCACAACATGATAAAAAGAAGTGTTCCTGTCCCCATTTTCAATCCAGTCAATCCGAGCTTTTTGATTCCAGAATACCTCCTCTCTATATAGGGCTTGGCGTAACCCAGCACAAGTAGCATTTAGATTAACCTTGTTACTTTGAGAAGGATCTGAATCATATACAGCCTATTTGTACTCAAGCTCAGCTTCTGCCAGTTTGACATTGTGGGAGACATCACCGAAGACTTCCTTATTCCATGTTCGAAGGGAGAGTCTAACAGCCTTAAGCTTAATAGTTAGCCTGACCAAGGCACTTGGATGATCAGATGAAACCTGCTGCCAGGCATCAGAAACAACTTGCAGGAAAGATTGATGGGAGCACCACATCTTCTGGAACACAAATCTGGCAGGGCCGAATGTGTGTTTGTTCATAGACAGTAAAAGAGGAGCATGATCTGAAGGGCCTCTAAGTAGGTGCTTAACAACAAGCTGTGGTAAAGCAGACTGATAATGAATATTAAAGAGAGCACGATCCAATCAAGCTCGAATATTGGCCTGCCCAGCTCTATTATTAGACCAGGTCATAGCTGGACCTATATAACCTGCATCCATGAGGCCAGCTGAACACAGGAAACCATTGAAATCTGCCATAGGAGCTAAAGGTGGGCTAACACCACCAATCTTCTCTGATGACCGCAAAACACAATTAAAATCCCCTCTCACTATCCAAGGAACTGCCACAGAAGGAGCAAAAGAAATGAGGTCATCAAACATACCTTGCCTAAGTGAGGGATCACAGGCAGCATAAACAAAAGAGTAGAGTGAAGAAAACTCATTATCATTCTTCAAACCAAGAGTGATATATTGAGGGGAGGACTGAATAACCTCCAATTTATGACTAGATTTCCAGAAGACTCGTATTTTGGAATCACTTTGATTATTACCAACAAATCTCTCCAGCTTAAGAAACCTACTGAGCTGAGCAGCTTTATTAAAGGACAACATTGGTTCACAAACTGCTACCATGCTGACCTTATTAATTTGAACTAAATGCCGAAGACATCTACGGGAACCTGTGTTCCCTACACCTCTAATATTCCAAATCAGAATTGGGAGCATCGTAAGAATTGTCTAAACTTAGCTTCCACCGATCTAGCTCGAGATCTGGTTAAAACCCCTCCAACTTCTTTCCTTTTCCTTCCTGCATTTCTTTCCAGCAGAGAAAGCCTCACAATGGCATTATCTTGCCCTGCCTTGTCTACAACTCTTTGACCTGCCCTCTGAATCTCTTGTAACTGTTTATCTGAGTAGCTCAGTACTTCTACAATTTTAGAGTTTTCATCCATAACTGTTTCTTGACAGGCCTGGCTAAGCTCTTTTTCAGAGCCAGTAACTGGCACTTGCAACTTGGAGTACATAACTTCTCCAACATCAGAAGAGCTACTTGGCTGCATCTTGCCCAGTTGTGAATCACTCAAGTGAGAGGCTATTACCAATTGACAACCAGAGTCTTGGATAGGAAACTGAATTTGGCATCAAGAGAGCTCCTGATCTGCAGCCAACTGAGTTAGAGCAGGCTTAAGTGAAGAAGCTTGTTTGGATTCATCTCCTGATTCAAAAATTTGATCCATCGCACCACTGGCTAGTTCTTCCATTGTGTCAACATGACAACTTTGTTTTTCCAAACCTTTTTTTATAGTTTCAGTTACCTGTTGTAGAACTGCAAACTTATTCCCTTGTGGAGCATTCTGTCGAGCAACTCGAGGGTCAGCTTGACGAGGCTTGAATAATTGCTGGGGAGGTCTCCCTTCTGGAGCCGGAATAGGAATTATAGTGGGACGAGCTGCCTTGCCAAGCTTCTTCTTGCAATCATTCTCAAGATGGCCAAGATTATGACAGAACGAACACAATGAGGGCACACGGTGATAGTTGACATTTTGCCAGAAACCCTTCCCATCCAAATCTATCCACAATCATTCTATACGATGGACTGACAAGTCTAATTCAACACAAGCCAAAGCCTCTAAAGTTTCTGACATTGCCAGAGTCCTTTCATGAATTCTAAGAACAGTTCCGAAGTTACCCGCAATAGACCGCATACAGTCCTCATGATACAAGTTCGCCGGAAGCGACGGAAAGCCTATCTAGACCGGAGCTGTGTGGGGATCAGCATTGAAATCAAAATCTGTCGTCCAGCGAAAGAATCGAAACAAGAAACCCCTGATATAGAGATTCTTCTGCAATAACAGCTTCATAAAGTCCGCCTCACAATCAAAACGCAGGAGCAGATGTCGCGGGCTAAGCCTGCTGATGATGAAATCAGAAGACAGACCCAGACGCTACGACAAGCAACTCTTGATATCAGGGAAGGCAGGCCGTCCATATGAGCATTTAGCTACAATGGCAAACAAAATAGGAAGCATCGAGGCCTGTAGATCTGCCTTGGAGAAGAAAACTGTCGGCTCCCCAAGGTCCGTGAAGCTTGGATTCTTGATCGGGATACCAACCTTGGCCTTCTACTGAGATTCAACTAGAACCTGAGCAAATGAGCGACGGGGACCAGCCAGTTCTGAAGAGAAAGGAGGCTGAAGAGTTCCTGCCTTCGCTGGAGGAGGTTCCCCCAGAGGAGAGCAGAAAGAACCATCAGCGCCATGGCCACCGGCGGAGGACGACGCTACGAGAGGCATGGCGGGAAACCCATGAACAGGTTCAGATTGGTTAGATTTTGTGTGCTATGTTGATCACTCAAAGTTCATATGTGTGTGAATGCAATGGTGATCAACTAAGGTGCATGCGAGTCTAAGCAAGGGAAACACTTAGCAATACTTTCACCTTGGCGCCTGTGTGCAAGGGTGCAGCAGGCCGCCCAAGGGATGCAGTCAAAGTGCTAAGCTCAATTAAACCGTAGATAAAACCGAAGGTGCAAATCTGAGTGCTTGAGTGTGTAAACAAGATTACCAAGTATGGAACCACACGAACCTGTGAATGGGGGTAGAAGATATAGAGCAATCACACACAATAAACAACCCACAACACAGGGATTTTTAAGGTGGTTCGGTTGCAACCCCGCAACCAACGTCCACCCCTCACCAAAACCCGGTGAGGCTTTCCTGCTGACTGACAGCTTGACCGGCGACACACCCCAAACCACAGAACATAGAAAACCCTCTTTCTGTCTTCCTACACACAAAGCCGGCAGGGACGGCTACACTGCAGATCGGAGAACTCCCGATTGCCTTCCTACTTACCACCGGTAGGGACGATCTTCAGTTTCAATAGATTGAATGAAATGAAGGTAGAACAAGATGAAAATGCTCAAACAAGATATGAAGATATGCTAGAATGAACTAGATCTTGTCTGAGATTGTTGGATCTTGAATCTGTTGCTTTGATCTTCTTTTGATCCTTTTGAGTTGATGGAGTAGATATAGGATGTAGCTTGATCTTTCCTTTGAATCTCCTTGAGTTGATGAAGAAGAATATTAGATGTAGCTTTGATCTTCCCTTGAGTTGATGAAGAGGTTTGGATGAAGATTTGATCACCTTTGTGAGCTTGCTTGCTTCTCTTCTTCCATGGAGATTGAAGGCTTAAGATGTAGGCTTGAATCCCTTGGATTGGATGTAGAACTTCTGCACGGAGTACTGTTCACGGCTACAGTATCTCTTCTTCCTTGGAGCTCCTCTAGCCTCTCTTCATCTCTCTTTGCTCCAAATGATCAACTAGGGTTTGTAACCCTCTTGTGTTGGTTTTATAACCCTTGGAATGGTCCTTGGACAGCCCCAGACCAGATCCACAATTTGTGCCAGGTTTGGTGCCTTTTAGATTAAAGAATTCCATGGAAAGGGGCTGGCCACGAGGTGGAATTCGAAGTCAAATATGGCTGCATCGGGGCTGGCGGTCGACCGCTACTGAGAAATGCTGTAGACGGATGGCCCCTGGGATTTCCGGTCGACCTCTACTGGGCTGGCGGTCGACCTGCACTGAAACTTGTGCAGACTGGGAGTCTCTGGCTGGGGCGGTCGACCGCCCCTATGCTGGCGGTCGACCACCAGCTGGGCAGACCCCGGTCCATCCCGAGTCGGTCCGTTAGCCGCTTCAGCTCCGTCGCTTGTGTCCATTAGCAGCTTGTTCATGTCTATAACTTCATCCTTGTTGGTCTAGAAAGTACCAACTGAATCTTTATCTTTGGACTCTCATCTTGTGCAGTGACCTTGGCTATTTGAATGAAGCTTGTGGAAGAGATTTGCATCAAGGCTTGGACGCGATCATATGGCTTTCACTTTGCCATGAAGCAACCGAATGCACTGACTATGCACATGAATGTATAAACTCTGAGTGCATGGAACACAATGTATAGACTTTGCGTTAATTGATGCACGAACACAACAGAAAGCAATGTATAGACTTTGCGTTTGAAGTAGCCAGCCAATGTACAGACTTGTGTTGTAGCAGCCAGCCAATGTACAGACTTGTGTTGTAGCAGCCAGCCAATGTACAGACTTTGCGTTTGAAGCAGCCAGCCAATGTACAGACTTGCTAGAGCCGAGTGTATAGACTTGCTATGAAGATGCATGGAGAATGTATAGACTTTGAAGAATGTATAGACTCGCTGAATGTATAGACTTGCAATCAGCCAACATACAGACTTGCTAGAGCCGAGTGTATAGACTTGCTATGAAGATGCATGGAGAATGTATAGAATTTGAAGAATGTATAGACTCGTTGGATGTATAGACTTGCTGATGTATAGACTTGCTGGATGTATATATAGACTTGCTGAACCATGTCTCTTGATCTTGATCGTCTACACTGGAGGTATAATAACCTGAAATGTATGAATATTAACATTATCAAGTGCATGTATAACTCATTAATGACTACAGAGGCAGACATCATCAAAACCATAAAAGTAATCATGTTGCACACATGTTCAACACGCGGGAACGTGCCATTTGAAAATAAAGTTTTATGAGTGTGAGGTTATTCTGACGCGGGGGGGGGGGTATCGCGCCGTATTAAGGCGCGCCGGATTAAGACTGCGCCGTTTTAGCTAATTTTTGATGAATTTTGCAACTATTTAAGTTCATTAAGATTCTGTTGAGAGTTTTGAAGTTAATTGGGCCGATTGCTTGTTTAATTGAGGTCTAGAGCCTTTCCAGAATGAAGTGATGAGCTAGTGCGAGGTCCATACTCGAGCACTAGGGTCCTTTATCTCAGAACAAGTGTTTTGTTGAAGCCATTTTGATATAATTAAACTCATAGGTTGGAAGAATTCTGTCGAAAATTGGGCAGCATCTCCCCCGTCCCTGAAGGACTACAGGGGGAGAAACGGGGTCAGACTCACCTATGGGGCAAGCCCCTAAATAGCCGGTCTGCATGGTGGCAGCCAGAAAACCCCAATCGGACAGGATACCCCGAGGACTGGCCTATGAGGGGCACCAAAGTTCCGTGGGTGGAAGCAGAGGACCGAGGCAGCTAGTGACGGAAGCAACACCCCGAGGACTAGCCTACAAGGGGTGGGCGACCTACAACATGCACTGCATCCGCTAGAGAGAGAGACCATTAGGGAGAGAGGCTCCAAGGACTATCCTACTAGGAGCATTTGTCCCTTAGTCACCACAAGGTCCCGAAGGACTGTGGGTTTGGAATTGTTGGGCTGGGGCCCCAGTTGTTGTTAGCTCTGTGACTCATGAGAAACATCCATCACTCGAAAGTGGAGTTCCCTTGGCCGATCGACAGTTCTGTGAAACGGTGTGGAATATCCCCCTCCCCGGGTGGCTAAGACCAAAACAACGGAACTCGAATAGTTCAGTGGCTGCAAACCACAGACGAGAGGAATGAAGACATTCGGCATTGATAGATCACCGCTCACAAGGCTAAGGTGTCAATGCTCACGAGACTGGGTTGCCATCCATAGAAGAGAATGCAAATAGCAGTTACGGAGAAAAGCAATCGATATGCAGCTAGGACGATTTACCAACACAAGCATATACACGAATGGCTGGAACGCAGTAGTCGCGAGGCGGACTCCACTATCCCAGAAGCAACACCTGCCTCCTCTGAGCAACATAGAAATGCAAAGAGGGGGGAAGGCCAAGATTGGATTTCCTATCAAAACGGAGAGAAACGTGTGCACAGGCACAGGCGCGGAGGACCCATGGAGGGGTTATCCATGTAGCCCATGGCATACCAGGGCGTGTTCAGAATCTGGGGAAACAGGAATCGCAAAGCTATATACGGGAAGACACTAATATATATATATATATATATATATATATCTATCGAATGAAATAGCAGTGGAAGAAGAGGATGAGACGCTGAGCATTCAATCCATCAATATATTCATATATGCATGCTATCATTCCATCGGTGAAGGAAGCCACACACATATCACGAGTTCGGTGCCGGCATCGCGGCACGGCCACCGTTCTACTCGTAGGGGAGCTCACTAAAGAGCAATAAAAAAAAGAAAGAGGGATGGCGGATAAAGGGGGGGGGGGGGTTGGCTCATATCATCACCATCCCTCACCCCTCTCGCTTACATTCGACGGAGAGAAAGCAAGGCGGAGAAGCAATGGAAACGTAGGCGCCCACCTATTCCCAGAACAAAGTGTCGGGGACACCTCCTTCTTCTCCGGCTACGGAGGGCTTTAGGCTAAGGATGGAAGATGGCGGTGAAGGATGCTCAGACGAACCCTGCTTTGCTCGCAAGAAATCCCCTCTCTCTCGCCGACGATTGGTTCTCAGACCTTTTTCTTATCTCTCAATTTTTTCTTCGACAACCTCTTCGCCTCTCTAAAAACCACCTCTTCTTCTGTTTCCAATTGCCTCCTCCACCTATCGCCTTATCGAGTAGCCACATATATGTAAGAGCGGGCTCGAATCCTAATCCGACGCGAGGAATGGCGCGTCGGGGGAAGGGAGCTCCACCTTTAGCGCGTCGGAATAGGAGGGCGCCGGGTAAAAGAGCTTTTGCGCGTCGGAATGGAGGGGCGCCGGATAAGAGGGCGCGCCAGTTTAGGGCATGCCGTATTAGCATCTCCCGCATGTCGTGGGTCAGCCAATGAGTCCGGGGATGGTTCCGGGGATCACCGTGAACATTTATCTCGCCACCGTTCTTCAAAACCTCGACGAGATACCTTGTCAAAGCTCTCAGGATGACGTATGGCCATTCTCCGAACTTCAGATGTCTTTGGTTTACACACACGGGTTTTCAGCTGACACGGCTCTTGGCACTATGATAAGTGCCGCTGGCTCGGTCTGGCTTGTGCTCAAAGCTTCTTGGAGGGTGGGATAACACCCGGGATCGTTCCGCCTAGGCTGGGCGATCATTCGGCCACTAACGGGCCCATCTTGGTGGGAAGCCGTACCCGTACCGGGTGATCGGGATCTTCTGTCGATAGAGTTTTCGGTCCTCCGTTCTGAAGAGGCAAGGGTACTCTTTCATCTCAGGAGAGTCTTTCATGAGGTGGGTAGCCACCGGGTAGACCGTTGTCCTTGGTCGGACAACGGGTGTAGTGTATGCGGCACGACGGAGTCGATGCCGGTTCATTGGGCAGGCTTGGTCGCACTGCCGGTTAGTTGTGAGTTCATCTCGATTCTCCTGAGGTGAAGTCCCCGTGTTCATACAGGGTGACTCGAGGCTCTGACAGCTTGAGAAGTCTTCAAAATGTTGATATTTATCATCTTCTGTGCTTCAGTGGGCCGTGTCATTAGTCTTTGAGACTTGATCGCCGCGAGTGATATTTTGAGTGCCAACAGTGGCACTCCGCCCTAGCTAAGTTTCACCTACCTTGGTCTAGTGGCATTTTGCCCTGGCCGAGCTCTACCCATCCTTGGTCTAGTGGCATTCCGCCTTGGCCGAGCTCTACCCATCCTTGGTATAGTGGCATTCCGCCCTGGCCGAGCTCTACCCACCTTGGTCTAGTGGCATTCCTCCCTAACCGAGCTCTATCTGCCTTAGTCTAGTGGCGCTCTACCCTAGCTAAGTCCCACCTACCCTTGGTCTAGTAGCATTCTACCCTGACCAAGCTCTACCTACCTTAGTTTAGTGGCACCCTGCCCTAGCTAAGTTCTACCTGCTCTTGGTCTAGTGGCATTCCACCCTGACCGAGCTCTATACCTACCCTTAGTTTAGTGGCACTCCATCCTGGCTGAGCTCTATCCACCTTGGCCTAGTGGCACCCCGTCCTGGCCGAGCTCTAATATATATATATATATATATATATATATATACACATATAATAACATACAAAAGAAGGTTGCCATTACGGGCCTTACGCCCGAATCGGCTCAAATCTCTCCTTTGCGTTAGCATTACCTTCTTGCTAACGAATCAACCCCTTTTCCGACGCACGACTTCATGCCCTAGCCAACCGTCATACAGCACTACCGTTGCAGGCCTTTCGCCCGAACCGGCACAAATCTATCCATTGCGTTAGCATTGCCTTCTTGCTAACGAATAAACCCCTTTTCCGGTGCAAGACTTCGTGTCCTAGCCAACCGTTATACAGCACTGCCGTTGCAGGCCTTACGCCCGAATCGGCACAAATCTCTCCTTTACGTTAGCATTGCCTTCTTGCTAACGAATAAACCCCTTTTTCGTCGCAAGACTTCGCATCCTAGCCAATCGTTATACAGCACTGCCGTTGTGGGCCTTCCGCCCCAACCGGCGTAAATCTATCCTTTGCGTTAGCATTGCCTATTTGCTAACGAATAAACCTTTTCCTCGGCATAAGGCCTTGAGCCCTAGCCGGCCCTCTCAACATCCTCCTCTTATATGAGTTCAAAAAAAATGATGATGATAAAATAATGATTATAATGGGGCTTAAAATAGAGGTGCCCCGCCGGCCATGTTCCTACATCAAGATAAGGGCAAAAATGGCTATAACCCGACTGTGGAAAAAACCCGAAAGGGTGTTGCAAGCAAAATCGGGTACCCTGCCGCGTGAAAACTCGAAAGGGCGCATGGGCAAAAGCAAGAGGGGGCTGACTTTGGCGAAAACCCGAAAGGGCGCTTAAGTCTGTAATGTGGTAATTTAAGTTTCGCCTCACCCTCATTCTAGTGAAACTCTGAAGAGGGTGATCACCACGATCCCCATCAGAGATCTTTCACCGTCTCTTCTGACCCATGTCACCATCGGCAAGATCGGTCAACCCTCTTCAGACCCTTGTCACCATTGGCAAGATCGGTCAGCCTCCTTGCGACCCTTGTCATCATCGGCGAGATCAGTGAACCTACTCCTGACCCTTGTCACCATCGGCAAGATCGGTCAGCCTCCTTGCGACCCTTGTCATCATCCACAGGATCGGTCAATCATACTTATGACCCTTGCCACCATCGACAAGATCGGTCAGCCTCCTTGCGACCCTTGTCATTATCGGCAAGATCGGTCAACCGTCCTTCTGACTCTTGTCACCATCGGCAAGATCGGTCAGCCTCCTTGCGACCCTTATCATCATCGGCGAGATCGGTCAACCATCCTTCTGACCCTTGTCACCATCGTCAAGATCGGTCAGCCTCCTTGCGACCCTTGTCATCATCGGAAAGATCGGTCAACCCTCTTTTGACCCTTGTCACCATCGACAAGATGGGTCAGCCTCCTTGCGACCCTTGCCATCATCAGCGAGATCGGTCAACCGTCACTTCTGACCCTTGTCACCATCGGCAAGATCGGTCAGCCTCGTTGCGACCCTTGTCATCATCGGCGAGATCGATCAACCTACTCCTGACCCTTTTCACCATCGGCAAGATCGGTAAGCCTCTTGGCGACCCTTGTCATCATCGGCAAGATCGATCAACCGTCCTTCTGACCCTTCTCACCATCGACAAGATCGATCAGCCTCCTTGCGACCCTTGTCATCATCGGCAAGATCGGTCAACCCTCTTCTGACCCTTGTCACCATCGGCAAGATCGGTCAGCCTTCTTGCGACCCTTGTCATCATCGGCAAGATCGGTCAACCATCCTTCTGACCTTTGTCACCATCGGTAAGATCGGTCAGCCTCCTTGCGACCCCTGTCATCATCGGCAAGATCGGTCAACTATCCTTCTGACTCTTGTCACCATCGGCAAGATCGGTCAGCCTCCTTGCAACCCTTGTCATCATCGGCAAGATTGGTCAACCCTCTTCTGACCCTTGTCACCATCGGTAAGATCGGTCAGCCTCCTTACGACCCTTGTCATCATCGACGAGATCGGTCAACTGTCCTTCTGACCCTTGTCACCATCGGCAAGATCGGTCAACCTCCTTGTGACCCTTGTCATCATCGGCAAGATCGGTCAACCCTCTTCTGACCCTTGTCACCATCGGCAATATCAGTCAGCCTCCTTGCGACCCTTGTCATCATCGGCAAGACCGGTCGACTTATTTCTGACCCTTGTCATCATCGGCAAGATCAGTCAACCTACTTCTGACCCTTGTCACCATCGGCAAGATCGGTCAACCTACTCATGACCCTTGTCACCATCGATAAGATCGGTCAGCCTCCTTGTGACTCTTGTCATCATCGGCAAGACTGGTCGACTTACTTCTTACCCTTGTCATCATCGACAAGACCGGTTAACCTACTTCTGACCCTTGTCACCATCGACAAGATCGGTCAACCTCCTTGCTGTTGGGACCGGTGCGATGGATTTAGAAGGGGGTGAATGAATCTCTCCTTTAAAACTTCGCCCAATTAGAACTTAAGGGAATCAGAGATGCGGAATTAAAACAAACTAAGTTCTATCAAGTCTTAAAGACTGGTGTGTTTAATCAAACACAGAACGTGCAATCAAATTTCTACGAAAATGAAGAAACAGATCGGCCTAAGCATGCATCTAGCGAAACACAATAGACGATCAAACCACTGAACAGAAGATTTTTATGGTGGTTCGGTCCTCCAGACCTACGTCCACCCCCACACTCAAACCAGAGTGTGGATTCTGCTGCCAAACAGCTTGAAAACCGCTGGGTGGCACAGCTTGCCTACAAACCGCTGACTAACAGCTTGACCGCTGGGCATTACAGCTTTGCCAACCGCTGGGGACTACAGCTTAACCCATCCAGAGGAATCCTCCTCTGCCCGCTGAGCAACACAGCTTGCTGTCCGAGGTATCCACCTCGCCCGTTGAGCAATACAGCTTAGCTCTGCTGACAAACAGCTTGAAACAGAGGTAAAATAAAAACAAAATATGGAAAGAACACAGCAACAGAAAGCTGTATACGGTAAAGCACAAAACAGCTCTCAAAAGCTCTCTCTCTCTCTTTCTTTCTTCCTCTTCTTCTCTCTCTCTTTCGAACACTCTCTCCTCTGCTCTTCTTCTTTTTTCTTCTCTCTAGATCGTGCAGGCTCTCTCTCTCTCTGCTTCTACTCTTTCAGATGGGCTCCCCTACTTCGATCACTCTGCTCACGATCTCCACACATTTCACTCGAAGGAGACGCTTCCTGATGTGACACAACCCCTTGGACCTAACTTTGCAAGCAATCGGACCGAACGACGATCTCTCACAAGCAGGTTCACCCGCGTCGCGTGCACCCGGGTCCGTAGGCGGACCGGCGATGATGGTGAGGGTCCGAGGTTTGACCTCGAGGTTCCAAGGATATGGCCAGCTAGGGATGGACCCCAATGGGCCAGGGAAGCCCAATTTCAAGGGCGGCCGGCAGGCCGAGGACATGGGATGTAATGACACTCTCACAACTCACCCGCAGTGGCACTCGATTAGACGGAATGTTGGGACGAGCACTCTCTTACTGCCGACGGCGCAACTACAGATAATACTAAGCTAAGCAATAGTGAAACCAGCAGAGGATGGGGGCTCAAAGCTCACCTGATCGGTGTGAAGACACCGATCCCGGCCGGAGACGAGGGCGAGCGGGGGAGTGTGGGTTGCCCGCACACATGCACTACTCCCCACGCAGGGGGGTTGGACTAGGGAAAGGGAAATTTTAGTTACAAACAAACACTACCTCCGCACAGGGAGGGGCGTTAAGCCGGCCAGGCGGGGTGGTGAACTAGCTAGTGCCGAACGATCTACCCTATTCTGGAATACTCGGATAGGGGGTTGATGTAGACGCTGCCACACACTCCTCCAAACTCGGAAGTCGACGAAACTGGCACCAAAACATCGCTGACAGACCCAAGAATGCCTGTGAATTTTTATGGATGATCCCGACGTCGACACCGGAGAGGGCAGGCTCTGGATCAGGTTCCCTACGCTCTGGTTCGGACTGGTCCCAGGGTGCAGCATCAGGTGGAAGTAGTCACCACGCCTGCTCCCGATGTCGAAACGCAGCAGGACCAGGATGAGTACGACCGTGGACGAGTCCTCTTCGTGCAGCAGCCAGGGGGGATGCCAGACGATGTCGGGGTTGGGAGGTAGAGCCCGTTGAGTGAAGAGGGTTCTGGACAGGTCCTGAGTGGCCTGTTCAGCGCACCTGGGGGAGAAAATTTGGAACGGGCAGTCCCGGACTCCGAACGAGGTCCCGCTTGCTGTTTTGGACAGAGGACTGGTGGATCTTCGACCCGGCCAAGCGGTGCTCCTTGGAACGGAAGGATGAGACCGTGGAAGCTTCTGCACTGCAGCTCTGGTCCTGGTTCAGGTCCCGGTTGCGCAGTCAGACGAGAACGAACCCTCCAGACAGCAGGAATATCGGATGCCGGCGAGACCACCACGGAGCTATCTTGACGACCTTTCCGTCGATGTATGGTACATCTCCAGACGATGCCGAATGACCTCGGGGAAAGTTCTACAAGTCGGGCTCCAACTGCTGCCTGCGAACTGAGATGGATAGGGTGGTGAAAGGTGATGGGAGACGGAGTAGATGGGGTGGGAAATGGGGTGGATGGGTGTGGGGATGGCACCTGACTATGTGGGGGTCTGTTAGGGGGTGATACAAGGTGTGGGAGGGGCAGAAAGGGGGCTGGGAGGTGGTCTAGCAAGTGGAGGAAGGGGGAGCTGCGAATTTGGGTTGGGAAGGAAAGAGAGAGGAGAGGTCTCCCCTTTGGTTTGAATGTGGGGTTAATGGAGGGGTTAATGGTGGCCTAGGGAATGGGAAGGGTTGCCTTGGGGAGGGGAAGGGGTGGCTTGGGAAAAGGATTGGTTGCTTGGGAAGAGGAAGAGTTGCTTGGGAGAATGGAGAGGTGCCTAGGAGAAGGGGGATTCCACCTAGGGGTTGGAGGGGAATTAAATGTGAGGTATGAGGAAGGGGGAGGGGTCTTAATGAGAGGTGAATGGGGAGGAGAGAAAATGAATTTCGAATTTGGGGGTGGGGAGGAGAGAGAATGGGGTTCGCCCCCTTTAGAGAGAGAGAGAGAGAGAAATAGAGGGAGAGCTAGAGAGAGAAGGAGGCACAATTCTTGTGGATAATTTTCACTCAACAATTCATTAGCTTCCAAATGAGGGATTGGGGTCCTATTTATAGGAGTCCCACATTTTTCACATAAGTCCCTGACTTTTAGACTACTAACACTTAACCAAGGGGAAGGGGGCGCCCCTGGGCCTAGCCCATGTAATTGGTCCCATTAACCATCATAATGACTCTAGACTTAGGTAAATAGCTACCTAACCTAGGTATTGGACTCAAATAAAAGGAAAAGTACATGATAAGAAAAGGAAAAGTACATCATATGACTCGAAATATAGTGGCGAACAAGATGTAGCATAGTTGGCGAGCATCGGGATCCTCGAACAAAGGGGATAGCTGGTGATGTCCTCATCATACCCCCGGGGTGCGGAGAACTCGACTCCGTCGAGTATGGGCCCACCGGGGGAGTGATCCTCTAAAGCAGCTCAGGGCAAACCTCAACCTCCAAACTCAACCCGCATCTGCGACCAGGGGACGGTCCTTCATCCTCTCAAGGTGGCTTGGGCACACCCTCTTACTGGCGATGGAACCCTGCTTGCCTAGTATTGCCCCTATGTGCACACGTCGGGCTCTTAAGGCTATTTTGTGGGAGCTCTCCGGGGTGTCCCTCTTAAAGGAAGGTATAGGCTCAAAACACTCACTAGGATCCACCGCGGTGCCCATATAGGGTGCCGGGTCTGCCACGTGAGAAGTGGGGTATATCTAAAAACCCATTGGTAAATTCAATCCATAAGCTGTGTTTGCCAAAGCCACTAGGAACAGGGAAACGTCCAAGTCCTCGTGCCCTCGAATGGGAGGTGACCCTAAGGTAGAGCCACTCTGATGCCATCATCACCAAATCGCCTACTTGAAATTCCAAGTGGCGCTCGCGAGCTCTTATCCGCTCTTTGTGAACCTCACCGCTCATTGCGAATTGCTTGCGTGTATGCGTATGCCATGCACTATGATGCGGTGTGGGTGTGAAAAGCTTGGTGTGTAAAGGTGGACCGGGGCAACCGTAAATTGACCTATCATGATGTGATGCCATGTGGACCTTGATGAAGTTAGGTGGACCGGGGCAGCCACAAGTGGCCCTATCATGCATGGGCTTCATAACAATGGTTGGAGGGCCATGGTATCTGTAGGGGAACCTATCACACAAAGTGGTGATGAATGCCGGGGATCCGGACACCCGTAGATGCTCCTAACATGCATATGATCAATGATGAATGAGGGAGGACCAGCACATCCAAATGTGAGCCAGTCATGCATTGGGCCTAAAGTGTGTGTGACATGTATGAGATGACTGGGCTTACTAGCCCTACGAAATGATGCAAAATGTAGTGGCACATGCATTCCCATCCAAATGGTTTCTCCTATGTATATGGCTTGGTGTGAGAGTTTCCACTCATAGGGGTCAAAGGGGTCTAGGAAAATGGAGTGGGCTTGGTCCAATAAGGTCGGTTGGGGTAGGAAAAGGTTGGTGGTGAGTAAGGTGGGGGGGCATAGGAAGGGATCGAGGGGTCATGGTAAGGGTCACCTAAGGAGAGGAGCTCTAGGTCATCATGGTCCTCACAACCATTTGATGGCGGACTCTCCTCCTCTAGTAAAATGATCGGGCCAAAGTTTTTGGCTCCTCCTCCTCAACGGTGTGGGCTTGGGTTTCCTCGAGGGTCGGGAGGGGGTCTAGGTCGGTCTTACTTCCAAGGGAAGAGGTGTTTACTTCCAAGGGATCAGGTGTTTGGATCATGGGCTCCTCTTCCAAGGGGAGGAATGGGTCTTTTGGTGGAGGAGTGGAGATAGCCGGCTCATGGTACTCCCGGGGTGGTGAACATCGACGGGCTTGGGTTGGGCTTGATAGGGGAAGTACTTGGGTTGGAGTAGGGGGTGGAAAAGTGGTTGGTTGAGGAGGTCGGGATTGGGGTGCGTAGATATTTCTAAGATCGGCCCTCATTTCAACCCAAGATTCAATGGGTGCTTCCCCTTTGGCTTCTCTCAAACCTACAATGTACTCCCATTCTTTCCTAGCTTGGCGCCAGAGCAAACTCTTGGCATAGTTGACTTGGATAGGCCCTGACAGGGTGAACCTCCCAAAGTGTCGGTCTATAGACTTCTCCCATTCTAGATATATGCTAGGGCGGGATCCATCAAACACAAAAGCCGCTAATGGGTCTAAGGATGGCGAATAGGCTAAGTAGGAAGTGGTCATGATGAACGGGTGACTAATGCAATGGCCCTAGGACAAGACTTAGTAGAGACAAGTCTAGAACATGCTCTGATACCAAGTTGATGTGACACCGACTTAGAGAATGCAGCAACTAGACCGAGGGTCCTTGGACTTACCAAGCAAGCACAACGCACAAGAGTAGAGAATTACGCAAGTTGCCAAACCACCGTTGCGCACAAGATTCCCGGGTGACTCGGCGATGCCGAGTGGAGGTAGTGGAACAAATCCCTTGCTGGTAGAGGACTAGCAAAGCTATGGTCGCCCTCCCGAGGGTACGGTGCCCACAATCAAAGGGCTGGCTAGGTGCCGAAAGGGTACCGGGTCGCTCTCTCACAATCCCACGATGACCACTCGTAAACTGGGAGCTTCGGGGTCGGGCGCTCTCTCACCGTCAACAGAGTAATTCCACAGATATTATATGAACAAACTACTGATATGAGAGCAAGGGATAGAGCTTACCCGGTTGGTTTGAAGAAACCAACCCCGTTCGGAGACGAGGGCGAGCGGGGAAGTGTGGGTTCCCCGCACACTGCGTCGATGAAGCTTGATCCCTGCTAATTATTTACATGCACTACGCCTCATGCAGGAGGGTGGATCTCGGGGTGAGGAAAAGTGGATTACACACAAACACTACCTCCACACAGGGAGGGGTGGTAAGCCGGCCAGGCGGGGAGGGGCGTGAAGCTAAGAACGGAGCCGGATTACCCTCCCAGGGTTCTGTCCGCCGGTTCTGCCCGCTGATAGGAACTCACTGTCGACTCCTCTGTGATCGCTCCCGGACTCGAAAGTGAACGAGACCAGCTCCAAAATATTGGTGACTGACCCGGGATGAAGCCTGAATTTTTTTGGTGCCAGAAGTTATCGACGCTGGCTGGGACAGACGCTGGACCGGTGCTGCTCTGCTCTGCCTTGGACTGAGTTCAGGTTGTTATAGCAGGTTGGTGACTTCACCACAATCGCTCTCGTGATCCAATCGAGACGGGATCAGGACGTTTACAAGCGTGGTAGAATCCTATTTGATCAGAAACCAAGATGGGCACCAGACAAGGTCGGAGAAGCGAGGTGGAACCCGAAGAGTGAGAGGGGGTCTGATCAGTCCCTGACAGGACTGACCTGCGCACCTGGGGAAAATAATTCGGAACGGGGAGCTCCGAACTCCAAACGAGGTCCCGCTTGCTGTGTTGGACAGAGGACTGGTGGATCTTCGCCCCGGTCAAGTGGCGCACCAAGTGGAGCAGCGGTGTGGTCGCAGTAGCTTCTGAATGGCAGCTCTGGTTTATGGCCGGACTGGTTCTGTGCAGTCGGTGAAGAATGGCTCTCCCGGACAGCTCCGAACTCGAATTGGAGCGGGATCACCTCGCCTGCGAAGATGACTGGAAGAGCTTTCCGGAAATGTAGGATACGCTTCCAGAAGATGTGCGGTGAAGACGTTGTTGACTCTGCAACTCGACCCTTGACTGCTGCCTGCGGACTGAGATGAATAGGGTGATAATAGGTGATGGGAGACGGAGTAGATGGGGTGGGAAATGGGGTGGATGGGTGTGGGGGTGGCACCTGACTATGTGGGGGTCTGTTAGGGGGTGATACAAGGTGTGGGAGGGGCAGAAAGGGGGTTGGGAGGTGGTCTAGCAAGTGGAGTAAGGGGGAGCTACGAATTTAGGTTGGGAAGGAGAGAGGGAGGAGAGATCTCTCCTTTAGTTTGAATGGTGGGTTAATGGAGGGGTTAATGGGGGCCTAGGGAATGGGAAGGGTTGCCTTGGGGAGGGGAAGGGGTGCTTGGGAGATGGGATTCTCCCTTGGGAAAATGAAAGGTTGTATGGGGAAGGGGAAAGGTTGCTTGGGAGGAGGGAGAGGTGCCTAGGAGAAGGGGATTCCACCTAGGGGTTGGAGGGGAATTAAATGGGAGGTATGGGGAAGGGGGAGGGGTCTTAATGAGAGGTGAATAGGAGGAGAGAGAGTGAATTTCGAAATTGGGGGTGGGGAGGAGAGAGAATGGGGTTCGCCCCCTTTAGAGAGAGAGAGAGAGAAAGAGAGAGGGGAATCCACCCCTTAGAGAGAGAGAGAGACACAATTCTTGTGGAAATTTTCACTTAATACTTCATTCATTCATTAGTTCTCCATGGAGGGATTGGGGTCCTATTTATAACCCTCAATTTAAAAAAAGTCCTTACCTTTTGGACTATTGACAAATGACCAAGGGGGGGAAGGGGGTGCCCGTGGGCCAAGCCCATTGAAGTGGGCCCGTTAACCCACTAGGCCACCTAATGATACTTAGACTTAGATAGATGACTCACTAACTTAGGTACTTGACTCAATAAAAGGAAAATTACATGGTTAAGACTCAAGGAAAGATATGAAAATTACATAGCTAGACTCAGAAAATCAAGATGAACACAATGGCGAGCATCGGGACCCTTGGAGAAATGGGAAGTGGTAAACGATGTCCCCATCATACTCTCGGGGTGCAGAGAACTCGACTCTGTCGAGTAAAGATCCATCGTATGCGGAGGGAGCCACGGCGGGGTTGCCCACAAGTCTACCAAAGGTAGTTGGTCCTTTCACCGAGCGAGGTAGCGCCCATACCCTTTGCTCCAGATGACTGTGACCTGTTCATACAATATCCGTTCAACATGGTCATGCTGGTCTCTCTGGGCTGGTAGACTTCTCTCAAGGGTAGGTGCTCTCTCATGGGAGGGGATGAGCTCAATTTCCTCACTGGGTGTCACCGTGGGACCCATGTATGGCACTAGGTCAGCCACGATGAAAGTGGGGCTTACTCTGTATTCCTCAGGGAGGTCTAACACATAAGCATTAGTGCCGATGTATCTCAGGACCTGGAAGGGACCTGTTCCACGAGACCTCAGTTTTGAGACGTTCTCAGATGATAGTCTCTCAGTCCTCACCATCACGGAATCACCAAACCAGAATTCTTGGTGGCAGCGGTGAGAGTTGGCTAATTGTTTGTTCACCTCGTTGCTCTTGTTGATGTGCTTGCGAGGGTTGCCATGCAATGTCATAAATGATGATCCTCTAGGGATGAAGGGAGGGCCTAGACAACCAAATTTAGCCCTATCAAGTGTTACATTGATTTTGGTGGACTTAGGAGGGCCAGGGCACCCATAGATGAACCTATCATGCAAAGGGGTGTTGGATGTCGGGGGTCCCGGACATCCATGAATGGTTCCTTCATGCTTTGACCTCATAATGATTGACTTAGGGGGGCCGGGACATCCAAATGTAGACCAGCCATGCTTTGACGCCAAGAAGACTTTGATGGAATTGGGAGGACCGGGACATCCAGAAGTGGACCTATCATGCAATGATGCCGTGTAGACTTTGGTGGACTTAGGAGGGCCTGGGCATCCATATGTAATCCAATCATACATGGGGATGACAAATGCCGGGGGACCCGGACATCCATGAATGCTCCTATCATGCCTATGACCCGTGATGAATGAAGGAGGACCGTTACACCCAAATATGGACCACTTATGTTTCCAACTTGACATGTGGGTGTTATGAATGAAAGGACCCGACCTACTAATCATGTCAAGTGGTGGGAGGTGCCAAGACAGAGGCATTCCTACTCCAAAGATGATTTCTATGTGAGGGGTTGTGGGATGACCTTTGAGCTTCCATTTGAGAGGGTCGAAGGGATCTAAGAAGGTGGATAGCACGGAGTGAGACACTTCCTTAATCCCTATGTGAATATTGCCCAAAGTCATGGCCCCTATGGTGTAACCCGAGTCTAGGAAGGGGTGGATTTGATCCATTATGGTTGGTTGGGGTAGGAAAGGTGGGTGGTGGGTAAGGTGATTGGGCCACTTGGGTATCCGTACTCCCATTGGAATGGATCAAAGGGATCATGGTAAGGGCTACCTAAAGAGAGGAACTCCATGTCCCCAAGGTCTTTACAAGGTGGTGAGTCATCCTCCTCCAAAGTGATCAGTCCAATATCTCTAGTGAGTTGATCGTTTAAGGCATTTGGGGTCTCAATGGGTGGGGAGTAGACCGGAGTGGGTTCTTCCTCCAATGGGAGAAATAGAAGAATCTCAATAGTGCAATGCCCACTTGTGCAAACGGAAGTGATGGAGCCAATGGTGGGGTGGGCAAAGTTAATGGTGCTAGGCTCCGAAGGTCCCATGGCAAGCAAGCCGGTCAAGTGGACTTGCCAATATAGGCAATCCACTAGGTCTCCCAAGTCTCCCGTGAAGTAGAAGGTTTGTAAAGTGACATGGGGAGACCGGGTGGGAACAGTTTGGGATTGATATCCCAATGGTGGTGATCTCAGGAGGGTGGGACTTTGCTTGAGCCATTGGAGTATGGACTCATCTATGGTGACGGTGTGCGGCTCATGAGGACCCGGACTCGGAGGGGTGGGTGAGTTTTGTGGCTCCTCCTCCTCAACGGTGTGGGCTTGGGTTTCCTCGAGGGTCGGGAGGGGGTCTAGGTCAGTCTTACTTCCAAGGGAAGAGGTGTTTACTTAGGGATCAAGTGTTTGGATCATGGGCTCCTCTTCCAAGGGGAGGAATGGGTCTTTTGGTGGAGGAGTGGAGATAGCCGGCTCATGGTACTCTCGGGGTGGTGAACATGGACGGGCTTGGGTTGGGCTTGATAGGGGAAGTACTTGGGTTGGAGTTGGGGGTGGAAAAGTGGTTGGTTGAGGAGGTCCGAATTGGGGTGCGTAGATATTTCTAAGATCGGCCCTCATTTCAACCCAAGATTCAATGGGTGCTTCCCCTTTGGCTTCTCTCAAACCTACAATGTACTCCCATTCTTTCCTAGCTTGGCGCCAGAGCAAACTCTTGGCATAGTTGACTTGGATAGGCCCTGACAGGGTGAACCTCCCAAAGTGTCGGTCTATGGACTTCTCCCATTCTAGATATATGCTAGGGCGAGATCCATCAAACACAAAAGCCGCTAATGGGTCTAAGGATGGCGAATATGCTAAGTAGGAAGTGGTCATGATGAACGGGTGACGAATGCAATGGCCCTAGGACAAAACTTAGTAGAGACAAGTCTAGAACTTGCTCTGATACCAAGTTGATGTGACACTGACTTAGAGAATGCAGCATCTAGACCGAGGGTCCTTGGACTTACCAAGCAAGCACAACGCACAAGAGTAGAGAATTATGCAAGTTGCCAAACCACCGTTGCGCACACGATTCCCGAGTGACTCGGCGATGCCGAGTGGAGGTAGTGGAACAAAGCCCTTGTTGGTAGAGGACCAGCAAAGCTATGGTCGCCCTTCCGAGGGTACGGTGCCCACAATCAAAGGGCTGGCTAGGTGCCGAAAGGGTACTGAGTCGCTCTCTCACAATCCCACGATGACCACTCGTAAACTGGGAGCTTCGGGGTCGGGCGCTCTCTCACCGTCAACAGAGCAATTCCATGGATATTATATGAACAAACTACTGATATGAGAGCAAGGGATAGAGCTTACCCGGTTGGTTTGAAGAAACCAACCTCGTTCGGAGACGAGGGCGAGCGGGGAAGTGTGGGTTCCCCGCACACTGCGTCGATGAAGCTTGATCCCTGCTAATTATTTACATGCACTACGCCTCACGCAGGAGGGTGGATCTCGGGGTGGGGAAAAGTGGATAACACACAAACACTACCTCCACACAGGGAGGGGCGGTAAGCCGGCCATGCGGGGAGGGGCGTGAAGCTAAGAACGGAGCCGGATTGCCCTCCCGGGGTTCTGTCTGCCGGTTCTGCCCACTGATAGGAACTCGCTGTCGACTCCGCTGTGACCGCTCCCGGACTTGAAAGTGAAAGAGACCAGCGCCAAAATGTTGGTGACTGACCCGGGATGAAGCCTGAATTTTTTTGGCACCAGAAGTTATCGACGCTGGCCGGGACAGACGCTGGACCAGCGCTGCTCTGCTCTACCTTGGACTGAGTTCAGGTTGTTGCAGCAGGTTGGAGACTTCACCACGATCGCTCCCGTGATCCAATCGAGACGGGATCAGGACGGTTGCGAGCATGGTCGAATCCTCTTCGATCAGCAAAGAAGATAGGCACCATACGAGGTCAGAGCCGGAGGTGGAACCCGAAGAGTGAGAGGGGGTCTGATCAGTCCTTGACAGGACTGACCTGCGCACCTGGGGAAAATAATTCGGAACAGGGAGCTCCGAACTCCAAACGAGGTCCCGCTTGATGTGTTGGACAGAGGACTGGTGGATCTTCGCCCCGGTCAAGTGGCGCACCAAGTGGAGCAGCGGTGTAGTCGTAGTAGCTTCTGAATGGCAGCTCTGGTTTATGGCCGGACTGGTTCAGCGCAGTCGGTGAAGAATGGCTCTCCCGGACAGCTCCGAACTCGAATTGGGGCGGGATCACCTCGCCTGTGAAGACGACTGGAAGAGCTTTCTGGAAATGTTGGATAAGCCTCCAGAAGATGTGCGGTGAAGACGTTGTTGACTCTGCAACTTGACCCTTGACTGCTGCCTGCGGACTGAGATGAATAGGGTGATAATAGGTGATGGGAGACGGAGTAGATGGGGTGGGAAATGGGGTGGATGGGTGTGGGGGTGGCACCTGACTATGTGGGGGTCTGTTAAGGGGTGATACAAGGTGTGGGAGGGGCAGAAAGGGGGTTGGGAGGTGGTCTAGCAAGTGGAGGAAGGGGGAGCTGCGAATTTGGGTTGGGAAGGAGAGAGGGAGGAGAGATCTCTCCTTTGGTTTGAATGGTGGGTTAATGGAGGGGTTAATGGGGGCCTAGGGAATGGGAAGGGTTGCCTTGGGGAGGGGAAGGGTGCTTGGGAGAAGGGATTCTCCCTTGGGAAAATGAAAGGTTGTATGGGGAAGGGGAAAGGTTGCTTGGGAGGAGGGAGAGGTGCCTAGGAGAAGGGGATTCCACCTAGGGGTTGGAGGGGAATTAAATGGGAGGTATGGGGAAGGGGGAGGGGTCTTAATGAGAGGTGAATAGGGAGGAGAGAGTGGGAATTTCGAAATTGGGGGTGGGAAGGAGAGAGAATGGGGTTCGCCCCCTTTAGAGAGAGAGAGAGAGAAAGAGAGAGGGGAATCCACCCCATAGAGAGAGAGACACACAATTCTTGTGGAAATTTTCACTTAATATTTCATTCATTCATTAGTTCTCCATGGAGGGATTGGGGTCCTATTTATAGGAAACCCTCAATTTAAAAAAAGTCCTTACCTTTTGGACTATTGACAAATGACCAAGGGGGGGAAGCGGGCGCCCATGGGCCAAGCCCATTAAAGTGGGCCCGTTAACCCACTAGGCCACCTAATGATACTTAGACTTAGATAGATGACTCACTAACTTAGGTACTTGACTCAATAAAAGAAAAATTACATGGTTAAGACTCAAGGAAAGATATGAAAATTACATAGCTAGACTCAGAAAATCAAGATGAACACAGTGGTGAGCATCGGGACCCTTGGAGAAATGGGAAGTGGTAAGCGATGTCCCCATAATAGATGTGACACCACTCCTTGGACCTAGATTTGCAAGCAACCGGACCGAACAGCGATATCTCACAAGCGGTTCTCCCGCGAGGCGCGCACCCGGGCCCGATGGCGGACCGGCGATGATGGTGAGGGTCCGAGGTTGGACCTTGGGGTTCCAAGGATATGGCTGGCTGGGGATGGACCCCAATGGGATAGGGATGCCCAACTTCAAGGGCGGCCGGCATGCCAAGGGCGTGGGATGTAGTGTCACTCTCACAGCTCACCTGCGGTAGTCACGCAATTAAACGATAATTCGGGTTCGGGCACTCTCTTAACGCCGACGGTACTAAGATGCAATACTAATTAAGCAAAGGAATCCAGCAAAGAGTAGTGTGAGTGGCTCACCTGATCGGTGTGAAGACACCGATCCCGGCCGGAGACGAGGGCGAGCGGGGAAGCGTGGGCTACCTGCACGCCGCGCCAATGTCGCTTCGGCCGAGGACCTGCTAATACATGCACTACTCCTCACGCAGGAGGGGGAACTCAGGGTGGGGAGAGTAGGGTACAAGCAAAAACTACCTCCACACAGGGAGGGGCGCTAAGCCGGCCAGGCGGGGAGGGGGGGAATAACTTAAGCAAGTGCCGGATGATCTGCCTGGTTCTGGAATGACCGGACAGGGAGGCGATGTTGATGCTGCCACGCACCCCACCGATCTCAGAAGTCAACGAAACCAGCACCGAAATGTCGCTGACGGACCCAAGAACGCCTGTGAATTTTGGTGGATGGCTCCCGCGTCGCCACTGGTCAGAGCGGACCCTGGAGCGGGTGCCCTGCGCTCTGGTTCAGGACGGCCCAGAGTGTTTCAGCTGCTTGACATAGGTGCCACGGCAGCTCCCATAGTCCGATTGATGCGAGACCAAGTCAAGGACGACCGTGGACAAGTATTCTTCGAGCAGCAACCAAGAAGAGCACCATACGATGTCGGGGTGGCGAGGAGGAGTCCGTTGAGTGAGGGGGGGTCAGGGCAGGACCTGAACGATCTGTTCTGCGCACCCGGGAGAGAAAAATTGGAAAAGGCTCTTCATGATGCCAAAATGGACGCCGCTTGTTGGTGATAGTGGATGCCTTGTGGTAGCAGCTCTCGGCCAAGTGGCGCTTTCATAAGTTGAGGGGTGTGGCCGTGGTAGCTTCTGCACTGCAGCTCTGGTCCAGGTTCAGGTCCCGGTTGCGCAGTCGGACGAGAATGAACCCTCCGGACAATAGGGATGTCGGATGCTGGTGAGGCCACCTCGGCTACGAAGCTATCCCGACGATCTTTCCGGAGATGTATGGTACGTCTTCAGGTGATTCCGTATGACCCCGGGGCAGGTTCTGCAAGTCGGGTCCCAATCTGCTACCTGCAAACTGGGCAGTGTTAAAAGAAGGGGGGGTTGTTGGTGGAGATGGGAAGGTAAGGGATGGAGGGGTAACAAAGAGGGGTGGAAGGTTGCTGGTTGTGGACGTGGGAGGGAGGTTTGGGGGTGTAAGAGGGGAGAGGGGGGGTTGGCAGGGGGCGGACCTGGTGTGGGGAATGGGATGGGAGGTGGTGGATGGTGGGGGCGCAAATGGCCTAGGGGAATGGGGGTGTCTCTTGGGTGTGGGTGGTGGATTATGAATGGAGGGTTGGATGTTCTACCCGAGACAATCAACTCAAGTTTGTGGATAGCATCGGGCTCGTCGGGTGTAGGGAGGAGTAAAAGAAGGTCGCTACTGTAGCAACCCATAGTGTAAATGGAGGAGATGGATCCGACACATAGGTGTAGGAGGTCAAAGCTCCTAGGTCGGTCGGCTACTGTAGTCAACATGCCAGTTAACTCCATTTGCCAAGCTATACCCTTAAGAAGATCCCCTAATGTTTCCACTTGATAGGATGATTGGATTGTGGTGTGATAGGTGGATAAGGGTACTATGGGGAGGTGTTGTTCCATGGAAGGGTAGGCATGGGGCAGGATAGTGTAAGCCCGGTTTTCCACAAGCCATCTAACCAAGGGCCCACTTATGATGAGTTCACTCCCAATTGGCGGGGGTGGCATGAAAGGTGAAATTTCTTCCTTGTTTTGGCCATGATTTTCCTCCAAGGTGGGGAGTGGTTCTGGGGTGTTCCCTACTAGGGGGTCGGGTGTGGGGATCATGGTTTCTTCTACCAAGGAGGTGAGTAGGTCCTTTGTGGGTGGGGTGATGATGACTGGCATGTGGTGCTCTTTGGGTGGTGGGTAATGGGGGACTTGGGATAGAATGGGGAGGGGTAGTAGTGGAGGCCTAGGTTGGGCATCTTGTAACTCATAGGGGAGGGTGAACCCAATTTGGCTCAGTGGGTTTTCTTTGGGAAGGAATGAGTTCTCTTGACCCAATTGGGCTTCATATTCTTCTTCCCAATCTAGGGGAGCCTCATAGACTTCGGTCACCTTCTTAAGTTCCTTTTGGAAAGGGGTGGGAGGAGGATTTGTGGGCCGAATTGGGGTACTTCCGTTAGGACATGGCATGGGTGTC
Source organism: Amorphophallus konjac (assembly GCA_022559845.1). Taxonomy (NCBI): domain Eukaryota; kingdom Viridiplantae; phylum Streptophyta; class Magnoliopsida; order Alismatales; family Araceae; genus Amorphophallus; species Amorphophallus konjac. Next base: position 130,727,759 of record CM040127.1, read on the forward strand.
TTCGGGAGAGGGTCTAGGTTGGGACGGGGTCCCATGTCATTGGAATCATCCGGTCGTGGAGTGAACCTAGAAGACCTAGAGAATTGCATCATTCTTGAGGATTGGTTGTCTAGGTTATCCCAGGGGCGTCTCTCCTCACGCCCATCGTGTTGGGACCTCTCATAGTAAGGATCATAGCCTAACCCTTTCCTATCAAACTCATCCCGGGGAGGCAAGACTCTAAGGCCATTGCTCCTAAGTGGGGGTTCATTGGCTCCAAATCCATCCCGAGGTGACCAAGCTCTAGGGCTGTGGTTCCCTTTTGCTTCAAGCCGATCAAGCCAGGAGGTGAGGGTGTCTATACAGTTATGACATTTGTTGATGAAAGCGTCAAATTGGTCCATGGATAGTTGGGGTGTCTCCCTAGGGTGGTCATGCAAGGGAGTGATGGAAAACATGATGCAAGGGAGACTCAAATGCCAATGCCCTAGGACTAGACTCGTAGAGACAAGTCTAAAACTTGCTCTGATATCATTTGATGTGACACGACCCCTTGGACCTAACTTTGTAAGCAACCGGACTGAACGGCGATCTCTCACAAGCGGGTTCACCCGCGTCGCGCGCACCCGGGTCCGTAGGCGGACTGGCGATGATGGTGAGGGTCCGAGGTTTGACCTCGAGGTTCCAAGGATATGGCCAGCTAGGGATGAACCCCAATGGGCCAGGGATGCACAATTTCAAGGGCGGCCGGCAGGCCGAGGGCATGGGATGTAATGACACTCTCACAACTCACCCGCGGTGGCACTCGATTAGACGGAATGTTGGGACGAGCACTCTCTTACTACCGACGGCGCAACTAGAGATAATACTAAGCTAAGCAATAGTGAAACCAACAGAGGATGGGGGCTCAAAGCTCACCTGATCGGTGTGAAGACACCGATCCCGACCGGAGACGAGGGCGAGCGGGGGAGTGTGGGTTCCCCGCACACTGCGTCGGTGTAGCTTCCCCTGTTCAAATATTACATGCACTACTCCCCACGCAGGGGGGTTGGACTAGGGAAAGGGAAATTTCAGTTACAAACAAACACTACCTCCGCACAGGGAGGGGCGTTAAGCCGGCCAGGCGGGGTGGGGTGGTGAACTAGCTAGTGCCGAACGATCTGCCCTATTCTGGAATACCCGGATAGGGGGTTGATGTAGACGCTGCCACGCACTGCTCCAAACTCGGAAGTCGACGAAACTGGCACCGAAACGTCGCTGACAGACCCAAGAATGCCTGTGAATTTTTATGGATGATCCCGACATTTACACCGGCGGGGGCAGGCTCTGGATCAGGTTCCCTGCGCTCTGGTTCGGACTGGTCCCAGGGTGCAGCAGCAGGTGGAAGTAGTCACCACACCCGTTCCCGATGTCGAAACGCAGTGGGACCAGGACGAGTACGACCGTGAACGGGTCCTCTTCGAGAAGCAGCCAGGGGGGACGCCAGAAGATGTCGGGGCTGGGAGGGAGAGCCCGTTGACTGAAGATGGTTCTGGACAGGTCCTTAGTGGCCTGTTCAGCGCACCTGGGGGAGAAAATTTGGAACGGGCAGTCCCGTACTCCGAACGAGGTCCCGCTTGCTGTGTTGGATAGAGGACTGGTGGATCTTTGACCCGGCCAAGAGGCGTACCTTGGAAAGGAAGGATGAGACCGTGGAAGCTTCTGCATGGCAGCTCTAGTCCTGGTTTAGGTCCCGGTTGCGCAGTCGGATGAGAACGAACCCTCCAGACAGCAGGGATGTCGGATGCTGGCGAGACTACCTCGGCTGCGAATCTATCTTGACGACCTTTCCGTCAATGTATGATACGTCTCCAGACGATTCCGAATGACCTCTGGGCAGGTTCTGCAAGTCGGGCTCCAACTGCTGCCTGCGAACTGAGATGGATAAGGTGGTGAAAGGTGATGGGAGACGGAGTAGATGGGGTGGGAAATGGGGTGGATGGGTGTGGGGATGGCACCTGACTATGTGGGGGTCTGTTAGGGGGTGATACAAGGTGTGGGAGGGGCAGAAAGAGGGCTGGGAGGTGGTCTAGCAAGTGGAGGAAGGGGGAGCTGCGAATTTGGGTTGGGAAGGAGAGAGGGAGGAGAGATCTCCCCTTTGGTTTGAATGTGGGGTTAATGGAGGGGTTAATGGTGGCCTAGGGAATGGGAAGGGTTGCCTTGGGGAGGGGAATGGGTGGCTGGGGAAAAGGATTGGTTGCTTGGGAAGAGGAAGAGTTGCTTGGGAGAATGGAGAGGTGCCTAGGAGAAGGGGATTCCACTTAGGGGTTGGAGGGGAATTAAATGGGAGGTATGGGGAAGGGGGAGGGGTCTTAATGAGAGGTGAATGGGGAGGAGAGAGAGTGAATTTCGAATTTGGGGGTGGGGAGGAGAGAGAATGGGGTTCGCCCCCTTTAGAGAGAGAGAGAGAGAGAAATAGAGGGAGAGCTAGAGAGAGAAGGAGGCCCAATTCTTGTGGATAATTTTCACTCAATAATTCATTAGATTCCAAATGAGAGATTGGGGTCCTATTTATAGGAGTCCCACATTTTCACATAAGTCCCTGTCTTTTGGACTACTAACACTTAACTAAGGGGAAGGGGGCGCCCCTGGGCCTAGCCCATGTAATTGGGCCCATTAACCATCATAATGACTCTAGACTTAGGTAAATAGCTACCTGACCTAGGTATTGGACTCAAATAAAAGGAAAAGTACATGATAAGAAAATGAAAATTACATCATATGACTCGAAATATAGTGGCGAACAAGATGTAGCATAGTTGGCGAGCATCGGGATCCTCGAACAAAGGGGATAGCTGGTGATGTCCTCACCACTTCCTTTTTATAGCAGCAGTAGGTAGGTGGGCGTGTGTCTTCCACAAATTCCCGCCCTAGCACCTGGACCGCGTGGCAGCATTTCAGCTTGCTGGATCACACGTGTCACGATCCTGAGCCATCTTCATTCTTGGATCACGTGTCCTTATTAATCTCCTCGAGCAGCAGTCCTATTAGAACAGACTTGTTATCAATGTGAATTAATTTGAAAGGAAAGAAATGATGCATCGAGTAAGTTTGATATTTGAACTGAGCATGTACAGACTTGATGCACAAAATGCAGTGTGCATATAAGAAAGTATGTACAACGAGAATGAATGCACGGACATGTCATCCACGAGTGTACAGACTTTGAATGCATGTAATGCATTTTGCATATGGAGAAGTATGCACATTGAAAGTGAATGTATAGACATGCCATCAACGAGTGTACAGACTTTGTGCGCAATGTACAAACGATGTACAGACTTTCTGTGCCTAACGCTTAATCCTGAATGCATCATGTATAGACTTGCTAAGACATCAAGACAGTCGTGTGCAGACTTGGTGTATGTGCGAGACAATTCAATGCAGTATGCATATAGTAAAGTATGCACAATGAAGGTGAATGCACAGGCATGCCATCAAGGAGTGTATGGACTTTGCGTGCATTCGACAACGATGCATAGACTTGCTGGTGTGATGATGCATGAACTTGAACACTAATACCCGCAGCGGTATGCACACATGCACAATGAACATGGATTGCACTGACTAAGCCATGAGCTGAGCTAACGGATGTATAGACTTGCTCAGTTATCAGCGAATGGATGTATAGACTTTCTGTGCCTACGACAAGACGATGTACAGACTTGCTGATGAAATGATGCATGGACTTAAACATTCATACCAGAAACGGTTGTACAAACCTGTGAAGCAGTGCATGGACTATATATATGCATGACTTAAGACGATGCACTGAGTATGTCGAGAGTAGTAACATGGGATGCACGAACATAGATGCACTGATCAACATCATACTTAAGTGGTGACTCATTGATTTGCCATCTTATGTGGTGACTCCTTGAGTTGCCATCATCAAAACAACAACACCCTATCATCAAAGCACAAGAGGCACAACAATCTCCCCCTTTTTGATGATGTCAACACAATGAGTCACACAGACTCAGCAAACGATTCTCCCCCTTTGACATAAATAAAAAGGAGATGGTTTGCGAGTGAAATGAAAGACATGTATGAAATCTGATACCAATACTCCCCCATAGAAACATGCAAAATGAGCACTGAAGAATAAAATATAAGAACTCCCCCTATCAACATGAATGTTTGACTACTCTCCCCTTAAATGCAGATGACCCAGAACTCCCTCTGAAGTGTAGGAACGAATTCTGGTTAACCAATAAAGCAATCTGAAATCTACCATTACAAGCAATTTGAACTCTGGTTGAGGCGCCTCACATATGCATGGACAGAATGAAACATTTGGAAAGTCCACAGAACCAGAACTGGTTATAAAGCAAGATGGAAGATTCCAACAGTGTGGAGAGCGAGACAATGCTGTAAATGAAGTAGATGTAGCCAAGGGTAGGAGTAAACAACATTAAGCAAGGCACAAGATTTTCAACAGGTGAGTTGACATGATGAATAAGTTGTCACAGGTGAACTTGATCAGAGGAAAATGTATGGCATGTACCACAGTAATAAGTCTTCATAAGGAGAGACTCTCCTATCATAGGGGATTATGAATTAATCGACATGACCCAACTGATTTAACCATGATGTATACCAAATTTGTCAATTAAATTCAATACTCATATCTGAAGGTAGGTTTTAATAAAGGTGAACCAATTAGTCAAGCAGTACTCAAGAACAACCATCTTCCATCTTACTCAAATGAACTCGATGACTCCTTTGAGAGTCACATAGAGCAGTATTGAGATTAGACACCCTTACAAGAACAAGAGTTGACTGTTTTTGCAAGATATTCACTTTTTAATCAGCACATCATTTTTCCTGAGCAATTTAAGTTGATCAACACCTTTCAACATGAGGCACAACACGTCTTAGGTGAGGTGACCCAGTTACTTAGTGTGATAACTTTCATTGCCTCTCAACATCGAGAGCAGAGTTAGCAATAGAAGTGTCTTTTTACATGATGAGACACCTTGATTAGAGGCTAGACTGCCCAATTACTCAACACATATATGCTATTGCTCTGTCAGATTTTTCAATAACTTTTCACCAGAGATAACTATGGCACTTCATGATAGAGAATTACTCTATTTCATTGATAGAGTATCTAGTTTCTCAGTGACCAAGTCATTGCTCTGAATTCAATTTCCTTTTAGTCAACATTTTTCAGGTTAATGTTTAAAAACAATACTCACTCTATAAGTCTCTACCAATGTAGTCTAGAAGACACATTTTCAGATTTCAGATGAGTGATTCTAGGGTATCCATGGCACAGTTGGTTAAAATTTATTAAAACTCATCATTCAGATACTTTCAATACATTTGAATGCAAATCTGAGAACACATTAAACTTATATCAGTCTGAATCAGTAGACATTCTTGAACCTATATGATAGGAATTTCTTTTAAGAAATCAGACTAAAACATGGTACATAGCATAAGGATCTCAGATCAGTCAAATTCAATGCTACTGAACAACTTATCATACTTGGAACAAGAACCAGATTAATCAGACCAGCTTGAAAGGATGTGAGTGTTTGATAAGTACAAGCTGGTAGAGCAAATAACAGTGGGAGAGAAGAGTATCAAATATATGTAGAGCAGAATCAATTTCAGTAGCTGAGTCTGGAATGCAGACAGATCAGCTTGTCTAGAGGAGAATAGCAGAAAATTCAGGTTATCCACTAGAGAGCAGTAGAGTGATTCAAATAACTAAACATGGGGGATTCAGGAAGTGAGGGACAAATGAATCTGACAAATCTCCCCCTGTCTAGATGCAGTGAAGCTAATCATGAGCATCAATAACATCAAACTAAACTAGTCAAACTCCCCCTGACAAAGTGCATGATATACAGTGAAAGTATAGCACATGGTCTTAGAATTTATGTTTAAGAGAAAATCATGCAGTTCAATCGGAGGGAAAGACTACCAAAGGCATCATGTTCATTCCAAGTTTTTAAAGGATTTCAATTAAGCATAAATCAATTCAACATGAAATTCAAACCTATCAAACTCACACATTCAGATGATAGAATTTAAACAGAGTGTTCAGAACTGACCTGAATCATAGGATCCTGGAGTTTTCATTTTGAGTGCCTTGGCTTATTAACCCCCTTTCATTCGTTCCAAGGCACACCTGCAGCACATTAATCATTTTGATCCTGTAGGGACCCAAACAGCCTTGGGTCCTGCGTTAGCCCTGACAGGTGTTCTGAACAGTCTCTTAGCAACATTATCATCATAATCCATCAGGTAACAACTATCCATGGAGTGACCAGATTTTCCACAATATCTACATGAAACAACAGATTTTCTAGTCCTATGATGCATATCAACAGCAGTATGAGACCCATGAACATAATCATAAAATGTTCTGTTGTATGCATGGACAGTTTGATTCTTATTGCCTGACAACCAACAGTTTGCATACTTATGACCTGGCTTACCACAGTTGAAGCATGAAGTATTTATAGGTCTCGTTCTAGAGAATTTAGCAGATTTGCAATTAACGTGATTTCCCTGAACATACCAGCAGTCCTTGACTGCATGGCCATGCTTTCCACATTCAAAGCACTTAAGGTGCTTTCCCTTAGAACCAAAATTATTTCTTCCAAAAATATTTTTGTTAACTGGGAAATTAACAAGTCCAGAACGAAATTTCTTTCCCTGATTATGCCAACATTCAGCAACAATGTGGCCAGTTTTGCCGCAATGAAAATATTGAAGTTTCTTTTTATGAGTTGCATGATTTTTAGCATGGAACAGTTTATCATGCACTCCAACAGCAGACATGTCATCTATTTTCATTAACCTACATTCACGCATGCGATGACCTATTTTATGACAATAAAAGCATTGAGGCCTTTTGGTTTGAACAGAAGAGGGTTTCTTCATATTAGAATTCCTAGCATGAATTCTATCAGATTTCAATTCATCCTTCTTCATGATAAAACAATCAACCATCTCATGGCCAAACTTTCCACAGTAAAAGCATTCAATGTTCTTGACAATAGATTTGTTGGTCTGAACTTTCTTAGCATGTTGATTGTTATCATTCTTTTTCAATATTTTCCTTTTCTGTTTTGTTTTCTTATTTTCTTGAGCAGTAGCTTATTTAGGGGATGAGGTGGAAGTGCTAGCTATGTCTGAGCTACGCACAAAAATTGTATGTAGCGGGTTTCTAGGAATTTCCTTAACATCAGAACTACAACTTATCCTTCTTCTTTAATTATCATCCTCTCCTTTCATGACAACTTTCATTTTTCCTTTATTTTTAGCGGACTCGGATGCTGAGTTTTCCAGATCATGAATTTTATCTTCCAAAGAAGCAATGTGAAGTTCATAACTGGCTATCACTTGTTCACTGCAATTAACACATTCGCTTAGAACTTTGTTTGCAGTTTTATACTTCTCAATTTCTTGTTCCAGATTATTCAAAATTTGTGATTCTTCATCACGGAAATTTTTCCTTTTTCTATGGTGAGAAGTTTTCAGACAAACCAATGTTTAACCACTTTAATTTTTCAACTTTAGCTTTCAGTTTAGTGTTTTCTTTGGTCAGCTTCTTAACTTCTTCATCACATTTTTCATTACTAGACATCAACTCTAGTTTCTCAATTTGTTCCTCTTTTCTTTTCTTTCCTCGGCCCGTGTCACTGCTCCTGCTAGCTGCTCTGCTAGTGCAGTCGCCTCTGCACTAGGCCCTCTCGAGCTAGAGGCCTCTCCTGTCTCTCTCCCTGCTGCTCCCTGCTAGGCACGCTATATTAATTAAGATTGTCAGTGGCTAATCATCAATAAAAAAAAATTATTTGCATATAGGAATAAATTAAACACTCACCAGGGTCTCAAGGTCTGCCTGGGTGGCAGCCAACTGGGCCTCCAAGCTATGGAGGTGGGTCTGCATGTCCATCGCCACTATATCCCGTGCGTCCTGCATTCACCACATATTAGTCACATAATAGATATACATAAGCATTTGCATTTAATTTAGAAATAAGTGCATTCATACATAACCCTAAGACCTTCATATGGGGTCGGCCGGCGTAAACCTCCCAGTAGTGTCGGAGGTACTCGGAGCCGTCAGTCGCCTGTGAAGTGACACGGGTCCCGCCACGCTGCCAGTCTGCGTACTGGTCGGAGAACCGCACTCTCCAGTCGATCACCTTCGTGCAACCACGCGTCTTCTTACCTATCCCCCGCGGCTCTCCTACCTCGATCCACTCCTGGTGCAGGTCAAGGGTCCTCATCACCAGCCTAAGCCGTAGCGGCTCAATCTCGTTCAGGCAATGAACCCAAAGTTCATGCCCGAAACGAGGTCGGCCGGCTACGACCCAGGGCTGGCCCTCATCGGTCATACCCTCATAGGGCCTCCACCTCACCTGCATTCACAAGCATACATATCAATCATCCATCATATCACATTCTATAATAAAACATAAAAATTGCATCAAACATACATACCAGTGAGGCGAGGAAGTCTCGAAACTCCCGTCGTAACACTCGCAACTCGTAGGCGAGTGGGGCTCCGATCACCACCGGTAGCCAGCGCCGTGCTAAGGGGAAAGAACCCTCGTCTCCAGGCTGTGGGTCAGCGCGTGTAACGACCCGAGAATCCGATTACCGGGAAGGCCCGATAACCCGAGACTCGCACCGCCGCCCACGAGCCGGGAGGGCTCGGAAGGGCTAAAAGGAGTGTGGAGGCACAAGGAAATAGGAAATAAAGCAGGACAATTCAACAATTAACAGAAATAAATAAACAACTACAACAGAGTCTAGTCTAATAGAAAGTACAGTCTAAAGCAGTAAAACGTACCACATGCCAAGTGAACACTCGGCCCGGCAAGCTGGCAACTGAGAACTCCGCCCAGCACCCTCGAACCTCGAGGAAGGACCGCCACACCTGAAAAGCAGGGAATGAGTCTCCAAAACAGAGACTCAGCAGGGATCCCGCGGAACCCCAACCAGAAACAGCGGCGGTAGTGGAAAGGAGAGCTACAACTACAACAGGAACAGCAAACCGGCGGCCGGTCAAAAACTCGGCACTACAGCTACTCCTACTGCTAGAAGGCAGACCTCGATCACGCAGTCGAAGCTACCGAACCACGCTAGTGCCACCTACCGAAGTAAGAACACACGGCAATCACGCCGTAAAGGCCTGTCCCCCGGACAGCCAACCTGGACACGCTGTCCAAGGTGCAACCCCGACCATCCGATCGCGGGTACTGCACAACAAGACCCAACCTCGGTAAAGCAAGTAGCACTAATCTCATGACGTGAAAACCAACACACGCATCACGGCGAACCAATCGAAACTCAACGGTCAACACGATCGAAACCCGAAGGTCAAAGTCACGGAAATTGACAGTCTGTCACTCCGTACTCGATAGGAGTACCACCCACTAGAAGCACAGTCGGTAGCATCCCCTGACGTCTTACACCGCACCGCAGGTGAACCGCCTGACGTGGTAGGTCCTACCCGAGGCGCGAACACCGTACAAGTAACCACAAACAAGTGACTAGCTGGGGTCACGCCCATCGACGTGCGTCCACAGTCCCCAACCACGTGTGCACACACAGACCACGCGTCCTAGGTCTGGCCCTCTGACTGGTTTTCCCCCGCAGCCGGACTCTGGCTACGACGAGGGGCCCTGACGGAAACCAGTCTAAAACCGCCCTCTGGGTAAACCCGTACACCACTCCCAAGTGAGACCAGCACCTCGTACTGGTGGGCTACGACTAGTGGAGGGTCACTGAAGGAGTAGACTCTCAAGTTAATGGAAAACAACGTCCGAATCCGACGACGTACGGGGACCACCCCACGTACCGGCCCCGTCGCACGGTGACCACAGTCGGAGAAGAAACGAGACTCACAGTCCACGGTCATGCACGCACCGTGCGCTAGAGTCGAGAAAACTCAAGTGGCGCTAAGCCATTGGGCTCTGGACAGTCCTCTAAACGCACTACAACCAACGGTCCTTGAGTCACAAGACTCGGGGTCAAGACCGTTGCATGCAACAGCACAAGGCCATCAATCTAGTCCAATCTCTAGGTCTAAAACCACGGTAGCACGAGTACCGAGACAACACACGAGTCGCCAAGACCACTCCCTCGGGAAGGGAACGCAAGGGACTAAGGCCTCTCACACGGGTCACACGGAAAAACACAGAAGCACGATTCCCAAGGCAGCACGCAAGCCGCCACGATGATTTCCCATCTTGAAACAAGCGGGAAACCTCCAACCCCAGGCCGGACAACTAGACTCGCAGTCCAAGGCCAAACACATGGCCCACACGGGAATCGCCTTCCAAAGGAACCCACGACATGCGGGGGAGACCCCACCGCACACACCGACACATGGTGACTCGATCAAGCGTAATACGAAAGCCCGGAACACATGGGGTCACCCGGACCCGCTACACCTATGGGCACACTAATCGAGGAAACACGGTCCCTCCCGACACCCTAAAAACACGGACACAGAACCCATGGGGTGTCCAGGATACTCACAAGGCCGGAGGTCAACCACTGGGTCCCAACCGGGTCGACCGGAGACCAACACAATGCGAACGGACGCCAAAAGGTCACCCAGACCCTTAAGCGCACGGGCACGTAAAACAAGGTAAACGGAACCTCCAAACACCCCAAAACACGGTCACGGAACTCCACTGGGTGTCCAAGGCACACACGGCCCAAGGGGAGCACGATCAGCCGCAGACTGCCCGCCCCGGGCAGCCCGACTGGTCACCTCCAAGAACGCGCTATAGGCCCATAGAGCGTTCAAGAAGAACGCGCTATACACCTATAGCGCGACAAGACAGATCGCGCTATAGCCCTACAGCGCGACTTCACAGATCGCGCTAGGATCACCTAGCGCGACAAGGCAGAACGCGCTAGGGACCCCTAGCGCGACAGGGCAGAACGCGCTAGGACCCCATAGTGCGACAAGGACCGCCTTACTTTTCATCTTCTCCGATGAACATGCCCTATCGGGGTAGCGCGACGAACAAGAACGCACTACTGGAGTATAGCGCGTTCTCAGTCCGCCGCGAAAAATGGTAGAAACCGCAGGAAAAGCCATGCCACGCCCCGTTCACCCCCAGGTGAAGGGGAAACAAAAGGGGAAACCTTCCCCAAGCCCCTAGGCATGCATCTAAACCCCTGGATTGCCCAAAAACACCATAGAACGGGAGATCCGGCTCACACCCCAAAATCATGCATTTTGCCCAAAACGCCCCGTTTAGCCCGCTCGGCTCGCCACGGCCTACGAAACTCGCGGGAAAGGAAGTACACGGGCTGAGGGTCCATCACCCTACCTCCACCGAAGATTTCACGCACCGTGGACGCCGATCCACGAAGAAAACGTCGTGAAACCCTCGCCGCTCCACGAACTCGCGGCCGAGCTTCCACGCGCCTCCACCGCCTCGATCCTCATCCATCCTCGCCCGTGCCTCGCCCGCGCCGTCCCCGCCTCACCCGCACTCCACCCCGTCGGCCGTCGGAGAGAGAGGGAGAGAGGAGAGAGCGTGAGAAGAGAGAGGGAGAGAAATGAGAAATGAGAGGGGGAGAGAGAAAAGGTTTATATATAGAAAAATCTGGAAATTCGGAAAAAAATACCGAAAAATAGAAAATCACACCCTCGCGATCCTCGGAACGCACCGAACGCAACGGTACCATACTCGCCTAGGTGAACGGCCCAGTTCACCCGCAACGAGTTTCCGAAGGGAAAGCCGAAACCCCCGCCGGGAATCAGAAAACACACGCGGAAAAAGCCGTGGAACGCCTCCGGGCCTCCGAAACGACTCCGGATCGCGCCGATCCGAACACGAAAGATGTCCGAAATAAAATTTCAGACACAACGGAGTCAGACACTCCGAAAAACCAGATCCGGGACCCACGAAGAAGGATCCGAAAAATCCGGGGCATTACAGCCCTCCCCCCTTAAAGGAATTTCATCCTCGAAATTCAGGACCAAGCACGAAGTCACAGGGGAAGAACACTGAACGAACTGACAACGCTGTCAGAGCCCCAGCACAGAAAACCTCTATTCTCACGAAAACACCGGTCCTGAGGGACACAACCAGACTTACAATCACAAGCAACACCTCGCTCCTCGCGTCGAGCACACTGGCCAACAGAGCAGGCATATACCGCAGGACACAGTCCGGCATCACCTCAGACAATGCGAGAATCAACCATGGCACCGCAGCCACAATCTCGCTCACCGAGGAATCACAACCCTCGACACAAACAACAGCTACCGATTCATCCAATGGTCGGCAGACAAATCGCACATCAGCTTCGCAGGCAGCTGACAGGTTGCACACCCTCCTCAAGGGAGCAACCAACACAGAGCCTTCACCGGCTCAGGCAGCCATCTCAACAGACCGCAACTAGAACATCGGCTCAGCACCAAGAAATACCACACACATGGCAAGCCGAAAGCCGGACATAACACTATGCCAACTCTCGTCAGAAGACAAACTTCGACAAAGACCAGATCCCATCCGGAAAGGCACATCACAGAAACGACCACCAAAGGTCTCGCTGGCACACGGCTCTCGCCACGCTCGAGCCCCAACAACCAGCATCTTCTGTCTCTGAAAAGACCATCCACTGGTCACCAACTGCTCGTCAATGGGAAACCTCCGCTTGCTCAGCTTCTTCCTTCTTTCCTGGTCCTCGACCGGGTCCAAAGGAAACATTCCAAACCTCGGCAAGCCATCCGTCGACTCACACACACAGACTGAAGCCGCATCTCGAGCAGCACTCCTCTCGGACACCGCATCCGAGCTCGAACATCGCTCCGACTCGACCCTCTCGGGAAGCACAACGAAACCGAATGATGGATCCTGGTGTCTTCAGTCATCACCTCACTGGACTCAGACTTACAGGGGAACCATCCCACGCTGGTCACCAAACCAGGGATAACAATTGCGACACCAACGTCCTATCAAGGACCATCCTCCGACGCCCATCTCACAAAAGGCCTCCGCCCACAGGCGTCACTCATCCATCTGGTCTCATCAAATCCTTCGATCAATGCAAGTGGACACCCGCCTGAACAATGCTCACGGGTCCCTAAGCAATAAACATCTCACCGTCACAATCCGACAAGACCGTAGAACCAACAGACACTGCTGTGGTCGGTCACACGGTTAGGCTCATCAGCCACTCACAGCTGCCAACCGGGACCCATAGTCTGCCAGAGACCACTTCCTCAAAACACGATCTCAACCGAGGACACGACTGGGAACACAAGTCGGGCGCCAAGCCACCGACTCTGACCAACACGTCCTCGACCTCCGTCAGGTGACATCCTCAACAACCTCATCCAGGTCCAACACCGACGCCTGACTCGGCTTCCAACACAGGAACAGGGTACTCATGCGGCGCACTAGCCAGCACTTTTCCCAACACTCCATCATGCCAGTGCCAAGAATCACGATATCTCGGGCAACGGCATGGCAACGACACGTTTCACACCGAGGAGCCCATCCTCCGATGCTCAACGCAAACTCAGGAATCCGCCCGTAGCAACCAATGCATAAAACGATCCTGAACTAGTGGGTCACAAGCCCACCACGCTTCCGCTGCGCACTCAGATTCGCGTGCACAGCCGAGAAAGCAAACACCGCCCAACCAGCACTCGTCCTTCCGGAACAGCGCCAGCACCCTCACACGACAAGGGAATGGGCACGACTTCTCACAGGCAACCGCCTTGCCAAGACAAGGAGCACGTCTCGCACGGACTTCATGGCATACAAGGCCAACCAATCCGAACACGCAATGCAGGACGACGAACCTTAGCCGAAGGCAATCTCTCCAACCAAAGGAGAAACCAGCGCACTTCCGACTAACGGAAGAACTCCATGCTCGACCTGACCTCAAACCTCGCGCACGCTGGAAACAGCACCATCCAGCACCAAGAAAAACCATCGCTTCCGTCAGGTCAGCACCTCCGACACACTCGGCGAGTGTCACGTCGGACCACAATCACAACATCTCTCGATGCACCACTGCTGCAATTCCTCAAATTGCAACACACCACGTCAAGAGCCGCAACACGAGCCATAACCGACAACTGCCGATGCTCACCCTCGAGTCCCGAAACTCGCCGCGGAGCCTTCACATCTCAAGCCAACTCCAAGGCGAACACAACCCAATCGCACACAAGAGCGCAGGAGCAAGACTTACTGGGACACCACAGCCCAATCTTTCATCAAATTCCACAAAACAACCGGGACCGACACGTCATTTCTGACGCCACAGAGCACGACAAAGACATCAGGCTCGATGAAACAGTAGCTCACCGAGAAGATATTCCGCTCAACCGAGCACACCTCTCGATCAGAATGCCTCAGGAGCTGGACAACCCTCAAGCTGGAGTGGCCAACACCGACAGCAGCTCCCTCAGAGCATGCTCACGGCCACTTAACCACGAACAGTCCTCTCCAGCCACCTGACCACGCTGCAGGTTCCTCGAACGCAGCACCGCGAGCTTGCACCTGCCAGCAACCTTTGCCCAACGCAGCACAACCAGGGCCACCACCGATGAGGGAGAAGACTCGCGACCTCGATCCTTAGACCCCACGCTGGCACGAAAGCCGTGGACAGCAACCACCTTCACAGCGCCGCACAGCGCACCCAAGCTCTCAAGCGAGAAACAAGGCGGAAAAATAAGCACAAAACCCTATGCCAGCTGCCGACTGTACTGGACCTTATGGACTCTGTTCACTGCAATATCTGAAATTCCTATGTACGTCCACAACCTCCGCTCTGATACCAGCTGTAACGACCCGAGAATCCGATTACCGAGAAGGCCCGATAACCCGAGACTCGCACCGCCGCCCACGAGCCGGGAGGGCTCGGATGGGCTAAAAGGAGTGTGGAGGCACAAGGAAATAGGAAATAAAGCAGGACAATTCAACAATTAACAGAAATAAATAAACAACTGCAATAGAGTCCAGTCCAACAGAAAGTACAGTCTAAAGTAGTAAAACGTACCACATGCCAAGTGAACACTCGGCCTGGCAAGCTGGCAACTGAGAACTCCGCCCCGCACCCTCGAACCTCGAGGAAGGACCGCCACACCTAAAAAGCAGGGAATGAGTCTCCAAAACAGAGACTCAGCAGGGATCCCACGGAACCCCAACCAGAAACAACGGCGGTAGCGGAAAGGAGAGCTACAACTATAGCAGGAACAGCAAACCGGCGGCCAGTCAAAAACTCGGCACTACAGCTACTCCTACTGCTAGAAGGCAGACCTTGATCACGCAGTCGAAGCTACCGAACCACGCTAGTGCCACCTACCGAAGTAAGAACACACGGCAATCACGCCGTAAAGGCCTGTCCCCCGGACAGCCAACCTGGACACGCTGTCCAAGGTACAACCCTGACCATCCGATCGCGGGTACTGCACAACAAGACCCAACCTCGGTAAAGCCACTAGCACTAATCTCATGACGCGAAAACCAACGCACGCATCACGGTGAGCCAATCAAAACTCAACGGTCAACACGACCGAAACCCGAAGGTCAAAGTCACGGAAATTGACAGTCTGTCACTCCATACTCGACAGGAGTACCACCCACTAGAAGCACAGCCGGTAGCGTCCCTTGACGTCTTACAACGCACCGCAGGTGAACCGCCTGACGTGGTAGGTCCTACCCGAGGCGCGAACACTGTACAAGTAACCACAAACAAGTGACTAGCTGGGGTCACGCCCGTCGACGTGCGTCCACAGTCCCCAACCACGTGTGCACACACAGACCACGCATCCTAGGTCTGGCCCTCTGACTGGTTTTCCCCCGCAGCCGGACTCTGGCTACGACGAGGGGCCCTGACGGAAACCAATCTAAAACCGCCCTCTGGGTAAGCCCGTACACCACTCCCAGGTGAGACCAGCACCTCGTACTGGTGGGCTACGACTAGTGGAGGGTCACTGAAGGAGTAGACTCTCAAGTCAACGGAAAACAACGTCCGAATCCGACGACGTACGGGGACCACCCCACGTACCGGCCCCGTCGCATGGTGACCACAGTCGGAGAAGAAACGAGACTCACAGTCCACGGCCACGCACGCACCGTGCGCTAGAGTCAAGAAAACTCAAGTGGCGCTAAGCCACTGGGCTCTGGACAGTCCTCTAAACACACTACAGCCAACGGTCCTTGAGTCACAAGACTCGGGGTCAAGACCGTTGCACGCAACAGCACAAGGCCATCAATCTAGTCCAATCTCTAGGTCTAAAACCACGGTAGCACGAGTACCGAGACAACACACGAGTCGCCAAGACCACTCCCTCGGGAAGGGAACGCAAGGGACTAAGGCCTCTCACACGGGCCACACGGAAAAACACAGAAGCACGATTCCCAAGGCAGCAAGCAAGCCGCCACGATGATTTCCCATCTTGAAACAAGCGGGAAACCTCCAGCCCCAGGTCGAACAACTGGACTCGCAGTCCAAGTCCAAACACATGGCCCACACGGGAATCGCCTTCCAAAGGAACCCACGACATGCAGGGGAGACCCCACCGCACACACCGACACATGGTGACTCGATCAAGCGTAATACAAAAGACCGGAACACATGGGGTCACCCGGACCCGCTACACCTAAGGGCACGCTAATCGAGGAAACACGGTCCCTCCCGACACCCCAAAAACACGGACACAGAACCCATGGGGTGTCCAGATACTCACAAGGCCGGAGGTCGACCACTGGGTCCCAACCAGGTCGACCGGAGACCAACACAATGCGAACAGACGCCAAAAGGTCACCCGGACCCTTAAGCGCACGGGCACGTAAAACAAGGTAAACGGAACCTCCAGACACCCCAAAACACGGTCACGGAACTCCACTGGGTGTCCAAGGCACACACGGCCCAAGGGGAGCACGATCAGCCGCAGACCGCCCGCCCCGGGCAGCCCGGCTGGTCACCTCCAAGAACGCGCTATAGGCCCATAGCGCGTTCAAGAAGAACGCGCTATACACCTATAGCGTGACAAGACAGATCGCGCTATAGCCCTACAGTGCGACTGCACCGATCGCGCTAGGATCACCTAGCGCGACAAGGCAGAACGCGCTAGGGACCCCTAGCGCGACAGGGTAGAACGCGCTAGGGACCCTGATGAGGGCATCTCACGACACTCCCTCTAGCTTTGGTCATCTACACACTCTTGATATGGATTGATCATGGTCTCCACTTGTTATCTTCATTTCCCAGGTTCATTTTATGTATTTTCCTTTTATTGAGTCCTATCTTATGTATTTTCCTTTATTGAGTCATGTGGTTCTAGTCCATTTCCCTTATTTTGCTTAATTGGGCCTTATTTCCTTAGTTATGGGCCCATAAGATTGAGTCTAGGTTATGCTCGGTCTTTTGTCCTATTGTCAGGGACATTTTGGTCATGTAAAGAGTGGTTGCCTATATATAGGCCCCATCTCTCCACTTGTACTCACTTTTGATGAATATTGAAAAAACCACTTCCTTTTACCTCTTAAATCTCTCTCTCTTACTCTCTTTCCCTCACTCTCTCTCTCTCCCAAGGGGAGTTCGACCCCCACCCTCTCTCCTCCTTCCCCCTCACTTATTCCAACCCCCAACCACCTCCACTACTTCACCCACCTCCTTTAAGTCTCTCCACTTCCCCATAGCCATTCATTTACTCCCCTCTCCTTGTCCCAAAGCAACTCTTCCACCTCCCAACACAATCCTCCACTTCCCCACACAAATCCCACCCCTTCCAAGACCAAATTCGAATTTGAACCCTTCCCTCCCTTGCCTTGGCCGCCCATACCCTCCCCCCTTGGACCAAGTTCGCACCCCTCCCTTCCTCTCACTCACCCCTCCCCTTGTGCACCCTCACCTTCCCACCACCTCCACTAGCAACCCAGCTCCTCTCCAGCCCCACTTCGCCCTCCCCACCTCCATCTCCCTAGCCTCCACACCCTTCAAACACCTCTCATCTCCCTCCCATAGCCATTAGAACTACCTTCCACCCCTCTCTCTCTTGGCCATTCCCTTCCCCACCTCTTCTTCTTCTCCTCATTCTCACCCTGTTTCAGGAAGCAGAATTACAGCAACTTGCAGGGGAGGCCACGATCATCCTTCAACGACTCAGGAGGCAAGGCCTACATTTATGGATTCATCTGCAAGTCAACTTTCAAGGCGAGGTGGTTTCGTCGGCATCCGAACTCGGTGCTGTCCGCAGCAGCCATTCTTCCCCGACTGCGCAGAACCTCTCAGACCAGGAGCCAGAACGTCAGAGCAGACTCTCCTACGACGAACCTTGAAGGAATCAGCCTCCAAGGTCTTCTACAAAGATCTTCCTACCCCTGTCAGCGTCCAGGAACAGAAGGCGGAACTCCGTTCGGCATCCGACAACCAGATATATCAATTTTCTACCACAACCACGCCGATCTGCCCCCTCACAGTCTGCCCCGACCACCGTCCACTTCTCTGGACACCCAGCTCATCTCCGACATCAGAAGACTTCCCCGTTTGTTTTTCTGCAAAGTAGACTCGTCCACGACTCCAACGAGTCCATGCCAGATTTGGAGCTCAGGAGCGACCGTGGCCGCTTCTGCAACCTGCTGCTTCAGACTGAGCTCGGCCAGAGACCAGAGCTGCATCCAACTTCCAGTCGCCGGAGCAGTCAGCCCCCAGATCAGAACGTCGTCCAAAAATTCAAGCCGCACCCCTCTCCGGTTAGCAATCTTTTGGCGCAAGTCTCATCAGATTCTGAGCTCGGTGGATTTATTGGCTGCATCAACATCGACTCCCTGTCCAGAATTACAGAAGCTAGACAGAATCGGCAAAGCTCGGAAACTCGGTTTCCTTTGCATCTCTCCCCACCCCGCTTGGCCGGCTGAAGACCCCTCCCTGTGTGGAGGTAGTTTTGAATGTATTAAGCATAACCCCCACCCCAAGATCACCCCTCCTGCGTGAGGAGTAGTGCTGTACCGTTTGCCATTTCAGGTCAAGCTACATCGCAGCGGCGATCGGGTGCATACCCTCGCCTCCCGGCGCGCCCTCGTCTCCGATCGGGATCGGTGTCTTCACACCGATCAGGTGAGCTTCTGATACTATCTTTAGTAGCCTTATTCCTGCTAGTTTAGTATTGCTTTGATTGCTTGTCGGCGGTGAGAAGAGGGCTCGAACTTGCATGCTAGTTTGTTAGTGTCCACCGCGGACCGTGAGTGAGTGCCACCAAGCCGCCGCCTTGCGGGCCAGCCGCTCACAAAGTTGGGTATCCTAGACCCATTTGGGGTCAGCCCTAGCATTGTAAGTCCATTAGAACAATTGGGTCCCGCCCCGGACCCTCATCATTATCTCCCGGACCCACCGGGTGAACGTGTGAATCGGGTGAGCAAAAATCGTCATTGTGAGAATCATTGAGCGCTTGTATGCTTGCGGGTCTAAGTCCTAGGGTCATCTCATCATATTTAGTGGTCTTTGGGCTGTGCCACATCAAGTGGTATCAGAGACAGGTGATAGGCTTGTCCTTACAAGTCTAGTCTTGGGTCACACTAAGTCTTTCTTAGGTGCATTCGCACACCCTTGCATAGCCCACCCAACCTTGCATGACCACCCGTAGTGGAACTCATTATCAAGGCAATCCATCTTCTTCCAATAACACCATGAATCCCAATCCCCAAGGAAATCCCCCTCACAATTGTTGATATGTTATTCCTCCTCGAGTTAAATAATATTGAAGAGATAAAAAAAAACAGGAGGAAATATGAAGCTGTTGACCGTGATCGCCACCCGGTGAAAGCGCCGGGACTCGGAAGCTACGGGAGAATGCGGGTCCGTTCCTCCACTCCTCCTGGCCGGCCAGAAGGTGCGGGCCTCGTGCTTTTGGTTGCTGACCTGAAAGCAAACGGTGAAACACACAGATAAACGGAGATTAGCTAAATGATAGTGTAGTAGGTGTACTAATTGAAATAAAGCAAAGGAAGAACATGGCCCGGCGATACCTGGAGGTTTTGAAACCCCGTTTAGGGCGCCGGAAACAGTAGGAAAGATAAGAAATGCCAACGAAATGATGTATGTGATGTGTGATGCAGTGGAGAAAAGGCGTGTGTGTGGTGAGCAAACAGAGAAGGACTAGAAACACAAAAACATGAAGCGTGAAGTTCCCTGCACCGGGGGCCTGCGAGGGATGTAGAAGGCCCCCACTCCCTGACGAACGGGCGTATGCTGTATGAGATTTGGCGATGGAATTCGACAGCACTTCGTGATGGTTCCCCCCTTTTCTCTGTCAGAACGGACGGACGCTGTATGAGATTTGGCGATGGAATTCGACAGCACTTCGTGATGGTCCCCCCCCTTTTTCTGTCAGAACCCGTGAGCTATATATATAGAGCCCACGGCTTCGAGCTTAATCAGGGGTTAAGGGGAATGATGGTCGGTCAAAGGCCGGTAAATGAGAGCATCGTGTCAATATTGCCAACGACATTCTCCTCTTAATCCGCCTGGAATCACGGGGGTCTAATCTGGGTGGCCTTAAAAATGACGGTCTTACGAAGGCCGCCAAACATGTATGACGGTCTTGGAGGGACCGTTCAATATACATGACGGTCCTAGAAAAACCGTTATACTTAAAGAGGAGTCAACGCCCAGACAAACAACTTTTCGTGAAGCACGTGGCTATGACCGACTGTCGGGCCTCTGAACCCTTTTCTTGTCGGCAAATAATGACGGCCCAGGGACGACCGCTATATTGACTATAACGGTTGGCATTGAGCCGCTATACAAAGCGTATCACGAGATACAAATAACCCGGGGCAGCGGAACACAACGGCCAAGTGGGGACCGTTATATTGAGAAAAACGGTTTATAACAGACCGTTAAATCCAATGAGAGGGAGGGAGGCCTTCTTCGCTGGGAAGAGCCCAAAATACTGCCAGAGGAATAATCTTTCATGTGATTGACTGTTCGGGACATCAATAACTGAGACGCAGGAACTGATTCGATTCATCGGTAAAAAACGGGTGTCAACAGATGCCCCTCCTTAACGTCCGCCTTGCAAGGGAACGAGCGGAGGTGTAGTGGAGGCGTCATGGAACATGGAGTTGTAGCGGAGATGAAGCGGAGTGGACTGCAAAAGCGAGCGTTAAGGCAATACGACACCCGTTTCATACCAATAAGCCATAGAAATCTTCCGGCAACCTTCGAACCAATTTGCAAGGTACTGTGGGACTGAGTGTTAAACCTGAATCTGGAGGAACTAAGGTAAAAGAGCAAGGAGCGGCCTCGTCGGCGGACAAGCTGTGGTCCTAAATGAGGCGATATAGAAGCTGGCAATAGCGAAATTAAAAGGATTTTAAAACTCCAGACGAGGGAAACACTTAATTCATCAGAACCGAACAATTAGGTCCAAAGAAATACCTTCTAATTTTGGAGTGGAATTATTCCTTCGGTGGGACATGGAACACAGAAAACAGTCAATCATACGCAAGATCATTTCTTAGGCAGACCGTAGGTCGTGAATGCTCAAAAGGTGCTTGTAATGCATGCTGGGCTAAAAGAAAGAAACATGTAAAATCGAATGCAAACAAAGGATAAAAATATAAAATACTCGAGAATATTATTGCAGAACTGAATGAGTCAGGGTCAGGACACTTCTTGCAACCACGGCGTGCAAGAGAGAACCGTCGTCCCCTGACTTCTTCCAACTTAGCGGCCTTTCCGAAGATTAGACACGCATACCTAGATCATCATGTGTTTTTGTTGACGGGGAACGTCAGATCCTGGAATGCGTGAAGAATCGACTGGTTCTCGAGATAGATGTTTATTACCATATAGTAATGCAATAAGAGTTTTGAGGAATTGAGGGCCATACCTGACTTACCTGCGTAGGCGTAACGGCGGGACATTGATGTTGTTTAGCTTTAACTGCAATCAAAACTCATTGGCACATGAATTTCACAACAATGATACATTCAACAGTTCAACGGCTCATATGAGACCGTTCTTAAATTGGACGGCTCATGGTAAACCGCCATATGGATATTTAACGGTCATAGGAAGGCCGTTCAATGCTAAGTAACCGTTTGCAGAATAACGGCCCTCAGGTAGCCGTTCTTATTTTATGGCGGTCTATCGCTAGACCGCCATTCTCAACGTCGGTTCAAAAATATAAACCTCTTCCCCTTCCCTCCTCCTACCGTAACGGCAGGAAGAGAGGAGGAGAAGAGGAAGGATAGCAGCAGCGGCGCCCCTTCTCCCATACTCTCATTCTCTCTCTCTTTCTCTCTCTCTCTCGCTCACGATGGCCTCCCCGGCTCTCTCTCTCTCATTCTCTATCATCCTCCTCTTCATTCTCTCTCGGGTGATGGTGACCGGCGGTGGTAACGGCGGCGAGCGGCCGGTAGACGTGACGGATTCCTCGCCAGAGACGACCCCCTCGGCGGCCGAGGAGACGGCGGGAGCGGCGGCAGAGGCGACCTCGGCCGGAGAGGACTTCTCCGTCGACGACCTCGCCCTCATGCTCGTGGAGGAGGGCGCGACCGGCACCGACGGCGATCGTGCGGGAGGCGGCGAGGCGGCGGCGGAAGCACCACGCCCGGCCAAGAGGCGTCGGGGCTCGGAGGTAGGTCCCTCTCGCCTTCTTTTTGCATAGCATGGGGGAATGGGGGGCTGTCCACGGCGTGCGGGGCGGAGTTCGCCGTCGTCGGAAGAGATGACGGAATGACGGTCCTCATCGGGCCGCCAATCAGACCAAAACGGCCCAGGAGAGGCCGTTAAACACACCCGGTCTTCGAGGTCACCCCAGAACAAAACGGCCTCCAACGGACCGTCAAACAGAACAGCGGCCCATAAGTGGCCGTTGACACTAACGTAGCAACCCTTGGCATTCAGAACAATACGGTCCCCAACGGACCGTTCAAAATAGCACCGCGGCCCAGGAGTGGCCGTTGACGATGACGTAGCAAACCTTGGCATTCAGAACAATACGGTCCCTAACGGACCGTTCAAAATAGCACCGCGGCCCAGGAGTGGCCGTTGACGATGACGTAGCAACCCTTAGCATTCAGAACAATACGGTCCCCATTGGGCCGTTGAATGATTCACAAACCTCAGAACAACGGTTCACGGACAACCGTTGTGAATGGAACAGCGGCTCGGGAATGGCCGTTTTATTCAAAACTTCACAGGATAGGACGGTCCATGGACGGCCGTCATAGGCAACAAAACGGCCAGGGGAAGGCCGTTGAACACTCAACAACTAAAATGATGAACATCACAGGGTAACCCCCCCCTTCTTTTGGTTATTAAGAAATATGAAACTAATGAGATGAATGAATGAATGCAGGGAAAGCGTCGGACCCGTATCTCTTGGCTGCAGGTTCGGTCAGTGTATCTTGCACTGCCGGACTTTCAGCGAGAGAGGCTGGCTGCCATGGGGTTCGCCCCATTCCTCAGTATTGAGGTGTGTCGCTTTGACACACCTCTTCTCTATGCCCTGCACGACCGCTGGGATCCGGCGAGTCGCACGTTCCTCTTCCCGTGGGGTCACATGGTCCCCACGCTAGAGGACGTGGCCAGGCTCACTGGTTTGCAGGTGCACGGTCTACCGGTGACTGGGATCTCCTTCCCCGATTACCGCGGCATGGCCGAGAGGCTGTTGGGGCTTGCACTCCAGACGACACGTCGGCAGACCACGCTTCTTCCGCGGGCAGCTCTCCAGGACAGCCTAGGGCTGCGACGGGCCGGACTTGCAGTGGGCGAGCGTCCAGAGGAGCACTTGGACCGGCTGGTGACGCGCGTGCGGCCTCGAGTAGCAGCAGGACCGGGTGCAGAGGCGGACACGGTTCTTCGGCGGTTCCTGATGTTCTTGTTCGGGCGACTCCTCTTCTCTACGCGTGCGGACGTCATCCACTGCCGACTTCTTCCGTTCCTCGAGGACCTAGAGCACGTGGGAGACTACGCGTGGGGTGCTGGTGTACTCGCCTTCCTTTTTGAGAGCCTCAGCTCGACGTCCCGACGGACGATGTTGGGGGGCTTCTCTCCCCTTCTCCAGGTACGACTCTGACTCAAAACTCATGCAATTTCCTAGGACCTAGACTCTAGATGCTGACGACTTGTGCATGATGCAGGCATGGGCTTACGTGCGGCTGCCTTCTCTGTACAGGGGACTAGAGTCCCGCCCTGGGCTCTTCCCCATTCTGCGACGGTGGGAGCCGACTCGGGGGTCAGGGACCCTGACACGGCAGGTGCGCGACCTGCAAGACGATATCGACATGCTTCCTCGCGCCTCGGTACGACTTCTAAACCTTAGCCTTTATTTGGAAAATGCTTGTTTTATATGATGTTGATGTGATTGCTGATGTATGCAGGTGCAGTGGACTCCTTATGCACATGAGGACGTGACAGAGCAGCCGTGGGTGGTGAGAGCTCTCACCTTCTCCGGGCGTGATGTGTGGTTACACTGCATGAATGTAGTGGAGCCCCTTTACTCCCGGCTGGTGATGAGGACGACCGGCGTCTCTCAGCCCGTGGTAGACTTCCCGGCGCAGGAGAGCGCGAGGGAGAGGGTGACGCGGAGCACCCGAGGGCTGACTCAGCAGTGCGATTGGGCGGCGCGGAACGCCGAGCAGGTTGCCGACTGGCAGGCAGGTGGGCGTGTGGTGACTGCTCGTGCTGACAGTGATGCGGCGTACGTGACTGCGTACGTCAGGCATTACGGAGACCGCGTGTTCCGAGGATCACGCCGACCGGTACAATTCTAAACTCAGACTTAATCTACATGCTTTATGATTTCTATATGCTGTACTGACTTCCTTTCGACATGCAGATTGACCCTGAGGGACGCTTAGCGGAGCTGCAGGGGCTCCTTCATGCCACCATCCAGGAGAGGGATGAGGCTCGCCGAGCCCTCGAGTTACTGGTATGCTCCTAAACTCTGGACTCTTACATTTCTATATGATGTTTATGCATGTGACTGTCCTGGGATATTTGGGTGCAGCGAGCTGAGGCTGCTCAGAGGCGTGGAGCGGAGGCTCCTTCTTCTTCTTCTGTTGAGACACCGGCCGACCGAGCAGCCCGGGATGCCGAGTTCCAGCGGATGGTGGAGCGGGCCGAGGCAGCGGAGAGCGAGCTTGCCGTGCGGGTACACTTCTGACGCTTTCCTTTGTTTATTTGTGCATGATATGAATGGAATGTGCTAATGTTTGATGCATGCAGGTGGACGACGTGAGGGTTGCTATGGAGGAGGCTACCCGTGCCAGAGAGGAGGTGGCCCACCTACGGGCTGAGTTGGTGCAGGTTGAGGCTCGGGCCCAGGAGGCGACTGTGAGCGCCCAGAGGTCGGCGTCTCGAGCCAGGGCGGAGTTAGCCGAGGCTCAGGAGGAGGTGAGGCGGCTCCAGTCGGCAGAGGCTGCCGAGTTCCGGGAGAAGGTGAGAGGACTTCATCCTATGCTGACTGCCGAGCTGGAGCAGTCACAGGCAGAGCTGGAGCGAGAGCGAGCAGCGTCTCAGGAGCGAGAGGTGCTGCGGCTCGTGGCTGAGAGGGAGGCGGCCCATTTGCGTGAGCAGCTTGCGCGAGCTCAGCCGGCCGACGCTCTTGAGACGGGACTTCTCCGGGCGGAGGTGGAGCGCTACCGAGCGGAGGTGGAGCGCTACCGAGAGGAGGTGGAGCGCCACCGAGTGACGATAGCGGAGCTGGAGCCTTTCAGGACCGAGGCCCTTGTGCTGCGGGGCCAGGTTCAGGGTATGACGATGAGCCGTTCGAGGAGCCGATCGGTCGTACCGAGTGGCAGCCAGGCTACTCACACCTCGGTGAGACGTTACCTGGCGAGTTCCTCTCAGCGGGAGAGGAACGAGAGTGATGAGCGACGACGACGTCGCGATGATGCTGAGACTTCTTCGATGGCCCCGCCAGCGAAGAGACAGGAGGGAGGTGGAGACAGTGACAGGCCAGAGGGTGAGGCCTGATTTTGTACTTTTTCCTCTTTTTCCCCTTTTTTTTAATGAGATTTTTATGTTTTTATGTTTT
Organism: Amorphophallus konjac; assembly: GCA_022559845.1. Taxonomy (NCBI): domain Eukaryota; kingdom Viridiplantae; phylum Streptophyta; class Magnoliopsida; order Alismatales; family Araceae; genus Amorphophallus; species Amorphophallus konjac. The sequence continues at coordinate 130,753,782 of CM040127.1, forward strand.
TTTTTTTTTGGGATGATGATATGTATATATGATGCACCCCTTTTTTTAGTTTTTGTATGGATGTATGAATGTATGCAAATGGATGAGTGTATGTATGAATGACAATGGGTGAGGGAGGCGATGACAGACTCGGGTGAGCTGCGTGAGAGGTAGCGAGGTACGCCGACTCAGGGTGAGCGACGCGAGCGGAGGTGAGGCATGCCGACTCGGGGCGAGTGACGCGAGCGGAGGTGAGGCACGCCGACTCGAGGTGAGTGGCGCGAGCGGAGGTGAGGCACGCCGACTCGAGGTGAGTGACGCGAGCGGAGGTGAGGTACGCCGACTCGAGGTAAGTGACGCGAGCGGAGGTGAGGCACGCCGACTCAGGGCGAGTGACGCGAGCGGAGGTGAGGCACGCCGACTCGAGGTGAGTGACGCGAGTGGAGGTGAGGCACGCCGACTCAGGGTGAGTGACGCGAGTGGAGGTGAGGCAGCTCATGAGTTTAGAGAACAACGGCCAGGCAAAAACCGTTTTGGCAAGAATGACGGCCAAGACAGGGCCGTGGGTTGCTTAAGAATGACGGCTACTCCATAGCCGTCATAAAATATAACGGTCAAGTGTAGACCGTTAATTGGCGCAGGCCGTCTAAAAATGACGGTCTAGGGTAGACCGTGGACATGAGAATGACGGTCTCCCTTGGGCCGTTCAAAAAATGAATGACGGTCTATCGTACGACCGCTAATCAGCATGATCTTAGAAGCCAAATTGAATTCCCTTAAGCCCATTCAATCCTGGTGTGCTCTCGTGCATCATGCGTTCCAGTGGAGCGAAACACGGGATGAGACCTCCTATAAGTAAGGGGTGCTCTGCCTTCAGGCTGAACCCAACCTCTTCTTCTCCTTCTTAAGTTTCTTCCCTCTAAATCACCACCAAATCATCATGAAGAGGAGTTTTGGTGAGCATTCTTTGGGTGAGGGAGACCATTCAGGCCCTAAGGCTGCGAGGAAGGAGCGAGAGGAGATTGCGCATTTGGGTTCTATTCCTCGACATCTCAGTTCAAATCCTTCTAGAGAGGTATGTTTAAATCACTTCAAACTTGGTTCATTTGATTCTGTTCGTCTAATATCTCTTTCTTTCTGCATTACTTTCCTCGTTTTCTCCTTTTTAGCTCCTTCCTGGCTCTCGCCGATACTCTTCTCTTAAGTGGGTGGCTCCCATGGTTCGTGCCTTGCCCCTAGGGGTAACCCACATCCTTAATTCTTGGCACTTACAATCCTTGCTGTTCTTAGGTCGTAACTTCCAAAAGATTTCCTTTGACTGGCACAGTATTTCAGCCCTTGTAGAAATGTGGCACCCACAGACCCACACTTTTATCTTTCCATCCTTTGAGGCCACCGTCCTTTTAGAGGAAGTAGAGGCTTATCTGTCTCTCCCTAAGTCTAGGGTTGGGGAGGAGGATCTAGTGTGTCACACAGTTGCCCCTATAGATCCAGTTGCCATCTTTAGCGAGTTCATAGAAGACCCGAGTGAGATCAAGACCTTTGTGGGAGCCCGTCATATTCACCTTCTTCCTCTCAGCCAGTGGGTGGTGGCACATTGTAAGAACAAATGCGGGTGGCATGAGGCTATTGCCAAGGCTGCATCCATTTGCTTGTGTGGTGCTATCCTCTTTCCGTCAGCCGACCACGTGCTAGATCTTCCCATCCTTAGCACCATCAGTGGTTTATGGAGAGGGCTTTCTATTTCCCAGGCTATCTTAGCCTATTTTTATGAAGGGCTTAGCTCTGCTGCCCTGAGTGGTCCACTGTTTGGTTCTATGATTCTCTTAGAGTGTTGGGTGGGCGTGAGACTGAAGTTTATCCCTAGGGCAAGCATAGAGACTGAGAGTAGGATCTTCGGGAGCCATCCACTTTCCTTTATCGGTGGCGGGTTTGGTTTCTCTTCGCAGGTGGAGTGCCGTACGGGGGATATGCGGACCAGAGAAGAATGGCGCAGGTACCTGAGTCGGCTACCCGTGGAGAGGCTCGTGATGCGGCCTAACTTCTTGGTGACTACGGAGATCAGACTGCCCAGAGGACAGGGTCTGGATTTGAGGCTAGTGAGTGATACCGTACTGGCCGTGTATTATCCACACAGGTGCCATTTGCAGGTCGGGGTACCGCGGACCTTGCTTCCTCCGTTGTCGCACTTCCCTTCTCTTCAGGCTAGACAGATTGGCACTGAGCACGATGAGCAGAGTGTGAGGAGTGCACTAGCGATGTGGGGAATCAGCAAGGTGCGTGCCTTGCCAGCAGAGGTGGAAGAGGCGACCGAGACTCGCCAGGCGTATATCAGAGAACTGAGAGAGATGTGCCCCTGCGGGAATGCCCAGCGGAGGATTGAGTGATTGTACTTTCCCTTCCTTTTTATGATGCTTGATAAGTGAGAGTGCCTTGTTTGAGAGTGAGAATTGTTTGTATCAGGAATAAAAGTTGGAGTGACTGATTTTGCCCCTTGCAGTTGTTCTGTTGTTACTTCGTCTTCTTGCTCCATCGTCCTGCACACTATTAGCAATGAAACAGGTTAAATCTGTTTTAGGCTTAGCCCCTTGCCTTGTGACAAGTGCGGAGGTAACCAGTGCTTGATTTTTGGTCAAGGGGCAAGCCTTATTAAATAAGCGAAGGAAAAGAGAAATGATAACAATGCAATGCATGCATGCCATGAATGCAAGTCATGAATATTTTTGGATTTTTTTTTTAATGTTTTCAATATTTTTGGATTTTGAAATATTCAATGTTTTTGGGTTTCAAGTTTTTTTTTTTTAAGATATTTGTTGTTTTTGGATTTTGAAATATTTGTTGTTTTTGGATTTTGAAATATTTGTTGTTTTTGGATTTTGAAATATTTGTTGTTTTTGGATTTTGAAATATTTGATTTTTTTGGATTTTGAAATATTTGATTTTTTTTTTGTTTTTGGAAAACCGATGCTTCCGTAACAAGACATGCCTCCCTCGTAACCTGAGGATTCCTCCTGAGATTGGCGTGTGATTGAAGGGACCCTCCTGGTCCGAACTTATATTTGCCTGACGGTGTTCTGCCAGGGCCACCCCCAGGGTACTCAGCTTTGTCCTGAAAAGAAAAAGAATATGGAGACAAGCTTACACCCGTCATGTGAGTTTTTAAGACTTGAATTCTTTCCTGGGTGCCCCTCAAAGCTTCGGTCTGTTGTGTCGGGGTTTTGGTGTTCGTCATCGAACCTTAAGCCACCACATTTGTCATTCTTGCTATGCCTAGTTGTTCCAATTTTCATTTATTCATTTTTTCTTTTTGTTCTTCTTCTCTCTTTTTCTTTCTTTTTCTTGTGGCTTCAGGTCATAACGAACTGCCCCTATTTGAGACTTATCTCGTATTAGGGTACCCAGGTCAGGCATCGCCTCCTTATTTACTCCTCATTCTTGGGTTCAGCCGAAGCAAGAAACGTACAGGGACTACAACTTTCCTCCAGAGTGTGGCCCCGGGAAACGGTGTTTGGCGGAACTGGGGACAGGACCAAAGGGTCGTGTTTGTGTGTTCAGCTTCTCTCAGTGATTCTTATGAACAGGGGAAGCTTGCATTGCTAGGGAAGCACGTGGTTAGACTCTTTTTTAGGGATAGAAGCGTTTGAGATATAACCCGTTCCACGGATTTGCCAGTTCTTCTCCTTCTGAGTTCGTCAACCGATAGGCATTACCTGGATAGACTTCCTTGATGACGAACGGCCCTTCCCAGTTTGGCTGCAACTTAGCCCTTGGACCACCTGTTCGGATGAATTTCCTTTTCAAAACCATATTACCTATTTCAAACTTTCTTTCGATTACCTTCTTTTGAAAATGACGTGAGACCCGCTTTTGATAAACAGAAGCGTGATTGGCCGCATTTAACCTCTTCTCATCTAACAGTTCCAGCTGTGCTAGTAACGCCTCTCGACGCTCGTCGAGATTAAGTTCCTTATCTAGCTGCACTCTTAGGGAAGGGATGAGAATCTCATACGGGAGTACCGCCTCCATCCCATAGGTGAGGGCAAAGGGAGTCTGCCCTGTGGGAGTTCGGACAGAGGTGCGATAAGCCCATAGAGCGTCTATCAATTTATCAGCCCAATCAGCGTGCCGGTGGGATTCACACGTTTTCTTGATGATTTTAAGAAGGGTTTTATTGGTGGCTTCGGCTTGACCGTTGCCTTGTGGATAATATGGTGATGAATGATGCAATGCAATACCAAATTTCTTACAGAGGTCCTGGAGTTCTTGAGACACAAATTGTGGCCCATTGTCGGTGACAATGTCGCTTGGTACCCCGAACCGCGAGATGATGTTCTTTGTGATGAAGCGGCAAACTGTGGTAGCTTTGATCTCTGCATAGGCTTCAGCTTCCGCCCACTTCGTGAAATACTCTGTAGCGGTGAGGATGAAGGATTTCTGTTTTACTTGGGCGTTAGGGTCACCTAACGGACCGACAATATCAAAGGCCCACATGGAGAAAGGCCATGGGGCGGATAGTGGGCGAAGAGATGAAGCAGGGGCGTGGATTTTGTCAGCATGGAGCTGGCACTGAAGGCACCTACGGACGTAGGTAGAGCAATCTTCCTCTAGGGTTGGCCAGTAGTAGCCCTGCCTAAGGATCTTCTTAGCCAATGCCTGTCCATTCACGTGACCTCCACATTCACCGGAGTGAGCAGCTTCCACTACTTTCCAAGCTTCATCGTCATCTAAACACCGCATCAGAACTCCATTGAGAGCGCGCCTGTACAATTCTCCTGCAACGATTGTATACCTCGAGGCGACTCTTCTGATGGCTTTTCTTTGTGTCGCATTGGCTTCCTCCGGGAGAGAACCATCCCGACAATATTGCTCAATCTCATGGAACCATGGCAACTCATCTTCGTCCAAGATTTCTTCCAATTCTGCTAAGGATACTTCCTTAACCTCTTCTTTAGCCGCTTTCTCTTCCATAATCTTCCTAAGGTTAGCAAACCAAGGATCTTGCAGAGAGGGAGCGTCCATCCGTTGGACCACAATGGTCTCAGTGGAACGACTAAGGGAGAAGGATAAAGAGGAAGCGAGAGATGCTAATGAATCAGCAAGAATATTTTGAGATCGGGGAACATGAACGTAGATGAGTTTGCTAAATTGTCTAGCCAAGAGTGTGACCAAATCTTGATATGGCTTTAGTTTGGGGTCACGGGTGCGATAAGTTGACAGAACTTGACGCAGCACCAATTGAGAATCTCCCATGATGTTGAGGTATCGTGCGCCTAAGAGATAGGCGTGCTTTAGTCCAGCTAGGAGAGCCTCATACTCGGCTATGTTGTTGGTGGCAGAGAAAGAGAGCTGGTAGGCAAAAGGGACGGTGATACCTTCGGGAGTAAGGAGGACAGCGCCGATGCCACGGCCCTGGGAATTGAGCGCACCATCGAAATGTAGAGACCAAAAGGGAGGCGGATGAGAGATAACTGCAAGGTGTTCATCAGGGAATTCGTCCTGGATTGAATCAGTGTAGGGGATAGGAGAATGAGCAAGATGCTCAGCAATAGCATACCCCTTGATGGCCTTCTGGACGACGAAGGTGATATCAAATTGAGAGAGAAAGCTCTGCCAGCGAGCTAATCGACTAGAGAGGACGGGTTTCTCGAGGAGGTAGCGGATTGGGTTCATTCTAGAGATCAACCTTACCTCATGGGCTAGGAAATAGTGTTTTAACTTCTGAACTACCCATACCAATGCTGCACTAGTCTTCTCCATGGCAGTGTACCGGGATTCGGCAGAATTGAACAATCGGGAGAGATAATATGCTGCCCTCTCTCTTCCTTCATCATCCACTTGTGCCAGGACAGCACCTAGGGAATCCTCAGCGACAGAAATGTATAGGATCAAAGGCTTTCCGGGGACAGGAGGTTGCAAGACAGGAGGGTTGGACAGATAAACCTTAAGCTCCTCATAGGCCTTCTGACATTGTTCGTTCCATTTAAACTCGGCCCCCGCCTTTAATAAGTCGTAGAATGGGCGGCATCTTTGAGAGTGTTGAGATATGAATCTTCTAACGAACTGCAAACGCCCAATCAGACCACGAAGCTCCTTAAGATTCTTAGGCGGTGGCATTTCCATTACGGCCTTTGCCTTATTAGGATCAATCTGAATCCCTCGTTTGCTAACCATGAACCCAAGTAATTTCCCGGATGCGACTCCAAAGACACATTTCTTAGGATTCATCTTCAATTGGTATTCCCTAGCCCTTTGCAACACTTTGGCTAAAATGGCGGGGTGTTCTTCTTTTGTCCTCGACTTCACCAGAATATCATCCACATAGGCCTCCATGTAGACGTGCATCATGTCGTGGAAGATGGCCACCATTGCCCGTTGATAGGTAGCACCTGCGTTCTTCAATCCAAATGGCATGACGACATAGCAGTAGGTGCCCCAAGGCGTGGTGAAGGAGGTTTTCTCTTGATCTTCTAGAGCAAGACGGATTTGGTTGTATCCTGAATACCCGTCCATGAACGAGAGAGCCTCAAACCCAGCGGTATTATCTACCAAAACATCGATGTGAGGAAGCGGGAAATCGTCTTTCGGACATGCTTTGTTTAAGTCCCTGAAATCAATACAAATTCTGACTTTGCCATCCTTTTTTATTACCGGGACTATATTGGCCACCCACTGTGGATAAAGCACAACCCTGATGAATCTGGCCTTATGTAATTTGTCCACCTCTTCTTTCATTCTCAAGGCCATATGTGGGTGGAATCTTCTGAGCTTTTGTTTAACAGGAATCGCCCCTGGCTTTAAGATTAACCTGTGTTCCACTAAAGCGGGGTCGAGACCCGGCATGTCCTCGTAGGACCAGGCAAAAGAATCGCTGTACTCTCTCAAAACCTTGATGAGCTCCTCTTCTACCTTAGGAGGGAGATCAGCTGCAATAGATATGGGCCTGGGATCCTCTTCGGTTCCTAAATTGATTTCTTTAGTGGGTTCATCCACTGCTGACGAGGGTTCGTCGAATCTTCTCAATCCTTGTGCGTATAGGTCAGCAATGTCCTCCACATCACTTTCCTCATCATCCGCTGGGTCTTTCTCGTCTACAATTTCATACACTCCTAGTCCGTCATTGCTCCACACCCGGCCTTCTGAATCCTCATCCTCTTTCAAGGAGACGGTGGTGGCTATGAATTCTGGGCATCTGAGGAGGGCCTGGCATCTCAAGGCCAGATCCTGTAGGAACCTATCGGGAATGGAACGGGAGTGACATGCCAGTGGTGGCGTTGCAGAGGTGGATGGGCTATCTAAGGGAGAACATGCTTCTACCCTGACTGACTCGACTAACCTAGGAGACTCAACTACCTGTACATCTACCCTAGGAGACAGAAAATCTAGTGGAAAAGGAGCAGGGGTTTGGTGCCCCTGGGGAGTGGATGAGCAGAAGACAGCATAGTCTTCGACTGAAATGTAAGTTTGAAAGTTGACGTTTTTTTTTGGGTATCTTCTACTACCAGAAGAGAGCAAGAAGAATCAGAAGGTGGAGGCAGAGGAAGGAGTTGTTTTGTGAAGAATTGAGGAAAGAGAGAGAAGAAGGTATCGGGGGAGAACCACATCCCGTGAACTCGGGGATTAGGAGAAGGAGGTGAAGATAGATCGAGTAGATCAATGGGCGGACAGTGCCCGCAATTGGAGGGAATGAATAGAATTTTTGACGGTCTCCCCGTGAAACACGGTTTGACCAGTATTGGAGGGGATCGAATCACAAAGTTTGGGTAAACTGTTGAGGCCAAATGAGCAGGAGGAATAAAGAAGGAAATGTCGGAGCTTCCTGCCTCTCGTATCTTCTGTGGCCTTATCAGAGCATGCCTAACCATGGGCATCTCTGTCTCCTTCATTTGAGTGGCTGGATCAGTAAACAGACTTGACATTTCAGCAAAATAATCTTCAAGATCTCCTACCAACCCCTGCAGAGGCGGCGGTGGGTCAGCAACAATATTAACAATGAGAGCATCTTTCTTTTCTTCCTTGGGTTGTGGCTTATTTGCGGTGCCGGGCTGTAGTGGACCCTTTACAAAGTGTTGCCGGTAGTCCCAGGTTAGTGGCCCAGAATCTGCCTGAATGGTAGTGTTATGATAGCCTAAGCCCTGACGACCCATCTTCTTGCTTTCAGAGATGGGTTTGGTCTTTCCCTGTAACCGCGCGCCGAGACCAAGGCCTGGCTGATAGCCTAGCTTCATGATCATGTCCCAGCCTTTAGAATTTTTGGGTTTAGGCTTAGCTCCGGCATTCTTGCGTGTTGTAATGGGTTTGCCTGCCGCATAAGCCCATGGGTAATTTATGTCCATGACTGACAATACTGGCCTATTGCTCGACCATAGAGTGGGGAGAACCTGGTCAGTGATGGCGTCCACTGCCTGGACGGTGGAAACACTCTTGACTTTGACCACCCGCCCCTGGAAGGAGAATTTCAGGCACTGATGGGCGGTGGAAGGTACCGCTTGCAGAGCATTTATCCATGGACGACCCAGAATAGCCTTGAACATCGGATCTATGTCTAGGACGTAGAATTCCACCTCTATTTGTAACGGCCCTAGCTCAGCCTGTAATGTGATGACCCCGTGACATGCCCTTCTGGAATTGTCATAGGCGGCAATGGTTGTCGGTGTCGGCTTCAGCATACTTTCAGAAATGTTGCAGGCACGCAGAGTACTTAATGGACAAACATTTATTGAAGCCCCAGTGTCCACTAGCACTGAGTCTACCACTACCTGGTTCAAGGTGATGGTGACGCATAGCGGCATTTGGCGTGCTTCAGGGGGCGCGAGTTCGGCCTCAGAGAATGTGATAGCGGGCCCCTTGGTAACAGTAGCCAACACTGACGGCAAGCTGTCTACCGCCACATCTTCGTTCACTATGACCCTTTGCAGAAACGTCCTTAATGCTTCTTGGTGTAGAGGTGAACGTCTGATCAACTCCAAGACAGAGATCTTTGCCGGCATGCGGTCAAGATGTTGCAACAGGTCGTATGTGGAACCGGGCGCGGGGTCAACTTCATTATCTTGTGCTGCTGATGCTGAGATGGAGGGTATTTGGGGAGGTGCACTGGTAGAGGGGTAAGTCCTTTGAAATAACCGCCCGCTCCTGAGGGCAAGGTTTTGTGCTGGCATGGCTGTAGGTGGGCTCCCGCTTGACCCAGTGGGGTGAATGAGAATGGAAGGGATGGCAGTCTTGGTGATGGAGGATATGATAGGCATAGTAAGCGAAGGTTGTGGTGAAGGTAAAATGGGCGATGGGTGAGGTAAAGGGGCGGTTAGTGGACTGCAGTGATTGGTGGACAAGATAGTGGAGGGTATAGTAGGTGGGGAAGTATAATGTTGTGGGGGGATAGGCGAGAGAATATGGCTTTCGGAGTGGTAAGTATGGTGGAAGGATGGATGACGGGGGAAGTTGTGGAAGGCATGGAAGGCCGAAGGATGGAAAAGATGGCGGGTGAGGTAGAGTGCGTAGGGATGTGGCGTAAGGTTAACAGGTGTGCGGGATCGTCAATGGTCCACCCTGCGTCAGGAGCCGGGTGGCGTAACATGTTGACTTGGGCCGGTGCCGGCGGCTGCTGTTGTTGTTGAGGAGCGGGTGCATGTACTGGCATGGGATTTTGGTGGATCCCTAAGTTTGGCTGCTGCTGCTGTTGCTGTGGCTGCTGTGGCTGGAATTGCTGAGGTTGTTGCTGAAACTGCTGTTGCTGTGGTGCTGCCTGTTGCGGCCTTGCTGGCCCTCTTCTCAGATCTTCAACCAGCTTCCTCATCTGAGCCCAATCGATCCTGTGACCTTCGTGCAGGTCATATACCAGGTCCCTAAAATGATAACACCTCTCAATGGTGTGCCCCGGCTGCCGGTGATATACACAATATCGGGACAGATCGGCGGCCGGATTCATGTTCGGGCGCTCAGGTGGCAATTGTAAATCGCCAGTATGCATCAGCGCTGCAAAGACATTAGTGAGCGTCTCTGGGAGAGGAGGATAGTTGGCTCTTTTAGCAACCGGACGAGCAGGTGCGTAGGTAGCAGGCGGGGGAGTGTTATGGTATTGCAGTGGTTGCTGGGGCTGTTGTGGTGGTGGCGGAGATTGTTGTTGAGGGTGTTGCTGCGTGGGAAAGGAAGGGCGAGGTGATGCGGAGAAATGGGGGTTGCTTTGCTGGGGGAAGTGGGAGGTGGCAGTCTGGCTAACTACCTGCACCTGCTCGTTTGTTTGGACTCCCTCGGTAACAGGGCCCTGTGGTTTTCTGGAACTCTTGGGCTTCTGGGCTTCGAAGAGAGAATGAATGGGGGAGTCCTTAAACTGGGTCTGGATAAACCGGGCCCGACTGTACAGTTGATGCATACTGGTGATGTCATTCAACATTAGGACATTCCGGAAGAGAGGGGTTGCATTAGAAATGAGCAGTTTGATCTTTTCTTCTTCCAGAATCTGCCCGGGCACACGGGAGGCTATCTGCCTCCACCTATCAGCATAGGTAGCGAAGTCTTCATCAGCTTTCATCTTCTCGGCCACTAAGTCCGTGAATGAGTATTCGGGTCCGACCCGATCTTGGAATCTTTGCACGAATTTCTCCTTGATCGTCTTGAAGCTCCCAACCTCCTCCAGTGGCAGAGCGTAAAACCATTCGAGTGCCACCCCGTCCAGGGATCGCCGGAATAGATATGCAAGGAGGTGATCGTCATGCTGGTATGGTCCCGACTCGTACAGGAATTCCTTGACGTGGATGAACGGGTTGCCGTTCCCATTGTACTTTCGGTATGTCGGGAGCTCTGACTGAGAAGGGAATCGGATGTCCCGGAAATTAGGAGTGAGAGCATCTGCGAAGGATGGTGGGCCAACCCTCTTATTGAGGAGATCGATCTGCTGTTGGAGAACTGCCAAGCGATCGTCACTTCCTTGTTGAGGTAGAGGGACTTGAGGTGGAACTGAAGGGTAGTGAGAGGCAGCTGGATGGACAGTAGAAGCCGAGGGATAATGGGAGACAGCCGGATGGATAGTGGGGGCCATGAGCCCGTAAGATGGATGTTGAGTCCAAAAAGGACCCACATCAGCGTAAGCGAGTTGAGCTATTCCGGGCTGCAGCCGAGTAGAATCCACTTGGGCCAGAGGGGCCGGTGGTGCTGATGAGAGGGCCGCGTGGGCACTAGCACGAGGAGATAAGGGAATTTGACTCTTCCCTTTGTCTGCAGGAGGGTGGGCTGAGGTAGAAGCCTGGCCAGATTGATATATTGGAAACTGGAGGACCTGTGGGCGAAGAGGGGTATGGTCCACTGGGGCAACAGACGGTGCTCCGGACCTCTCAGTAGGATGGGTGGAAGAGACAGGAAGGGTTACAGCGGGCGGGACCTCTGCCCCGAGGGCTTGCTTGAATATCTGGAGTTGATCCTGGTCAAGTTGGGACATGAGTTGGAGTAGTTGGCTCGCCGAAGGGGAGCCAAACTGAGGGAGCGTGGGTGGCGCAACCTCAGCGATGGAGGAAGGGGGAACAAAGACGAACCCCTCCCCATTCAGGGAGGAGGCGACCCCGGAGACGTCCTCGAGGAGCCCCTGAGGAAGAGAATCCTCGCGGGCGGGGATGGACCCGAAAGAAGACATGCTGGATGATGATGAGTTGAATAAAGGGTTGCAATAGAGGGAGAGTAGAGAACCGTCCCTAGGAGATGATCCCGAGGGAGGGGAACAATGCTGCATGCAATGGGATGCACAAACTAGAGAGACTTAAGACCAAAGTACACAAGTAGAAGCAAAACAATCACACAATGAAAGGTGGAGACGAGAAGGGAGTCAACCAAGTATGCACACACTTTGAATGATACCGCAAGTTTTCAGAATTCTTTTCTCTTAGGCTTAGTGTTTTGATTAAAATGTAGAGTTCGCTCGGACACTTGGGAGCCTAATAACGGTATGATGGGGGAACTGGCTGACTCTAAGGGGGATCACACTCCACGTATGCGGAACCTAGACACGGTGTGGCGATGGTACAACCGGCCCGGCGTCCGTGTGGGAATCCACGGCTCACGGGGGCTTACGGAGGTCCTCGGCAAGATTCCCTAGTCGGCTCCAAGGAATATGGAGACGAGAGGAAATCCTACTTCGGTAGGAAATGCAACTACAGTATGAAGTGAATGATCCTAGGTGCACCGGAGTGCATGCAAAGCCTAACCTAGAAATCTAGCAATCACATATGAAATCAAATGATAAAATCATGAAGCAATCAATAATATGATAGAAAATAACAAGTGGACAGCAGGGGGACCAATGCTGGGAACAACAATTAGGGATAACAAGTGCCAGCCGCAGACTCTGCGCCACAATAACGGTCTACTGGAGACCGCGGAAATGACTATAACGGCTCTGTAAGAGCCGCTAAAGTACAGAGCTGCAGAACGGGAATGGCGGCCTGATGATGACCGCTACACAAGTATGACGGCACTATGAAGGCCGTTAAATGAGCAGAGCACGGCAGTGATAATTGCGGAGAATACCAGATAACGACGGCTGAAAGAGAACCGTTTTACACAGAACGACGGCTGATACAGAACCGCTGAACTTCACAGAGACAGAGATTGGTCAGCAAACCAGAAGCACGACGGGCATCAGAAGTCCCACCGTGATCGCCAAAAAAGGAGAGGTGTTGATATGTTATTCCTCCTCGAGTTAAATAATATTGAAGAGATAAAAAAAACAGGAGGAAATATGAAGCTGTTGACCGTGATCGCCACCCGGTGAAAGCGCCGGGACTCGGAAGCTACGGGAGAATGCGGGTCCGTTCCTCCACTCCTCCTGGCCGGCCAGAAGGTGCGGGCCTCGTGCTTTTGGTTGCTGACCTGAAAGCAAACGGTGAAACACACAGATAAACGGAGATTAGCTAAATGATAGTGTAGTAGGTGTACTAATTGAAATAAAGCAAAGGAAGAACATGGCCCGGCGATACCTGGAGGTTTTGAAACCCCGTTTAGGGCGCCGGAAACAGTAGGAAAGATAAGAAATGCCAACGAAATGATGTATGTGATGTGTGATGCAGTGGAGAAAAGGCGTGTGTGTGGTGAGCAAACAGAGAAGGACTAGAAACACAAAAACATGAAGCGTGAAGTTCCCTGCACCGGGGGCCTGCGAGGGATGTAGAAGGCCCCCACTCCCTGACGAACGGGCGTATGCTGTATGAGATTTGGCGATGGAATTCGACAGCACTTCGTGATGGTTCCCCCCTTTTCTCTGTCAGAACGGACGGACGCTGTATGAGATTTGGCGATGGAATTCGACAGCACTTCGTGATGGTCCCCCCCCTTTTTCTGTCAGAACCCGTGAGCTATATATATAGAGCCCACGGCTTCGAGCTTAATCAGGGGTTAAGGGGAATGATGGTCGGTCAAAGGCCGGTAAATGAGAGCATCGTGTCAATATTGCCAACGACATTCTCCTCTTAATCCGCCTGGAATCACGGGGGTCTAATCTGGGTGGCCTTAAAAATGACGGTCTTACGAAGGCCGCCAAACATGTATGACGGTCTTGGAGGGACCGTTCAATATACATGACGGTCCTAGAAAAACCGTTATACTTAAAGAGGAGTCAACGCCCAGACAAACAACTTTTCGTGAAGCACGTGGCTATGACCGACTGTCGGGCCTCTGAACCCTTTTCTTGTCGGCAAATAATGACGGCCCAGGGACGACCGCTATATTGACTATAACGGTTGGCATTGAGCCGCTATACAAAGCGTATCACGAGATACAAATAACCCGGGGCAGCGGAACACAACGGCCAAGTGGGGACCGTTATATTTAGAAAAATGGTTTATAACAGACCGTTAAATCCAATGAGAGGGAGGGAGGCCTTCTTCGCTGGGAAGAGCCCAAAATACTGCCAGAGGAATAATCTTTCATGTGATTGACTGTTCGGGACATCAATAACTGAGACGCAGGAACTGATTCGATTCATCGGTAAAAAACGGGTGTCAACAACAATGAGCATGAGCTTCCCGACCAAATGAGGTTTCTTGTGGACTACATGACCGAAATTATGGGAAGGCTTGACGGTATTACGGCCCGGCTTGAACAACTTGAGGAAAATAGACCTATTCCAAGGGAAGGAGATAGGAGAGATCCCCCTCCACATGTGGAGCCAGCCATAGGAGGCCTCAACCTTGACCCCCCTCCCGAACCGGAAAGGGACCCACCCCCTAGAAGGAATGAGAGGCCTCCCCGGGACAACCCGGATGACCAACTAATGAGACTTGTGAAAGTCGATGCTCCCACTTTTGATGGATCTCATCATCCGAGCATCTACTTAGATTGGGAGGCAGCCATGGATCAATATTTTGATTGGTACCCAATGACCGAGGATAGGAAAGTCCGACTTGCAAAGATGCAATTAACCAAACTTGCCAAGACTCATTGGATGAATGTTGAAGCCTTAAGGATAGTTAGGAGGGAAGTTCCAATCACCACATGGGGGGCCATGAAAGACCAACTCAAACTCAAATATGTCCCACCCTCCTACCATCAAAACCTCCTAGATGAATGGCAGGCCTTGACTCAAGAAGGAAAGACCGTTATGGAATACATTGAAAAGTTTGACTACTACCTCCTCAAGTGTGGAGTCCAAGAGGACCCCTCCGTCACACTCTCCCGCTTTAGGAATGGGCTTCAATTCCATATCAAAAAGGAACTATTCATGCGTCAAGTAACAACTTTAGAGCAAGCCTACCAAGTAGCTCGGGATGCCGAGAAATTCTCTCGGTACACGCGAATGGTTCCCCCTCGGGGAATGGACCCTAGAGCCATGGCACCTAGGGCCAACCCCCCACCACCCCAAAGAGGTCTCCTTCCTACACCCATGGGAACTCCTCCCACACGGGTCACCCCTCCTAATGCCAATCCACCATTCCGCCCCGCAAGTGGGCCCCTAAACACAACTCCCAATAGGCCCAATTCGACACCCACTCTCCCTCATACTAAGGTGACCCCAAACCATCAAAGTGGGCAGCAATGCTTTATGTGTTATGGGTATGGACACTTTGCCAATCAATGCCCCACCAAGGGAGCATCAAACTTACTCATAGAGGAGACCAACCCCCAACCCCAAGCTGAATTTGAAGGAGAGATTGAGGTATATGAACCCTCTCTTGAATGGGAGGAGGAGTATGAGAACCACTACATAGAGAGCAACCAAGAACAACCTCCTCCACCCACCGAATCCCACCTCGGGGTGGTTAGATGCACCCTCACTCAAAACCAAGAGCATGATTGGAGAAGAAACACCATATTCCACACCTACATAAGAATAGGGAGCCATGTTAGGAAGGTCATATTGGACAATGGAAGTAGTGTGAATGTGGTGTCACCCGACACCGTTAAACTTTTGGGCCTTACCACCTCCCCACATCTCCACCCATATAGGGTAGCATGGATTGATACCACCTCCATACCCGTTAGTGCCCGTTGCCTTGTCCCAATTACATTCCAATCCTATCAAGGCCAAGTGTGGTGTGATATCCTTCCAATGGAAGTTGGGAGTATCCTTTTAGGACGGCCTTGGATCTACGATGTAGATGCCACCTTCTTAGGAAGAACCAACGCTTGCATCTTAATTCATGAGGAGAAGAAGATCCAACTCAACCCATCTCCACCCCGCACTCTACCTAAGAAGGCCTCTCCCTCCCTTGAGGGACCCACTACCCTTCCCCCCATCCCATCACCAACAAACCCCACCCCATCAAGTCCTAGTCCTAGTAACATCAAAGAGCCTCCTAGGAGCCTACACCTTGTCACTAGGAAAGAGTTTGAGGAAGAAGTCAACCAAGGGGATCAGGTATGTGCCATTGTCATTTGTCTAGGGGAATCCACCCCAACCGATCCACACCCCCTAGAAATTCATCAACTCCTTAAGGACTTCCATGATGTATTTCCCGAGGAGCTTCCGGACAAACTACCACCTATGAGAGATGTGCAACATGCCATCGACCTCGTGCCCGGGACTACCTTGCCCAACCTCCCACACTACCGACTCAACCCCACCGAGCATGCCGAGCTTCGGAGGCAAATTGAAGAACTCATCAAGAAGGGCTTCCTCCGAATTAGCAAAAGCCCTTGCGCCGTCCCGGCTCTTCTTACACCCAAAAAGGATGGAACTTGGCGCATGTGTGTAGATAGCCGAGCCGTCAACAAGATAACGGTCAAATATAGGTTCCCCATCCCTCGGCTTGATGACATGCTAGACATGCTAGCGGGAGCCACCATCTTCTCCAAAATTGATCTCAAAAGTGGCTACCACCAAGTCCACATTAGGCCCGGGGACAAGTGGAAAACCGCCTTTAAAACTAAGGACGGTCTCTATGAATGGCTTGTTATGCCTTTCGGCCTTTCTAATGCACCAAGTACCTTCATGCGTCTCATGACCGAGGTCCTCTGGCCCTTCATTGGCATCTTTCTAGTTGTCTACTTTGATGACATCCTCATATATAGCCAATCCAAGGAAGCCCACCTCGATCACCTCAAAAAAGTGTGCACTATCCTTAGGAAAGAGAGTCTCTTTGCCAATCCCGGAAAGTGTCATTTCGTGACCAATCAACTAGCCTTCCTAAGATTTATTGTCTCATCCCAAGGAGTATCCATGGACCCCGAAAAGGTCCAAGCTATTCTTGAGTGGCCCGAGCCCAAAACCATTCATGACGCCCGAAGCTTCCATGGGCTAGCCACCTTCTATAGGAGATTCATCCGGGGGTTTAGCACTATCACCACTCCTATCATGGATTGCCTCAAGAAAGGTACATTTGTTTGGACTAGGGTAGCCTCCAAAGCCTTCCTAGAGCTTAAAGAGAAAATGACCCAAGCCCCGGTCCTTTGCCTACCCGACTTTTCAAAGGTCTTTGAGGTCACATGTGATGCTTCCGGGGTAGGGATTGGAGGTATCCTTAGCCAAGAGGGTCACCCGGTAGCCTACTTTAGTGAAAAACTTTGTGAGGCTAGGACGAGATACTCCACATATGACAAAGAGCTTTATGCCGTGGTTCAATCCCTCCGGCATTGGAGGCACTATCTCCTACCCAAAGAATTTGTGATCTTCTCGGACCATGAGGCTTTGAAATATCTCAACACTCAACAAAAGCTCAATGCCCGCCATGCCCGATGGGTAGAATACATTCAAGCCTACACCTTTGTCCTCAAGCATAAGATGGGTAGTGAGAACCGCGCCGCCGATGCACTGAGTAGGCGGGTAGCCTTACTCTCCACCGTCCAAGTGGAGGTAACCGGATTTGAGAGAATCAAAGGGGAATACCCACATTGCCCCGACTTTGGGACTCACTACAACACCCTTTCCACCCAGCCACTCAAGGAGTATAAGGGGTTCATACTTCAAGATGGATATCTGTTCAAAGGGGATAGGCTTTGCATACCTAGGACTTCACTTAGGGACTTCCTAGTTTGGGAGTTAGATAGTGGTGGCCTAGCTGGTCACTTTGGGGTCCACAAAACCATAGAGTTGGTTGAGAGGCAATTCCACTGGCCCAGTCTCAAGAAGGATACGGCCCACATTGTGGGACAATGCCGCATATGTGCATCCGCCAAGCAAGTAAGACAAAACACCGGGCTTTACACACCTCTACCCATACCCGACCAACCATGGGAGGATTTGAGCATGGATTTCATTCTTGGCCTACCAAAGACCTTGCGCAAACATGATTCCATCTTTGTAGTGGTTGACAGGTTCTCAAAGATGGCCCACTTTATTCCCTGCTCCAAGACCTCTGATGCCTCTAGGATCGCCCGGTTATTCTTTGATGAGGTAGTCCGACTCCATGGGTTACCTAAGACTATTGTGTCCGATAGAGATGTGAAGTTCACTAGTTATTTTTGGAAGACTCTATGGCACTTGATGGGGACCCTCCTCAAATTCTCCACTGCCTATCATCCTCATACCGATGGCCAAACTAAGGTCGTCAACCGAAGCCTTGGGAACTTGCTCCGATGCCTTGTAGGGGATCACCCTGGGAATTGGGATCTCCTCTTATCTCAAGCCGAGTTTGCCTACAATGATTCTGTCAATAGGTCCATAGGTAAGAGTCTATTTGAGGTAGTACATAGTTTTAGGCCTAGAAAGCCCTCGGATCTCATTCCCCTTCCCCCACATGCTAGAGTGTCAGTCTCAGCTGAGTCCTTTGCACAGCATATCAAAGAGTTGCATGATGACATCCGCAAGCATATAGGTAAAAGCAATGAGGCTTACAAAAGACGGGCCGATGCTCACCGGTGCCACTGTGAATTCCAAGTGGGGGACCCGGTGATGGTGAGGACGGAGCGGCTCCTTCCCGGGCCTGCCTCCAAGTTGAGGGCATGAGGGTCGGGACCCTTTCGAGTTCTACGACGACTTGGCAGCAATGCTTATGAGCTTGACCTACCATAGAGCTATGGGGTACACCCTACCTTCAACGTGGCGGACCTGGTACCCTACAAAGGCCCCGCGGTGGAACCCAGTGAGGAGCTTGAGCCTTTACCCCCCTTACGAGAGACACCCCCGGAGGGACTCCACTTTCTAGCTTGAGGGACCGACAAGAGCATGTAGAGGCAATACTGGATGAGCAGAGTATCATTACAAGGCACAAGGTGTATCAGCTCTATCTGGTTAGGTGGAAGAACCGTCCCCCGATCGAGGATGCATGGGTGAGTCGGGAGGATTTGATGCGCCTGGACCCCGACATGATGGAGCATTACGACAGTCAGGCAGACCCATACTCGACAGGGTCGAGTTCTCCCCACCCCGGGGGATTTGATGAGGGCATCTCACGACACTCCCTCTAGCTTTGGTCGTCTACACACTCTTGATATGGAATGATCATGGTCTCCACTTGTTATCTTCATTTTCCCAGGTTCATTTTATGTATTTTCCTTTTATTGAATCCTATCTTATGTATTTTCCTTTATTGAGTCATGTGGTTCTAGTCCATTTCCCTTATTTTGCTTAATTGGGCCTTATTTCCTTAGTTATGGGCCCATAGGATTGAGTCTAGGTTATGCTCGGTCTTTTGTCCTATTGTCAGGGACATTTTGGTCATGTAAAGAGTGGTTGCCTATATATAGGCCCCATCTCTCCACTTGTACTCACTTTTGATGAATATTGAAAAAACCACTTCCTTTTACCTCTTAAATCTCTCTCTCTTACTCTCTTTCCCTCACTCTCTCTCTCTCCCAAGGGGAGTTCGACCCCCACCCTCTCTCCTCCTTCCCCCTCACTTATTCCAACCCCCAACCACCTCCACTACTTCACCCACCTCCTTTAACTCTCTCCACTTCCCCATAGCCATTCATTTACTCCCCTCTCCTTGTCCCAAAGCAACTCTTCCACCTCCCAACACAATCCTCCAATTCCCCACACAAATCCCACCCCTTCCAAGACCAAATTCGAATTTGAACCCTTCCCTCCCTTGCCTTGGCCGCCCATACCCTCCCCCCTTGGACCAAGTTCGCACCCCTCCCTTCCTCTCACTCACCCCTCCCCTTGTGCACCCTCACCTTCCCACCACCTCCACTAGCAACCCAGCTCCTCTCCAGCCCCACTTCGCCCTCCCCACCTCCATCACCCTAGCCTCCACACCCTTCAAACACCTCTCATCTCCCTCCCATAGCCATTAGAACTACCTTCCACCCCTCTCTCTCTTGGCCATTCCCTTCCCCACCTCTTCTTCTTCTCCTCATTCTCACCCTGTTTCAGGAAGCAGAATTACAGCAACTTGCAGAGGAGGCCACGATCATCCTTCAACGACTCAGGAGGCAAGGCCTACATTTATGGATTCATCTGCAAGTCAACTTTCAAGGCGAGGCGGTTTCGACGGCATCCGAGCTCGGTGCTGTCCGCAGCAGCCATTCTTCCCCGACTGCGCAGAACCTCTCAGACCAGGAGCCAGAACGTCAGAGCAGACTCTCCTACGATGAACCTTGAAGGAATCAGCCTTCAAGGTCTTCTACAAAGATCTTCCTCCCCCTGTCAGCGTCCAGGAAAAGAAGGCAGAACTCTGTTCGGCATCCGACAACCAGAGATATCAATTTTCTACCACAACCATGCCGATCTGCCCCCTCACAGTCTTCCCCGACCACCGTCCACTTCTCTGGACACCCAGCTCATCTCCGACATCATAAGACTTCCCCATTTGTTTTTCTGCAAAGTAGACTCGTCCACGACTCCAACGAGTCCAGCAGTGCCAGATTTGGAGCTCAGGAGCGACCGTGGCCGCTTCTGCAACCTGCTGTTTCAGACTGAGCTCGGCCAGAGACCAGAGCTGCATCCAACTTCCAGTCGCCGGAGCAGTCAGCCCCCAGATCAGAACGTCGTCCAAAAATTCAAGCCGCACCCCTCTCCAGTTAACAATCTTTTGGCGCAAGTCTCATCAGATTCTGAGCTCGGTGGATTTATTGGCTGCATCAACATCGACTCCCTGTCCAGAATTATAGAAGCTAGACAGAATCGGCGAAGCTCGGAAACTCGGTTTCCTTTGCATCTCTCCCCACCCCGCTTGGCCGGCTGAAGACCCCTCCCTGCGTGGAGGTAGTTTTGAATGTATTAAGCATAACCCCCACCCCAAGATCACCCCTCCTGCGTGAGGAGTAGTGCTGTACCGTTTGCCATTTCAGGTCAAGCTACATCGCCGCGGCGATCGGGTGCATACCCTCGCCTCCCGGCGCGCCCTCGTCTCCGATCGGGATCGGTGTCTTCACACCGATCAGGTGAGCTTCTGATACTATCCTTAGTAGCCTTATTCCTGCTAGTTTAGTATTGCTTTGATTGCTTGTCGGCGGTGAGAAGAGGGCTCGAACTTGCATGCTAGTTTGTTAGTGTCCACCGCGGACCGTGAGTGAGTGCCACCAAGCCCCCGCCTTGCGGGCCAGCCGCTCACAAAGTTGGGTATCCTAGACCCATTTGGGATCAGCCCTAGCATTGTAAGTCCATTAGAACAATTGGGTCCCGCCCCGGATCCTCATCATTATCTCCCGGACCCACCGGGTGAACGTGTGAATCGGGTGAGCAAAAATCGTCATTGTGAGAATCATTGAGCGCTTGTATGCTTGCGGGTCTAAGTCCTAGGGTCATCTCATCATATTTAGTGGTCTTTGGGCTGTGCCACATCAGACCCCTAGCGCGACAGGGCAGAACGCGCTAGGACCCCATAGCGCGACAAGGACCGCCTTACTGTTCATCTTCTCCGATGAACACGCCCTATCGGGGCAGCGCGACGAACAAGAACGCGCTACTGGAGTATAGCGCGTTCTCAGTCCGCGACGGAAAACGGTAGAAACTGGGGGAAAAGCCATGCCACGCCCCGTTCACCCATAGGTGAAGGGGAAACAAAAGGGGAAACCTTCCCCAAGCCCCTAAGCATGCATCTAAACCCTGGATCGCCCAAAAACACCATAGAACGGGAGATCCGGCTCACACCCCAAAATCATGCATTTTGGCCAAAACGCCCCGCTTAGCCCGCTCGGCTCGCCACGGCCTACGAAACTCACGGGAAAGGAAGTACACGGGCTGAGGGTCCATCACCCTACCTCCACCGAAGATTTCGTGCACCGTGGACGCCGATCCACGAAGAAAATGCCGTGAAACCCTCGCCGCTCCACGAACTCGCGGCCGAGCTTCCACGCGCCTCCACCGCCTCGATCCTCATCCATCCTCGCCCGTGCCTCACTCGCGCCGTCCCCGCCTCGCCCGCACTCCACCCCGTCGGCTGCCGGAGAGAGAGGGAGAGAGGAGAGAGCGTGAGAAGAGAGAGGGAGAGAAATGAGAAATGAGAGGGGGAGAGAGAAGGTTTATATATAGGAAAATCCAGAAATTCGGAAAAAAATACCAAAAAATAGAAAATCACACCCTCGCGATCCTCGGAACGCACCGAACGCAACGGTACCATACTCGCCTAGGTGAACGGCCTGGTTCACCCGCAACGAGTTTCCGAAGGGAAAGCCGAAACCCCCGCCGGAATCGGAAAACACACGCGGAAAAAGTCGCGGAACGCCTCCGGGCCTCCAAAACGACTCCGGATCGCGCCGATCCGAACACGAAAGATGTCCGAAACGAAATTTCGGACACAACAGAGTCGGACACTCCGAAAAACCAGATCCGGGACCCACGAAGAAGGATCCAAAAAATCCGGGGCATTACAACGCGCCCCATCGGCATGTACAAGTGGCTCCATATCTGCATTCATGCATCACATTAGCAAAGCATTCATATGCATGTGCATTCTAACAAGAAAACAACAAAGAAAGAAAATGCATACCGGAAGAAAAGGTGAAAAGCCACTAACGATCGTCTCTCGACCTGTCCCCGTGGACAGGTCGGCTATCAAGTGCGCCAGCAACGCTGCTCCCCAGGCGTATCGGCCGACGCCCTCCAAGTTGATGGGGACATCGAGACAAGACCGTCGGCATTTTGTTTGCATTTATGTCCTTTCATCTTTGTATGTATACCCTTGTGTTATATGGGTACGCAATTGTAAGTCTTAGTGGGTTTATATGTAAAATTCCCGTAGGCCCAAGCAAGGGGACCCTCACCCCTTTCCCATTGGTCCACCTAGACCATGTGGGGCTGGTCAACCATCCTAGGTGGCCATCTAGAAGGTTGGAATGCCAATTGACCACATGGTAGACAAGTGGTTAAAAAATTCAAAGGTAGGCTACCTACCTTTCCTACCTTGTCCCCCCATTAGAATTAATTAGGAATTTCATTTTTTTTTATTTTATTTGGATCAAATATGAAGTCCCTTAAATGCCCCTCCAGATCCTAGATCTAAGAGTATTCATGGTCTTTTTTATTTATTATATAAGTCATGTATTTCTATTATTCTAGAATTAATGAAAGTGAAAAAATCATTGTGCAAGAACCCC
Organism: Amorphophallus konjac; assembly: GCA_022559845.1. Taxonomy (NCBI): domain Eukaryota; kingdom Viridiplantae; phylum Streptophyta; class Magnoliopsida; order Alismatales; family Araceae; genus Amorphophallus; species Amorphophallus konjac. The sequence continues at coordinate 130,776,657 of CM040127.1, forward strand.
TCTCTTGGAGAATTTCGACCTCTCCTCTCTCTCCCCCTGGTTTCTTCATCCCCAACCCCCATTCTAGAGTGATATCTCCTTTCCCCCACCTCCGGTGATCATCGGTGCCGCCACCGCCGCCGTTCGTACCGCCTTCGAGCCACCGCGGAGCCGTCTTCAAGTTTCTGTCATGCTGGATAGAGGTCTCTTCCAGAAATTCCTGATATCAGCCACGGCCTCTTCGTGGTCTAAACTTTTTATGGTGTGTTCTTCCCTTGTAGCCCAAGCTCCACCTAAATTTTCACACCCAAATTCCATCGTTTAGTATTTTCCCATTTTCGTGCATCTTTCATTCCTAGTTCTGTTTTGTCTCTATCTACAGTGACAGCAGCCCTGTGTTTCCCACCTCCGGCCATCTTTTTGATTTTTAAAAACCCTCCCAATTTTACTAGGAGTTCTTTCCATCACCCCCTACATCCACAAATTTTCTTAATTTTTTATTAGCCTTTTATCTATTTTTAGAAATTCTTGTTCTTCCTCTACTATAGTGTTTTCAGTCAGATCCCAGATCCGACCACCCTCCACTTCTAAAATCAGAACAAATCACCACCACCACCAAATCCAGATCCAAAAATAGTCCTGGTTTTGTAACTTGATTTCCCACAAGTTTTATGAAAAACACAACTCCAAATTCGGATGTCTACCTCATGGTCAAAGGCAATCCACAGGAAAGTTCTCTGCTAACCTGAGATTTCAAGAATTATACAACAGCAACCTTCAAAATTCGCCAATCAGAAGTACAGGCTTGATTATTTTTCTGTAATCACCTTGGGTTGAAGCCCTTCGAAGCATATTTTCAACGGCACTAGTTTCGCCGCATTCCGACGTCGGGGCCGATCGCAGCATCCGTTCTCGCCGGAGCGCGCGCCGGAAAACAGAACCGGCAGGTCCGTGGCCGGTCATTCCGACAGCTGCCAAACGGAGCCGCCCGACCTCCGGCCAGTGAACCAGCGTGCCGCCAGCCCAGGGAACACTTCCACAAGTGTCCACACCACAGTGGTGACACCGGGTCCGGCACGGTCCCTCCGGACAGCACGTGGGTCCCACCGTCACTAGTTCGGGTGCTGCCGAAGAGACGCGAGAAGCCGCCCGTCAACCCGAATTCGGTCCTCCCAGGCCCGTTTGTGTAGCCCTTTACCTCCCTGCGTGGAGTGGGCAGTAATTCATTTACTGTAATATGGTGTATTAATTATCCCGGGAGTACGAGTTTCGGCTGGGTCCGTCTTCCCCACGCCGAGCGCGTGGAGGTATCGTTTTCGTTCCCTTCTCGGCATTTTGCTTACTTCATATATATTTATTTATGCCGCTACTAGAGAACATGTGTAGGGATATCTAGCTCGCTTTATCTATTCATTACCGCTGCTGCGAGAGAGTGTGAGACCATCTCGTGACCTGATCTGGGCACACAAGAGAGCCGATCACCCTAGCTCATTTCCGGTTTCTCAACCGCGCAAGTCCGACGCTTCCCTCGTTAAGGGACAGTCATGAGCTTGTCGTGTCCATGGTCTCGTCCCGCATCAATTTGGTATCAGAGCGAGGTTGAGTCTAGGGTGTTAAAAAAAAAAGAGTGTGTCTTTTGCATTGCATCCCAATAACCCGGTATATCAAAAGGTGTTGTCCGAACATTAGGCTACGCCTATCGGGAAGGCCGCACACTTGCGCGAGTGATCTTCGGATCGGTTAACTCCGCCACGTACCAAGTCTTGGATTACGTCTAGGGTCCTTAGTGTGCATGCATTCCAAACTTGCATAGTCGGTCTAGTGTCTTGTCACCGTGCGTATGCATGTCCATGTCCGCTACCCATGGCCGTTCTGCAAGACCACACATCCGGGTGGTCAACCTTTGTGGCCAAAGTCAATGTCCACATGGACCGAGCCCTTGGTTTTACCCCTCTCACTATGAAAGTCGCTCTACCCAACGGGTCCACAACGGAACTCCATTTCACCGATAGGGAGTCAGATAATTGGGTTTCTCTTGACATCGTGGAGTCTCTCTCCAAGACAGGCGAGATTGTCCGCGATGGTGATTTTGCCTGTGTTGAGTTCTATAAGAGGATCGGCTCTATTCTCTACACCGATGGCGCATGGTGTAGGATCGGCACACTTGCTGGTTCATGCATCATTTTAGGACAAACGTGGTTAGGAGAATGAAGAGCCAATCTTGACTGGGGCAAGAGGACTTGCACCTTATACCCACCTTACCTACCCGGCAAGATCACCCTCACATGTCCAGCCACCCAACCCCAGCGGTCCACTCCACATTCGGAACCATTATGCTTGGAGCCGTCTCACCTCGAGCCACCCGTGTTTCTTACGGGAACGCTATACATCGCCGAGCCGTTTTTTAGTTGGCTCAAGGATGGCTTGGTCCCACCTCCCTTTCTATCTATGGACCCCACACTACCATTGGTACCCTTCAACTCCTACCACACAACTTTTCGATCTAGTCACCATGTTGACACGTTGGATGATCTTGTCATGGGATTAGATTCACAATGGAAGTTGACGCACCTACTGGCCCGAGGCTTTGACCAACCCGCTAGTCTTAGCTTCACCCATCCGGCCTTAGGGTCCATTACCTCCGTGTGCACCGTGGGGTGTGTCACCACGGAGATTCTTCTACTCCTCCCAATGCCGGCCGAGTCCAACTTCATTCCCTTTTGCCCAAGGGAGGAGTCCTATTTTCTACACATGTCCGTCGTCCCACCGATCATAATGTATGGCGGTGACTATGAATTCCAAACTTGGGACCATGTCATGTTGGAACCCATATCACAGGGGTCATACCTTCTTCGACCCTTTTTCTAGTGAACCTCCCGAGCTACCATCTTCACTCCACTTCCTCCGTGGAGTTCACTATCATGCCTTTTCCACTCGGGCCAAACAACCTCCACATGGCCATAGGTCCGAACCATCATTCGGGGGTAAGGAAGACTTTGGTTTCCCTGATCCCTCTAAACCACCCGCACCTCCCGGACTTCCCGCATCCAAGCCCAATGTTCATGATTGGTGCATCGTAGTATGTCTAGGAGTTCCCCATGACGTCAACCTCCGGTTACGTCAAATGCATGCATGGCACACATTCGGGTGTCCTGGTCCGCCGTCACCCATGTACGGGTCGGACTAACATTAGGTGTGTCTAGGGTCATAGATGAGTTCGTGTGTTTTCCTTGTGTGGTTTGTTTGCATGGTTTGTGTGTAGTTTGAGAGTCTGCATGTGTCTTGTGTAAGCTCGTTGTCGTTCTCTTATGAGTAAGAGGTGATTGGACTCACTCGATGAGTATGGGATCGGTTCTATATCTACACCCGGATCTAGTCACCTATAGGGACTCAGCGGTGATTCCTAGTGAGTCTTCGAGCCGCTTCCTTCCCTTTTGAGAGTGCCCCACCCGGAGTGTCCACCTCTAGCCCACAGCAGCTTGTGCATATCGAGTATATATGGAATGAGCAGGTGACGGTCACTTGGAGTGAAGCATACCCGCGTTACTTGGCACGGTGACGGATCCGCCGGAGTACTCAAGCATCCATACCCCTACTCGACGGGGTCGAGTTCCTCCCACCCGGGGAGAATTGATGGGGACATCGAGACAAGACCGTCGGCATTTTGTTTGCATTTATGTCCTTTCATCTTTGTATGTATACCCTTGTGTTATATGCGTACGCAATTGTAAGTCTTAGTGGGTTTATATGTAAAATTCCCGTAGGCCCAAGCAAGGGGACCCTCACCCCTTTCCCATTGGTCCACCTAGACCATGTGGGGCTGGCCAACCATCCTAGGTGGCCATCTAGAAGGTTGGAATGTCAATTGACCACATGGTAGACAAGTGGTTAAAAAATTCAAAGGTAGGCTACCTACCTTTCCTACCTTGTCCCCCCATTAGAATTAATTAGGAATTTCATTTTTTTATTTTATTTGGATCAAATATGAAGTCCCTTAAATGCCCCTCCAGATCCTAGATCTAAGGTATTCATGGTCTTTTTTTATTTATTATATAAGTCATGTATTTCTATTATTCTAGAATTAATGAAAGTGAAAAATTCATTGTGCAAGAACCCCTCTCTTGGAGAATTTTGACCTCTCCTCTCTCTCCCCCTGGTTTCTTCATCCCCAACCCCCATTCTAGAGTGATATCTCCTTTCCCCCACCTCCGGTGATCATCGGTGCCGCCGCCGCCGCCGTTCGTGCCGCCTTCGAGCCACCGCGGAGCCGTCTTCAAGTTTCTGTCATGCTGGATAGAGGTCTCTTCCAGAAATTCCTGATATCAGCCACGGCCTCTTCATAGTCTAAAAATTTTATGGTGTGTTCTTCCCTTGTATCCCAAGCTCCATCTAAATTTTCACGCCCAAATTCCATCGTTTAGTATTGTCTCTGTCTACAGTGACAGCAGCCATGTGTTTCCCACCTCCGGCCATCGTTTTGATTTTTAAAAACCCTCCCAATTTTACTGAGAGTTTTTTCCATCAGCCCCTACATCCACAAATTTTCTTAATTTTTTATGAGTCTTTTATCTATTTTTAGAAATTCTTGTTCTTCCTATGCTACAGTGTTTTCAGTCAGATCCCAGATCCGACCACCCTCCACTTCCAAAATCAGAAAAACTCACCACCACCTCCAAATCCAGATCCAAAAATATTCTTGGTTTCGTAACTTGATTTCCCACAACTTTTATGAAGAACACAACTCCAGATTCGGACGTCTACCTCACGGTCAAAGGCAATCCACAGGAACGTTCTCTGCTGACCTGAAATTTCAGGAATTGTACAACAGCAACCTTCAAAATTCGCCAATCAGAAGTACAGGCTTGATTATTTTTCTGTAATCACCTTGGGTTGAAGCCCTTCGAAGCATCTTTTCAACGGCACCAGTTTCGCCACATTCCGACGTCGGGGCCGATCGTAGCATTCGTTCTCGCCGGAGCGTGTGCCGGAAAATAGAACCGGCAGGTCCGTGGCCGGTCATTCCGACAGGTGCCGAACAGAGCCGCCCGGCCTCCGGCCGGTGAACCAGCATGCCGCCAGCCCACGGAACACTTCCACAAGTCTCCACACCACAGTGGTGACACCGGGTCCCGCACGGTCCCTCCGGACAGCACGTGGGTCCCACCGTCACTAGTTCGGGTGCTGCCGAAGAGACGCGAGAAGCCGCCCGTCAACTCGAATTCGGTCCTCCCGGGCCCGTTTGTGTAGCCCTTTACCTCCCTGCGTGGAGTGGGCAGTAATTCATTTGCTGTAATATGGTGTAATATTAATTATTCCGGGAGTACGAGTTTCGGCCGGGTCCGTCTTCCCCACGCCGAGCGCGTGGAGGTATCGTTTTCGCTCCCTTCTCGGCATTTTGCTTACTTCATATATATTTGTTTATGCCGCTGCTAGAGAGCATGTGTAGAGATATCTAGCTCACTTTATCTATTCATTACCACTGCTGCGAGAGAGTGTGAGACCGTCCCGTGACCCGATCCGGGCACACAAGAGAGCCGATCACCCTAGCTCATTGCCGATTTCTCAACAGCGCACGTCCGACGCTTCCCTCGTTAAGGGACAGTCACGAGCTTGTCGTGTCCGTGGTCTCGTCCCGCATCACAAGTCCTCAAGAATCCCTAGGAAGCGGCAGCTGATGACATCACCCTTCGTGCCGAGCAGTAGCCTCCCGAGCATCAAAAATAGAAATCTCCTCAAGTCTCTGTCTGCTCTCTCCCTGTCGGCTGGGTCCTGGCAGTAGGCAGCCCTAGCCCCATCTATCAATCTCTGCGAAAATTGCTCTAAAGACTCCCTAGATCTCTGCCTAGAGTCCCCCAATCCCATAGCTATGGTAAGGTCAGTGCGGAAGATGGTCCTACACTCGCTAGGTGTCTCGTAGACGGTCTCTAGCCCTAGCAGTCTTTGGGTAAGCTCGCTATAGTCGGGTAGGGTGATCCCGCTCACCGCCTCGCCATCTACCCTCAGCCCGGTAATCCTAGCCACATCCTCTAAGCTAGGAACCATATGCCCCCATGGCATCAGAAATGCCCTGCTAGACCTATCCCACCTCTCTCTGAGCACCTGGATCAAAGGTAGGCCGGGTCTGACTGGCTCAATGCTCAGGAAAACCCCAAACCCCATAGCATCTATCCTAGCTCTCTGGAACTCGGGGAGGCCGTAATACGCTGCCCGTACCTGGACCCAAGAAATCCGCGTCCTCATCAGCCCCTGCATGCATATAAAAGAATTTTTTTTGCTTAAGTTTTCATGCGAAAGTTCATTCGTTGTGATATTTGCTGTATGGTTAATTAACGACCTACCTTGGGTCGTGGTTTTCATGATTGACACCCCTGAGGGCGGCGTTATTTCCAAATGGGTTTCTGGTGATGTTGTGCGTTCATTGAATTAATGACCCGGCATGGGTCGTTGTTTATTTTAAAGACGCCCCTATGGAAGGCGTCGTTTTGAAACTAATTTCCTAAATTCCAAGAAATTTTGAATTGAAGCCCATCCATGGGTCGTCAGTTGTTTAATTAACACCCCTATAGGGGACGTTGCTCAAAATGAGTAATTTTTGGCCCGAAAAGAAATTCTGGACATTTTTAATTGACGACCACTCCATTGGTCGTTGTTTATTGAATTAACGCCCCGATAGGGGGCGTGGTTTTCCTGAGGTAGTTAATGTGCGAAATTGAAATAAACAAAGACACATGCATTTTAAATTTAATAAAATCACAGGGAAATATCAGCATGGTAGCTAAACATGATATTGTTTTTAAATAACGACATGCTGCAGGGCGTGGTTTTCATGCGATTAATTATTTTAAAAAAATATATATAATTGGAATTGACGACCCATTCTGGGACGTTACTTAAATTGACGACACCCTTGAGGGCGTCATTTTTCTGAGTCACTGGTTTTCCCTCTCCCGAGAGCTATGGAAATGAAAGAAAATGAAAATAAAAATGAAAATAAAATGGGAAAATGAGGCGTGGGGGCTTACCTTTTGTCGTTTAGGCTCAATTAACCCTCCACGGAGGGGCTACAGGGGTTGGCGTGGCCGCTGGAGTTGACCGGGCCGAGGGGGTACCACCGTCGCCGTTGGTGGTCTTTCTTCTTCTCCGTCGCCATCTTCTCCCTCTTCACCTTCGCCCTCTTCTTCATCGCCTTCTTCTCCATCTTCACCATCTTCATCATCTCATTCTTCTTCTTCTTCTCCATCACCTTCATCGCGTTCTTCTTCTTCACTGGCCGCCGCCTCCGGTGCTTCTTCGGCCGCCGCGGGAGGAAGTTCCTCCCCGGCGTGTTCTTCTTCCAGGTCCACCACGGCCGGGGCAGTCACCCTCAGCCGTTTGTGAGCGCCGCCAGCCATAGGATTGAGCAAGGAAGAGTGAGAATGAGAGAGAGATGGGATGGGGGGTTTCGGTTAGGGTTTACAGAAGAAGAAATGGAAATGAACGAAGGAAGGAGAAAGGGGGGAAAGCAGAGTTTAACGGTCGAAATGAATTGACGCCCAAGTGGAAGTCATGTCTTGTTAAATTGACAGTTTGAGGAAAGGCGTGGCTTTTAGATTTGACGCCTTGAGGTTGGGCGTCATTTGTTATTTGCATGGGAATTTGTAATCGTCGTCAGGCGCATTAATGGGAACTGATTGATGTGAGTGGGCGTTATTATTGCCCCTTTTAATTTGGCGACGACCAGAACGGGCGTCCATTTTTGAACACGCGACGTGAGAAAAGGCGTTGTTTTCTGAGAAATTAAGGAATTATTTTGAAGATAATTTGAAAATTTGAATTGATTAACGCCTTATCTAAGGACGTGAGTTAAGAAACGCCAGTGGCCTGGGCGTCAATTACGATTTTGAAATGTAATGGACGGCATTACCTGAGGCATGTATTAAGAAATTGACGCCGTTGATGGAGGCGCTGTTAAGAACAGAGAGCCCGAAACTCATCTTTATCAGACAGAAATTGCATAAATTGGAAGAGATGATCATTTTAATTCATTGTTTTGGCTCAAGTATAAACATAATTTTTATTTCATTGAAAGAAATCATGATTACATTCTCTAAGCCACTGTGGGCCTTATCTTTTTGAGAGCCAGTACATAAGCTTTACATTTATCTTCTTCTTCTTCAACATGAGTCTTGGATCTGTGGAGAAGTCCCACCTTCCATTAAGCCATTATGGTCTTGATTTCTTCATGATCTCCGTTTGAGCATAGTTCTCTTCTTTTGATTGGAGGAAGGTGAGAAGGTTCTTCGAAGAGATGTCGAGGAAGCCCGAGTTGTTGGAGGCACCGGTGTGCGTTGTAAAGGAAGAAGTCGGTACCACCAATTAAACGGAGCTCGATGCCGGAAGATAACCTTGAGCAAAGTTCTTGGGTTTTGAGAAAACCCGGTGTGCATGTAAAATTTCTCTTTGGCATTGATTTGAAGTAATCCCTCCATTCATTCCTCTTTTTGAGCTTGGGAACTCTATTGGTCACCCTTTCACATAGACCCAATGAGTCTGTCATATACCGAAGTGGGCTCTTGGAGAAGATTTTGGAGGCCGTTTGGTTTGCTTGACATGGATCAAATTTAAAGTGGAAGTCTATCCAACAAGCTAGAAGAAGCATTGATCCAAATAGGGGCCGTCCTAGTGAAGCCGAAGTGAGCCCGTTGTATAGGTTGGCTAATATTGCCCCACCTATTCTTTTCCCCTCCCACATGCTAGCTATAGCACTTAGGTGTTGCTCCTCTAAATGGTCTTCCAATGAAGGGAATAATAAAGCTCCCGCTACACATATGACGAACCCTTTCATCACTCTCTCCAAAAGATCTTCACCTTCTTGAACCTTGTCCATGTTTTTGTATACCCATGAAGCCAACTTCAAAAGGTTGATTCCCTTATTGGCCTTCATTTGATTCACCAAATTTAGACTTTGGACGAGACTCATGAGCATGTCATGGGTTTATATGGGCTTGGTCATATGAGCCATCCTTGATTCCTCTCCTTGCTTCATCCTTTTCAAACCCAAGAGCATCTCCACTTCTTCTAGGAGTATGGTAGCTTCAAAGGTTGGGAAGAGGAAAGTGTGAGTGTGACGGTGCCATAATTCTATAAGAGCTCCAATTGAAGCCCAATCTAGGTGAATGTCATTGTAATGAGTGGCATGGGTCATGAGGCCAAGAAGGTTCCATCTAGAGAGGAAGGATTTCATATCTAATGAAAGTTTTGAAAGTAATAAAGGAAGCCATTTGATTTTCAGAAATCTTCTTGGACTAGGAATAATGGGGTAATCCTGAAAACATAAAACATAAAAAAGGAAGGAAGGAAAAGAGAATAACATCAGAAATTTTGAAAAGAAAGACAGAAAAAAATAAAAGTTTTAATAATAAAAACACTTACTTGGTTGTTGATGATTTTTCCACTGATATGGCCCGGTACTTCACAAATCTTTGGAAAGCTAATCCTTGGCCTCTTGGAAAGCCTCTGCTGCATCAGCTGGTTCATCTTTCTGACAGTGTTGCTTGTTCTATCTAAATTCTATCTGCTCTTCGGTGCTCTATTTTTCTTCTGTTAGTTCCTCTGTATGGCTTTGATACTATAGCTTCGATGCTTATGATGCTTGGAAACACCAGCAGTTGCCCTATTTATAGTGTTTTGAACGTTAACGGGTAGCACGGTTTGTGTTTGAACAAAACGATTTGCTGGAAGTTTAACTCTGAGCAGGAAACGAAAATAGCTAATTAACGACGTGCTTTGTGGCGTCATTTGTTTAATTGACGACATCTTCAAGGTCATCATTTATCCAGCGCCTCTATGGAGGGCGTCATTTGCATTCCAATTCCAAGTTAACCCTTTAGTGCAATTAACGCCTCAATGCACGTCGTCCTTTATTGTTTTGATGCCGACCAGAAGGGTCATCATTTTCGAGCTTACGCTTTTGAATTGCTTGATTATTCATGAACTTAAGTGCTGTCATATCATGATTAGATTATTTATATCAAGCACTTATGATCGTATTTTGAGCTAATGATCTTTTTGAACTAATGAGCTTTAGTGTAGGTTGTGTAAGTCTGGAAGTATTTGCATAAGTTTAGGCATCATGGTTGCAAGTTTTAAAGTCTATACATTCACAAGCACAAGTCTACACATTCTGAAGTCTGCACATTCGTTTCAAGCCTACACATTCACAAGCACGAGTCTACACATTCTAAAGTCTATACACTCTAAGCATTCCCTTCACAAGTCTGTATATTGCATTTCATAAGTCCATACATTCCCCAAGTCCATACGTCCATTGCATAAGTCTGTACATTGTCAAAGTCATTGCATTTTTTGAAGTCTATACATCCATATTCTCTTCACCAAGTCTATACATTCACATTCTCTTCACTAAGTCTATACATTCACATTCTCTTCACCAAGTCTATACATCCCTATTCTCTTCACCAAGTCTATACATTTCATCCATCCAAGTCTATACATCCACATTCTCTTCACCAAGTCTGTACATCCCCAAGTCTATACATTTCATAAGTCCATACGTTGCTAAGTCTGTACATCCCCAAGTCTATACATTCGTTCCTAAGTCCATACATTCTCTAAGTCTATACATTCTACCCACCTAAGTCTATACATTCTCTGAGTCTATACGTTCCAAAGTCTATACACTCCATTTCATAAGTCTATACATTGCTAAGTCTGTACATTCATAAGTCATAGGTCTACATATCTCAAGTCACAATGTCAAGTCTACACATTCGTTCTTCATTCCATAAGTCTATACATTCCTAAAGTCTGTACGTTGCATAAAAATTCAAAATTCTCAAAATTCCAATAAAAATTCAGAATTATCAAAATTCCAATACAAATTCAAAAATTCTCAAAATTCCAATAAAAATTCAAAAATTCTCAAAATTCCAATAAAAAAAATTCTCTCAATAAAAAAAAAGCTCTCAAAATAAATCCAACAAGAATTCTCAAATAAATTCTCAAATTCAAATTAATGTTGTTGAGTATGCTTTATGCACCTTTATATCTTGGACTAATGAAATTTTGAGTGCAGGGTAAGAAGCTCTCAGTCCCACCAACTGGGCCTCAGCATCCAAGCCCCACGGTGACTGCGCCTCATTTCTCAATGCTGTCATTATCTCCCTCTATGCATTGTTACTATAAGATATCTACGCTATTACAGCATATCAAGGACCTTGTGGTTCTGATGAACCTAGAATTTGAGTTCTCCTTCATCAAAAAAAAAATAGTGATAATTCCAGGGGAGTCGTGATCGCACGGATAGGCCGTTGAGTCATTCAAGGTTTGGGACGATGGTTCCACTTTCTGAGTTGATGCGTGGATAAACGGGCTTCGGCTTAGTATCAGCTCAGAGGTCTGGATTCTTGACCAAATCTAGATGGCTTAATAATATTATCCTTGATTATCTTTTATTTTAGTTTGTTTTAATTTTTCTTTTAGCCCAGCATGCATCATGTAGGACTTTGAGCTTAATGATGAAAATCTCCATATTACGCCAATAATGAAGGTCGCTCACTCTCAACTGAGTTGACATGAGATATTCCATTCCAAATCAAGTACTTTATTCTCCTTGAAACCATTCAGGCTGGTCCCTTGAAAATCGTCCCTTTGCTGGATCTTTATCTCAACTCACTTTACTTTTCTGTAAAGCCACCTTGGTTGTAGCACGTCCACATTGGCTGGTAACCGCTCTCCAATGGTGCCTCCCTGTCGTGCCCTCACGCACATTTTGTTTATCTAGTTTAGTCTCCTTTATCCAGCTAATCGATGCTTTATTGGAATCACCCGGAGTTGTTTTATTCAGAATCTTGGAAAGATTTCCAAACGCTTAGTGTCGGGAGCGTGTCACATCACACCTTGGCATCTACTTATCAGTACGTTCCACCTCGTTCCACTTGTTTCACTTTCGCTTCATTCCGTCTCACTCCCTTGCAAAGCAGACGCCAAGGCGGGACAGCTGTAGACACGCCAAAATTGATGCTATGTTGAGTAAATCTCATGTCACCATATGACGCCCCAAAGCGGACTTCAATATTGATTTAATATGATGTTTTTCTATTTTTTTATGAATTATTTAGGGTTTTTTTTGGGTAATTGGAATTAACGCCCTAAGTGGGGGCGTCTTTTAAATTGACGGCCTGGCCAAGGGCGCCTCTTTTAAAAATGGATGACTATCAATACGGGTGTCATTTTCTGGATTTACTGGAAATTATGGATCGCAAATTAAATGGAAAATTGAGGTATTGACGTCTCTCTTGAAGGCGTTGATTATTTGACGTCCGTCTGACAGGCGTCCATTCATCATTTTAAATAAGGAAAGTTAATTGTTTCTATAATTAAATCCAGGAATTGACGACTTTATGGGCGTCGTTATTCTAATTAACGCCTTTGGTCGTGTCGTCATTTTTAATTGACGCCCTTAAAGGGGTCGTCATTTTCAATTTCGTCTCCCTTTTGTCTCCTTCTTTCCATTAATGATTCCTTCCCCGTTTTGAGCCTCCTGTTCGATTGGGAAGAGGGTTTCTTGATGGAGGATTATTACCTTGTTTTAATCCTTGTTTAGCAAGGATTTTTGGCCCTATAAATACACCTCCTGGGTCTCTTCGCGCAAAGAGATGAGAAGAAGAAGAAGGGAGAGAGCTAACAGAGAGGAGAGTGTTTTATTTGATTGCAGGTTGTTTTCTCTTCTTCCTGGCGGATTCCTCTCTTTCACGGACGAACCTCTACTACGTCTCTTGCATATTGAAGACTCCTTTCTTCCCTTCACTGCTGCACGCACAGCAGAAAGGAACCATCCCTTTTAGCTTGTTTAATTTCTTTTGTCATTAACATATCATCATCACACATCCCTTCTTCTAGTATTTTGCGAGATCCAACATCACATCTATCTTGTTGCATTAGCATATTCATCCATATTTTTCAAACCTTGTTGCTCCTCTTAGGGGTTTTAAAATCAAAACACACAAGGTGTGTTCATGTTCAATTTGATTGATTTCACATTCTTAGAACATTGATACTACACCCTTTTGGCTAATCCATTCTTGTCATTGTTTTCTTTGTGTGTGTTCCTGCAAGGTAATCAAAGCTAAGAACCCCCTTCATCGGCTGGCCAGTAGAAGGAGGAAGAAAGGATTCACAATCTCCCCCGTTAAACACAAGGTACATGTGATCATCTTCTTCTTTGAGGTAACTCCTCTGGCGATCACATTCCCCTTAGCATCCTACGCATGCTCCCATTCATCTCTCTATATATTTTTCCTTTTCTTCTTCTTTTTTTTTCCTTAAGTGGATTTTTCATAATCTACACTGGGTTACTGGCCTTTTTGCCCCCAATTGCCCCATTGCGATGAGGGTGACTGGGTCTGCCAGGGTATCTCCATTTTTAACCCCATTTTTTTATTTTTTGTTTTGACTTACCTGGGAGCCTGGCGGCTAGACTGGTGCCAGTGCAGTAGTGCTCACGCTCTCATGGTGACGGGAACGAGGGCAGGGGATTAGTCCCTGCGGATGCATGGTGGCTGTTTCGGGGAGCTGGGTATGCTGCATGACTGGGAATTGAATACTGGGAGGACTGGTCGGTTAGATCCTTTTCGAGGAAGGACCGGCCTCACTGGTGGTAGCTGGGATGTGCGCCTTAGTCTGGCTGGCGCGTGAACTCATGCTCTGGTGCATAGTATAACTTCATATGTTTGCCATTGAGAGGCGGGAATGGTCTGTGACCTTTATGATCGACAACCGTGTAAGCCCCACCCTCGTAGACATTCCGGATAACATACGGACCTCGCCAATTTGGCTGTAGTTTTTCGCTGGAGCGCCCTGCCATGACTTCCTTTTCCTTGATCATGACAAGGTCGCCTTGCTTGAAAGCTCACTGCTTGACGAGCTTATCGTAGGCCCGGACCATGCGGGCCTAGTATACTTGCAGGTGTTTGTAGACTTCGAGCCGCTTTCCTTCTAGATCAGCGAGCTCTTCTAGCCTTCTCTTGTACTCACTTTCGTCAGGGCCGACAAGGCCAGTGTGGATCGCCACACGGTAAGAAGCTAACTGGATTTCGATGGGAATAACTGCTTCTGTCCCGTAAGCAAGGGAGAATGGCGAGCACCCCGTGGGGGTTTTGTAGACCGTCTAATAGGCCCATAATGCTTCGAAGTCCTTCTCACCCCAATCGCGTTTTTGGTGGCTAACCATCTTAGCCAGGAGCTTGCAGAGGGTTTTGTTGAAGGCTTCCACCAAACCATTAGCCTGGGGGTTGTAGACCGAAGAGGTTCTCCAGTCGATGTGGAATTTCTCCCTTTACTAGTATACGACCTTATTCTTGAATGGTGTCCCATTGTCGGAGACTATGCGACTGGGAGTACCGAATTGGTATATGATGTTATGCCAGACGAATTTTGCAACCACCTCGCCGGTGACTTCTCGCAAAGGGAGAGCCTCCGCCCAGCGAGAGAAATAATCAGTGGTGGCCAAGATGTATTTATGGCCCTTGGAAGATGGTGGGAAAGACCCCGCAATGTCCATGCCCCACTCGTCAAATGGCCAGGTGGGGACTGTAGGACGCAGTGGGTTGGGAGGTCTTTTGGGTACTGGGCCAAAGGCTAGGCATTTATGACATGTACGGGAATACTGGATGCAGTCCACGTACATGGTTGGCCAGTAGAAGCCTTTGAGCTTGATGTTGTGCTTCATTCGATCTCCGGCCTGGTGTGCGCCGCATAACCTGGAGTGGACTTCCTGCATGACAGCTCGAGCCACGGCGAGGGAGACACATCTCAGGAGAATTGACTCGTCCTTCTCATGGATGAGCCTATATAGAGAGTCACCAATCAACTCATACGAGGTTGCTCAGCGGAGTAGCTGGACCCTTTGTGCTCGGTCAGGGGGGAGCCACCCTTTCTTGAATTCGATGATGGGCGCACGCCAATCATCCTCTTCTAGAGGCATACTTTTGTCAAGGTTGTGGACCTCGTAAATGGTGAGACCGGTGTTGCCTTCGAGTGAGCTCGGCATCAGCCTTCTGTGTTTGATGACGATGTCAACCTCACCCTCGGGTGGGAGCTTGATGGCCGCGGCCAATTTTGCTAAGGCATCCGCCTGAGCGTTACTGCTTCTAGGGATCTGATCTATTTCGAAGAAATAGAACTTCTGGGTTAATCTGGTGATGACGGTATGGTACGGAACCAACTCTGGCTTCCGCACGTCATAGACGCCAAGGACATGTCGAACTATCAACTGGGAGTCCCCGTAGGCTTTGAGACATTTAATGCCCATATGGAGAGCCATCTGGAGCTTCATACTTAGCTTCATTGTTGGTCAGAGATTTCATGAGGGCACATGAATTGTATAAAACTCCGCCTTGAGGAGTCAGGAAAACTATGCCGGCACCTGCCGTGGTGGCTGGATCCTGGTTGCTCTGAGTGGTCCCTCGGGAAGCGCCATCGATGTAGAGTTCCCAGCAAGGCACGCTGGTTGTAAGAGCGCTTGGCTGCCAATAATGCAAGACATCTCCGCTCTGTCCAACTGGTTGTTGTGATTGAACAACAGTGGTTGTGAGAGTGCTTTGCTGCCAGTAATGCAAGACATCTCCGCTCTGTTCAACCGGTTCTTGTGATTGCGCCGCAAGGGACTCCTCGTCCGGGAGCTCCTAGCTGAAGGGTGAGTCGTCTGGCACTGGATGGGCTGCCAAGAATTCAGCCATACCCTGTCCCTTAATTACTTTTTTGGGGACATAAGTAATGTCATACTTCATCAACAGGAGTGCCCACCTCCCCAGTCTGCCTGAGAGGAAAGGTCGTCGAAGGAGATACTTCAGAGGGTCGTGCTTGGATATAAGATCGACTTGATGGGATAAGAGGTAATGCCGAAGCTTCTTAACTGCGAACATCAATGCCAAGCAAACCTTCTCCATAGAGGAGTAGCGGTACTCGGCACCGATTAGCTTCCGGCTGAGGTAATAGAGGGGCTGATGCTTACCTTCCTCATTGATTTGTGGCAACAGAGATCCTAACAAAGCGTCCATGGTAGCAATGTAAAGTATGAGGGGTTTACCCTTGATTGGTGCCCCCAGGACTGGGGGAGTAAAGAGATACTCCTTGATTTGCTCGAAAGCTGATTGGCATTCGGAGTCCCATGTAAACGGGGCGTCTTTCTTCATCAGCATGCTGAAAGGCACGCACCGACCGGAGAGGTTGGAGATAAACCTCCGAATATAGGCCAGCCTCCCTTGGAAGGACCTGAGCTCAGTGAGGTTTCCGGGTGGTGGAAGCTCCCGGATCGCTTTGATCTTGGTGGGATCCACCTCGATTCTTCAGTACCTGATGATGAAACCGAGAAATTTGCCGCTGGATACGCCAAAGATGCACTTCATGGGGTTCATCTTGAGCCCATATTGCCGGAGACGCTCGAAGACTTGGCGGTGGTCACGCAAATGGTCTTCGCGCCTTTTAGTCTTGATGACGAGGTCGTCAACATAACATTCGACGGTGTTGTGCAACATCTCGTCGAATATTTTGGACATGGCCCTTTGGTAAGTAGCGCCGGCATTCTTTAAACCAAAGGGCATGCGCTTGTAGTTAAAAATCCCCTTGGGGGATCTAAAGGCTGTGTGGTTCTTGTCTTTAAGGGACATCCGGATTTGGTTATAACCTGATGACCCGTCCATAAAAGACAAGGCTTCATGACCAGTGGTCATATCGACCATCGTTTCTATAATTAGGACCGGGAAGTCGTCCTTCGGACAGGGTTTGTTGAGGTCCCGGAAGTCGACACAGATGCGGACTTGACCATTCTTCTTCTTGACTGGGACTATATTGGCGAGCTAGATCGGGTAGATGCACGGCTCGATGAAGTCGACCTCCGCCATTTTATGGACTTCGGCCGAAACTTGGAGCTCTAGCTCATGGCGCATGCGTCGCTGTGGTTGCTTGACCAGAGCGACTAAGGGTGAAATGGCTACGTCGTGCTCCGCTACGGAGGGGTCAAGCCCTGGAATCTCTTTGTATGTCCAGGCGAAGCAGTCTTTGTACTCAAGCAAGAGTTGTTTGTAGTCCTGCTTCTCTACCTCGGTAAGGAGAGCACTGACGAATGTAGGCTGAGGGGCTTCATCTTCGCCCAGATTGATCTCCACAAGATCGTCGACGGTCGCTTGGCCACCGTCCTCCAACTCGGGAGGAGCGGGTTGGAAGTCGATGAAATCCCCATCGTCGGTGTCGTCTTCGTGTATTTCTTGGTTCTCAAAGCAACCGGTTGACATTGGGGGGACAAGAGAGTGGTTGTTACTGGGGTTCAACGAGGATTGATTTGGGCCGTCGGCTCCTGGCCGATAGTTGTCGAACGGGGCTACTGAGGTCTCCCCGGGGTTGCCTGGTGAAGCTGACAATCCTTTGCAGCTCAGGCTAGAGATATCCCCCCCTTCAGGGGGGTTTACTGAACTGGGTCGTCCGACTGGCTGAGAGACCGGAGGACTTTCTTCGTCCCTGATGCCTTGGTAGGGAGGCGAGGAGAGTTCCTCGACGGCTTGAGCCGGAGTTATGGCTTTGACGGAGATCAGGATCAGAATTTCCTCTACCTCATCCCTGGAGCTGTCAAATTTGGCTTCGACTCTAGCTCTGTCATCGGCTGGTTGTACCAGGCCGACGACGTTGACTACGTGGTAGACACGAAAGTCTGGGTCTTGGTCGTAGCCAATTCCCCTAGTGTCCTTTTGGAAGGACGGGGGTTGCCCCCGGACGTGGGAAGGGGTCCACAGTTGACGAAAGTATCATTATTGTGTAGAAGTTTGCCATAGGGGAATGTGTTGCTTCAAACACATTTCTTGAATGTGCGGCGACAGATCGCCCCACACCTGAACGGCTTCAAGGGTGTCATTGGCTTGCCTAGACCAGCCGAAGTCATCATATGGCGGGGCTTGAGGGACCATGTCTGTTGGGTGCGGATAAGACGACAACGGAGATCCAGAGGGGGGTGAATGGATCTTCTAAAGATGTTTGGCCAAATTAAAACCGTATGAAGAGATACTCACAAGGTCGATGGACAAATGCTCAAACAACAAGGATGTAAACCCGATTGGTCACTAGGACAGCCAAGGGAATCACGGTCCTAGCAACCATCTAGCGATAACAATCACACAGTCAGTGCAATCAAACCATATCGAGCCAATGCAATCATCTAGCAAAAGCAGAAACAGAAATCACAGATCAAACCACTGCACAAGGGATTTTTAGGTGGTTCGGTCACCAAGACCTACGTCCACCCCTCACACCAAACCGGAGTGAGGCTTCCACTAGCAATGCTAGAAACAACAGACTTAGTCTGCAAACAGGTGCTGCCAAACAGCTTGAGCAGGGGAACAACCTCCCCTCTTCCTCCCAACCGGAGGGACACCCCAAGTGACTCCCAGCCACTTGGAAACCAGAGACACACAGTCTCCCTTCCACCAGACCAGGAGGGAACACCTGGACTTGCAACCCACAAGACCAGAACCGGAGGACCAATCCTCCCTTCCTCCAAACCGGAGGGGAACCTAGAGACCCCAAGTCTCTCTTCCTCTGAAACCCAGAGGGAAGCACAGGTGACATCGAGTCACCTGCAAACTAGAGGTCTCCGACCTCTCTTCCTCCACAATGGAGGGAACCACTGATGACACTAAGTCACCAGCAACCTGGAGAAACAAATCTCCCTTCTCCTGAAACCACAGGAGGAACCCGATCCCCAACCGGGCAATCGGGAGAAACACAAAGAAATGTAAACGAAACCAGGAAAGGGAAAATACAGTAATCAGAAAACTGTAAAGATGGTAGCACAACTATGGCTCTCAAATAGAGATGACTGGCCTAGATATGATCCACGGTCCAGCAGGAACAAATCTTCAAGTAGCTTTGCTTCTTCTCCTCTAACTCTCTATCTCTTTCTCTTCTTCAATCACTCTCTACTTTCACGGCTTCTCTTTTCACGATCTCTCCTTCTTTCTATTATTGTCTCTCTTCTGCTCTGTCTAATCTTCTGCTCAGGCTCACTCCTCTTCGTTCTTCTTTCTGGGGGCTTTTCTTCTCTTTTTCCAGCCCTTTGCTTCGAAGAGGCAAAGAGACCCTTTATAGGGACAGAGCCTTCGTGTGGATCAAGCAGCAGCTAGGGCCTGTGTGCTTCAATCCACGTGGCGGCTTCTCAGCATCTTGGATCACGTGCCAGGCGCCAGCCTCGGATCACATGCCCAGTCACCTGCAAGATTAATGAAGAGTTCAGTCGATGAACAATATCCGCTGAAGACAGTGTACAGACTTTATTCAGCAGGCAAGACAATGGATGTATAGGGTTAGTCGTGTGAAGGAGGACGAGTGTATAGACTTTACGTTCAATATGCAATAGAAGACTCTGTATGGACTTTGCATAGACGATGCATGAGACGAAAGCTTTGTACAGACTTGGTGTGCCGTGCATGAACAGTGCAGTGTATAGACTTATTGAAGTGCGAGCATTGCTGCTGCCAGTGTATAGACTTGATGATGTGCAATGCATGAACAACTGATGCAGTGTACAGACTTGGTGTTAACATGCATGAGAGTAACGAGTGTATAGACTTGATGTTAACATGCATGAGAACCCAATGTATAGAATTGTTGTCCCTGCAGCAGACAACTCCAGTGTATAGACTTTGTAGAGCGACATGAATGTATGGACTTTGCAGTGTGTGATGTGCAGACGTGGTATAGACTTCTGATGTGTAATGCAATGTGCAGACTTTGATCATATATGAAGAACATATGCTATACAGACTTACTAATGAGTAACGTAGAATGCATCAAGCAAGATAATACATGAAGAACATTGTGCATACATGCTGGCAAATGGATGTACAGACTTCATTCAAGCAAGCGAGACAATGTCTAGACTTTGATAAATTGAAGCACAACTAAAAGACGACTCTTTCCTAGGTGTCAGATTCAGAATGGACGCTCCTACTGATGGGCGTCAAATTTCAAGCAAAATCAACCATGATGAAGTGTGTAGACACTGTATAAACTTGAACGATGTGCAGACTCTGTGTTACGAACACAAGCTGTACAGACTTCATGTATGCAAGTCTGTGGCATTGTACAGACTTTGTGGATGCAAGGCTGAAGCAATGTATAGACTTCACGTTGTGCAGACTTCAATGCATGAAGAAGCAGTGTGTAAACTTTGACAGACACAACGTGCAACACTGTATAGACTTGAAACACTAGATGCACGATGTATAGACCTTGCCAAAGGAAATGGCTGTACATACTTGACCAAGGCAAAGCAATCGAATGTATGGACTTTCACAAGGTATAGACTTGCCAAAGAACTGGACGATGTACAGACTTGAACAAGGCAAAGTCTGTACAGACTTGAAGGTTCACAACGTATATACTTTGGCAAGACAATGGCTGTACATACCTCAACTCGAGCAATGTATAGACTTGCAGGTGCAACGTAGGTAAAGGTACCAATGTATAGACTTGCGAGTGTAACGTAGGTAAAGGTACCAATGTACAGACTCGCGGGTGCACCGACGGTAAATATGCCAATGTACAGACTTCGAAGTTGAACTGGTGGATGTACAGACTTCACTTCGTGCAAACTACAGTGCAGTGTACAGACTTCAGACATGATGCACTGTATAGACTTAAAATGAGACTGTACAGACTTGGTCCGATGTACAGTGCAATGTATAGACTTTCGTTCAGCAGAGACGTTAAGAGAGACTGTACAGACTTTGACTTCAAAAGAGACGCTACATGAGACGGACGATGTATAGACTTCTAGACACTGTAGACTTGAACAGCGTGAGACGTTAACTAAGACGGATGAGAATGTATAGACTTTAATGAAGAATGCACACGATGCAAAGGACTCTATACACACTTGGCCAATGTACAGACTTAGCAGTAGCATGATGGCGAGTGCTGTACAGACTTCGTGTGCAATGGCCAACATTGTGCAGACTTAATGATCATGCAAGTGAGCAATGTATAGACTTGTGTTGCACATCGTGGGTAAAGATGAGGAGTGTATAGACTTTACCTTAAGACGCTGGATGCACAACCCAAACGATGTACAGGCTTGTTCCAGCAATGTACTGACTTAGAGTGAAGCACATATAGAAAGCAGTTGAGCAATGCACTAATGCAGGATAACACATCCATATGCCCAAGGCAGAACAATCATTCAGACCAATCATTCAGACACATATTCATGATATGCTATCATCAAAATCATTGAGTTCAGACTGCATGTCACAGTTAATGCATGAAACAAATACGGTATGAAGTAAACACATATGACATCAAACATATGAGACTCATAGTGTTTGTCATCATCAAAACACAATATCCAACAATCTCCCCCTTTTTGATGATGGCAACACTATGAGTCTCATGAATGAAAGAAATTGAATATTATCCAGACTAGACTCATCAAAGTGTTCTCCCCCTTTGACTTCATCAAAAAGTAGAACAATACTTTGATAATCTAGTGATGTCATATGAGACACTCAAAATAGATCATCAGATGAGGGCAACACAATATCAGAAGCAGTTAAAGTAATTCTCCTCCTTAGTCAAACAACTTATGCAGACATGCATATGCAACTAATACTGAGAGAATGTAGACAAGCATCATAATCAGACACACTAGCACATTGTCCCCCTTGCAGATCGTCTCTCAAATAGACCAGAAAAATTCTTCCCTTATGATCCATGAGATAAGAGAAGACTACAAGGATGAACTCTGGTTATCCAAAGACTGCAAGTACACAGGTTAAACTGAGAGATGTGCCTCTCATATATGAGAACCAATGTGAATCAAAACACAGTGATAGAGAGCAATAGGATGAGCAGATTCAACAATTAGTGAAAATTGAGATATACAACTTTTCAGCTAGATACCAACTTCATAGAACAGAATTTTAAGTTCTAGATTCCTCCATTATAAAAGCTTATGAAACCTTGATTGTCAGATATGGTTTAAGAATGATGAAATTGTACTCATATCTGAACCAACTCTTAATAAAAGGAACTACAAGCTCATATAAGATTCTAGTTCAACCAACTTCCATCTTACTTAGTTTACTTTCCATGACTGCTTTAAGAGAAACATAAGTGAATGCACCTGAATTTTAATTATTCTTTCAGAAATTGATTTACACTTGTTCAATTTTTTTTTTAATGAACAATTTTGGTTTATCGACACCTTTTGACGTGGGGAGACACCTTGATTAGAGGCCAGAATCCCCAATTACTCAGTGTGACAACCGTATTGCTTCTCCCATTTTAGAGAACAGAGGTAGCATTAAAAGTATCTTTGGCATGAGAATGCACCTTGATCAGAGGCCAGAATCCCCAGTTACTCAATACAACTATGCCATTGCTCTGCCATATTTTCATATTAATTTTCAATCATCTCTTTAAACAGAGTTAACCATGGTACTTCATGACACAATCCTTTGGACAGGTTTCTCAGTAACCACAGGCATTGCTCTGTCCATACTTTTACCCAAAATGGATTCAGAACAAGTTAGATGTTTAGGAACAACCACATACACTATATATCTCAGTCAACTTAGACATGGATATCAACTTTTCCGATTTCAGAAAGTCTTACATGAATTTACATGAAGCAGACAGTTAAAGTTTATTAAGAGGTTGAAACAGATATTTTCAAGTTCCTTGTGTCCAAACAAGAGTACATAAGACTTAAACCAATTCCAGTTAACAAATGTTCTTAAGCATGTATAATGGAAGGTTCCTCATTAAAGATGTTTTAACATTTATGAAGTAGTATTCAGGCTGCAGGTTTACTTCATATCTCAGCTCAGTAATTCAAGTGAGAATATTCAACAGACAGCAATGATTCTGAAAAATTGTAGCAAAGGAGCTGCTCTTGAGCAAAGAAGTTCAAAGTTGACTGAATAGAGATGAAGCTCTCCTTCAGCAGATTTAGGAGAGGCAGACAGATACCAGTAAGGTATAAATTCAGATTATGAACAACTTCAGAAGCAGTCAAGAAAGATCATTTGATACCACTTTGATGATGGAATCACTGACACTACAGATATGACAAGATGAATCAAATAGATGGACAGGAAGAGTTCAGACAAAGACACAACTGAACGGATTAAGCATGCTCCCCCTATCTATATGCAGTGAGACACTTCCTTCCCCCCCCCCTTTTTTTTGATTTTTCAAAAATAAGTGATATGCTATGCTATGACTCCCTCTAACTAAAAACACTGAATCATCTTATATGTCATGAAGACAATGCATATGATGAATGACTATGCAACAACAGATTTAACATGCTATGTAGTAAATCTAAAAACAGTTGTGTGATTTCAAGAGTATGAATAATGCTCCCCCTAAATCTATGCATTCAATCTATCCTTTTGGCATTTTCAATGTAATGAAATGCAATGTAATTTACTACATGTATGCACGGGCATGAAGCAAAATATTCACATGAAGATGCAGACATTCTCTGATATGCAAATTTGACCCTTGGTACTTGGCGAAGGGAAGCCTCTATGCATAGTAAGAACCTTCAGACAGATCTCCTCTGCCCTTTAGTAGCTTACCATTTGATATACCAAGGTGGTCATGCATGACAATGCAATACCAACAGTCCTATATGCATCAGATTTTCAATGATTGTATGTCAAGTGCATGTATATGCAATTCACATATATGCACACATCTCAAAGTACAAACAAGAAAGCCCACAAAGCTCAATGCAAGAGCCAAACCACATAAAAAGCATGTATGCATGAAACTATGACTTATCAGATCAACCATAAATTTCATTTGAACAGATGTGAAGAATTTACCTGAATGGGGTTTTATCAAATTGGTTGCCTTGGTTTATTTTCCCCTTTTTATTCTTCAGTTTCCAAGGCACACCTGCAAGTTAGCACACTATTTTGCATGGGCAGGTACCCAAACAGTCTTGGGTCCTGCATGGTTAATAGTGACACCTTTGGCAGGTGTTCTAAACAACTTTTTAGCATGTAGGTCATCAGATCTCATCAAATAGTAATTATTCATTGAATGACCTAATGTACCACAATAATAGCAAGATGGAGCAGATTTCAGATTTGATTTATGCACATTCTTATTAGCATGAATTCTATGTGCATATGCATGAAAATTTCTGTTAACAGAATTAAGATTATGTTTACCAAAATAAGCCAGCCAACAGTCAGCAGCTCTATGGCCTGGCTTCCCACATTCAAAACATGCAAGTGTTTTCCTTTCAAACACAAATCCATTTCTACCAGAAATGTTTCTATTGACAGAGAATTTACCAGATTTATAGTTAGGCTTCCTTCCCTGAGCATGCCAACATTGGGCAGCAATGTGGCCCATCTTGCCACAGTGAAAGCATGAACTAGAATTTCTTCCACCAGCCCTCAGCTAGCATTCAATGGCCCTGAGGCCTGTCTTTCCACACTCAAAGCATGTAATGAGCTTATCTTTAAAAGTAAATTTGTTCTTATTAAAACCATGTTAGCTTGTAGGAAATTTACCATGATATGAATGAGATATTTGTTGGATTTTGTGTCTTCCCTAAGTGTTTTGATGATGAGCAACACTATGTTAATTGTTGTTGTTATTTTTGATCAGATATCTTGCACTTGAGTTATCCATGGTTTTACATGAAAAAGCTGCTAAGAGGTAACACTTCGTGTGTTCGTACAAGTTCTATCTTCATGCTGTTTTCCTCAAACCTCATGTAATTCTTGCTTCGCGTCTTCACCTCGTGTCGAGTTAGCCATGTTGTCGTCTGATTGAGTGTTGTCTTTCACCTCGTGCAGTCTTTGCTTAGTGTGTTGTTTCCATGTCATCCTTAGCTCATGTCATCCGTTTGTATTCCTATCTTCGAGTCCACTTTCGCTGAGTCTCTAAGTCAGTCTAAGTTCAAGTGTTCGTTTCACTTCGTGTTGTTTTCTCTTCTCATGTCTTCGTGTCGTGTTCCTGAAGCTGCTCTAAAAGTTTTGATGAACTTCGAGTAGTTTTCCTGTAGACCTCGTGTCGTTCCTACTTAGTAACCACACTTCGTGACGGTTACTGTTGTCCATGTCTTTGTGTTGTGTTTACGTCTTCGTGTTGATCTGTCTTCGTGTCGTTTTCTGTGTAGTGTGTGTTTGTCACCACTATACTTCGTGTCGTTGTTTTTCACTTCGTGTCAACTTCACTTCGTGTTGTTTTCACTTCGTGTCAACTTCACTTCGTGTTGTTTTCACTTCGTGTCAAACTTCACTTCGTGTTATTTTCACTTCGAGTCGTTTCTTTATACACTGACCTCGTGTTATTTTCCTTGTTGCCACTTCGTGTCATTTTTGTTTCACTTCGTGTCGTTCTTCTTGTTTCACTTCGTGTTGTTCGTATATTGAAACCACACTTCGTGTTGGTTTCTGTTTGTCTCCATGTATCTCGTGTCGTTCTTGTGTCATTTCGACTAATAGTCACGTCGTGGTGTTACTATATACCTCATGCAGTTTTGGTTTTTGTGGCCATGCAGCGTATTAATGGATTTAATCTCATTACAGGTCCGAGGAAGAACATTCCACACTCCTGGGCTGCACGTGATCCGAGACAAGAGGAACCAATCTGATAAAGGCACGTGGCAGGAAGATTCTGGATCGAGCGTGGGAGGCACACGCGTTTTGTGCCCTATCCACCTGCTGTTACTGCTATAAATAGAATCCTTCGTCCTCAGATGAAGGTGATCGAAGAAGAGAGGCATAGAAGAAAAAATAGGAAAATAGAGAGCCCTTCGATCTAGGAAAAGAAAAGAAAGAAGAAAGAATAGCAGAGGGAAAAAGAGAGAGAGCAGAAGACTGATCAGAAGAGTTGTTCTGACTTGCGGATCAAATCCGAAGTCTATTGCTCTGTATTGAGCTACATTGTTTCCATTTTCTGTCATTTGATTTCCTTCGTTCGTATTTTTCGTTTATTGTTCTTACCTTTCTTCAACTGTCCTTGTTTGTGTTTCCGATCCTCTAGACTGAGGTCGGGGTCCTCCTGTGAGATCAGGAGAAGGGAGAGTCAATCTCCAGTCTGCAAGCAGCAGGTGAGCTGCTTGTAGGTTCCCTCCGGGTTGGGAGGAAGAGGGGTCTTCGACCTCTGGTTCACTAGTAGCAGGGCTGCTACTAGTGGGGTTCCCTCTTGGTAAAGAGGAAGAGAGACGTGAGTCTCTGGGTTCTAGTGACTGCTGGTCGCTAGAGGTTCCCTCCGGGTAGGAGGAAGAGGAGAGGTTGTTCTCCTGGGAAGCTGTGTATCAGCAGTTGTCTGGCAAGCTGTGTTGCCCAGCCATTAGTGAAGCCACACTCGGTTTGAGTGTGGGGTGGATGTAGGTCTGAAGGACCGAACCACCTTAAAATCCTCTGAGTCCTTGTGTGATCGATTGTGGTAATATTGTGGTATGCCTTCTATTTGCTTGAGCTATTAACTGCACTGCATCATTTTCGATAGTCAGAGCTCGAGGTTATTTGCGTTTAGCAATATACTCTGCAGTATTTTTAATTCTACGAAAAACAGTGATCTATTCATCCCCTCCCCTTCTAGATCACTTCATATTGTACTTATCAATATTTTCTTACCATTTGCAAACCAGCATTATGCAATTGTGTGTCTAATTTACCACAGTGAAAACATTCAATTTTCTTTTTCTGAAATGAAGGATTTCTATCATGAAGTTTCCTAGCAGTCATATCATCCTTCTCCATCAATTTACATTCATACATCAGATGACCAAATTTATGACAATAATGGTATGACATTTTCTTTTTAGATGCATGTGAGTGTGTGTAAGAACTGTGATCAACATGCCCTAATAAACCCTTTTTATTTATTTTCTGTTTTCCAATCTTTTATCTGATTTTTGTTCTATTTTTCGGTTTTTTGAACGGTAGACTGAGAAGCAGGTGGGTTCTGAGAAATGTGAGAAGTAGAACTAGAAACAAAGGATGTCTGAATTTTATTTTCAAAATTCTTTTTATTTACAGGGTTATAACCTAACCCCTCCTTCTGAAAGTTGACCTTTGTTCCCAGCAATTTGTTCAGATTATCTTGCCCACTCACAAATTTAGACAAAGACTTTTTCAAATCCTGACTTTCATTTTCAAGAGTAATGATGAGCAATTCAGAATTAGCATTTTCTTCCTCACTCCTGTTGAGTGTTTCACTTAAGGTGGCATTGACATTTTTAAGATTTTCAATTTCAGCTTTGAGCTTTTCAACTTCTTCTGAATTATCAGACACCACACATTTACCTTTTTCAAATGTCAGTAATCTCTCTGACATGGTGGTCTTCAACTGTTTTAGTTTCTCAATTTCTTCCTTTAGACTAGTGTTCTCCTGCTCAAGTTTATCATCATCAAACAAAACATTAGTTAGGAAACTTGGATATTCTGATTTACAGTTTTCAAAGTTTTCCTGAATCTTTAAGTTCGCAACATTAACAGCCTCAAACTTTTCATTTATCAATCTGTTTTCACTTTCAAGATTGATTAATCTTTGTTCAGATTCCTGACATTGTTTTCTGAGTTTTCCGTTTTCATATTTGACATGATCAAGTTCTGATTGGATTCCATCTAGTTTCGACACTTGTCTTCTGAGTATTTCATTTTCAGTTTTCAGAATTTCAGGATTTTCAGGATTTTCAGCTCCAGAAATAGGATCCCCTAGATTTGCTATCTTCTTTATCAGACTTTTATTCTTCTTCCTCAGTTTTTCAAGGGAGTGTAACAGATTGGCATAAGCATCTTCCCAGTCATCTAAGGTGTAACTAGAAAAAGGATTAATTACCTCTTCAGCATCTTCGAATTGATCTTGATCACTGCTATGGTCGCTCTTGTCAGCCATCAGGCATGTGTTGTGATCCTTGGTGAGCTTTAGCTTCTCCAAAATCTCCTTGGCGGACCTGCAGTCATAAAAACAAGAATGTAGAGCCTTGTCAGTAGCTTCTTTCATTAGATTCAAAACTCTCTGATTCTCTCCATGTTTTGATCTGTGACTATAAGTCCATTTGGACTCTTTCTTTGGTAGTCTGTGAGGACCGTGTGAGATTAACTTCCACAGATCCGGATCCAATGTCCTCACATACCAATGCAGCTTTTCAAGCCATTGATCAAAATCATTACCTCTGAAGATTGGTGGACAAGTCATCGAGATATGATAAATACACCAAAACCAGATGAGCAATGCAAGACACAAGACAGGGAAGCAAAACAACGAGCACAAGAAAGCCACTCTGAAATGCACCACAAAAGATGCAGGAACTGCTGCGGATCGTTGGATCCAATGCACAGCAACCCGCTCTGATACCACTTGTTGGGTGCGGATAAGACGACAACGGAGATCCAGAGGGGGGTGAATGGATCTTCTAAAGATTTTTGGCCAAATTAAAACCGTATGAAGAGATACTCATAAGGTCGATGAACAAATGCTCAAACAGCAAGGATGCAAACCCGATTGGTCACTAGGACAGCCAAGGGAATCACGGTCCTAGAAACCATCCAGCGATAACAATCACACAGTCAGTGCAATCAAACCATATCAACCCAATGTAATCATCTAGCGTAAGCAGAAATAGAAATCCTCCCTTCCTCCAAACCGGAGGGGAACCTAGAGACCCAAGTCTCTCTTCCTCTGAAACCCAAAGGGAAGCACAGGTGACACCAAGTCACTTGTAAACTAGAGGTCTCGGACCTCTCTTCCTCACAATGGAGGGAACCACTAATGACACTAAGTCACCAGCAACCTGGAGAAACAAATCTCCCTTCTCCTGAAACCACAGGAGGAACCCGATCCCCAACAGGGCAATCGAGAGAAACACAAAGAAATGTAAACGAAACCAGGAAAGGGAAAATACAGTAATCAGAAAACTATAAAGATGGTAGCACAACTGTGGCTCTCAAATAGAGCTGACTAACTGGATATGATCCACGGTCCAGCAGGAGCAAATCTTCAAGTAGCTTTGCTTCTTCTCCTCTAACTCTCTATCTCTTTCTCTTCTTCAATCACTCTCTACTTTCACGGCTTCTCTTTTCACGATCTCTCCTTCTTTCTATTACTGTCTCTCTTCTACTCTGTCCAATCTTCTGGTCAGGCTCACTCCTCTTCGTTCTTCCTTCTGGGGGCTTTTCTTCTCTTTTTCTAGCCCTTTACTTTGAAGGGGCAAAGAGACCCTTTATAGGGACAGAGCCTTCGTGTGGATCAAGCAGCAGCTAGGGCATGTGTGCTTCAGTCCACGCGGCGGCTTCTCAGCATCTTGGATCATGTGCCAGGTGCTAGCCTCGGATCACATGCCCAGTCACCTGCAAGATTAATGAAGAGTTCAGTCGATGAACAATATCAGCTCAAGACAGTGTACAGACTTTATTCAGCAGGCAAGACAATGGATGTATAGGGTTAGTCGTGTGAAGGAGGACGAGTGTATAGACTTTACGTTCAATATGCAACAGAAGACTCTGTATGGACTTTGCATAGACGATGCATGAGACGAAAGCTCTGTACAGACTTGGTGTGCCGTGCATGAACAGTGCAGTGTATAGACTTATTGAAGTGCGGGCATTGCTGCTGCCAGTGTACAGACTTGATGATGTGCAATGCATGAACAACTGATGCAGTGTACAGACTTGGTGTTAACATGCATGAGAGTAACGAGTGTATAGACTTGATGTTAACATGCATGAGAACCCAATGTACAGAATTGCTGTCCCTGCAGCAGACGACTCCAGTGTATAGACTTTGTAGAGTGACAGGAATGTATGGACTTTGCAGTGTGTGATGTGCAGACGTTGTATAGACTTCTGAAGTGTAATGCAATATGCAGACTTTGATCATATATGAAGAACATATGCTGTACAAACTTGCTAATGAGTAACGTAGAATGCATCAAGCAAGATAATGCATGAAGAACATTGTGCATACACGCTGGCAAATGGATGTACAGACTTCATTCAAGCAAGCGAGACAATGTCTAGACTTTGATAAATTGAAGCACAACTAAAAGACGACTCTTTCCTAGGTGTCAGATTCAGAATGGACGCTCCTACTGATGGGCCTCAAATTTCAAGCAAAATCAACCATGATGAAGTGTGTAGACATTGTATAAACTTGAACGATGTGCAGACTCTGTGTTACGAACACAAGCTGTACAGACTTTATGTATGCAAGTCTGTGGCATTGTACAGACTTTGTGGATGCAAGGCTGAAGCAATGTATAGACTTCACGTTGTGCAGACTTCAATGCATGAAGAAGCAGTGTGTAAACTTTGACAGACACAACGTGCAACACTGTATAGACTTGAAACACTAGATGCACGATGTATAGACCTTGCCAAAGGAAATGGCTGTACATACTTGACCAAGGCAAAGCAATCGAATGTATGGACTTTCACAAGGTATAGACTTGCCAAAGAACTGGACGATGTACAGACTTGAACAAGGCAAAGTCTGTACAGACTTGAAGGTTCACAACGTATATACTTTGGCAAGACAATGGCTGTACATACCTCAACTCGAGCAATGTATAGACTTGCAGGTGCAACGTAGGTAAAGGTACCAATGTATAGACTTGCGAGTGTAACGTAGGTAAAGGTACCAATGTACAGACTCGCGGGTGCACCGACGGTAAATATGCCAATGTACAGACTTCGAAGTTGAACTGGTGGATGTACAGACTTCACTTCGTGCAAACTACAATGCAGTGTACAGACTTCAAACATGATGCACTGTATAGACTTCAAATGAGACTGTACAGACTTGGTCCGATGTACAGTGCAATGTATAGACTTTCGTTCAGTAGAGACGTTAAGAGAGACTGTACAAACTTTGACTTCAAAAGAGACGATGTATGAGACAGACGATGTATAGACTTCTAGACACTGTAGACTTAAACTGCGTGAGACGTTAACTAAGACGGATGAGAATGTATAGACTTTAATGAAGAATGCACACGATGCAAAGGACTCTGTACACACTTGGCCAATGTACAGACTTAGCAGTAGCATGATGGCGAGTGCTGTACAGACTTCATGTGCAATGGCCAACAATGTGCAGACTTAATGATCATGCAAGTGAGTGATGTATAGACTTGTGTTGCACATCGTAGGTAAAGATGAGGAGTGTATAGACTTTACCTTAAGACGCTGGATGCACAACCCAAACGATGTACAGGCTTGTTCCAGCAATGTACTAACTTAGAGTGAAGCACATATAGAAAGCAGTTGAGCAATGCACTAATGCAGGATAACACATCCATATGCCCAAGGCAGAACAATCATTCAGACCAATCATTCAGACACATATTCATGATATGCTATCATCAAAATCATTGAGTTCAGACTGCATGTCATAGTTAATGCATGAAACAAATACTGTATGAAGTAAACACATATGACATCAAACATATGAGACTCATAGTGTTTGTCATCATCAAAACACAATATCCAACAATGTCTCCCTTATAGAAGACAATAGGTTTGTCCCTGTTAGCCTTCTTCTTGTTTCGGCGTTGTCGCTTGAAGGTGATAATGAATGTTGTCAGCGACTCGATGCCGTGCTTCTTGGATGCACATGGAAGCTGGATGCAGCCAGGTGGCAAGTGTATACTCTTGCCGATAGCTCGGCTAATAAGATTAGCCTCGAAGTCAATCTGGTGCCTCTCGGGGCGATCTGGGGTTGACTTGGAGCCTAGGCGCAGCTGGTGAAGCTTGGCCTTTTCCTCGTCAACAGAGAAGAGATCATCATCGTCTTCCTCTGAGAGCCAACTGTTGCTCTTGCTCTTAATCACGGGGTACAGACTAATCCCCTTGAAGTAGAGCGCAACGTTGGCCAGGTTGCATTCTGCTGGTGTGAACGGTGGCAGGTCTGCAAAGACCGTATGTTGCTCCCCTTCCTTGGCATACTTGATGCATTGGTGGAGAGTTGACGGGACGACCCAATTTTCATGGAGCTAGGGTCTGCCCAGTAGCATTTTATAAGACGTGTTGGAGTCGATGATGTAGAATGTCGCCTTGGAGGTGAAATCATCGAGCACTAGGTCGACGTCCAGCCGGCCGAGGACGTCCTCGGTGTTTTGGTTGAAGCCAGATATCTTGACCGCCTGAACCTTCTGGAGATACGGGGTCAGATATAGAGACTTGAATGTCTTGAGCGGCATGATGTTAACAGCGGCACCTGCGTCCACCAGGATCTGGTTTACATCATGCCCATTGATCTTCCCCTTCATGTAGGGAGGACGGTTGTGGCACGGAAGAGAGAGCAGCATGTCTTTCTCGGTGCAGGAGATGGCGGTCGCGAATGCTCCATAGGCAGCCGCCTTCATTTCCACAGCATGTGCTTCATATGCTTCCGGCTCTTAGAGTATTTTGATAAGAGTTTCTCTTAGGTCCTTACTCTAAGCAATGGCTTCCCAAATTGAAATAATGGCAAGGAAGCGCTTCATCTGGTGGAGGACTTTCCGGTCAGCCCGGGCT
The DNA here is from genome assembly GCA_022559845.1 of Amorphophallus konjac. Taxonomy (NCBI): domain Eukaryota; kingdom Viridiplantae; phylum Streptophyta; class Magnoliopsida; order Alismatales; family Araceae; genus Amorphophallus; species Amorphophallus konjac. The sequence goes on from CM040127.1 coordinate 130,809,173, forward strand.
CGAGCATCCTCCAGAGAGGGTAGTATGTCAGGCTGAGCCTTCTCCGAGCTGCTGTGCTGTTCCCGGTCGGGAAGTTGCACTGCCTTGCCCTTACCACCAGGATTAGACTGACTTTGATCGCCAGCGGGCTCCTAGAACAGGGATGCCAATGACGGCTCTTCTGGGGGTGATTGGCGGGCTGGCTCATCCTTGCCGGACGGTCCCGCCGCAGTAGTCGGTACTGGCGCAGGGGCTGGGAGGCTAACAGTAGCCATGTCAATTCCGGAAGGATCGAAGATATCGGGTCCTTTTTGAATTTCTACTTCCGGAATGGGAGCCGGTTCCTCTCCTCGAAAGAGGATAATTCGCTGCGGGTCGAAGGTGGACGGAGAGATGGGTAGCTCGGGGATTCTCCCACGGCCTCTACCGCGTCCCCGGCCACGACCGGTGTGCTCTAGAGCTGGCTGTAGCCCAAGAGGGGCGGTTGTTCTTTGTCTTGTCCGCGAGGCTACTGGCTCGCCCCGCTGAGAAGCGTTGATGTTGTTAGGAGGTGGAATGGCCACCATGTTGCAGGTGCAGCGCCGAAGCATTTCTTCCAGCTGCTCTATGGTGATATCCTTATCTTTATAGTACAAGGAGAGCTCGTCCGGGATCACGAGTCTCTCGCCGTCCAGGAGCTTTTGGATCATCTCTTGGACCCAATTTCTGAGGCGGGCTCGTTTCCACATTTCTTCCCACGGGATGTAGCTGTCGAGTGGGAGAGCCCCGGTAGGACGAGGAGGAACGTATTCCTCCAGGTCATCAATGAGTCGATGGAGCCTTTGGAGAGGCGATGGCTCAGCTAGGGATTGCAGGGTGGCTGCTTATTCAGCTTGTTTCTTGAGCCGCCTTCTGAGGTTCTTCCTCCTATTTCTCTCTTGTCTCTTGGCAATAGCAGTCTCCAAGGGAGTATGAGGCTGAGGTGCTGGCGCCAGAGTTGATAAATCATGGTGAGGATATCTCCGAGCTGGTGCCTTTGCAGGGCGAGGTCAATGACTCTTCCTTGCCCGGATTTCGATCCAGGCACCTTCCGCTTGTTGTATCTGGAAGGTGGCATTGATCGCCTGCTCGATTACCTCGAGCGGCAATTCCTGGTATGCCGGAATACTAGGACTAGCGTCCGAAGACGTATACGCGGTTTGGTGCCTTACCCGCGGTGGCAGCGGGAGCCTACGAGGAGTCGGTAGGCTAGTGCTGGCGTCTGAAGACGTGTGCGCGGTTTGATGCCTTAGCCGCAGTGGCAACGGCTTTTTTTGGGGAGCGGACCAAGAGGTATGCTTGTTGTCTTGCTTCTTAGCTTTGCCTTTGTGATCATGTTGAGAGCTGGGACTGACGACAACTGACGGCGTTGCAAGACATTGTCGCTCTGCATAGTTATCCCGACTCTGCAGACTGGCTGAGCCTTGTGGCGGTGAGCCCGCCACTTCAATCAAAGCCGCCGAAGACTCTGAAGATGTCTCTTTTGTACTCCGGATTTTGGCAACGGGTAGGTAAAGAGGAACCGACGGCCCATCCGCAGAGGAGGTGTGACGAGGCTGAGGCGGGGTCTCACCCTGCTTTTGCTTTCCCTTCCTATCCACGGCTATCAGAGACGAAGATAGGACTAGGAGATGATGAGGGAGAGCAATGGAGCTCGATGTCGTCTCACCCACCAGAATGTCCTCTCGGTTGAGAAGGACCCGGAGGAGCCTAGCGGTATCTTCTTCAGGGAAAGGGAGAGACTTTAGCTGCCGCCAGGATCGTCACCACACAGCCAAAGTGGCTGGGGCTGGCTGGTTAGGTGCTGATGTCTGAGAGCCCCCAAGGGCCGGAGGAGCAAGAGAATGGATGACGTTGACCGAGAAGTCGGTTGGCTCTGCCTCTTGACTGGCATCCTGCTCTCTACGCCTCCGGAATCGCTCGAGCGCTTCTTGGTTATCAGTCCAGAACTCGAGCCATTCTGGAGGATGCTGGTAAGCCAGCTCGTGCCCATTCTCTTGAGGGGAGTCTGGCCACTCTGGCGTACTCCTAGCAGTGCTCACGGTCTCTTCGACAGCTTGCTGGAGCCTGACGAGCGACATGAAGTTTCCTTTCGGATCAATCTGCTCCCATTGGATCTGTGAGGTGTTGGACTTCCTCACAGGACTCGATCGGGTGGCAGATTCTAGCGTGGAAGGGGCAGTATTAAGGGTGACTACTGTCCCAATGGGTGTAGTCGGTAGGCGAGTCGCAGGGCATGATTTGCCCATTCTTGACGAGGATATCGAAGAGTCACCGGGTTCTCTCCCTGGAGAAGGGGAGAGGTCTCTGATCATGCCAGGCCTCCACCCTGGATACTAGATCGAACGTCCTCTTCGACTGGCGCTGGGCTCCTCTGACTCGTCGTTAGAAAGAGAAAACGTGGCCATCATGTGGATGACATTGGCTGAGTGGTGAGCCACGCGTGCTGCCTTGGCTGGCCTGGCCCACATATGTGGTTGCGGAGGATCAACGAGACCACTTTTCATTTTGACCAGGCCATCTCGGATCAGCTTCTGCACCTGGGTCTTGAAGACATAGCAATCTTTGATTGAGTGACCCAGCATGCGATGATACAGGCAATAACCGGGATCGTCGGTCTTCAGGGCCTCGTCCGGCTTGCAGATTTCTGGCAGCTCGACAATCTTATGGGCCATACAGAGGTCGAAGAGCATCTTCATATGTTCCTTCTTAAAGGAGAAGGGTGTCTTAATGCGCTCTGAGAAGGTGGGAACAATCGGCTTGTCCGCTGGCCTTTTGTCAGAGCGACTGGATTCGGCCTCCTTACGGGCCTTGGCTGTAGGGGTGAATTCTATGATATTCACCTCCTTACCGGGCTGGCGTTCTCGCGCTTGCTTCCCCTTTGCTACAGTATAGCTCAGGTTATCGGCGAAGAACATCTCTATTTCGGCGACTGCCGAATTGAGTTGGTCGAAGCCTTTGATATTGGTGCCGAGAAGCTTTTCATGGACCTCGGCCGCCAGACCTCGATGACATATGGTGATGGCATCCTCCTGAACGGAAGGATTGACACACCTCATGCTAAGGTCTCGCCACTTGTTGATGAATTCGAGGGTGCCCTCGCCCTTTTTCTGTCGAAGAGAACATACTTCAGGTAGGGAGACCTTTCACTCGGCCGTCTGAAAGCGGTCGAGGAATTTCTTCTGGAAATCCGCCCAGTCGATGATTGAGTTAGGCTTCAGGCAGGAATACCATTGAAAGGCAGTTCCCGTGAGCGAAGTGGCGAAGTAGTGGAGGAGACATGATTCGTCCAATGCTAACTCGCCCATGGCCGTAACATAGTAGGCCAGGTGTTCATGTGGCGATCCTTGCCCATCGAACTTTTGTAGCTTCGGGGGCTTGGAGTACTCTGGGGGAAGCTTTTTTAGCTGGTGGTGAAGCAGGTAGGGTACACTGTAAAGATCTACTATGACAGCCCCTTCACCATACTGGGTGAGCTTTGTCTCAACAATATGCTCAATAATCTGGCGTTGCGCCAGGAGGTTTTCAGGCACTGCCCTATTGGAGGCTCGTGGTTGGGCCTCAACCGGCGGTGTGCTAAACCTAGTTGCCAATGGGGTTCGGGCGATCGCCGCTGAGGTGTTGGTAGCATCACGGGCCACCGGGAGTACCGGTGCCTCAGCCCGGGGCCTAGCAGGTTGCTGAGGATAAAGGTCCCGTTCTTGGAGGAGGTGCTGCAGGAGGGACTTCAGATACTGGTTCTCCTTCATGAGAGTGTCGAGGGTCACTTCTTGAGGCTCGTTCGTAGGAGGGTCATTGTTGACTGGCTCTGCGTTGATAGGAGGGTCACGTTCTTCCACTGGGACCTCTTCCGCGCGTTCCGAAGCATGATGTCCGGTAGAAGTGTCGATGTGACCTGCTGGGGGAGGCGGCAGAGCATGATGGCGCGGCCTCCTGAAGTTGAACAGAGGCTGGTTCAAGTTGTCAGACTGGGTGTCCGACTGGTGTAGCACGCGAACACTCGAACCGTGTCATTGATGAACCAGGCCGTCCGCTTCCTGCGCATGTGCCGCTCAGGGCGGATAGACGTCCCTAGTCTGTAAAAGACCGATTTGCATTGCGGAGGGGGCTCACTTCCAATACTAGTCAGAGGAGAACCCTGGATAGGCTGCTGGAGGGCCCAGGAACGGGCTCGCCTTTGCCTCCGCTCACTTGTGCGGGGGATATTAGACGACTGGGCATCGTCAGACGATGCTACTGTGAGGCCAGTCGCAATCCATCTGATGCCGCGTCTAAGTACTCGTAGGGGGTTTCTAATACGCGCCCTCCGAATGGCCTAAGCTTGTTCTGGGGTGACCCAGATTTTTCTCAAGTCAGGTTGCTGGTCTCCCTTGTCGTCATTTTTCTGACGAGTTGTCTTGGGAGGCCGTGTGACGGGCTGCGGTGGGTGCCCTCGGGCTGCCGTTGAGGAACCCACTCCTTTGAGCTTCGCCCCATCCTCTCGTGTTTGCCGTAAGAGGTCAAAATGATTGGAGGTGGGGATGGTGGAAATGGTCCGTTCCTGGGGTATAATTGGTTCACCCCCGTCGAGACGGATCTTCAAGTCACCGACAAGAACCGTCTTCCCGGAGTTGCCAGTCACAGCAGTGAGCCGTCTGCCTTTGTGGCCATAGAGACGCTTCTTCTAAGGAGCTGAGGAAGACCCCCCCCCCCCCCGAGATGGTAGACCGAGAAAACCCAGCCTGGAGCGACCGGCAGCGTGAAGCTATCAGTCAGAGGTACTCGGACCAGCCCCCGGGATATAAAACCCACGTCGGGAGTCGATGACTGGGCGACTCAGGTATAATCCTTCGCCCTCGTCGATAAGAGTGTTACCGATGCTCGAAATGATGCTCTTGCACCGGGAGGCGACGCCAACGGAAGGGCTGAGGTGCCGATGCCCCGGGGTCGAGGAACCGCGGTAGCTGCCGGTGTAGTCCGGGCTCGGGTCGGAGGATGCGAGGAGGGTGCTGAGGAACCTTGCCCCCTAGGTAGGAGACCCACGGGGAGAGCCAGCTCAACTGGAGCCCAGAATCGGGGTCCTGAATGCAATATCAGGGAGCCACGAACTCGGGGCTGGGAACCCACACCGAGAGTCGACTTTGCTGGGGTTTGGGGTCGGAAACCCGATGAAGAGGCTGAGGAGCCATGGACCCGGGGCTGGAAGCCCGTGTTGGGTACCGGCTTGGCGGGAGCTCGGGGTTGGGAACCCGAGGCGGATGCTGGGAAGTCGTAGACCTGCGGCTGGGAGCCCGTGTTGGGTGCCGACTTTGCTGTGGCTCGGGGTTGGAAGCCCGAGGAAGATGTTGAGGAGCCGTGGACCCAAGGCAGGGAGCCCATGTTGGGTGCCGGCTTTACTGGAGCTCGGGGTTGGGGACCCGAGGAAGGTAGTGGGAAGTCGTGGACCCAGGGCTGGAAGCCCGTGTTAGGTGCCGGCTTTGCTGGGCCTCAGGGTTGGGAACCCGAGGAAGATGTTGGGACAATGACCGAAGTCCGGGGCACGGGGCCTGTGCCTGAGATCGGACGAGGCTTGCCCCGGGGGCTAACGCTTACCAGGGCCAGGGTTGATCTGGGGGCCCTGTAGGGGCCAGTGGTGGCAGTCCGGTGCCTGGCACTCAGGCGGGACACTGGTGCTGGATGCGCGTATGGCGCATTGGCCACGGGAGCCAATGGAGAAACTAGAGTTGGCTGAGGAGCAGCCACATGGATCACACCAAAAAAGTAGGGCGATCCGATGACAGGGGCGAAGCTGTCGAAAGCAATTGGTGTCGCCAAGTAGCCCACTCGGGCGTGGGTGGCAATGATGTTGGGACCGTAGGTGACGGTCGCCATGGTTGCTGGGAAGCTGAGTACTGCGGAGGTGAGGATTGCTGATAGTCGCCGAGCACGGTCTGACAGTCAGAACGTGAACCGGAAGCTGCTGGAGAATGCGCGCACGAGTACCCTCCTCTGCCTCTCCTGCAAGGACAGGGAAAGGGCACCAGGGCTTCAGGGCTGGCACAGACTTTTCTTCAGCAAAAAGAAGGAAGGCGGGAGAGCTCCCACCGGGCGTGCCATCCTCTCTGTTACGCATGTTTTTATGCCGAATGATCGGGGTGCAGGAAGGGATACAGCGGGGAAGGAAAATACGGGAGTTTGATATATCTCGGGTATCCTCCTTACGGTTGCATGCCTCTCACGGCGGTATCGGGCACTCTCCTTTTACAGAAAGTCGAAAAGGATCGAATAGCACGAAAGTGTCAGGGTAAGGGTTGACCAGACAGGGTGCGGGCGTGCCAGTCGATTTCTCGACAATCACCCATGGAACCAAGGGTTGACCGGGGAAGCGCCACCAGGGCGCGGCACGTGGGCTCGGGCGATCGGGCGACACGTGGAGAGAAGGGGTTCCGTGGGTGCGAGTGCGTAGGTGATTATGGGTATCGTGTACTGGACGTCTTTCCCCACCATCCACAAGCAACCGATGTTTATTTACATAGGATTGAATCCGAACACCTTTGTTTTGTGTTGAAGAAAAGTCTGTACATATGTCTGAAACCGTGGGTAGATGGCCGGGGGCATTCTGCAGCTGTGGGTGTGCTTTCGACTAGGGGGTGTTACTGGGGTTAGGATGTTAGGCACAGATGCTGAGTGGTGTAGGTAGGAAGCTGGGGGCCTGAATGTGGGTGCTTGTATTTCACTGGCTTTATGATGGGCCACATGGGCTTTACATATGTGCCTAGGTGGCCAAAGTACAATGGGCGCAAGCCGCGGGACAATTTCGACACGTGGGTCGGTCCCCGGGTCATTGCGTAATGAGGCGGGTATCCGCGTGTCATATGGGAACTCTTTATAGAGGGATTGGTGTGGGCACGACTGCCTTGGTGGCCAGATGGGACACGGACTGGAACCGGGTAGAGGTCAGACGCGGCTCGAGGTGAGCGGTCGGGTCCGGGTCTCGGATGGCAAATGTCGTGATGCTGGAGAGTCGAGGTCAGCCCCGGGACTATGATTCCTAGGCCAGAGGTCCGACTAGACTTGATTTATTAGTCTAAGGGGCCAACGGCCTGCTGGGAGGTGAACGGTGGGCACGTGATTCCGTGCCGAGATCTCTTACGGCATTACGGAGTGCCCTTCGTCACCGTCGTAAGTTGGCGTACACAGGCAGACCCGGGATGCAGGTGTATTTACTGTTGGCGTAGTCATCTTTCATGTGGTAAGGATGGACTTGGTGTGAGACGGCTAAACACCATGTGAGGCAAGTATATGTGACATACCCTCGACGTGTGTGAGCTGACTAGCAAGCCAACCGCCCGCGCACTTAGCTTCTCGCGTCCCCGACCCTTGCCAAAGGCCTCCTGAGTCCGAGGGTGTGACAATTAGGCCGGGGGGTGTTTGTCCGTCCGTTCGTGTATCCGCTTGTGCAAGCCCTTGATCTTTTTCTTGCATGTTGCCTCATGCCCCTTGAGCTTCTAAGGGGGGGAAATTTATAGGAAGTTGAAGGGGTGGGGGGTAAGGTTTAGGCGGACCAAGTTGGCGGTTCAACTTGGTCCAGGTAAACCCCCCAAACAGTGTTATTTTATTTTATTTTTATATTTTTGTGTGTGTGTAATGGAAGTGGGGAGATGGGGTTAGGCAGACCAGTCCCTTGGGCTGGTATGGTCCGCCTAAACCCCTCCTCCAGGGGGGGTTAGGCGGACCAGCCCCATGGGCTGGTCTGGTCCGCCTAAACCCCTCTTCGGAGGGGTAAAAATTTTTTTTTTTTAATTTGGATGGTGTTTAGGCGGACCAACCTGGGGGTCCAGGCTGGTCCACCTAAACTGCTTCCCAGGGGGGGTTTGGGCGGACCAAATGGTCCTATTATTTTTTTGGTTATTTTTTTTTACCCAGGGGTTTAGGCGGACCAGCCTGGGGGCCCAGGCTGGTCTGCCTAAACCCCTCCCTAGGGGGGTTTAGGCGGACTGGGTTGAGGGAGAGGGAGCGGGCGGCCCCTCCTCTATAAAATCCTAATTTTTGTTATTTTTCTTCCTAAATTGGATAAGATGAAAAGGACAAGAGGATACTGGAAGGATACTAGTTGACCGGCCACGTGCGTGCGAGGAACGCTGGTGTTGTGACTGACGTAACCCCGGGACTTCGTCTTCGTGAGTTCTTCCGTGCACGGGTACGACGAACGGATCCTTGCACGAACCTTGGGCCGTGGGATTGGGAATTCGCACGAACTGGGACTGGGGTGGACTGTCGGGCCTTCGAGCTGGGGAGAGGGTGCGGCCCCAGGTGAGTTCGCCCTCCCCCGGGGTGCGGCCGGGCCCCGAGGTGAACCAGCCCTGGACGAGCTGCAACCACGAGGGATGGCCCCCGGCGGTCTTCCTTCGTCGTCTGGGGATGTCCTTTGAAGGGCACGGAGCTCCGGGATGCTGAGATGGCCCATGGGGGCCGATGTTCTTCGAGTCATAGTAGCCGCTCACAAGGTGTTCGGGCAAATGACCGACACACCTCGGGTTGCCGAACGGGCCGCGTAGGTCACCGACAGGCCTTGGATTTGGCCTAGGGCGGAGGGTAGAAGCCCATAGGGGCTGGGAGGAGGCACCTTGGGCCCATGGGCCTTGCCTCATGCTACGTGCCATGTTGTACGGTGGGTTGGCAGGGTAGTCTCGGGTTGGTCCGAGAGCTAACTCTAAGTGGCTCATTGCCACGTGTCGGAGGGTCGGGGGTGGCCCCGGCTTGCTGGGGGGTCGTTGTAGGACCCAATTAGTGTACTGAAACCACGGGGTGGCCCGTGGGTTGGTGTAGAAGGGTTGAAACATGTGCGCCTACAAGATGTTCGGTAGAATGCCGAACACATGTGTGTGAGCCGTACACACGTACTGCGGGCCTCCCAAGCCTGTGGTTGACCTATTTGGGTCTCCCTTTGACCTTGGAGGGTTGAGAGAAGGCATCCCGGGGTAGGCCCCTGGCCTTTTCACTGAGTGCCACGTGGCGTGGCTTGTAGTCAGAGAGCCCCCGGGCTGGCACGGGTGGTTGTGTAAAATGCAGGCAAAGTCCGCAACTTAGGAGTCGGGAACGGTCCTGATTGACTGTTAATGCCATTGTATACCTCGGCTAGCGGGTCGGGGCCATTGGCCAGGCCCACTGGGTTGTCAGAGGGCCCAGGTAGCCCATGCCTTGAATGTGTTTGAGAAAATTCCCGAACTCTTATTTCTGGGTATTTTGCTGGGGAAATTGTCTGGGTACAACAACATCACAACTCTAGAAGGGTCTACAACATTCCTTAGGGACCCAGTGAAATTTCAACACTACTTTTTGATGAGTAGTGATAGGCAGATCTAGAGGGGAGGGGTGAATAGATCAACCCCTTCTTTTTGGAAATAACAACTAGATAAAAACTTGTACCAGTAAAGCAGGAACACACACAAGCTAGCGAGCTAAATGCAAGGAAAATGATCAAAGCGTTCCTAAGCAAGCATCTAGCTACAAGACACGATAGAAGGCAAACCACAAGAACACAAGATTTTAAAGTGGTTCGGTCTCTATCCATAGACCTATGTCCACCCCTCACTTCAACCAAGTGAGGCTTCACTAGTGCAAAGGCACTACCGCTGATTCACAACTTCCAACAGAGAGACACACTCTCTAAACTCCGCTGCCACATAGCTTGAGGGTACACAACCCAAAACCCACAGACCGGTGAACACACCGTCTTTCTTCCTACTCCCAGGTAGGGAGCAATAATATGAGTATGTGTTTTTTAGAAAAACAAAACTGTAAAAGAGACAACCAGACAGAGTATGGCTATAAAGTTCTATGGGAGAGAAAACTACTGTCTGGGAGAGAACTGGATGACGCCTTGGTTTTCTTCTTCTTCTTCCTGGTTCTTCACCACGATCTCAAGAGGAAACGATGAACTTGCTTCCCAGCTTTCAAGGGCACCTGATGAAGCTTCAACATATGATATCTTCCTTGCTGTGAGACCTCTTGAGATGAAGAAGATGGTTTGCTACTTTTCCGTCACTCCAGCGGTAGGACGAAGACCATATCTCGCCAGAAGGCCACTCCGCGGTCCTGGCTCACCTTCCCTTGTTTTTATCCTTTTTGCTCAGCCAAGAACTGGAGAATATTTCACTCTTCGTCTCCCTTGTTCTACAAGTTATCTCCCACTATATCTGCTTGCAGAAAACCATGCGCAGGATGTCACAGTCACACTGGCCAGTCTACTTCAACAACTCCTTGTACTTATCTTCTGTGCGCCCCATGTTTGTGGGTAGTTAGGTAACCAAATCTGCAAAGGGACAAACACCTGGAGGATTTTTGTGCTACCCAATCAGATCCTCTGCAATTGTCAGCTTCCAGAAGGTTTTTCAAGAGCGATCGGATCCTCCACGACGGGTTGCAGATCTTGAAACGTGGACGCGACGGGATCCAGATCCGTTCTGGACGAGCTTGAAGGTGTCGACACATTCAGTCAATGTGTCAGGACACCTCTTTGAAATCATCAAAGAGGCTTGGCTTCAGCACAAAGCGCGTCGGCACATTGATGGCCGTGTGCCGAGACCGTCGCTACGCCCGTGTGCGACTCACGCCAATGTGTCGGGACATCAATGGGATGTGTCGGAGCATGTACACTAGCCATAAGTAAAACCATTGGGCTGAACCGAAGGTGTCGAGACACTTTCTTAGTGTGTCGACACATGCTGCAAGACATAGGCCAAACAGAGACTGCATAAACGCTAGTTTCTTCTGGTTGTGCCAACACATCCAGATGATGGGTCGACACATTTAGTAAGCTTCTCCTGTACATGTCCAAACCTGAAATTTAACAAGGTGATTAGTCATACAACAAAGATCTAATAATGATTTATGGTAGTTATCATCAAAACCAGGGGACAACATTCTCCCCCTTTTTGATGATGACAACCATGAGTCATTATTTTAAATATTCATATGGCATTAAGGCGCTTCAGATGAGTAACATCAATCAAAAAGGGTTTTGTTTTGCCATTCAATAGGAAGCCATTCATTTACTCATCAACCAAAGCATCAAGCAATGTCATGCACTTTTATCGAAGAACAACTTTTCACAAAAACTTTTCATTCCCAAAGAAAACTTTTCATTCATAAGATTTTCATTCAAACATTTATACAAGCTACACTAGATGAACCTAACTATATGCCCATGAATGCCCGTGAATGCCAGATGAGGATTTTTAAGCACTCTCATTTTTCATTCTCTTTTCCCCCTTTGTCATCAACAAGGAGGGGTTGGACGAGGAGGTGAAGTCTCGCGATCAATGACACCCAAGAGGGGGGGTGAATTGTGTGATAAGAAATTGTAACAAAACTTTAACTGATTTAAACAAGTGTGAAGAACAACAACAAGGAGGTTTAGATCTATATAGAGACTGTTAGATCTAATAATATCTATCACACACAACAGATCCTTGGTATCGTGGCGGAGGTGTGAATCCGAAGATTCTACTCACACAAGGTGTTATCTTCCTGACAAGGTTTACCTTGTCGATCTGAACCTACCTTTTAATATACTAGAGATCTGATGTGAAGATGATAATTTGTGCTAGATCTAACTCGAGATACAAAAAGATATAATCTATGTGTGTGCTTGCACAGAATAGAGATAGGAGAAAGGGATCAAACCATATAAGAGACAATGATTTTTAGGTGGTTCGGATGCAATGACGGTAACCTACGTCCACCCCTCACGAACTGTGAGGATTCACACACTATCTTGTATGGGATTACAAGATCTGAACACACACACACACACACACACACACGTAGGAGTATAGGAACTCCAACAAAGGTGCAAGCGCACCGAAACACACACAGATCTGACAGAAAACAAACCCACACACACACACGGATCTAAGAAGATCCACACACACACAATTATTTAGAGATTACAAGAACACACACTTGAAGTTTGAAGAATATGAATGTAGAAACACCAAAAGAAAAACTTTGATTTTTGCTCCACCTGAGTAGGTGATGAAGATTATGGATGAAGCTTGGATCTCCACTTGATTTGGGGTTGATTGGCCTCAGATTCCACTTGAAAAGCTTGTAGATGGATGAAGAACTCCTTGCATGAAGTACTGTTCACGGAGCTACAGTAGTAGCCTTTTCTCCCCTTGATAGCTTCCTTAATCTCTCCTTGGTAAAATGGGGTTTCTTTGCCCCAAGAGTTGCTTTTATACAACTAGGATGGTCAAGGACAGGCCAAGACACAGATCCATAATTCCAGACATGTCTGGAGACTTTAGGGATTAAAATAACATTGATAGATGCTTCAGCCTCGTGGAGAAAACAAGGTCAACAATGGAGTCTTCGAAGCTGGCGGTCGACTAGAATTTTATAGAGTTGAACCTTTTAACGCCGGGAAAACTGATCGACTGGGCCCTGTCCGGCGGTCGACCGCTCGTCTAGAAAACCTGTAATTTGACGATGTTAGCCAATGAATCATAGCTTGAAAGCAAATTACTTTGAGACCATTTGTTCAAAACAATATGAGTTGGATTTACATATCTTGGGCATTTTTGGGGCAAGGTGGATTTAGGCTTTTGCTTGGATGAAAGATGACTTTGTGAGTGGTTTAAGCAAGTTATCAACATAATTGTAACACTGGGGTTTTATTATCATCAAAATCATCTGGAGAGACTCAACAATCTCCCCATTTTTGATGATGACAACACTCTATAGTACGAATGCATTGGCATGCCTTAATTTAAACAGATTTGGAACTAAGCAAGGCCGATAGGCCACAAGGTGATTAAAGCAATGATTCATTTCTAGAGGCAAAAAATAACGCAAACCATTCAACATAACAACGCAAACCACTCAACATTGTTATTTGCCAAATAGAGAAGAAATGAGAAACAAGAGGCAACCATTTGATATCAAATACCAATTGCATTCATTTCATCATTTCATTACAAGGTACATTGATGCTTGAGAGAATGCAAGATGTCTAGACATCAAGACAAAGTGAAATGCAAGACTGACTTCACAAAAATGTTTCTCACAAATGATCATTCATACAGAACATAAGAACATGCATGCATAGCAAACTATATTGACCTGCATAACTACTTCTCCCTCTTTAGCATCATCAAAGGAGGGGATAGGATAGACGAAAAGAGAACCTGAAAGACACAAGACCTAAGGACACAGACTGGAAGAAAAAAAAATCCTCAATGTCCATCTGCAAGAGGGTGATCCTCAGGAGGAGGAGGCTGATATCCAAGGCGACGGCGGATGTCCTCATTAGAATGGTCTTGAAGCTGAAGATGATCCTGAATATGGGCAATGGAGTTGTCACGGGCTGCATCACGGCGCTGCATTCCAAGAAGTGTTAAGTTCATGATGTGGAAGGCCTGGCTAGAATCAGCAACACTGTCTGTGAGGGTAGTCACATGGGTGGAGAGTGTGGTCATGTGAGTAGAAAGGGTATCCAGAACGGTGGAGAAGGAGTCGATGCGAGTTGACATGGTGTCAATCACATTCCCAAGTGTCTCAATGTGATCCCCAACGGTAGAAAGTCGATCCCCAAAGGCATCCACTTGAGTTTCCAGCCCAGTAATACGCCTATCAAAAGTCTCATAGTCTACCCACGATCGATGTCCGGCCCCCTGAGTAGAAGACTCCCCATGAAAGGACAGTGGTAGAGGAGGCATCTCAGGATCCATATGGTGAGGTGAAGGGTGAGGAGGCTGACCCTCCACCTGGACTGGAGGGGGGAGTTCCCCTTGAGCTTGCTGCTGCTCCTGTTCTTGTTCTCCTTCATGGACTGCATCTTCCCCATAAACGGGCACATCCCGGCGTAACTCACCATCGGGACCATAATAATATCCAAAATCTATAAAAATCTTATGCTCATTATATATATCATCTTGTTGAACATAAATGAACTGTTCATCTGCCAAATTGATCCCAGCATAGATGAATATGGCGGTCAACTGTGAAGCATAGGGCAAGGATCTCCGCAAATAGGTTCGGCAAGTTCCAATCAGATTCATCATGAGGCGACCCATGTTGACTTGAATCCCATTCATAACATTGTAAAACAGAAACTTGTGAATCTCTGTCACTTCATTTTTACTGTCACTCTTTGGATAACTGAGGGTGGTAAACATATGGTGCAATATACGCTGCAATAGTGGAAAATGATTTGCATTCAATATGATTAAGTTGCTGACACTTTGCACGTAATCACAACTGGTCATAGCAAGAAAAGTTTCCACAACAGCACCATGACCAAAAACCATGTCGGCTCCTCTAGCCGAAACTCCTAAGGCATGCTCAAACAGATTCGGAGTAATATGAAGTTTAACACCTTGAACAACTGTATATAATTCCTCGTTTCTTTCGACCAAATTTTCATAAAACTGATGCACTAGATTGGGGTAATATTGGGTATATCTAGTGACAAAATCAATCCAACCTGGTTGAATCTCAAAGACAACACATAAATCGGACAAAATCTTGTTCACGTCATTGAAGTCGACATAACGAGGGTCGATAATGGGCCGTGGAGGCTACCGAGGTGCTCGCGGAGGTACGGGAGCCCGCTGTGGTGGATGAGTTGGGGCCTCTCATCTTTGTCCACTGGGTTCCCCTTGGGCAGAGCGCTGAGAACTCCGTCGAGGCGGCATCCTGAACTAGAGAACCCGGTGTGGAAACCCTTGAGGAAATGATCTCAACCCTAGGGAGGAAGATGGACTAAGGGACACTCCAAGGGCTTGAAATGGCATTCTCCATAGTCTGGAACCTAGGGAGTAGCTCCACGAACGCATGAATAGCCAAATGGATTTCATCCTGAAACTGTGACGAACACGCCAGATCCTTTGCGGGTGGAGGAAGGATGAGGTTTAGGGGCTTGAGAGGTGGAGTTTGGGTGTTTTAGGGTTGGATAAATATGTTGGAGAGAGAATGAGGGCGATGGAATGAAAGAATAGGGTGTAAGGACCCCTTAAAAGAAGGGTCGGTTGATGGTTCAACCGGATTGGATCGCCGTCACCGGTCGTCCGGTACAGGTGCGACGATCGACCGTGGTGATTATTTTATATTTTTATATTTTTTTATTGTTTTAAACATCATCAACCGTCCTTCTAGATTATACCATCATCATGAAAACAAATAGGAGAGGGAAGGACTTGGAATGAGAGAGGGTAGGGATTGAGAGAATTTTCTAACTCTCCCTCAGAAAGTGCCTTAGATCCGACAGTCATACGGGTCCACATTTATTTAATCAAGGAATATTCATCCTTAGAAGGATTTTCAAGGAGGGCTGTATGTATAAATACACTCAAACATGCAGGGATGTAAATACACACAAGGTATTGAAAATAAGTACATACAATATGCATGTTAATCTACCCTTTACGCATATGAGTTTATATAAATGCAACCCTTACCCTAAGTGCAGACCTATGTATGTATGCTCTCACCCTTGCAAATGCCAAGTTCTCTTCTTATCTTGCTGAATTGATCCTGGTTTAGGGGTTTTGTGAAAATATTAGCTAGCTGATTGTGTGTGTCAATGAAATTCAATTCAAAGACCCCTTTTCCTACATGATCTCTCAGAAAATGATGTCGAATGTAAATGTGTTTTGTCCTAGAATGTTGAACACGATTTTTTGACAAATTGATTACACTGGTATTATCGTACAGGATTGGAACACATTTCATTTCAACATCCAAATCAAGTAATTGATTTTTGTTCCAAAGTACTTGGGCTCCAAAACTTCAGGCGGCTACATATTCAGCCTCGGCTGTTGAGAGAGCTACTGAATGTTGCTTCTTGGAGGCCCATGAAACTAGGCACCCACCAAGAAACTAGCAGTACCCACTAGTACTTTTACGATGTACAATACATCCGGCATAATCTGCATCGGTGTATGCAATCAAATCAAATAAACTACCGATGGGAAATCACAAGCCAAAATCTATTGTGCCAATTAAGTAACAAAAAATGCGTTTAACAAGCATTAGATGAGATTCTTTAGGACATGACTAAAAATGAGCACATAGACATACGCTGAATTGAATGTCAGGGCTGCATGCTGTGAGATACATTAGTGATCCGATCATACCTCGAGATAGTGTGGGATCTACTATTTTACCATTTTCATCTTTGTCTAACTTCGTGGATGTGGCCATCGGAGTTGACAGGGGTTTTGCTTCAGCCATCCCATATTTTTTTATCAGCTCTAATGTGTACTTAGCTTGGTTTATGAAAATGCCTTCAGATGTTTACTTCACCTCTTTTGAAACCATTTTCAATCAGGAAGGAGGTGAGCCTTTCATACCATGCTTTTGGAGCTTGCTTCAACCCGTACGAGGCCTTCTGCAACTTGTGCACATGCTTTGGATGTTTTGGGTCTTCAAAACCTGAAGGTTGCTCTACAAATATATCCTCTTTGATGTAACCGTTAGGAAAGGCAGATTTAACATCCATTTGAAATAATTTGAAGTCGAGAGAGCAAACAAAGGATAGTAGAATCCGGACTACTTATAACCGAGCAACCGGTGCAAATGACTCATCAAAATCAATACCCATTTCCTGGCTATACCCTTTGGCTACGAGCCGGGCCTTGTTCCTAACAACCAATCCCGTGTCACTCAACTTGTTTCTAAAAATCCAACGGATTCCTATTACGGGTTGATTCTTAGGATGCGGCACAAGAGTCCATACTTCGTTTCTTTCGAACTGGTGCAACTCTTCGTGCATAGCATGGATCCATGATTCATTTTGAAGAGCTTCATGAATATCCTTAGGCTCTTCTTGGGAGATAAGGGCCATCAAATCCTTTTCTTCAACTTGCCTTAGAGAAGATCTAGTTCTTACCCCATCTTCAGGATTACCTATGATATTTTCAGCTGTGTGATCTTTCAAGAACGTGGAGGAACTTGGCAAGTCGGGGTGCTGCACTCGCTATTCTTGAAGTGTATCAATTGTTGGATCTTCATCCTTTTCACTTTTGCCGGATATCCCTTCAGTTGATTCATCCTTAATCTTAGCATCATCTAAGCGTTTGGGAGCTTCATCTGCATCCAAGGTAGAAAAAATTTGATTTGTCAATTTTAATTCAGATTCATCAAAAATAACATGAGGACTTTCTTCAACAACTAAAGTCATTTTATTAAATATCCTGTAAGCTCTAGAATTTAATGCGTAACCTAGGAAGATTCCTTTGTCACTCTTTTCATCAAACTTACCTAGGTTTGACTTACCATTGTTCAGAATATAGCAAGGGCATCCAAAAGGTTTGAGATAGGAAATGTTTGATTTCTTACCCTTGTAGAGCTTATATGGGGTTTTCTTCAAGATCGGCATTACCATTGCCCTATTTATGATGTAGCATGATGTACTTACCGCCTCAGCCCAAAAGTATTTGGGTAGGGAGTTCTCACTTAACATGGTCCGAGCCATGTCTATCAATGTTCTGTTTTTCCTCTCCACTACTCAATTTTGCTGAGACGTCCTTGGTGATGAAAAGTTGTGTGTATATCCTTATTCCTGGGAAAAACTGTTGAAATCATGATTTTTAAATTCACCACCATGATCACTCTGAATTGTGGTGATCAAGTATCCCTTTTCATTTTTGATTTTCCTACAAAACACTTGAAACTCCATCAAGGCATCACTTTTAATGGCTAAAAATAACACCCATGTAAATCTGGAGTAATCATCAACAATTACAAATCCATAAGATTTTCCTCCTAGGCTGGATGTCCTAGTTGGACCAAAAAGGTCAAGGTGCAGCAGTTCTAAAGGCTTAGCTGTAGAAACATTATTTTTATTTTTGAAAGATATGCGTGTTTACTTGCCTTTTGTCCAAGCCTCACAGATATTATTACTTTCAAATTTTAATTTAGGCAACCTATTTACCAAGTCATGTCTAGACAATTTGGAGATTACTCCAAAATTAGCATGGCCTAGTCTTCGGTGGCATAGCCATGCATTATCATGGTTGTTTGCTACCAAGCACACATCATCACCAACAACATCATTAAGATCAACCGTATACACATTGTTATTCCTTTTGCCGATGAATCTAATTTGATTGGAGATTTTATTCATGACAAGGTAATGAGTTTCGTCAAAAATAATTTTACAACCCTTGTCACACAGCTGGCTTATACTTAAAAGATTGTGGTTTAAATCCTTCACCAAGAGCACATTTTCGATATGAATTTCAGAAGTCTTACCTATGTTGCCAATTCCAATAATCTTACCTTTGTTCTTTCCACCAAAGGTAACTAAGCCTCCATCCTTATCTTACAGATAGAGAACACTTTCTTGTCCCCTGTCATATGCCTTGAGCAACCGCTATCCTGGTTCTATTTGCTCCCCCTGGCTTCAAGGCATATCTGCAAGAACCAAAATTATCAAGCAATTTATTTTGGTACCCAAACTAATTTGGGTCCATAAGAGTTAGTCCAATTTTACATATATCTTTTTCTGGTCCAAATAGCATGATTTCTTTGATTGTTCTATTTGAACCAACAATTACCAATAGCATGACCAAATCTACCACAATGAAAGCAGTTGACATTTGAAAATCTTCTTTGATATCTATGTGGTTTAGGTTGGACATGTTTTGGCTTGGAGTGTGAACATGATGCATAGTTGTTTTCTTTCTGATGAACATAGGATGTTGTAATCTTATGCTCAAATGATTTTTTGTTCAAGGGGATATACCCCAAACCTTGTTTTTGGAAGTTAACCTTAATTCCCAACAAATTATCTAAGTTTTGTTTGCCTTTGACAAACCTAGATAGGGTGGACTGTAGTTCAGCTACTTCTTCAACCAAGCTCACGTTTCTCTTTTCAAGTTCTGAATTTGTGGATTTCAGAACTCCTTCATTTTTCAATGTTTCAAAATCTTTTTCCATTTTAGACAATTTACACATCAATTCTTCTTGACTTTTCTCACAATCTGAAATTATTTGTAACGGGTTTTCTTTTTCTTGTGTTAACTCGAACCATTCCTGTTCCAATTTCTCAAACTTAACAGAAGTACCCTCATGTGTTAAATCTTCAATTTTCTTTTTGAGATTTTTATTTTCAGATCTGATTTTTTTGTATTTCGTATACTTCTTTTCATATTCTGATTCTCATTGTTCATTTGAAATAAAATTAGGATCAGAATTTATCTCAGTTGAATCATCTTCGTGTGTCATGAGGCACATGCTTTCCACGAGCTCCTCCAGCTCCTCGTCGGACTGTTCGTGCTCTTCATCGCTCCATGTGGCGATTGATACGTGTGCATTTTTACATGTTAATTTATGTTATACACACTTTTTATGAGCCTTAATATTAATAAATATGTATTTATCACACTTAATTCCAATCTAGATTAAAATATTCAGTTTGATGGAATTAAGTGATTTTAATAAATAAATTTACTTATTTTGCATAAACGAAGAGGACGATGGCAAGAAATCTACAAGTTTACACAATAATGGGCCAAAGTCCATTAAGGTTGAAAAGAAAAAAAAATAAGAAAAAGAAAATACAAATGGGCCAAAAGCCCATGGGCTTGTTTAAAATAAAAGAAAAAAATAAATAAATAAAAAAAGAAAGTAGGTGACTCATTATAGGAATATATATATAAGATATTATTTATAATATCATATATATATATATATATATATATCTTATATTGTCCCTTGCCTCTGGCTTGAAAGCCATCATTGATCGGCATTTTGGGCCATCTCATTTATAGCATTTGTTTGTCACGCAAATAATTACTGCGCATCGTTTGGGAAAGGAAGGAATGGGCTGAAATCTCCATATCTAATCTAGGTGTAGATCGAGCAGACTTCATGAATCATTCACATTTCTATAAATAAGCCCTCCGGGTCAATTACTGATATCATATATATATATATATATATATATATATATTGCATGCTGTGGCTGTCACAAGCCAACCCTTCTCACGCAAATGGGGCATTTCTCACATGGCCAAAGCCTCTTCATGCGACTGCCTTTTCTCCACAGAGGGACCCCATGCGCTAGCGGCAGGTCAACGCGAATGGCAAAAGGCCATTCCCTAGCGTCTTCACGGCGCAAGGCCCAAGCGGTTGACAGCTGGCGAGGGTGGCTTCGTCGGCAGCTTCTCCATGCGGCAAATGGTAGGTGGATGGCGAAGTCAGCTCGCCTGTGGGCTTCGACGTGGGCGAGTGCGGCTTGGTGGCAGCATGTGGCTTTCCCACACGGTCAGCAAAGGCAGGAGGTCGGCAACGTGAGCGGATGCGGTCTTCATGCTGGTGGGTGACCAGGCCAGCGTTCAAACACAGGATTGCGGGTGTGACAGGCGGCCAAGCAGCAAACACGGCGGGCAACGTGGAGAAAAAGAGATAAAAGATAAGAAAGAGAGGAAAGAAGAGAAGAAAAAAATGTATGGTGGCTTGGGTTTTCAACAAAAGCTGTAAAATGGGAAATGGGTGTTCACATATAAAATTGGGTTAGTTTTAGCCCTATAAAATGGGCTTATATTGTGTTATGGAGGAGAGTTCTTTTGGCCTTAGGATGGGTTACGTAGGAGAGCTTTTGGTTGTGGGTTTTGTGTTTGTATTAGTGTGTTGTTATGAATATTTTTGAAATCTTAGCTATCTTAGCATTTCATAGCTTTTTTACATGCATTTATATTTTCATTTAGATTTGTTTTCTTCTGCAAAGTTGTTCATCCTTGAGTGCTCTTCATTTTCTATTTATACCACTTCGTCTAAATATCCCCTGTTTTTGAGTTATTTTCTGTTTTGTAACTTGTTGTTCTGCACTTTTACTGTTCATCTATGATTTTCACAGATCTTCTCTCTTAGTTTTCACACTCTTCTGATCCTTGTCTCTCTCTGGGTTCTTCATAAAAGTTGTTCATCTTTTCAAACTCTTCACATTTTGTTTCTTTCTCTTTCTCTAATTCTCCACCGTTTTAAAGTTATAATCAATTTTCAAAAGTTTAATTTTTTAAGCTTTTACACTGTTTATCCGCGCCCCACCTCCTATTCTTCTTGATTTTTAACCATTTTCCTCTCATTTTCTGTCTCGGCATTCTTCAGTAATCTTTTTCCTCTCTTTACCCTCTACAACTTTCTATTCTTCCACTTCCTTTAAATCCCTCTAGTTTTAAAGTTATTCTCTTTCTAATCTCCCTCTATTTTCAACTTAATTTTTCCTATGTTTTTTCTTCCATCTATCTCCCCCCACTCCATTAGGTCCTCTCTCTGGTTACGTAGATAACTTCTCTCCCCCACTCCATTAGGTCCTCTCTCTAGTTACGTAGATAGTTCCTCTCCCTCACTCCCTATGTAGATAGCTCTCTCCTCCTCTCTCCCCCACTCTAACGTAGATAGCATGCCCTCATTCTGTTTCTCTTTCATTTTTAGTGTTAGGAGTAGGCTTTTCCTCTCTCTCTCCCCATCTCTTATTCCTTTCATTTATTGTAATTTGTTTTATCATTGTTGTTGTAATTTTCATGCACTTAATTCTAGTGCTGTTATTCTTCATTTTTATGTTGTATAATCTCTCTTCCCACCTCTATCTAATCTTTTCCAAAGTTCTTTCTTTATCATCTTCTAAACTTCTTCTAAAGACGGTCAAGAGAAGCGGTTCTGATCCTGTCGAGTGTACGTAGTCGTTCCCGATGACTCATAAATCAAAGGCTCGAGGAGACGACGCTGTTATCATACCATGGCCGCACCAACTATCTCAACTTCGTCTATTTTATTTCGCATTTAATTTTGTTGGATTAGATAGGTTTATTTCATGTCCTTTAAATTATGAAAATCAAACACAAACATTCATCTATTTTTGCTTTAGAAGAAAAATCAAAGTTTCCAATCTCAACATACCTCTCTATGGATTCGACCCGTGCTCACCAATGTATTATAGTTAATTTGTATTGTATTGTGAGTTCGTTATTAATTTTGATTTATTGCCGCAGGTTTTAACGACGAACATTCAGGCCGATCAATTTTTGGCGCCGTTGTCGGGGTGGTTAGTATGAGTTGAAAATTTTATTTTTTATTTTTTATATATTTATATTCAAAAAAAAGAAAAAACGTTGATATATGTCTTCCCTTTCTACATCTCCTTTAAAAAAAAGAAAAAATAGGCAACAAAAATCAACAAAAAAATAATGGACGAGGGATCGCGCTCCAAGTAAATATCTCAACTTTCCCTCTTGTGGTTTTATTTATTTCCTATATTTTTTTAGTTTTTATATTTTGAAAATCTCAAAAATAATTTTGTGTTGGCTAGTTTGTTTCATTAATAAAAAAAACACTTGATCACAAAAATAAAATCTTCATTCTAAGATTAGAAACCACACATCATATTTTAGGTCATGCATCATATAGGTTGCATTAATTTTGTTCTACATTTGTGTTTTAGTAAATAATTGTTCATGCATTTGCATCTTAAACCCCTTATTTGAACATGTTTGTTGCATCTCATTCTTCAAAACACTCTAAGGGCACTACCCCTAAATAAGATAAGGTGGGGATTTCATCACCCTTCCTTAGCCCACAAATCATTTTTTCCTTGCATCTTTGCATGACTTAAGCCATAAATAAAATTCAGTAGATATTGGTCCTAGGTTCACACTGTGATTTTTGTGATATTTATGTTTACTCTCTTGTGGAAACCGGTGCCTAAGGTAAGACGGTCGGACGGCAAACGCCTTAAGCGGGCTAGTGGCTATCTAATTAGGTCCCTACAAAAGTAGGGGGAGCCTCCCACTACCCCACCTCTTACGTGGCCGTTGAAAATATTGAGGGTGAACTTAAGTTATACTTTGGTCATTTTGTGAAACCCTATTTGTAGGTCTAAGTCGCATCTAGGTCGTCAGGTAATTTATGTGTTAATTTGTTTGTGTATGTAGAAAAATAAAAATAAAAATAAAAATAAACAAAAAAATCCTCATCTTCTCTCTCTTCGTCTAAGTCAGTGTTATTTTCAAAAAAAAATTGTGGGTTTCTAATCTTAATAATAATAATAATAAAAACCTAATCCAACATAATAAATAAATTAAAAAAGAATAAAAAAAGGAGATCAATAAAGGGAAAATAAAATTGATAAATTGATAAAAAATTGAAAAAAATAAAATAAATTGAAAAATCTTTCTAGGATCTAACGTATTTTTAATGGCCATTCATCTTGAAGGGAAACCTACACCTATGAAGAAACATTTTTTTCCTTCTACTTATAAACCCTCAACCTATATTGAACTACCTAACATTCTTGTGGATCATTATGAGATTGACCCTATTCTCATCCAGATGCTCCCATCTTTTGATGGGAATCTCAATGAAAATCCTTATAGGCATCTAGATGATTTTTTAGAAGTTTGCTCCCTGATCAAAATCCAGAATTTTAGTGATGATGCCCTTAAGTTGATTTTATTTTCATTCTCATTAAAAGAAAAGGCAAAATGTTAGTTAAGGAGTTTTGGAAAGATCATCAGGACTTAGGAGGTTATGTAGTTAGAATTTTTGAAAAAAATTTACCCCATAGTCTGGACCAACATTATGAGAAGAGCGATTATGGAATTTACTCAGCTTCCGGGAGAGCAAATTCATTAATCTTGGGAACGGCTGAAGGATTTGTTATGTCAATGCCCACACCATAGGTTACCCAAATGGCAAATTATGTTTACATTTTATGAGGGGTTATCTTATTATGATAGGTAAATTGTGGACACATGTTGCGGAGGGGCATTTATGAACAAAAGTGAAGATGAGGCTTATGACATGTTTGAAACTTTGAGTGAAAATTCGATGAATCATGCCTCAATCTCATCTCATAAATAATCTGTAGGACCTTTCAAATAGAATGAAAATCTAATCCAAACTTTCAAGGAAGCCTGTGAGTTCTGTGCTGGTCTCACTCACCATGTTAGTGAATGTCCTACTGTAGCCCGACTCCCACCATTCATCCAAGCTCAAATTGAAAATGCCCTAAGGCTCTCTCCATGCTAGTGTGATACCCTTTCAGATGATTATAATCTTGGCTGGAGCAATCACCCAAATTTTTCTTGGATGGAGCAAACAATCCAAGCCCATTTGTCTACACTTTCACCCTAAGAAATTCACGAGCAGCCCATGGGCAATCAACATCAACCCAACTCATCTCACCCAAACTTCAAAATCAACATCGATACTAAGGGTGATTCTCTGGGCCACTACTTTGAACCTTAAATTGTGTACTCTCAGTCGACTTACCATGGCTCTCCTTCAAAACCCCCTCACTATGGGAATGGTGATGATGATGATCTGATGCTTGTCATTTTGGCTCAATATATCACTATTGGGAGTGAGGGGGAATGCACTCGCAATATCATGATGGAGGAAGGGACGGAATTAGGGGGTGAAGTGAAGGATAAAAATGATCATATTGATATCATCACCCCATTCTATGAATGTTTTGAGATTGAGAATACCATTGTGAAGAATAGTGACCCAAACAACTCAATTGAGGAAACGCATGAAGAGGAGGATTACTTTGTGAGTAAGAATCTTGTTGGTTTAATGAAACCAAAAGTTTAAATATCCTCCTCCCCTTGAAGAACATGATGATGGGGCCTTGTTGGAAAAGTTTACATTTCATCTACCAACCCCGTTTTTGAAAATTTGGTTGATAATGTTTAGTTGACTGATGAGTATGATGAAGGGTCCGTCTTTGAGAAATTCACATTTGATCTTACCCTTGAGCCCTATCTAATTATGTCTGACTCATTGGATGAATTAGATTCTGGACTCCCGCTTCCTTCCCATATGATTCCTCTGCGAGTAAAGCCTCTCTAATATGACATTCTAGAACTTGATGGGGATATGCCAACCACATTCACCTTTGATTTAACTTCCCCTCAAAAAAACCTGTTGATTAATGCCCTTACTGCTCATGAGGCTGTTACTGAGAGGAAAGTGGCTAAGAATGACAATCTTATTCCTAAGTTACCAGGGCCTGAACAAGTTACCGTGGAGGAAGTAATCGGTAAAGCGTTAGTTAGGAGGGAAGATACAGGACAAGGGGACCAATGAGAAGATATTGTGCAAAGGTTCCACCTCGATCTTGACAAGTTATTGGCCATTGATCCTTTCATGATCCCCAAAAATGAAAATTGGCTCACACACATGGTTAAAGTAAAAATTAATAATATGCGAGACCCACATATTTCTAGCCCCAATACGTACATGCTTACTCTTGTCTTCTAATGGCATGAGGGTCAGAATTTGAAGGAGGACAACAACACTTGGTGGCTCATTCTGAATGCCACCCGTTGGTTAGTAAGCTACATTGCGTCTAGCTGAAGACATAAAACTTAGCGCTTCTTGGGAGGCAACCCAACATTTTAGTGATTTTCGTGTGCTAATAAATGGCTTCTTGGGAGGCAACCCAAGTTTTTATTGTGGTTTTCTTTTATTTTGCAAGTGTGAATAAAGGATAAGTTGGGGGGTTAGATAGATGATTGCTTGCACCTTTGCCCCGGCCAAGTACCACCTTTTATTTAAAAGCCGCGACCGTCAAAGTCCACCTCTATCAGGTTGTCCCGTTCCTTCATAAATTTCATGTCTCCATTGTTCTATTATTCCATATTGTTCATACCAATGAGGACAATGGCATTTAAGTTGGGGGGACGGAAATCATGCCATTGCACATGTTGAATTCATATACAACCTCATTTTTTTTCAAAAAAAAAAAATTAAAAAAACAAAACCCCACCGAGTTTCATGATTCATGCTTGAATTAAAAGTGATTCTAGAATAGAAAAGACTAAGATAATGATGATGAAAATTTTATTTAATCTAGCTATGGAAAACTGATCTAAGAATCTCTTTAAATTTCATATGCACTTTAAAAAAATGAAAATCACTTTACACGCTAATGAAACAAGTAGGACAAGTCTTCTGCTATTTTGGGTATGTTACCTGATATTCAGCACTTCTTGAGGAAAAGATCTTTTATAAGCTTTTACCAAGTTATCTATCAAAATTAGCGCAAAAGCACAATTGACAATAAAAATTTTTTTGAGAAGAAAACACCATGAAAAATACTCCGAATTTGAGTAACCGGGCCTACTTCACCTAAGACGTGTTGAGGTTCACGTCAAAAGGAAAATGAAACCTTGATCTGCGAAACCGGGGCAGCTTCGAGGTTCGCGTTAAATAGTGAAGGGTAGTACATCATCATGTGTGTAGAAAAATAAAAAGATCCCTAAGGGACGAAGCAATAAGGCAGACAAAAAGTTAATATGTTTAATGCTCTGATTAAGAGGTGCAGGGTTGAATGGCACTTACTTAGAATAGCAATTGGGGGACGCAATTGTCTACGCTGTGAATTTAGTATTACACATACACGAGTGCTATTGAACTTTGAGTTGAATTCTTGATCATGTACCTTCATTTCTAAATCTAAGGCTAGTGTGTGTTAATGTTTCCGGATTCCTAATCTTTGGTTATTTATGTGAAGGAAAAGTTGGATATGATGGTATGAACTTTGTAAACTCTTGTTGGTCCTAAAATTTTAAATTGTTTACATTGCTAAGGGACTAGCAATGAGTAAGTTGGGGATGTGATAAGTGTGTATTTTTACATGTTAATTTATGTTATACACACTTTTTATGAGCCTTAATATTAATAAATATGCATTTATCACACTTAATTCTAATCTAGATTAAAATATTCAGTTTGATGGAATTCTAATCTAGATTAAAATATTCAATTTCATGGAATTAAGTGATTTTAATAAATAAATTTACTTAATTTGCAGGAACGAAGAGCACAATGGCAAGAACTCCACAAGTTTACACAATAATGGGCCAAAGTTCATTAAGGTTGAAAAGAAAAAAAAGAAAAATAAAAATAAAATACAAATGGGCCAAAGGCCCATGGGCTTGTTTAAAAATAAAGAAAAATAAATTAAAAAAAGAAATCATGTGACTTATTATATATATATATATATATATATATATATATTGCATGTTGCGGCAGTCACAAGCCAACCATTCTCACGCAAACGGGGCATTTCTCACATGGCCAAAGCCTCTTCATGCGGCTGCCTTTTCTCCAAAGAGGGACCCCATGCGCTAGCGGCAGGTCAACGCGAATGGCAGAAGGCCATTTGCTGGTGTCTTCACGGCGCAAGACCCAGGCGGTTGGCATGTAGCACCCCAAAAATTTAAATATAGAATAAATAAAGCAACTATAAATATTCGTCATGAAAATTAAATTTTGATAAAGGAAAAGCAATAGTTAGCTAAATAGTTAATGAGCTTAAATAAGAACAAAAGTATAAGTAAATAAGTTGAGAAATGAAAATTTGAATAACCTTTATTTATTTGAGTTTGAAATTAAAAATATAATTCAAGAATAGATGAGTGCACATACATATAAAGATATTTATAGGATCGAACCCGACTCTGATACCCAAGACAAATGACGAGAATTAATAACTAAAGTTATAGGAATTGGGGTTTATATATGTATGAAGTTCTATTAATAAATTAGTTAAAGCTTATATAATAAATGTGCCTTAATGATAATTATTGGGCTTTTCAAGAAATATACCTAAATACTTAATGTTAGTTAGTCGGTGAATTTAACCCAAGAAAATATCCCTGAACCACATGGGCTTAATAAACCCACACCCATAGTAAAAAAGGGCTTCAAACACGTACATGACCCAGCTATTTTATATTCAATCATAATAACCAAATAGACTTCACAAGGCCTTCGAAAGAGCTACTCAAGGGATGGGCCATGTAACCTTCAACGACAGCCGACCCATATACTTGTTAGGAGGATTAGTTCTAGGGTTTAGGTATGATATTACGGCAGGCGGCTGGGTTTTTGGCCGGTGCGATGTTAGCAAGAACAAAAAAATGGAAGCATTGCTTCTGATGGAGTTCTAACCCCACTAGGACCCCTTTTCCTCTACAAATAACCCCCTCCATCGAACGTGCAAAGGCTAGCTGCTGCTGCTCGTTCATGCCCTGCGTCGACGTTCCGTGCGCAAGGTCGACGTCCCCATCTTCCCCGTCGAGTCCGTGTGAAGGCTGGGCTGCCGCGTACTACTGCCGCTGCAGTGCCGTGCGGCTGCTGCCGTTGCTATACGTGGAAGAAAGCTTCTTCCCATCTCCTTCCAGTTGCGGTCGCAGTGTAGTTGCAGCGCTCTACCATTGAAGTGCTGCCTCTGCATCCTACTGCTGCTGCCGTAAAGACAAGAAGTGAAGGCTTCTTCTTCATCCTCTGCCTCCTCGTCCTCTTTAACCTTGATCATTCAAGCATCTCCATCTGTAAACGCATCAAAAGGTAGGCAATCTTCCAAGCCAAACAAACGTGATAAAACTTCTGCATAAACCTCATTATGTTCATAAAATCATATTTTCGCACGTCCTGCATGTTTAAGTATTGTGTTTTCATCGTTATGCATGTTTTCTATTAATTAAATATTAAATACACTATGGTTAAAAATTTTATATCCATGTCACCTCTCATCTAAAAATTGTAAAGTGTAGACAATTAGAATCCCCATGTTTTTCCTTAAATTTTCATGTCTTGATATAGATATTAACTAGTAACATTAACTAGTTAATTAATTTAGTATATTTATAATAGTTGCACGGCGAATCACGATTTACAATGTAGCGGATAGTTATAGTGTAATACTTTGTTTAGAGTTTTCTAGATCGTCGGAGTGTCCTTTGGCCATGAAATTTTATGGGTGTGTTATTGGGGAGGTGACCGAGATAGTGAGAGTGGTTGCACCATTTTTCGTGTCCCCTATCTCAAGATCCCCCATCTCTCAATGAAAAATTATTTTGAACGTCCGGTTAGGTAGAGTTTTTCGAGCCCGTCATTTCGACATATAGAACGTGTGATTCCGACATGTGTACGTCGAGAACTGGAGGTTTGAAGTTTGACACTTTGTTGAAATGACGACAAACCAAATGTCGTCAAATGCTTTTGACGTCACAGTGCAAAGGCGTCAATTCTTATATTATATTATATATATATATAACTTGTGACTATATCTTTAAAAATCCATATCTATTAAACTATGTAACATAAAATTATAAAAAATATATTTTTGGAATCCTTGAATTTTTCTCCTAATTATCATATATTCTATTTCTTTAATTATTTTATATAAATTAATGTCTCTTTGAATGCATGTTTTAAAATTATTCAATTAAATAGATATTGACGAGAATTCTTGTTAAATAAATTAAGTTAAAAATCATAGAATTAACGTCCCTCCAAGTGGATGCTAATTAATAAATGACACTACTCACAGACGTCAATTAATTTAAATTTATTTAATTATAGTTAATTATAGAATTGGATGGACATGAATTCTATAATTAACGCATTCATGTTCTCACAGTTTTATTCCGGTTTTGACCCATACCTTGGGTCTTTTAGCACTCTCATCTCACGTCCGTAGATGGAGTCCATGTTTCATGATTGGTTCACGTTATATACCTCAACCCTCGGTGACATACGAGCTCTCCGTTGGACATTCCGTTCCTTCGGACTGGCAAGTTAGTCATTGGGACCTCCGTAAGTCTCCTCGTAGTCTTAAATTCCCTCAAGGCCGATTGAGCTGGTTGTACCACAAGAACCCTGGAACCCTATTAGTCATTTGATTAGTGACTACATTGGTTATCACCGTTTTCTGTCGTGAGCATGTTGAAGGGGTGACCTTATTGGTGGGCGCATAGTGTAAGAGCAACCGTATTGTGGAGGTACCAATTCTTCAATGCTTTGTTCAGAGAATGAGTGACCACCACTGTGGGTGCGACTTCTTAAATATATGGCCCTCTGATGAGACGCCAATCTCCTAAATTTCTCAAATTCTCTCGATTTTTGTGTGCCACCGTTCTAGACTTGTCGAGGTCTATCTTGAATCTCTGTTAAATGAAATCTACCCTATTGTTCGTACATGCTTGATCCTTGAAATTCTTGGCCATTAATATGGAATTAGTCTAGACTAAATGTCAGGGGCTATGGGTCCCACTAAAATGACATTTTTAAATGCTACGGGTCCTGATCTGACCCTATTGGGCGAGGCAAAGTCCAAACGTTACCGGTATACGATGATCGGGTGCTGGCATTCACCAACTTGGTTATTGGCATTTAGGGGCAATCATATAGTCATGAGAACTCCTAAGTGTGCGACCAAATACTACCTAGTGCTTTTTTCATGAGCGGCGGTCATATCGTCGTGATTTTCCCCTTAGTGCATTTGCCAATCCTATATAGTGCTAGATGTGCAAACGCTCTCGTGATAGTGATGATCAGGAGTAATTGCCATCATAGTACACCTTTCTACAACTTATTGTTCGTCATGAAAAGATCTTGATTTGCCTTATTGGAGGGGTTATCATATCATCGTGATATTCCCTTAGTGTCTTGGCAAATGCTATGTAGTGTTTGTAGAAGTAATTGTCCTACTTCTATATCGATCATCATAGATGTTCTTGAATTATCCCATTGATAGTACTCGTTATCTTGTCATGAAGATCCTTCATAATAAATGATACATTAAAGCTCTCGTGATATTGTTCGTCATAGAGAGATGAATGTTATATTTCCTCATGAATGCTCTTGACCTAGCTTGAGAAAGTACTTGATTAGATCTTGCTATACTCTCTTGATTATCATCGTCCTTACTCTTCATGAGTTTATCTAGCGTCTTGCTTACTCATTTTTTTCTAGTTCTTGAATTTATCTCGTGTTATTATAGTTCTCGATTTCTATATCTTGCATGACCTGTATGAGTATGTTAAACTGTAATTGACTTATGTTGGGATGCTAAAGGGTGATCTAGAGGGGGGTGAATAGATCAATCACCCGTTAAAAATTACTGTAGCAGAATCAAATACGGAATGAAAACTTCTACTGAACAGATAGTGGGCACAATCCGAATGCCACCCAGAAAAGATGAAAAACCGTCCTAAGCATACATCTACTGTGCGAAGATAGAAATATAGAAGCTAGGCAGACCACAAAACAATCACACAGTAGACAAAGGCTTTTAGGTGGTTCGGTCCTCCAGACCTACATCCACCCCACACTCAACCCGAGTGTGGCTTACTGCTGCCTCACAGCTTGAACCGCTGGGCCTCACAGCTTGCCTACAACTCGCTGAGCCTCACAGCTTGCTGTCTAGAGGAATCCTCCTCTGCAAAACCCGTTGGGCAATACAGCTTAGCCGTCTAGTGGAATCCACCACTGCAAGTGCTGCCACACAGCTTGAACACAAGAGTTTCAAAAAGAAAACAAAACAAAAGACAAATGGAAGATAAAAGAAATGTATCCCTACAGGGAATATAGCTCAACCAAGTGAGCAACCTCAGATCTGGTTTTGAACCAAAGATCTGAGGAACGAACTCCTTCTCTCTCTCTCACTTCTTCTTCCCTTCACACTCTGCTCGAGCTCTCTATCTCTCACTTTTTCTCTTCTGCTTCTTCTCTCTTTCTTTTCTTCTTCTTCTCTTTTCTCTGGATCGAACAGCTCTCTATTCTTTCTCTCCGCTTCTGCTCTTCTGCTTCTCACCTTCTCGTTCGATCTATTTTCATCTGTGGACGAAGGCTTCCTTTTATAAGCAGTCACAGCAGGAGCAGCACTGGGCGCGTGTCTTCCACATTTCCCGCCCAAGTGTTTTGGCCACGTGTCATCCTGTCAGCCCTTCCAGCCTCGGATCACGTGCTGCCCAGTCACTTGGGAATGTTCTTCCTCGGTCCTGCAAGGAGATACAACCCATTAAAACTGAGGGCCACAGGAACTAAAGCTGCATGAGGTATGTAATAGTAATACGAGATGCACTGTACTGGGAATGACACGAGATAGACAAGGTGACTACAACACGAAATAAAGAAAGAACGACACGAGATACACTGTAACAGAACAGACACAACGAAGAGAACGACACGAAGTGAGGTTATAAAACAAGAAAGACACGAGGTCTAGGAAAGGCAACACGAAGACATAATAACTAAAAATGACACGAATACAGAGGACTCGAAGAGATAAGGGTGACACGAGGTAGCACAGAAAACAGCACGAGGTGCTGCAGTGTTCAGTACGCGATGAAACAACTAACGATACGAAGACGAGGACAACACGGACTGAAACCAACTCGAAGACGAAAAACAGAAACCAACACGAGGTGTGGTCACAAAGTAAAAAGTACACTGGGTCAGAAAAATAAGACTTGAAAACATAAGAAAAACAACTCGAGCATAAAATAGCTCGAATGAACGACTCGAAGACGAGGCGACACGGGCTGACCACGACACGAAGACAAATAACAGAAACCGTCACGAGTTGAAGACAACACGAAGATGAAAACAGAAATTGACACGGAGTGTGGTCAAGGCGAGAAGGACACGAAGTCTAAAGAGAAAAACAACACGAAGACAGAAGAGTGACACGGCTATCACGACACGTGATGAAGCAGTGACACTAGTAAAAAACGACTCGAGGAACAACAATAAGTGACACGAAATTAAACAAGCAGACATAAAAGATGACACGAGATGAGCAACTGAAGGACACAGAGAAACGACACGAGGTTAACAGAGAAACGACTCGGAGTTCGTCAGAACTATTCGAGCTGCTTCAGTAACACGACACGAAGACAGATGAAAACAACACGAGATAGAAAAGAGAACGACACGAAGTATAATGAACATAAACAACACGAAGATGAAGGAATCAGTGCAATGTATAGACTTTAAGTCCAATGCAAAAGGTTGTACAAACTTCATGAACAGTGCATGATTGTACTGGACGATGTATACACTTAGCCAAAGCAATGCACTGTGAATGTATGGACTTTACGAAATGCATGCTACAGTGCCACAATGTGTAGACTTCAACTCTCAACTGAGACGGTGGTTATTGCAATCATTAAAACATAATATCAAATGCACTCAAATGCACTCACTGTCTTGCTATCATCAAAACCAACTAGCATTGCTATCATCAAAGTAACATAGCACATGCTTGTGCCTAAGAGGCACAACATTCTCCCCCTTTTTGATGATGGCAACACACTGTGACAGTGAGTCACACACAAAATTTTCTCCCCCTTTGACATGATCAAAAAGAGAGAAAAAAACAGTAAAAACACGAGTGCAAAGTGCATTATGCATGCAAATTCCTCTAGAACATTCTCCCCCTGAATGTAAGACTCCCCTGAATTATTTCTCCCCCCAAATAAAAGCTCTCCCTTTGAGAAGGAATATGAACAGATAACAAGGTAGAGAAGGTAGGAGGGTCACTTGACAACAGCTGAATCATAGGTTCAGAAGGGAAGCATGATTATAAACAAATGTTAAAGTATAAGAATCAGCAACATACAATTTTGAGAAAAATTCAGGTTTAACAGTGATAAATCTAGAGTAAAACATTTGACTCCTGAACAAGAGTTTATTGATTCCATTTATAGCAATGAATCTAGGGCACATGGTATTAATAGATAAGTCAGAAATAATACCCTTTTGTGATTAAACAAGGAAATTCAAGAGAGGCAACTTGAACATGTATTGAGAAAAATAATTTTCACTCATTGACTTTTGATTTTCGAAGGGTTACAGCAGTTTGATTTTCACTTTTTAATTTTCAGAACCTGAACTAAGTGAATAGACCTGTGGCATTTATGCTGTTGACATTAGGTGTACACCTTGATCAGAGGCAAGTACCCCCAGTTCCTAGGCATAAACTACTAGATCTATTTCAGATCAAGACCTACAAGGAATAGTCTTCACTTTTGATATTAAGGGTATACCTTGATTAGAGGCCAGTACCCTCAGTTACTTGGTGAGGACTCCCCCTATAGATTTGACCCTATGAACAGAGTTAGCTTGAGGCACTTCATGACATGTGAATTTTCCTGCTTCATTGGAGGAGTTCACAGTTTCTCAGTGCAATTAACCATTGCTCTGTCACAATGTTCAGTTCTTTACATTTATGATCTTATTTACTGCTGCCCTTAATTCTTTAAGAGTGATTGTTTAAAAAATATTACACACTCTTGTTCACCTGTTCTAGACATTTCTAGATTAACACACTTAGGCATTAAAAAAACTTTTTCTATTTTAGCCATGAGACAAAGATTAAGAGCTATAAAAGTTTTCTTTTATCTCAAATTCTGAAGTGCAGACACTTAACTCTCCAATTTATAAAGGTTAAACCTTTAATTCCTTTCAGTTTGTAAGAGAAATTCTTATAAAAGAACAATTACAATAATCACAACTCAATGTACTAAACCAGATACAGAACTGTTGTTCAGTGAAGATGATAGGAAAAAGATAGCTATTGGCAATATGGTCCAATGGCATCTGATCTCAAAAGATATGAATCAATTGAATGGGGACAATGAGGAGTAAATAGGATTCAAGAATTGAACTAAACTCACAGCTCCCCCTGACACCATGATGCAAGGATTATGCTATGCACTAGGCTGTTCTACATGCAGACTATGCACCAAGGATACATGAGGCAAGTATGCAATCAATTCAGGTTTATGCATCCAAGTCATGAACATTTTTATCCTTTTCCAGATTTTTCAAAAATATGATGCAGTTCACTGTTCTACATGAAGACAGAACCCATGGTACTAGGCGGAGAACCCGGTCTCAAAGACCATCTCACACATGGTAGAAACCTTCGGACAGATTTCCCTGCCTTTTAGTAACATACCATTTGATATACCAGGGTTATGCAAGACAATGCAACTCGAAGCAGTCCTACATGCATTGAACAACATCAATGACAGTCATGCAAATAATGTATGCAGACATAAGACACATGCAATGACAATCAGTCTATACACAATCAGTCCAAGTATGCATTCAACAACAAGCATGCAATGCATTAACACAAAACACATGCATTGACACAAAGTCTATATAGTGCATCAACTGTATACACTAAAGAAGCATTCAAATTCAGTTCAACATATAGCAAGAGAAGAGCATCAGATATGCAGAATTGAATTCAATAGCTGAGTCTGGAATGCAGACTGATCAGCTAGACATGAAGAGATCATTAGACATCAAACGAATAGTTCAACAATTTCAGATATCAAACAGACAAATCAACATTTTCAGATGATGAAATTTAAAGACAAGTTCAGAACTAACCTGAAATGTAGAATCCTGGGGCTTCCTTTTTAAGTGCCTTGGCTAAATTACCCCTTTTATTTCTCTCACCAAGGCACACCTGCAACATATCAATCAATATGATCTTGCAGGGACCCAAGCAGTCTTGGGTCCTGCACTACCCCTATCAGGTGTTCTAAACATTCTTTTTGCAACATTATCATCAAATTCCATAAAAGAACAATCAGACATAGAATGTCCAAAATTTCCACAATAATGACATGAAACAACAGATTGTCTGGTCCTATGATGCTTATCAAAAGAAGCATGAGACCTATGAGATTGAGCATGAGTTGTTCTGTTGTTTACATGGACATTCTGTTTCTTATTCTTCTTCATCCAGCATTCAGCAAATTTGTGACCTAATTTATCACAATTAAAGCATGAAAAGTTCACAGGTCGTTTTGCAGAGAATTTAAAAACTTTGTTATTAACATGACTTACTTGGGCATGCCAACAGTCCTTGACTGTATGGCCATGCCTCCCACATTCGAAGCATTTAAGATGCTTGCTTCTAGATTCATTTTTACCCCAATGATTTCCTGACCAGCACTCAATAGCCTTGTGCCCAGGCTTATTGCAAGTGAAACAGATAATATGCTGGCCTGAAGTAGATCTGTGTCTATGTGGGTCATGAGCATGTGTAAAAGATCTAGAATTCACATTGTTATCTTCTTTCAGTTTGAAATATGCATTCATTAAATGACCACGCCTACCACAATAATAACAGGATGCATTAGATTTCTTAGTGGCATGGTTTCTATCAAAAGATTTCCTTGAATGCACTATTTTACTAGCATGCTCATCTTCTTTCAGTATTCTACAATCATCCATGATATGCCCTTTCTTGCCACAATAATAGCATGATAATTTCTTCTCTGATGCATGTGAGTGAGTGGATGAATTGTGAGTGACATGTGTCAGTCTATCAGACTCCACACTGCTAGCAGAATTCACATCACATGCAGGGACAATTTTAACTTTATTCAATTGACCATTCTTTTTCAATTTATTGCCCCCTTTCACAATTTTTGTTTGCTTTTCAATTTTCTGAGCTTTAAACTGAAAGACAGATTTTGAAGGTGACTTCTGATTTTCATTTTGTTTTGGGGATTACCTTGAAGTACCAGCTACATCAGTGCTTTGGACAAAAGTGGTATATAACTGGTTTTTTGTGATTTTCTTAACATCAGAACATCAATTTGTTCCCCCTTCAGAGTTATCATCCTTCCTCTTCCCAACAGTTTTCATTTTTCCTTTAATCTTGGCAGACTCAATAGCTGAATTTTCCAGATTATGAATTTTATCTTCCAAGCTAGCAATGTGAAGTTCATAACTGGCTATTTCCTATTCACTGCAATTAACACATTCGCTTAGAACTTGGTTTACAGTTTTATACTTCTCAATTTCTTGTTCTAGATTGTTCAAAATTTCTGAATTTTCATCATAGACAGCTTTTCCTTTTTCTGTAGTGAGAAGTCTTTCAGATAAGCCAGTGTTCAACCACTTCAGTTTTTCAACTTCAGCTTTTAATTCAGTGTTTTCTTCCTCAAGATTTTTATCCTGAATTTCATTATTAGAACATCTCTCTCTTCCAGACATGTGCTCTAATTTTTCAATCAGTTCATCTTCTCTTTCTTCTGCTTTAATTTTCTCAGCGAGCAGGTTTTTGTGATCATCTTTAAGTGAGGCAATTTGTTTATTTAGCCATTCATTCTCACTAAAGAGATCTTCATTACGTTCTCTTAAAGCTTAGCATATTTTACAGTTTGATTTAGCAGAAGAGGACTGTGAAACCTCCTCATTGATTTCATTCATTCTGACCATAAGAGTTTTATTTTTCTTTTGAAGATCTTCATTCTCCAATTTCAATTTTTCCAATTCAGAATTAACTTCAGTCAGTTCTTGCATGCCTTTTAGATGCTCATTTTTCTTATCATTCAGTTGATTCTCAATTTCAGACATTTTGTCTAAGCATGTTTGTTTTTCAATTTCTAGAGATTTGAATGCTTCCTTTTGCAATTTACTATCATGATCAAACTCATTTATCATGTCTTCTAAAATAGCACATGCCTTACAAGAATTTTCATCGCTTTTCAGACTATCTCTTAGTTTTGCGTTTTCACATTTCAGTTCTCTTATTTCGTACAACATTTCCTTTTTCAATTTTTTCTTTTCAGATTTCAATTGTTCACATTTATTATTGAGTTCCTCATTTATATTCCATAAGTCATCAATTGAAAGTTCTTCAGGTTCAGAGCTTACCTCGGATGAAGTTTCATCATTAGCATTTCTTCTATCAGCCATCAAGCGTTTGCTGTGATTCCTGATTAGCTTCAGTTTATCCAAAATGTCTTTGGCAGACCTGCAAGAAGAAATCCATTCAATTAGAGATCTGTCAATTGATTCTTTTAATAAAACTACAGCTCTATTGTTGACAGAGTCTTTCAGCTTATCCTTCTTGGTCCATTTAGATTTATCCTTCGACAGTTTGTATGGACCATGAGTTATTACCTTCCACAAATCAGGATCGGTTGTGTTTACATACCGATGCAACTTTTCCAGCCATGGGCCAAGGTCATCACCTCTGAATATCGGAGGATTAGCCATCAAAGCAGATAACAGGCAGACTCAAAGCACAAAGCAATCGACAAGAAAACACCACAACCAGATAAGCACGGCAAAGCACTAACTCAGAGAAGCTAAACAACGAGCATAGAAAGCACACTCTGAAATGCACCAAACACTAGCAGGATCCTCTGCAGATTGTTAGATCTGATAGATCAGAGACCCGCTCTGATACCAATTGTTGGGATGCTAAAGGGTGATCTACAGGGGGGTGAATAGATCAATCACCCGTTAAAAATTACTGTAGCAGAATCAAATGCGGAATGAAAACTTCTACTGAACAGATAGTGGGCACAATCCGAATGCCACCCAGAAAAGATGAAAAACCGTCCTAAGCATACATCTACTGTGTGAAGATAGAAATATAGAAGCTAGGCAGACCACAAAACAATCACACAGTAGACAAAGGCTTTTAGGTGGTTCGGTCCTCCAGACCTACATCCACCCCACACTCAACCCGAGTGTGGCTTACTGCTGCCTCACAGCTTGAACCACTGG
Organism: Amorphophallus konjac; assembly: GCA_022559845.1. Classification (NCBI taxonomy): domain Eukaryota; kingdom Viridiplantae; phylum Streptophyta; class Magnoliopsida; order Alismatales; family Araceae; genus Amorphophallus; species Amorphophallus konjac. Next base: position 130,847,486 of record CM040127.1, read on the forward strand.
GCCTCACAGCTTGCCTACAACCCGCTGAGCCTCACAGCTTACTTTCCAGAGGAATCCTCCTCTGCAAAACCCGCTGGGCAATACAGCTTAGCCGTCCAGTGGAATCCACCACTGCAAGTGCTGCCACACAGCTTGAACACAAGAGTTTCAAAAAGAAAACAAAACAAAAGACAAATGGAAGATAAAAGAAATGTATCCCTGCAGGGAATATAGCTCAACCAAGTGAGCAACCTCAGATCTGGTTTTGAACCAAAGATCTGAGGAACGAACTCCTTCTCTCTCTCTCTCTCTTCTTCTTCCCTTCACACTCTGCTCGAGCTCTCTATCTCTCACTTTTTCTCTTCTGCTTCTTCTCTCTTTCTTTTCTTCTTCTTCTCTTTTCTCTGGATCGAACAGCTCTTTATTCTTTCTCTCCGCTTCTGCTCTTCTGCTTCTCACCTTCTCGTTCGATCTATTTTCATCTGTGGACGAAGGCTTCCTTTTATAAGCAGTCACAGCAGGAGCAGCACTGGGCGCGTGTCTTCCACATTTCCCGCCCAAGTGTTTTGGCCACGTGTCATCCTGTCAGCCCTTCCAGCCTCGGATCACGTGCTGCCCAGTCACTTGGGAATGTTCTTCCTCGATCCTGCAAGGAGATACAACCCATTAAAACTGAGGGCCACAGGAACTAAAGCTGCATGAGGTATGTAATAGTAATACGAGATGCACTGTACTGGGAATGACACGAGATAGACAAGGTGACTACAACACGAAATAAAGAAAGAACGACACGAGATACACTGTAACAGAACAGACACAACGAAGAGAACGACATGAAGTGAGGTTATAAAACAAGAAAGACACGAGGTCTAGGAAAGGCAACACGAAGACATAATAACTAAAAATGACACGAATACAAAGGACTCGAAGACATAAGGGTGACACGAGGTAGCACAGAAAACAGCACGAGGTGCTGCAGTGTTCAGTACACGAAGAAACAACTAACGATACGAAGACAAGGACAACACGGACTGAAACCAACTCGAAGACGAAAAATAGAAACCAACACGAGGTGTGGTCACAAAGCAAAAAGTACACTGGGTCAGAAAAATAAGACTTGAAAATATAAGAAAAATAACTCGAGCACAAAATAGCTCGAATGAACGACTCGAAGACGAGGCGACACGGGCTGACCACGACACGAAGACAAATAACAGAAACCGTCACGAGTTGAAGACAACACGAAGATGAAAACAGAAATTGACACGGAGTGTGGTCAAGGCGAGAAGGACACGAAGTCTAAAGAGAAAAACAACACGAAGACAGAAGAGTGACACGGCTATCACGACACGTGATGAAGCAGTGACACTAGTAAAAAATGACTCGAGGAACAACAGTAAGTGACACGAAATTAAACAAGCAGACATAAAAGATGACACGAGATGAGCAATTGAAGGACAGAGAGAAATGACACGAGGTTCACAGAGAAACGACTCGAAGTTCGTCAGAACTATTCGAGCTGCTTCAGTAACACGATACGAAGACAGATGAAAACAGCACGAGATAGAAAAGAGAACGACACGAAGTATAATGAACATAAACAACACGAAGATGAAGGAATCAGTGCAATGTATAGACTTTAAGTCCAATGCAAAAGGCTGTACAGACTTCATGAACAGTGCATGATTGTACTGGATGATGTATACACTTAGCCAAAGCAATGCACTGTGAATGTATGGACTTTACGAAATGCATGCTACAGTGCCACAATGTGTAGACTTCAACTCTCAACTGAGACGGTGGTTATTGCAATCATGAAAACACAATATCAAATGCACTCAAATGCACTCACTGTCTTGCTATCATCAAAACCAACTAGCATTGCTATCATCAAAGCAACATAGCACATGCTTGTGCCTAAGAGGCACAACAACTTAAAGCTAGCTTGGAAGCATGAGATATTAAGTCCTACTGAGTGTTCGCTCACCCTGCATTTTCTAATATTTTTCAGGTAATGACCTTAGTGACGACGAGACCGAACATGATGGGCAAGGGCAAGAGTGAAGAGAACTCTGACATCTAGATGAACCGTCTAGTCTGGTTATCTTGCGTCTTATGTCTCATTGTAGTTTTCCTTTATTGAGTCTTTTCGTTTATTATGGGCCCGAATATGTAAAGAACTTATATTTGAAATGAAATTTGTTATTTATGCAAATTTTGTTTTGTGGAAATGACTATGCTCTGATTGACATGACTGTTTAATTGGCACGTTCCGAGCAAACGACACGTTCCGCTGTTATCGGTTCGGGGCATGACATGGCAACTGGCGAGGGCGGCTTCGGCGGAAGCTTCTCCACGCGGCAAATGGCAAGCGGATGGCGAAGTCAGCTCACTTGTGGGCTTCGACGTGGGTGAGTGCGGCTGGGTGGTAGCAGGCGGCTTTCCCACGCAGTCAGCAAAGGCAGGAGCTCGGCAGCGCGAGCGGATGCGGCCTTCATGCTGGCGGGTGACCAAGCTAGCGTTCAAACGTAGGATTGCGGGCATGACTGACGGCCAAGCAGCAAACATGACGGGCAACGTGGAGAAAAAGAGAGAAAAGAGAAGAAAGAGAGGAAAGAAGAGAAGAAAAAAAGGTATGGTGGCTTGGGTTTTCAACAAAAGCTGTAAAAGGGGAAATGGGTGTTCACATATAGAAATGGGTTATTTTTAGCCCTATAAAATGGGCTCCTATTGTGATATGGAGGAGAGTTCTTTTGGCCTTAGGATGGGTTATGTAGGAGAGCTTTTGGTTGTGGGTTTTGTGTTTGTATTAGTGTGTTGTTATGAATATTTTTGAAATCTTAACTATCTTAACCTTTCATAGCTTACATGCATTTATGTTCTTCATTTCGATTTACTTTCTTCTATAAGGTTGTTCATCTTTAAGTTTTCTTCATTTTCTATTTCTATCACTTTGTCTAAATTTCCCCCATTTTTGAGTTATTTCCTATTTTCCAACTTGCTGTTCTACACTTTTACTGTTCATCGATGATTTTTACAAATCTTCTCTTTTAGTTTTCACACTCTTCTGATCCTCATCTCTCTCTAGGTTCTTTACCAAACTTGTTCATCTTTTCAAACTCTTCAATTTTCGTTTCTTCCACTTCCTCTGATTCTCCACCATTTTAATGTTATAATCAATTTTCAAAAGTTTAGTTTTTTAAGCTTTTACATTGTTTATCCGTGCCCCACCTCCTATTCTTCTTAGTTTTTCACCCTTTTCCTCTCATTTTCTGTATCGGCATTCTTCAGCAATCGTTTTCCTCTTTTCTCCCTCTACAACTTTTTCTTCTTCCACTTCCTTTAAATCCCTCTAGTTTTAAAGTTATTCTCTTTCTAATCTCCGTCTGATTTCAACTTAATTTTCCCTGTGTTTTTTCATCCATCTATCCCCCCCCACTCCATTAGGTCCTCTCTCCGGTTACGTAGATAGCTTCTCTCCCCCACTCTATTAGGTCCTCTCTCTAGTTACATAGTAGTTCCTCTCCCTCACTCCCTTTGTAGATAGCTCTCTCCTCCTCTCTCCCCCACTCTCACGTAGATAGCATGCCCTCATTCTGTTTCTCTTTCATTTTTAGTGTTAGGAGTAGGATTTTCCTCTTTCTCTCCCCATCTCTTGTTCCTTTCATTTATTGTAATTTTTTTTATCATTGTTGTTGTAATTTTTATGCACTTAATTCTAGTGGTGTTATTCTTCATTTTTATGTTGTATAATCTCTCTTCCCACCTCTATCTAATCTTTTCCAAAGTTCTTTCTTTATCATCTTCTAAACTTCTTCTAAAAACGGTCAAGAGAAGCAGTTCTGATTCGATCGAGTGTACGTAGTCGTTCCCGACGACTCGTAAATCAAAGGCTCGAGGAGACGACGTCGTTATCATACCACGGCCGTACCAACTATCTCAACTTCGTCTATTTTAGTTCACATTTAATTTTGTTGGATTAGATAGGTTTATTTCATGTCCTTTAAATTATGAAAATCAAACACAAACATTGATCTATTTTTGCTTTAAAAGAAAAATCATAGTTTTCAATCTCAACATACCTCTCCGTGAATTCGATCCGTGCTCACCAATGTATTACAGTTAATTTGTATTGTATTGTGAGTTCGGTATTTAATTTTGATTGATTTCCGTAGGTTTTAACGATGAACATTTCGGTCGATCAGCGACCATGGCTTTCGGTTTCTTGAATTTGTCCTTCTTGATTTTTCTCTTCAATTCTGGGCACTCTCCTCTCATGTGCCCGGGATTCTTGCACTCATAGCAAATAACATTGTTAGGTTTGCTTGACTCACCCTTCGTTTGAGAAGGCTTCCTTTGCCCTTTTCTGAAATTTCCTTGGAAATTCTTCTTTCATCTCAGAAATTTCTTCACTTGGTGGGTAGCATAGCCAAGTCTTCTTCTTCATTACTCTCCTCGCTGGACTCCTCTTCTTGGGAGTCGTCATAAGATTGGTTGGCTTTCAAGCCCACAGTTTTCTTATTTTTGGATTCTTCCTCAACTGTTCTCTTCGTGTTTATTTCATAGGTCATCAGTGATCCTATGAGCTCATCCAAGGAAAGTGTTGATAGATTCTTTGAATCTTCATGAACTGTGACTTTTGTATGCCACACAGGTAGGAGGGATCTCAAAACCATCCTCACAAGTTCAGAGTTAGTGTACTCCTTCCCAAGGCCTTTGAGACCATTGGTAATTTCTGTCAACCTCGCGAACATTTCTGAGATCATCTCCTCTGGCTTCATTTTAAACAACTCATAATCCCTGACCAGCATATTGGCTTTGGTTTCCTTGACTTCAGAGGTTCCTTCGTAAACAAGCCGCAGCTTGTCCCACATTTCCTTTGTTGAGCTGCACATAGAGACATGAGAGTATTCATTAGGATGAATAGCACATTGCATAATGTTCATAGCATTAAAGTTCACTGTGGATTTCTTAATATCCTCAGGGTTCCATTCATCTTCATTTTTAGAGAGCTCATATGGACCCTTGTCCACCACCCTCCAAATCTTGTATTCTTGGGCTCTCAGGAAAACATGCATCCTATTTTTCCAATAGGAGTAATTTGACCCGTTTAAGTATGGAGGACGGTGGATTGAGTGACCCTCAGGCATCATCCCCTTGTTGGCCATTGATCTGGATCTTACTCTAGATCGTTAGATCTGAAAAATATAGAGTCTTTGCTCTGATACCAATTGAAGTCCCATGATCAATGACACCCAAGAGGGGGGGTTAATTGGGTTGATGTGACATAACCTAAGACCTATATTGCAAGCAATGCAGCGGACACGGCAATGTCATACAAGCGGACTCACTCGCATTTGGCACACTCGGGTCTGCAGGTGGACCGGCAATGGGGTGAGGGTCCGAGGATGGACCCGGAGGTTTCCAAGGGTATGGATGGCTTGGGGAGGACCCCAAAGGTCTTGGGGTTGCCCAAATTCATGGGCAGTCAGCACGCCGAGGGCGTGGGTAAATTGGTCTTGCTCACAACTCACTCGCGGTTGACACTAACATAGTAGCAATTTTAGTCCGAGCACTCCTCACCGACCGACGGCACACTAGAAGTAATAGTAAACAAGCACAAATAATCCAGCATATGAGTGTGGTCAGGAGCTCACCTGATCGGTGTGAAGACACCGATCCCGGTCGGAGACGAGGGCGAGCGAAGAAGCGTGGGCTTACCCGCACGCCGCGCCGATGAAGCTAGAACCTGAAATTTTAATTATCATGCACTACGTGCAAGGGGGTTGGACTAGGGGTGGGGATTAGTTTTACAACCAAAACGTATCTCCACGCAGGGAGGGGTGGTCAGCCGGCTAGGCGGGGTGGGGAAAACTATGCTAGAAGCCGAAGCGGAAGAAGATCGTAGGTTCTATCCACTCTTAGGAACAGGGAACAGATTGTCACTGTCGGCGCCGCTACGGACTCCCCTGAACTCCGATTGTGACGAAACTAGTGGCAAAACCTTCATAGTTGACCCGTGAGGACGTCCAATGTTTGGGCGAATTTCTGAATGATGGCGTTGGTCGGGGCAGAGGCGCGAACAGGGTCCATGTTTGCTGGTTGTGGTAGCTTCTGCACCTCCGCAGTAGGAAGATGAGGCCGCGACGGACAGTCCCAAGCTCTGATTCAGATGTGGCTGGAGTTGTTGGATTCGTGGTTGAGTCCTCTTCAAACGGATACCTACGGGGGCACCGGAGGAGGCCGGAGTAGGTTGGCGAGGACCACAATAGTGGTCGGGTGTCAGATCAGTTCTAGAGGGAACAGACCAGCGCACCCGGCAGAGAAAAATGAGAACTCACAGCTCCGGGCGCTGAACGGGGTATCATTTCTTGTTACTTGAAGTAGACTCATCGTAGAAGCTCTCAGCCAAGGCCCACCTTCATAACTTCAGGAGGTTGTCCGTGGAAGCCTCTGCAACTTACTTCTGGTTGACTCTCATGAAGAAGTTGTGCAGTCCGGCGATGATGGCTCCTCCGGACAGCTCTGAACTCAGACGGGGATGAGACCACCACAGTTACGAAGAGCACTGGGAGACGCTTCCAACGGTTCCTCTTGTGCTTCCAGGGGCGCCGAGATGAGGTCGTGGCAGGCTCTGTAACTAGCGGCTTTTCTATTGCCTGCGAACTAGAATGGAATGGTGGAGATAGGTAATGGGGGAATGGGGAGATGGGAGGGGAAATGAGGTGGATGTGTGTGGGGAAAACCCCTGGCTGTAAGGGGGTCTGGGGGGGGTGTTCCAAGGTGTGGGAGGGGGATAATGGGGTCTTGAAGGGGGTCTAGCAGATGGTGGGAGGGGGAGCTGCGAATTTGTTGTTGGGAGGGAGAGGGAGGTGGATTTCAATTTGGCTTAATGAGTGGGGATAATGCTTGCCTAGGGGAGGGAAAAGGATGCTTGGGGAGGGGTGTTCTGCCTTGGGAAGGTGGAGACTTGCTTGGGAAGGGGAAGTGGGTAGTTGGGAGTTTGATGGTGGAACTAGGATTGGGTGGGAATCTCTTGGGGTTGGGGTGGAGTAAAGAGGTGTTGTGGGAAGTTGTGGTGACTATTGAATGAGGGGAAGAGAGAGAGAAAGGGGATATGGGAGGGGAGTTTCTCACTCCTCTCTAATGGTTTCTCACCAAATGAACTCAATTTACTGGACTCACAATAATAGATTTTCATTCATTAGTTCTTAAATGTGGGAATGGGGTCCTATTTATAGGAATCCCACAATTTAACATAACTCCCTGACTTTTGGACTAATAACAAGAGTCCAAGGGGAAGGGGGGCACCCATGGGCCTAGCCCAATGAATTAGGCCCATTAGCCTACTTAATTAACCCTTTGACTCAAGACTTAGGTAAATGCCTACCTAACCTAGGTACTGGACTCAAATAAAAGGAAAATTACAATGATACGACTCAAATAAAATATGAAAATTACATACCATGACTCAGAAAATATGACGGACACAATGGAGTACTGCCTGTGAGCAATCAGAGCTGTGGAAAAATGTGAAGGGTGAGAGATGCCCTCATCATACCCCCGAGGTGCGAAGAACTCGACTCCGTCGAGTATGGGTCCGCCGGGGAAGTGGTCCCCCAAAGTAGCTCTGGGCGAGCCACGACCTCCAAACTCAACTCTACGTCCGCAACCAGGGGATGGTCCTTCATCCTCTCAAGGTGGCTCGGGCACACCCTCTTGCCGGTGATGGAACCATGCTTGCCTAGTATTGCCTCCGTGTGCACACGTCGGGCTCTCAGGCTGATATGTGGTGGCTCTCCGAGTGTGTCTCTCACAAGGGTAGGGGTAGGCCCGAAACTCTCACTAGGATCCACCGCGGTGCCCATATAGGGTGCTGGACCCGCCACGTGGGAAATAGGGTGAATCCTAAAACCCATTAGAAAGCCCAACCCATAAGCCAGGTTGCCAAGGCCACTCGGAACTTGGCAATGTCCAAGTCCTCGTGCCCTCAAGTTGGAGGTGACCCTAGGGTAGAGCCACTCCAAAGTGACCATCGCCAAGTTGCCATCTTGGAATTCAAAGTGGCGTTAACAAGGTTTTGCCCGCTTCTTGTGATTCTCGCCGCTCGTTGTTTGTTGCTTGCTTAAATGCCTATGCCAACTACTATGATGAGGTGTGAGTGGGTGATGCATGATATGCAAAGGGGGGCCAGGACAACCATATTTTGACCAATCATGCAGAGATGCTATGGAGACTTTAATGGGTGTGGGAGGGCCGGGGCATCCATAGGTGTCCCTCTCATGCGTCAATGTGATGAGTGTCGGAGGACCCGGACATCCATGAATGCTCCTAACATGCTTAAGACTCATGATGAATGAAGGTGGACCATTACATCCGAATATGGATCACTCATGTTTCCTACTTGACATGTGGGTGATATGAATGAATGTACCCGACTTATGAATCATGCCAAGTGGTTCGAGGTGCCAAGACATATGTTTTCCTAACCCAAAAATGACTTTGATGTGTTGGGGTATGGTTTGGCATTGGAGTTTCCATTCAAAAGGGTCGAAGGGGTCAAGGAAGGTGGACATCATGGGGAGAGGCACCTCCTTGTTCCTTAGGTGTGGATCTTCCTTGGTCATAGCTACCCTTGTGTCGCCCGGGACTTGGGAGAGGTGGGCTTGACCCAACATGGTGGGTGAGGGTAGAAAGGAGTGGGTGATAAGTGATGTGGGTGGATCACATGGGTTCCCGTGTTCCCATTGGGAGGGGTCAAAAGGATCAACATAAGTGTACCCGGGGGAAAGAAGCTCTAAGTTCATCTCAACATCCTCAAGGTCCTCACAATATGGTGGTAGATCATCCTCCTCTAATGAAATGATTCGGCCCAAGTTCTTAGTGGGTGGGTTGGCTATGAGAGGAGGGCTTGACTTTCTGCCCGATATGAGGGACTCCAATTTGAGGATAAGGTCGGGCTCATCGGGTGTGGGGAGGAATAGAAGGAGATCTCTAGTGTAGCAATCAACGGTGCAAATCGAGGTGATAGATCCAACACATAGGTGTAGGAGATCAAGGCTCCTAGGTTGGTTGGCCATTGTGGTCAACATGCTAGTCAACTTCATTTGCCATGCTAAGCCCTTGAGAAGATCTCCTAATGTGCCCACTTGGTAAGATGATTGGATGGTGGTGTGATAGGAGGGGGGCACTATAGGGAGGTTTTGCTCCATAGGAAGGAAAACATGGGCCATAATCTTTCTAATTGGGCTCTCCTTTAGCCAACTATCAAGGGGTTCTCCTATAATGAGCTCGGCCCCAAATAAAGAGGGTGGTGTATAGTGAAGACCACCATGCGAGGTTTCTTCTTCTACTTGGACATGCGTGGTCTCCATGGGGGGAATAGGGTCCGGAGTGTTCACCACTATGGGGTCGGGTATGGATTTCTCTACCAAGGAGGTGAGAGGGTCTTTTGAGGGTGGGGTGATGAGGGTTGGTGTATGGCGCACCCGGGGTGGGGGGTAAAGGGAAACTTGGTTTGGGATTGGAAGGGGATGTAGTGGACGCCCAAGTTGGGGTAGGAATCGAGTTGGAAGTGGAAGATGGGTTGGGTGGGCCTCGGTGGGGGTATCCCTTATGGGGGAAGGTGGAGGGGCAGAGGTCAATTGGGTGTGGGTGTGAATTGGATAAGGGAGAGTGGGTTTGGGGGTGGTGGCCGTTATGGGCCTAGGTGGAGGGGTGGACACGGGGTCCACTTGGGTTTGAATGGTGATGGTTGGGTGAATGACTTTGGACGGGGGAGTGGTGGTTATCACAGGGGAAGCCGGGTCGGTTAAGGGTCTCTTGCCCTTGGGATCGGCCGGTTGTGGAGGGGTGGGAGTGGGGGACAATTTGATTTGAATATTGAGGGTTGTGGAAGGGGGTTTTGGTTGGGGTGTGGGGGCCCTCATGGGGTTAGATGGAGAGGTGGATGCTGGGATCATTTGAGTCTTAATGGAGAGGACTTGGTGGCGAAGTGTAGTGATGATGGTTGAAAGGGGATTTGTTGGAAGTGGTGGGGGTGGAGACCTAAGGGTGGTCTCAAGTTGGCCGGGTGGGGATGGAGAAGTGGTAGTGCTCCTTGGATAGGAAGGGGAGTGTCGGGGAGCATAGGGATTTCTAAGTTCCTCCTTCATATCATCCCATGAGTGAATGGGCTCTTGCCTCCTAAGCCTTCTTAATCCCTCTATGTGCTCTCACTTACTCTTGGCTTGACCCCGAAGTCGTGCCGTGGCCTTGCGGACTCTCGCGGGTCCATACACCCAAGTCTTTTTAAAGTACCTTTCCATGGTAGCCTCCCACTTTAGATAGGCACTAGGGCTCGATCCGTCAAAGCGAAGGTCCTCATCTAGAATGATGTCCAAGGGTGGCGAGTAGACTAAGTAGGAAGTGGCCATGATGAACGGGGGGAATAAATGCAATGGCCCTAGGACAAGACTTAGTAGAGATAAGTCTAGAACAAACTCTTATATCAATTGATGTGACACAACCTAAGACCTATATTGCAAGCAATGCAGCAGACACGGCAATGTCACATAAGCGGACTCACTCGCATTTGGCACACTCGGGTCCGTAGGTGGACCGACGATGGGGTGAGGGTCCAAGGTTGGACCGGGAGGTTTCCAAGGGTATGGCTGGCTTGGGGAGGACCCATAAGGGCTTTGGGTTGCCCAAATTCATGGTCGGTCAACACGCCGAGGGCGTGGGTAAATTGGTCTCGCTCACAATTCACCCGCGGTGGACATTCACATAGTAGCAATTTGAGTTCGAGCACTCCTCACCGACCGATGGCACACTAGAAGCAATACTAAACAAGCACAAAAAATCCAGCATAGGAGTGTGGTCAGGAGCTCACCTGATTGGTGTGAAGACACCGATCCAGGTCGGAGATGAGGGCGAGCGAGGAAGCGTGGGCTTACCCGCACGCCGCGCTGATGAAGCTTCAACCTGAAATTTTAATTAACATGCACTACGCCCCTTTCAAGGGGGTTGGACTAGGGGTTGGGATTAGTTTTAAAACAAAAACGTACCTCCACGTAGGGGGGGGCGGTCAGCCGGCCAGGCGGGGTGGGGAAAACTCCGCTAGAAGCCGAAGCAGAAGAAGATCGTCGATTATGTCCACTCTTAGGAACAGGGGATAGACTGTCACTGTCGGTGCCGCTGCGGAGTCTCCCGAACTCCGATTGTGATGAAACTAATGGAAAAACCTTCGTAGTTGACCCGGGAGGACGTCCAAATTTTGGGGTAATTTCTGAATGATGGCGTTGGTCGGGGCAGAGGGATGAACATGGTCTCTGTTTGCTGGTTGTGGTAGCTTCTGCACCTCTACAGCAAGAAGACGAGGCCGCCACGGACGCTCTCGAGCTCTGATTCATGCGTGGCTAGAGTCATTGGATTCGTGGTTGAGTCCTCTTCAAACAGAGACCTGCGGGGGCACCGGAGGAGACTGGAGTAGGCAACAAGGACCCAAACCGTGGTTGAGTGTCAGATTAGTTCTAGAGGGAACAGACCAGTGCACCCGGGGTAGAAAAATGAGAACTCACAGCACCGGACACCGAACGGGGTGCCGTTTCTTGTTGCTGGAAGTAGACTGGTCGTAGAATCTCTCAGCCAAAGCCCTCCTTCAGAACTTTTGGAGGTTGGCCATGGGAGCCTCTGCAACTCGCTTCTGGTTGACTGTCAGGAAGAAGTTACGCAGTCTGGCGATGATGGCTCCTCCGGGCAGCTCCGAACTCAGACGGGGATGAGACCACCACCGTTGTGAAGGGGACTGGGAGACTCTTCCAAAGGTTCCTCTTGTGCTTCCAGGGGCGCCGAGATGAGGTCGTGGCGGGCTATGCAACCAGCGACTTCTCTGCTGCCTGCGAATTGGAATGAAATGATGGAGATAGGTAATGGGGAATGGAGAGATGGGAGGGGAAATGAGGTGGATGTGTGTGGGGGCAACCCCTGGCTGTGAGGGGGTCTGGGAGGGGGTGTTCCAAGGTGTGGGAGGGGGAGAATTAGGTCTAGAAGGGTGTCTAGCTGATGGTGGGAGGGGGAGATGTGAATTTGGTGTTGGGAGGGAGAGGGAGGTGGATTTGAATTTGGCTTAATGAGTGGGGTTAATGCTGGCCTAGGGGAGGGGAAAGGATGCTTGGGGAGGGGTGTTCTACCTTGGGAAGGTGGAGACTTGCTTGGAAAAGGGAAGTGGGTCGTTGGGAGTTGGATGGTGGAGCTAGGATTGGGTGGGAATCTCTTGGGGTTGGGGTGGAGTAAAGAGGTGTTGTGGGAAGTTGTGGTGACTATTGAATGAGGGGAGGAGATAGAGAAAGTAGGTGGGAGGGGGAGGAGAGAGAAAGGGGATAGGGGAGGGGAGTTTCTCACTCCTCTCTAATGGCTTCTCACGAAATGAACTCAATTTTATGGACTCACAATAATAGATCTTCATTCATTAGTTCTCAAATGAGGGAATGTGGTCTTATTTATAGGAATCCCACAAATTAACATAAGTCCATGACTTTTGGACTAATAACAAGAGACCAAGGGTAAGGGGGGTGCCCATGGGCCTAACCCATTGAATTGGACCCATTAGCCAACTTAATTAACCCTATGACTCAAGACTTAGGTAAATGACTGCATAACCTAGGTACTGAACTCAAATAAAAGGAAAATTACAATGATATGACTCAAATAAAATATGAAAATTACATACCATGACTCAAAAAATGTGACGGACACAATGCACTACTGCCAGTGCACAATCGGAGCTGTGGAAAAATGTGAAGGGCGAGAGATGCCCCCATCATGGGTGATAACAAATTGTAACAAAACTTTAACCGATTTAAACAAGTGTGAAGAACAGCAACAAGGAGGTTCAGATCTATATAGAGACTGTTAGATCTAATAAAATCTATCACACACAACGCATCCTTGGTACCATGGCGGAGGTGTGAATCCAAAAATTCTACTCACACAAGGTGTTATCTTCCTGACAAGGTTTGTCTTGTCGATCCGAACCTATCTTTTAATATACCAGAGATCTGATGTGAAGATGATAATTTGTGGTAGATCTAACTCGAGATACAAAAAGATATAATCTACGTGTGTGCTTACACAGAATGGAGATAGGAGAAAGGGATCTAACCACATAAGAGACATTGATTTTTAGGTGGTTCGGATGCAACGACGGTAACCTACGTCCACCCCTCATGAACTATGAGGATTCACACACTATCTGATGGGAATCAACACCGGGCACTAACATTTTATTTATGCATTTGTGTCATTTTTTTTGTTTGCATTTATATCCTTGGTTAATTGGTTTGTAATTGTAAGGCATTATCAGCCAATTTGTTAGTTTTTAGGAATCTTTGGGTTTCTTTGCAAAAAGGCCTTTGGGTTTCTATGTAAAATACCAGTAGGTCCAGTAGGGTCCCCCACCCTCTTTCCCATTGGTCCACGTAGGATCTAGGGCCCATGTGGGGCTAGTTCAAAGTCCAAGATTGGACTTGGACCAAGGGGGGGACAAGATGGAAGAAAATTAAAAATGGACTACCCCTTAGTCAAGGGGGCGCCCCCTCCTTTGTCCTCTCATGTAATTTTTTTATTTTTCTTTCTTTTGACCACATGGGAGAAGAAAATGCTATCTCTTATTTGCCCCTCCCTAACCCTAGATCTAGGGATAGTTTAGGTCATTTATACCTTTCTATATAATCCATGTATTTTCCATTTTGTGGGAATTAATGAGAAGAAAAATCATGAGTTGTTCTTGGAGCCCAAGGGCGCCCCTCTCTCCCTCTCTCCCCCTTGCAGCTGGACTGCTGTAAATTCTATGGTGTGAAGCCATAAACTTTGTGGATTCCAAGTTCTATCACCTCTGCTGGATGTGATTTTCAGCCACCGCCGCCGCCGCCTCCGTTCGTGCCGCCATCGAGCCGCCAGAACCATTTCTTTACCCTACTGTCCAAGATTCCGAGATCCAGGATAGAAGTTGAAAGAAAAGGTTGGTCCTCCAAATATGTGAGTCTGATGATCTTGAAATTTTGATAGATCATCCCCCTCCTTGTTAGCCATCCCCAATTTAAATTTTGTGTCAATCTGCCACCGTTTGATATTTTTTCCAGTATTTTAGTTCCACCCCTGACAGTTTGCTAATCAGTAGATCTACGGGATAGTGTCTTGTTGTTGTATTTTTTCCGCCCCCTTAGCCATCTCCAAAAATTCCAAAAAAAATCATACGTGTTCCTTACATCCCCCCTTCCATCCATAATATTCCCAGAGTCTAGATCTACCAGTCCCCTATTGGTCAAAATTCATTTTTAGGCAGAACCTGTTCTGTCTTGATTGTCTGTAATCCGAGTCAATAGAAATACCTGGGGAACAGTCATTTTCATTTTTAATCCGTCTACTGGATGGACCTGAAATAATTATATGTTGTAGCCCTTTGAGTCCTCTATCTAACGGCCCCTATCTTGCCTCAATCCGACATCAGATCTGGGCACAAAAATTCTTTCCTCCAGGTCACTCAAACCTGTTCCGTGGACAGGTCAGTAAAGGCAGCATCAAGTTAATTCTTGCAAAATTACTTCGGCGTCGATTTAGCTGCCGCTGACTTTGGGGATGGAAGAGGAGTGTTCCACCGGCGTCCCAGCCAACCACCGCGGCCAGAAGGTGACCGGAAGCCCCCATCCCAGCAGCTGAGTTTGCTTGCTATTCAACGGGCTGAACTGAGTTGCTGAACTGAGTTGGAATAGTATCGAGTCGGACCAGCAGGCCGCCTCTGATTTGAGATCCCTTCCGGCTTGCTGTCTGTCAACCCAAAACCGCTACTCCTGCGTCCCACTGTAGCCCTGTACCTCCATGCGTGGAGTGGGCATAGAAATCCACTATTGTAATTAATTACATTTACTGTACCGGGAGTTATTGTCTTGGCCGAGGTCATCTTCCCCACGCCCAGAGCGTGGAGGTATCGTTTTCTCTCCCTTCTTTGACATTTGCTTTACTCGTATATATTTCTATATGCCGCTGCATGTAATAGGTCCTAGCTCGTTATAAATTTTATCGCCGCTGTGAGAGTGAGTGAGTGGAACCCGTCCTGTGACTAGATCCGAGCACGCGGAAAAGCCGATACCCGTGACTCATTGCCGATTTCTCAACCGCACACGTCTGTACGTTTCCCTCGCTTAGAGACGTCCGCGAGCTAGAGTCCTAGGTTCGCGTCCCATCCCGCATCAAATTGTTATCAGAGCTAAGTTGAGTCTAGGGTAGTCGGTTAGTCGGTCCAAAGTTGCATTGCATTCCCATACCCGGTATATCAAAAGGTGTTCCCGGAATGATAGGTTACGCCTATCGGGAAGGTAGCACACTTGCGTGAGTGCGATCTTCGGATCAAACCTCCGCCACGTATCGGATATGGGTTGAGTCTAGGTTTGTATTCGAGTCCGCATTTTACCCCTTTTCACCATTTAGAGTCGTATCTAGGTGCTTGCATTAGTCTTGCATAAAATTTTTGCATAAAGAAAAATAAAAAAAGAAAAAGTGTTCCAATGCATGCCCACTGCTAGGGGAACGAATTCCCATCTCTTTGCCACTATGGCCAACCCCTACGCCCAAGTCCCAATGAAAGAGAAAACCCTGATCAGACCCGTCCAAGGCAACAAATCCATGTCTGCGTACATTCGAGACTTCGATTAGTACCGGTTGGGATATGGAGTTGGAGAGAAGAGCACCACGACCGCATTTCAGTTCCAGAGAGGTTTACGGCTTCACTACAAGTTTGAATTGCTTTGCCGTGACGTGACCACTCTGGCGCATTCTTATCTGGTTGCTCTAGAGGTTAAGCCTTTTGAGTCAAGGTTTGATGCTACCCTTCGGCGAGCATCTACCTCTCAGCAGAGTGCCGAGCCGGTCGGACGGCCACATGAGCCCCCGAGGCAGGACGCTCCTGCCCCGCGACCTCACCCACCACAGTCAAGGAACCCTTCCCCTAGAGCTCCATTGCCATCACCCTCACCTTCCGATCCTTATTCGGAGACACCTCAGCTAAAGCTACCCGTGTTTCTAACGGGAAAGCTAATCATCGCCGAGCCACTACTTAGTTGGCTCAAGAAAGGCGTGGTCTGACCTTACTACCCATCCTTGGACCCCGCACTACACTTAGTGCCCGTCAACTCCTTCCACACCACTTTTCGGTCTTCTCACCATGTTGACACATTGGAAGACCTCATGAAGGGATTAGACTAGCAATTGAAGTTGACGTATATGTTGGCCCGAGGCTTCGACCAACCCATTCGTCGTAGCTTCACACATCCAACTTTAGGGTCCATTACCTCCGTGTGCACCGTGGGTCATGTCACCACAGAGGTTCTCTTATTCCTCCCCTTGCCGGCCGAGCCAAACTTCATTCCATTTATCCCGAGGGAGGAACCATACCTTCTACATATGACCACCGTCCCACCTACCACCATGAATGAAGGTGATCATTTACACCTTCAAAATTTTCAAACTTGGGACCTTGACATGTAGGAACCCAGTTCGAGGGGTCATACTTTTATTGATCCCTTCGATCCCTTTCCTAGTCAACCTTATGACCCACCTTATCCAGTTCACCTTGCCAGGGAAGTACCCCATCACACCCCTTCCCCACGGGCCAGTCAACCTATGCATAACAAGGAGCCCGTTCCATGGGAAGAGATATACGCATTACCATCTTATAGGGGTGATGAAGAAGGTGCATTCAACCCTCCTGGCCCACCCAAACCTCCCAAATCCAAAAGGCAGTCAGTCATGAGTGGTGCATTTTGGGATATCTAGCAGTCCATGATTCTACCGACATTTGGTTGCGTCTTGTGTATGCATGGCACACATTCGGATGTCTTGGTCCACCATTGCATATGGGTCGGTCTAACAGTAAGTTTGTTTAGGGTCATGTGTGAGTCTGTGTTTTCTTTATTTGTCTAGTTTCCTAAGAGTCTATACATACATTTGTCGAGTGCATAGTGAGTCTCCATTAGTCGAGTCGCAGAGTCGATCTAATGTCAGCTTGCGATGTCAGTCCCTCTCGAGTGTGAGGCAAGTCGGATCTAATGCATACATTGTAGACTTGCTGGAATTTGGGATCGGCTCTACCATTCTATGTCTCAGATCTAGTCGCATAAAGGGACCCAACGGTGATTCCTAGTGAGTCATTGAGCCATCTCCGTCCTTTGAGAGTGACCCCACCCCGGAGTGTCCACCACTAGCCTCATTCCCACAGCAGCATTTGCATATCGAATATATACGGGATGAGCAGGTGACGACTACTTAGAGTGGAGCGTACTCCGCGCTACTCGGTAGGTGACAGATCCGCAGGAGCCACACGAGCAGCCGCACCCCTTACTCGATGGGGTCAAGTTCTTCCCACCCGGGGAGAATTGATGAGAATAACACCAGGCACTAACATTTTATTTTTACATTTGTGTCCTTTTGTTTGTTTGCATTTATATCATTGGGTTTATTGGTTACCAATTGTAAGGCATTATCAGCCAATTTGTTAGTCTTTAGGAATCTTTGGGTTTCTTTGTAAAAAGACCTTTGGGTTTCTATGTAAAATGCCAGTAGGTCCAGCAGGGTCCCCCACCCTCTTTCCCATTAGTCCACCTAGGATCTAGGGCCCATGTGGGGCTAGTTCAAAGTCCAAGATTGGACTTGGCCCAAAGGGGAGACAAGATGGAAGAAAATTCAAAATGGACTACCCCTTAGTCAAGGGGGCGCCCCCTCCTTTGTCCTCTCTTGTAATTTTTTTATTTTTCTTTCTTTTGACCACATGGGGGAAGAAAATGCTATCCCTTATTTGCCCTTCCCTAACCCTAGATCTAGGGATAGTTTAGGTCATTTATACCTTTCTATATAATCTATGTATTTTCCATTTTGTGGGAATTAATGAGAAGAAAAATCAAGAGTTGTTCTTGGAGCCCAAGGGCGCCCCTCTCTCCCCCTTGCAGCTGGACTGTTGTAAATTCTATGGTGTGAAGCCATAAACTTGGTGGATTCTAAGTTCTATCATCTCTACTGTATGTGATCTCCAGCTACCGCCGCTGGCGCCGCCGCCTCCGTTCGTGCCGCCGTCGAGCCGCCACAACCATTTCTTTACCCTGCTGTCCCGTATTCTGAGATCTAGGATAGAATCTAAAAGAAAAGGTTAGTCTTCCAAATCCGTGCATCTAATGATGTTGAGATTTTGAGAGATCATCCCCCTCCTTGTTATCCATCCCCAATTTAAATTTCGTGTCAATCCGCCACCATTTGATGTTTTTCCCAGTATTTTAGTTCCACCCCTAACAGTCTGCCAATCAGCAGATCTGCGGGATAGTGTCTTGTTGTTGTATTTTTCCCGCCCACTTAGTCATCTCCAAAAATTTCCAAAAAAATCACACGTGTTCCTTACATCTCCCCTTCCACCCATAATTTTCCCAGAGTCTAGATCTACTAGTCCATTATCAGTCCAAATTTATTTTCAGGTAGAGCCTGTTCTGTCTGATTGTCTGTAATCTAAGTCAATAGAAATACTTAGGGAACAATCATTTTCATTTCTAATCCGTCTACTGGATGGACCTGAAATAATTATATGTTGTAGCCCTTTGAGTCCTCTATCCAACGGCACTGATCTCGCCTCGATCCGACATCGGATCTGGAACAAAAATTCTTTCCGCCGGGTCACGCAAACCTGTTTTGTGGATAGGCCAGCAAAGGCAGCAGCAAGTTAATTCTTGCATAATTACTTCGGCGTCGATTCAGCCGCCGCCAACTTCGAGGATCGAAGAAGATTGTTCCACTGACGTCCCAGCCAACCGCCGCGGCCAGAAGGTGACCGGAATCCGCCGTCCCAGCAGTCAAGTTTGCTTGCTATCCAGCGGGCTGAACTGAGTGTTGGGTTCGGTGCGTTGGATCCAGAGGGGGGTGAATGGATCAGCCCTTTAAAATTTCACTCAATTAAAAATTCTAGTTCGCTAACTAGACAAACCTAAAGGCTAATAAGCAATTGCGGAATTAAACAAACACACAGTGTGCAATCAAACCAAAGCGCACCAAAGCATTCATCTAGCGGAAGCAAGTAAGAAATCAAACCACAGTGCGCAAAGGGTTTTTAGGTGGTTCGGTCCTGCAGACCTACATCCACCCCACACTCAAACCAGAGTGTGGATTTCGCTGACTCACAGCTTGAACAGCTGGGCATCACAGCTTGCCATACAACCGCTGATACACAGCTTCGCTGGGCTTAACAGCTTGCCGACCAGAGGAACATATACTCTGCAACCGTTGAGCAACACAGCTTGCTGTCCGAGGTATCCACCTCACCTGCTGAGCAGCACAGCTTGCTGTCCAGAGAAGAACCTTCTCTGCAACCGCTGGGGATTACAACTTACCCGTCCAGTGAAATCCTCCACTGCATCCGCTGACTAACATCTTGAAGAAATGGTGTAAAATGGAAAGGAAAAACATAGACAACAGCAATCGGAAGGCTGTAAACGATGAAGCACAATGTGGCTCAGAATGAGCTCACTGGCCTGGATTTGATCCACGGTCCAGTGAAGACAGATCTTCAGAACGAAGCTTCTCTCTGCCTTTCTTCTTCTTCAGATCACTCAGTCTCTCTTTCTTTCTCTTTCTCACTCTATCTCTCTTTCTTTCTCTTTCTCTTCGTCACTCTCTTTCTTCTTCACCTAGATCATGCAGGCGCTCTGCTCTTCTACTCTTTTTCCTCTACTCTTGCTATTTCTCTGTCCCTCTTCTGCTAGAGCTCTCTATCTCTCGATCTCACTTCTTCAGGTGGAAGAAGCTTCATATATATAGAGCAGCAGGAATTGGGCGTGTGGCATTTGAGTTCCCTCCTAATGACTTTAACACGTGGCAGCATCTCAGCATGCTTCAGTACACGTGTCACCATTCTGTCAGTCCTTCCAGCCTCGGATCACGTGCCAGTCTTAATAACTTCGTCCAA
Organism: Amorphophallus konjac; assembly: GCA_022559845.1. Taxonomy (NCBI): domain Eukaryota; kingdom Viridiplantae; phylum Streptophyta; class Magnoliopsida; order Alismatales; family Araceae; genus Amorphophallus; species Amorphophallus konjac. The sequence goes on from CM040127.1 coordinate 130,867,443, forward strand.
CAGTCCTGTCAGATTAGTCAAACAGAAACATCAGTTTAAGGTTTAGACGTTGTACAGACTATATGAAGGCAATGCTGAAGCAATGTATAGACTCTGTGAATGCGAAGCAATGCAATGTTCAGACTCTAAATATGCAGGGCTATGGCATTGTATAGACTTGGTGAATGCATAACAATGCCATGTACATACTTCATATATGCAATGCTATGGCCTTGTACATACTTCACGCATGCAAGACTGGAGCGTGTACAGACTTAGTGAATGTGACACTGAGGCATGTACAGACTTCACTTATGCAAGCGAAGCAGTACATGACTATACAGACTTTGTGTAATGTATGGACTTAGTGTGTGCGAGCATGCTAACATGCAATGTGTAGACATTGAATCAAAGGATGCACAGGCTGTACAGACATTCTATGCTTAACATTTAAGCCTAAATGCATGATGTGTAGACGTTGTATAGACTTGCTGAAGTGTGCACAATGTGAAGTATGCACAACAGATCTGAATGCACTAACATGCCGTCGACTATTGTACAGACTTCATGTTCACAATGCATTATGCAACCAGACGATGTCTAGACATGCTCATGACTGTCTAGACTCTGCATGTGTGCTATAGCAATGTGCAGACTTGCTGTTGCTGAGCACAGGCTGTACGGACATTGATTAATGCATGCACAAGACGCTAAGTGACATAGTCCAATGTATAGACTTCAACCCGTGCAAGCAAGCCAATGTTTAGACTTCAGGATGTATGGACTTGCCAAAAGAAAGGGCTGTACAGACTTGAGCAAGGCAAGGGCTGTACAGACTTCAACTCAGCTGCAATGTATGGACTTTGAATGAATGTGCATGCATTGTATAGACTTACGAATCTGGGGGTCGACCCACTTCTATCCAGACTATGCTGAGAGTGATGATGCATGGATATATAGACTTGTGTTCTAAGTGATGCACAAACACAACACAATGTAATATATAGACTCTATTGTTCATGCTGCAATGCAATGTGTAGACCTGCTATGAATGTATAGACTTAGCATGAGACAATGAGTGAAATTGTGTACAATGAGAACCGATGCAAGAATGTATAGACTTATTGAACAATGCAAAGGGATGTACAGACTTTCAGACTTAATGCATGGTGGCGAATGTATAGACATTGCATGAGACGCTACAGTCAGACAATGTATAGACATTGGAAATGCTTGAAACACACAATGCAGCGATGTATAGACTTTGCATATGCTCTGACAGAATGCAGACAGGACCTCACATGCATCAGTGTATAGACTGTATGCCTGATGGATGCACTAATGCAAAGTATGCTAAACATAAAGACTATACTAATGAATAGATCAGACAAAACAAACTCATGCATTCTCCACATAACAGATCAGTCATATGCATTCATGTTGCTATCATTCAATGTGATGTTCTTAGCAAAATAATATGGTGACTCATTCATGTTGCTATCATTAAAATACCACATAATCATCAAAGCACAAGGGGCACAACAATCTCCCCCTTTTTGATGATGGCAACATAATGAGTCACACTGACTCGTCAAACTATTCTCCCCCTTTGACATAAGCAAAAAGGAGATGGTTTGAGAGACAAAATTCAGCACACAACAATCTCCCCCACAAATTCAGAATACAGAGAATGATTCATTGAAATGGAGTTCCCCCTTATGACAAGAAAACATCTCTCCCCCTATCAAAATGCATGATTGACTAGTCTCCCCTTAAATGCAGATGACCCATAACTGCATGAATCAGAATGAAACAGAAAAACCACAGAACCAGAACTGGTTGCAAAACAAGATGAAAGATTCCAACAGTGTGGAGAGAAGTACATCTCAGGAATCAATCTGAAATCCACCACCATAAGGATTCTGAAGTTCAGAAGGCTGCAAGTGAACAAGGTAATAATGGGAGTGGCACCTCACATTTGTATGGTCAAAAAAATGCAGATGGAATCAGTCAACTGATAAGAGAGGAGTTGACAATACAGTTTCTGTTGATCATGAATGAATCTGATCATGAGGGATTTTAATGCTTGCACCACTACAATAAGGCTTAAGAAGAATAGACTCTTCTATCATAAAGGGTTATGAAGTGGCAACTTAGCCAATCTGATTTAATTATGATGTATACCAAATTTGTCAAATTAAACTCAATACTCATATCTGAATCCAAGTTTTAATAAAGGTGAACCAGATAGTCAGATAACACTCAAAATCAATCATCTTTATCTTACACACATGATCTCAATGACTCTTTTAAGAGTTACACAGATTAGTATTGATGTTAAACACTTTTTACAAGAATATGAGTTGACAGGATTTTCAATTTATTTTCATTTGAAGCACATTATATTTTTCCTGAGTAATTTAGGTTGATCAACACCTTTTTACATGAGGCACAACGTGTCGCAGGTGAAGTGACCCAGTTACTCAGTGTGATAATTGTCATTGCCTCTCAACTTCGAGAACAGAGTTAGCAATATAAGTGTCTTTTTACATGAGGAGACACCTTGATTAGAGGCCAGACTCCCCAGTTACTCAACACAGGCATGCCATTGCTCTGTCAGGTTTTTCAATAATTTTTCACCAGAGATAACTATGGCACCTCATGACATAAGTTACTTTATTTCATTGATAAAGAACTCAGTTTCTCGGTGACCAAGTCATTGCTCTGAATTCACAATTTTTTTTTCATTTAGTCAACATTTCTCAAGTTAATGTTTAACCACTGTACTCACTCTATGTATCTCTACCAAAGAGCCTTGATTTCAAATTTTCAGATATCTGATGAGTGAGTCTAAGGTTTTTATGACACATGTGGTTAAAGTTTATTAAACCTTATCATTCAGATATTTTTAATTCATTTAATTACAAATCTGAGAATACATTAATCTTATATCAGTCTGATTCAGTGGTAATTCTTAAACCTATATGATAGGAATTTCTATAAGGTTCTCAGACTGAATTGCATGACATGCAGTTTAATTTCCTCAGACCAGATCAATAAATTTAGCTGACCAACAAATCAACAATAGAACCAATATAGTCACACCAGCTAAGAGATATATGAAGGATGAGTATAAGCTGGTGGAAGAGTCAATCAGCAAGAGAGAATAAAATTTTAAAGCCAATAGCAGAGATTGAATTTCAGTCAGACAAAAAGAAACTCTCCTTCAACAGATTGAGGATTAGCAGCCAAATTCTCAGTTTCAAGAAAGTATGAATTCAACATAGTCAATTGATGATTTGAAAGAATGTAGACAGTGAGAATTTCAAACAGTGTTAAAAATATTATAATGCTCCCCCTGTCTATATGCAGTGACTCACATAAGACTCAACAAACTCCCCCTGAATTTATGTAAAATGATTATTCAAACATCAGAGCATTCTTAATTCAGAGAGCATCATGCGAGAGCAATCAACTTTTCAAGATAAATCAATTTAGCACAGATAGATTATTATGATATGCATTACACTGCTCTATATGAAGACTTGACCCTTGGTACTTGGAGGAGAACCTGGTCACAAGGACCATCTCACACATAGTAAGACCTTCCAGACAGATTTCCCTGCCTTTTAGTAGCTTACCATTTGATATACCAGGGTTATGCAAATGATATATGCAGTGCAAAGCAGTCCTATATGCATTGAAAGTCATGCAAATGATATATGCAGACATTAGACACATGCATTGACTATGTGCACTAGATGACCCATTCAAACTCAGTGCAAGGTATGCATAAAAAAATTGTGCAGTGCATCTGTCATCTTATGTTCACAGTGCAATAAATGCAAGAGAAGAGCATCAGATATATGCAGAGTAAATTCAGTAGCTGAGTCTGGAATGCAGACTGATCAGCTAGACAAGAAGAGAACATCAGAAATCAAACAAGCAAATCACCATGAAATTCACATCTTTCATAATCACAAATTCAGATGATGGAATTTAAATACAGAGTTTTAGAACTGACCTGAATGGTGCAATCATGGGGTTTTCATTCTTGAGTGCCTTGGTTAATTCAACCCCTTTTATTTCTCCCACCAAGGCACACCTGCAAGTTATCAACTATTTTGCACAAATAGGCACCCAAGATGTCTTGGGTCCTGACATGACAGTCACATATCTAGCAGGTATGGTAGCCAATTTCTGTGCATGAAGGTCATCAATTCTCATAACATGGCAATCATTCATTGAATGACCTATCTGACCACAGTAGTGACAGGATGCAGCAGTTCTGAAATTTATTTTGTGCACATTCCTATGAGCAGGAGTTCTATGTGCATATGCATGAAGATTTTTGTTAACAGAATCAAAATTCTGTTTACCAAAACCAGTCTGGTTTTGATATCCTGCCACCCAACATGTTGCAGCCCTGTGGCCAGATCTTCCACATTTGAAACATGCAAATGATTTTTCTTTAAAAATAGATTTGTTTCTATCAGCATCATAATGAACAGGGAATTTTACTGATTTAGAACTCAATCTATTTCCCTAAGCATGTCAGCAAAAAGCAGCAATGTGACCAAAATTCCCACAGTAATAACATTGAGTTTTCTTTCTCTTATCAGTAGAAGGTTTCCTAAGAAGATGATTTCTATGATACTTCCTAACAACATTCCTTTCATCATTTATCAATGTAACACAGTCATGCATAATATGTCCAAGCTTCCCACAATAGTGACATGTTACCACCTTTTTATTTACATTCACTTGTTTGACAAAATTGACATTCGCATGAGAGTGTGAATATGTGTGGGAGCAGTTAGCAGCATGCACATGTGAATCAATGACAGATTTGGACTTCTTTAGATCAACACTTTTCTTTTGTTTTTGAATCTTTTCCTATTTCTTATCTGAATTTTCAGCCTTCTTAGTAGTGAATTGAAAAATAGAAGAACTAGATTGATTAGCCTGTTCAGAGCTTTTAACGAATACAGTTGACTTCTTCTTTTCATTCACTTTCTTATTAATAGGCACATACCCAAGTCCTTCTTTCTGGAAATTCACTTTAGAACCAAGCAGCTTATTCAGATTATCTCTTCCTTTAACAAATTTTGACAAAGAGTTTTTCAGATCTTCAATCTCAGAATTCAATGAAGCAATACTCACTTCATACTTGGATAGCTCAGATTTACAAACAATCAGCTGCTGTTGCAAAGCATCATTCAAGTTCTTCAGAGTTTCATTTTCTTGTTGAACCATTATTTCAATGTTGTTCTCATTTTCCTTCACAACTGATTTTCTTTTTTCAAATGACAACCATCTTTCAGAGAAGACAGTATTAAGAACCATTAGCTTTTTATTTTGATCTTTCAAGTAACTATTTTCTTCAAACAATTTTCCTCCACCTTTTTCAACCTCAATTTTCTTGGCCAATAATAATTTGTTTTCTTCTTCCAGAGACTTGATTAATTCCTTTTGCGAATTATCATCATGGTCTATATCATTAATCAATTCTTGGAGAATGGCACAAGCTTTGCAAGTATTATTTTCACTGATGAGTTTGTTTCTAAGGTTCTCATTTTCAGATTTCAACTGGTTCAACTCATCTTTTTCTTTATTCATGTCAGATTTCAAATTTTCATTCTCTGCCTTCAAACGAGTGACTTCATAAGTCATTTCTTTTCTCATTTTTCTCTTTTCAGATTTGACTCTATCGTATTTAATCAATAAATGCTCATTCAACGCAATCATGCTTTCCAGAGAAAAATTATCAGTGTCAGAGTTTACCTGTGACGAAGTATCGTCCACATAATCTTCGTCTTCTTCTGTTGCCATGAGACATTTCGCTTTACCCTGGCTTCTGCTGCTTGCTATTATCTCGATCACTTCGGAGGCACTACAGCAATCAACTACACAAGGAAACTTGTCAGTGTTTATCGCCCTTTTGATTAGATTCAGGGCCCTTTGATTTGCAGAGAATTTTCGTCTGTCTGAAGTTTTCCATAATGATTCATCCTTTGGAACTTCATAAGGACTGTGTGCAATGACTATCCACAAATCTGGATTAGTCTGCATTACATATTCCCTGAACTGATTAAGCCAATTGTAGAAACTGACCCTCGTACTTCGGAAGATCAATCATGAATTCCATGCTCAAACAAGATCAGAATTCTAAATAAAAAGAGATTAAAATAGTGCAAGCGAACGATCAACTCAAATCGTACCGAATCCAAATAAGGATCGGATCTACAGGTCGTTTGACCCTCTGTGCAGACACCCGCTCTGATACCAAGTGTTGGGTTCGGTGCGTTGGATCCAAAGGGGGGTGAATGGATCAGCCCTTTAAAATTTCGCTCAATTAAAAATTCTAGTTCGCTAACTAGACAAACCTGAAGGCTAATAAGCAATTGTGGAATTAAACAAACACACAGTGTGCAATCAAACCAAAGCGCACCTAAGCATTCATCTAGCGGAAGGAAGTAAGAAATCAAACCACAGTGTGCAAAGGGTTTTTAGGTGGTTCGGTCCTATAGACCTACATCCACCCCACACTCAAACCGGAGGGTGGATTCTGCTGACTCACAGCTTGAACAGCTGGGCATCATAGCTTGCCATACAACCACTGATACACAGCTTCGCTGGGCTTAACAGCTTGCCGACCAGAGGAACAGATCCTCTGCAACCACTGAGCAACACAACTTGCTGTCCGAGGTATCCACCTCGCCTGCTGAGCAACATAGCTTGCTGTCAGAGAAGAACCTTCTCTGCAACCGCTGAGGATTAAAGCTTACCCGTCCAGTGGAATCCTCCACTACATCCGCTGACTAACAGCTTGAAGAAATGGTGTAAAATGGAAAGGAAAAACATAGACAACAGCAATCGGAAGGCTGTAAACGATGAAGCACAATGTGGCTCAGAATGAGCTGACTGGCCTTAATTTGATCCACGATCCAGTGAAGATAGATCTTCAGAACGAAGCTTCTCTCTGCCTTTCTTCTTCTTCAGATCACTCAGTCTCTCTTTCTTTCTCTTTCTCACACACTCTCTCTCTCTTTCTCTTTCTCTTTCTCTTATTCACTCTCTTTCTTCTTCTCCTATATCATGCTGGCGCTCAGCTCTTCTACTCTTTTTCTTCTACTCTTGCTATTTCTCTATCTCTCTTCTGCTAGAGCTCTCTGTCTCTCGATCTCACTTCTTCAGGTAGAAGAAGCTTCATATATATAGAGCAGCAAGAATTGGGCGTGTGGCATTTGAGTTCCCACCCAATGACTTGAACACGTGGCAACATCTCAGCATGCTTCAGTACACGTGTAACCATTCTGTCAGTCCTTCCAGCCTCGGATCACGTGCTAGTCTTATTAACTTCGTCCAGCAGTCCTGTCAGATTAGTCAAACAGAAACATCTGTTTAAGGTTTAGACGTTGTACAGGCTATATGAAGGCAATGCTGAAGCAATGTATAGACTCTGTGAATGCGGAGCAATGCAATGTTCAGACTCTACATATGCAGGGCTATGGCATTGTATAGACTTGGTGAATGCAGAACAATGCCATGTACAAACTTCATATATGCAGTGCTATGGCCTTGTACATACTTCACGCATGCAAGACTGAAGCGTGTACAGACTTAGTGAATGTGACACTGAGGCATGTACAGACTTCACTTATGCAAGCGAAGCAGTACATGGCTGTACAAACTTTGTGTAATGTATGGACTGAGTGTGTTCGAGCATGCTAACATGCAATGTGTAGACATTGAATCAAAGGATGCACAGGCTGTACAGACATTCTATGCTTAACATTTAAGCCTAAATGCATGATGTGTAGACGTTGTATAGACTTGCTGAAGTGTGCACAATGTGAAGTATGCACAACAGATCTGAATGCACTAACATGCCGTCGACTATTGTACAGACTTCATGTTCACAATGCATTATGCAACCAGACGATGTCTAGACTTGCTCATGACTGTCTAGACTCTGCATGCGTGCTATAGCAATGTGCAGACTTGCTGTTGCTCAGCATAGGCTGTACAGACATTGATTAATGCATGCACAAGACGCTAAGTGACACAGTCCAATGTATAGACTTCAACCCGTGCAAGCAAAGCCAATGTATAGACTTTAGGATGTATGGACTTGCCAAAGGATAGGCTGTACAAACTTGAGCAAGGCAAGGGCTGTACAGATTTCAACTCAGCTGCAATGTATGGACTTTGAATGAATGTGCATGCATTGTATAGACTTACGAATCTGGGGGTCGACCCACTTCTGTCCAGACTATGCTGAGAGTGATGATGCATGGATGTATAGACTTGTGTTCTAAGCGATGCACAAACACAACACAATGTAATGTATAGAGTCTATTGTTCATGCTGCAATGCAATGTGTAGACCTGCTATGAATGTATAGACTTAGCATGAGACAATGAGTGAAAGTGTGTACAATGAGAACCGATGCAAGAATGTATAGACTTTAAGAACAATGCAAAGGGCTGTACAGACTTTGAGACTTAATGCATGGTGGCGAATGTACAGACTTTGCATGAGACGCTACTGTCAGACAATGTATAGACATTGGAAATGCTTGAAACACACAATGCAGCGATGTATAGACTTTGCATATGCTCTGACAGAATGCAGACAGGACCTCACATGCATCAGTGTATAGACTGTATGCCTGATGGATGCACTGATGCAGAGTATGCTAAACACAAAGACTATAGTAATGAATAGATCAGACAAAACAAACTCATGCATTCTCCACATAACAGATCAGTCATATGCATTCATGTTGCTATCATTCAATGTGATGTTCTTAGCAAAATAATATGGTGACTCATTCATGTTGCTATCATTAAAACACCACATAATCATCAAAGCACAAGGGGCACAACACTGAGTTGTTGAATTGAGTTGGAACAGTACCAAGTCGGACCAGCATCCCGCCTCCGATCCGAGAGCCCTTAAGGCATGCTGCCCGTCAACCCGAGACTGCTACTCTTGTGTCCCACTGTAGCCCTGTACCTCCCTGCGTGGAGTGGGCATAGAAATTCACTGCTGTAATTAATTACATTTATTATACCAGGAGTTACGGTCTTGGTCGGGGTCATCTTCCCCACGTCCGGAGTGTGGAGGTATCGTTTCCACTCCCCTCTTTGGCATTTTCTTTACTCGTATATATTTCTATATGCCGCTGCATGTGATAGGTCCTAGCTCGTTATAAATTTTATCTCCGCTACGAGAGTGAGTGAGTGAAGCTCGTCCCGTGACTCGATCCGAGCACACGGAAAACAAGGTCAACAATGGAGGCTTCGAAGCTGGCGGTCGACCGTGAATAGGTGGGCGGTCGACCGGCATTTTACAAAATTGAACCTTTCAACGCTAGGAAAATCGGTCGACCGGGCCCTGTCCGGTGGTCGACCGCTCATCTGGAAAACCTACAATTTGACGATGTTAGCCAATGAATCATAGCATGAAAGTAAATTACTTTGAGACCACATTTTGTTCAAAATAATATGAGTTGGATTTACATATCATAGGCATTTTTGGGGCAAGGTGGATTTAGGCTTTTGCTTGGATGAAAGATGGCTTTGTGAGTGGTTTAAGCAAGTTATCAACCTAATTGTAACACTGGGGTTTTGTTATCATCAAAATCATCTGGAGAGACTCAATAGGAGGTTCATGTGGAGGCATTGTACTGGAGCTGCCTGGAAACTGAGGTTGTTGAGCGGCAGACAATTGTTGTTGTAGGTGGAGGACTTGAGCAGCCAGAGAATCAACTTTCTGAGTCAGCTGCTCATCTCTCTATTGCACAAAGCGGTGTAAAGACTTGATATTGTCATTGATAGCGTCAATCCTGTTGTGTAACATGTCACATATATACTATGTATGTGCTTGTTGTTGGGTCTCTTTTGGTGAGACATGAGAGGATGTAGCTTCAGTGGGACGAGGACACCATTCATCACCTGTGTCTTCTAAAGCTGGTTGGAGTTGAGCTTTATATAAATGTATAAATTCTAGAATCTCAGTTCCAACCATATCAAGTTTGTTGTAAACAACATTAATTTTTGCTTCAGCTTTAGTGGAGTTATTCACCATGATTGTTGTGTCGGTGTGGACTTGCTCTACAAGCTTTGAGGAGGAATCAAGGAGCTTGTTGGAGTCATAATAAACCTTTCCTTTCAGCCTGTTGGATGCATCAATTAGCCGTACAACATTCGCATTAACTGTTGCTTCCAGATTGGAGGTGACTTCTACAATCCTGGTAGTTTCAACAACTGTAGACACGCTAAAATCGATACTATGATGAGTAAATCTCAAGTCACCATGTGATACCCCAAAGTGGACTTCGATACTGGCTTAATATGAAGTTTTTCTAATTTTTCTATCATATTTATTATTAGCGACCGTTAGCAGGGCGTCATTTAATTAACGACTCTATAGGTGTCGTTATTTCAAACAATTGGTGACCGTGTGCGCAGGCATCATTTCCTGATTTTACGAATTCCATTTAAAATTAAATTCAAATAATTGACGTCTAGTTTGAAGGTGCGCATTAATTGATGCCATTCCATGAAAGCATCATTTTCTATTTTTAAATATGGAAAGTCATTTATTTCTATAAATTAACTCAGGAATTAGCGACTGCGTGCGCGGTCGTCATTTCAATTAGCGACCCCCCTGAAGTCGTCATTTAAGCTTCCGTGTCCATTCCTGCTCCTACTTCCTCGCAGGGCAATACTTCCATCTTTTGAACTCGATCCTTTCTTTGGGAGTTTATCTCTAATTTTAATCCCATTAGGACTAGATCTTAAGCCCTATAAATACCCTCCCTTGAAGGCCACCCGCGAGAGAAGAAGAGTTCGAGCAGAGGAGAGGAGAGAGATTCCAGTATTCCTATTGAAAAGAGAGGTTTCTTTTAGCCTTGTTAACAAGTCTCCTGTAGGTTCTACTTTCTACGGCGGTCTTCTTCCCACGGTGATCTTCCTACGGCGTTCTCCCGGCGGCTGTTGCTCTCCTTTTGTCTCTCCCTATACTGCTGCAGCAACAGCAGAAAGGGCACCCCTTCTTCTTTAGTTTATTTACTACACGTCTCGCACGCATATCCCCTTCTAGTTATTTTTCTAGAACAGTCACCATATAACTTCTCTGCATATTACGTGATTTGCACTCATAGCATATATCTCCCCCTTTTACTCCTCCGAGGGGTTTAAACAAAACACAGCAGGTGTGTTAATGTTTATATTGCATAGTCCTCTTTATTGTGAGCATTGATACTACACTTTAGCTAATCCATAATATTTGCTTGTCTTTGCTTGTCTTACAAGGGTAATCAAAGTATGAACCCCCTTCATCAGCCGACCGGTAGAAGGAGGAAGAAATGACTCACAATCTCACCCGCTTCTTCACAAGGTACATGCGATCATTCCTTTTATTTTTTTAAGGTAACCCCTCTGGCGATCACCCTCCTTTAGAGCATCACATGCTCTCCTTTTTAGTTTCTCTATTTCCCATCATATATCATATCATCTTATCTTCTTTTCTTAACTTCTCTTTTTTTTTACAAAATTAAATCTTCTTTTTTTAATGTCTATGTGACACGTTCACAAATTGGCGATCACGGTGGGACTCTTGATGTTTTTATTTTGATTACCCCTCCTTTGGCACCCACGTGTGCCCCTCCCTTTGGCACCCCCGCATGCCCCTCCTATGGCACCCACGTGTGCCCCTCCTTAGTGCTCCACGTAGCACTCTCCCTTTGTGCACCACGTGCACACCTCCCACTAGATTAGCCAATTTTTAAACTATCCTTAGCATTTTTAAGAGGAAAATTTAATTTCTGTTAGCTTTCAGCTTGTTATCGGTTCTCTGGAACTGATTAGCGACTGTTCTCCAGTTGCTATTTGCATAATCAGCGACCACGCACAGGGGCGCTGTTTTCGTTATTTTGACATTTTTATTATTTTTATAATCAACACCCCTCCATAGAGGCGTCATTCACTCATTTAACCCTTAACTCCAAGGCGTCATTTCGTCAGTTACTATTGATTCTTCTTGCTGCGCTTACTATTCACTGATATTTGACGCCCCTCCACAGAGGCGTTATTCACATATTCAGCGCCTCACACCAAGGCGCTATTTCACGTTGATGCTCACTGTTATCATAGTTTTACTTTGATTAGCGACTGTCATACAGCCGTGATTTTCTGATACAACGACTACTGTCAGGTCGCCATTTTGTTCTGTTTTCACAGAACCTTAATTCTTACTGTTATCTTCACCTGTTGGCTGCATTTATTGATTATCTGATTATTACTGATTGATCTACCAGCATTAGCTTGCATTCCAGGGCATTTGGTTGAGAGACCTCCTCTCTCTACACTCCCAGGATTCCACACCCTTTTCTTGGAATTGAAAGGACCCTCCATTGAGCATTCCATCTCTTTGGACTAGAAATTCCTTTTACAAGGCCTCCGTAAAGTCACTGCACCCGTGGATTCCCTCACGGACGCCGGGCCGGTTGTACCATTTGAAGTACCCGGAGTTTAGTCAACCCATCCGTTGGTAAGGAGAGAGAAAGAACTTAGTTGACCCGGAGATTACACCCAAACTTGAAACTAGGACCCGCATTGAAGAGAGAGAATTGATTACACATTTAAAAATCCATCTTAATCTCAAAGAAAACCTTAAAATCTTGGGTTCATTACAACTTGTGTGAACAACTTGCTTGATTGGGTGATTGCTTCTTGCTTGTATTTGTTGGCTTAAGATATTTGCCTTTTTTTAAACATGCAACTTTGTTCAGGTAAAATCATTAACATGGCCAACTACGGGTATTCTTATGATGGTTATTAGGAGGGTCAATTTGACCCGTCTTATGAGGTTCCCCCTCAAGATTCTACCCATTATGAGGGAAACTATGCTCCCTCCCATGCTTATTATTCCCAAGTTCATGTGGTAGATACCACTACTCAAGAGGTTGAGCCTTCTTCCCAAGCTCAACCTACCACGCAAAATACATCTAGGACGTTTCCCCATCTTTCAATTTCAATGATTTGATCCATGCTCTGTCTCAATTAGATGATTCCCAACGCCAGGTGGTCCAGGCCGCTTTAAAAGGGAAATCTGTCCCTTCATCTTCAAACCCTCCTCAGGCCGCGGGTGCCCATCTATCTCTTAATGACCAGGCGGTCTCACATAAGAACCCTTCGCGTCCATCAACTCCCATCATGGTTATGCCAGCTCAACCGGCAAGCCACTCCGTGGTTAGGCCCCAATATTCTCCACCTCCCCAACTCTTAAGGAGGCCTATGCCGAATCCGTTCCCTTCTAATCCGGTCCCGATCGAGTCTGATACCAACATCATACTCCTCCAGAAGATAGCTAGTATGGAGGAGCAGCTTAAGAAGGTTACGGCACCTAAGAATGCTCCAGAGATTGTTCTCCCCACTTTGACGATTTTCCATTTGCCTCCTTCCGAGATGCCAAATTTTCGGCGCTACAATGGAACGGGTAACCCATTCATTCATTTGAAAGACTTTATGTACGAGACATCCTTCTTGCAGGATAACAAGATCTCCCAGGCCTATTTATTTAGAAGGTCTCTAGATGGTCTGGCACTCGAATGGTTTTATTCTTTGGAACCGGCTGAAGCCAGTGATTTTGATGTTGTTCAGCGGAAGTTCTTATAGAAATATAAGGACCGTGTGGGTCCATCTTTGTCAGTCACAGATCTGGTTGCTGAGAAAATGAAGCCCGAGAAGGACTTCATCCTGTTTGCCGATAGATGGAGAGCTATGGCCGAAAAATTAAAAGACACTCTTTCGGAAATGGAGCAAGTCAAGATGATCATATCAAATTCTACTCCACAATTCTGTCACATTCTGGCCATGAATAGGCTGAGCACTATGGAAGAGCTCTATGAGAGAGCAAGATACATACAAACCCAGATGAAAGATTCACCCATCATGGGCATGTTTGAACAAAAACCAAGGTTGGTCAGGAAGAACACTAATGTTAGCAATAGTGGTGGCACAACCGAGGGCATCGTGACTAATGAACAGGTGGGCGTGGTTAACAACCCCGCACCTTTCCGCCACCCTAACCCAAGACCTCCACAACATCCACAACAATCCCCATCTTTAATCCCGCTCCCCAAGCAAATATTCCCCCTCGACCCTTCCATCCTCCTCCACAAAATGAGGTCGTCCACCCAAACCCACCAGTTCCTCAGCAATACCACCAAATGCCGCCACCCACCAATTACGGCCCCAGGCAGCCAAGAAGACCACTAGGCCCCAAAAGGGCCTAATACCCGCCATTACCTGAAAGTCTTCATGATATCCTCAACGCCCTCATGGCCGCCAACCTGCTCACCTTGCCAAAAGAAAGAACGGCCTGGCCCTGTAATGTGGATACCTCTCGCTATTGTGTCTTCCACCGACACCCTAGTCACAATATAGATCATTGCTTTCATTTCAAGTATTATATCTATGATTTGAATGATCAGGGTGGTATTAATTGGGATGGAATGAGGCAGTTTATTGCCACTTTGAAGACACGGAGACCTCCTCGGTAGCAGCAGGCTCAGCAGCCGCCTCAGCAGCAAGTTCCACCTCCTCCTCAACTGTAGCAAGCTCCCGCACCTCAACCGGACATGGGGATTGTCCATAATCCATTGCCGGAGCACCCCCCGAACCAGCAAGTAAACCCTGTTACTTTCTTCCACGAAATGGAAAGAGGAGAAGGGTGGCATGAAGAGAACGCCTCTGTCAGGGCTATAAACCAAACTCCAACTCAACCACCCCATCTGTTAAGAACACCTCTCCATCCGTCGCCATTTTCCCATCCAGCCCATCCCCTTTTACGCACCACTAACCAAGTTCCCTTCACTACCACCAATCCCTTACCGACTAGACCTCTCCTCATTCGCCCTCCATCATCTTCCACACCACAACAAACCCCCCCTCCAATCATCAACTCCTCACCTTTTCCATCTAGGCCACTCCTCATTCGCCGCCCACCAACACCTAATCCCTCCACTGCTACCACCAACCCTCCGCTAATAAGGATTCCCACACCGTAACCCACAAATCCCTCATTTTTACCTAGACCCCTCCTCATTCGGCCTACACCTCCTTCAGCCGTCTAGGCACCTCCTACCCCTCCTACTATTACCACTACCCCTCAGACAACAATGTCCCTCATAGGGGCTCCTCCTTTGGCCACCCCTTCAACATCCGTTAACCCCAACGTCCCATCTTCCTCTTCCATCAATCCTCCGCCTAACCGCAACCCGACAAAGGCGCGATCATCACAAACCATGGTGCTACATAGTGGACAGATGTTCCATCATGTATTCCCACAAAGGGAGTCAGAGCCCACACCGGGGCAAGAGGAACAGGAGCAAGAACTGGAATCTATATCGGGCACTCAATATGATTTGCTAAAGAACCTAGACAAGACCCCGACAAGGATTTGTATTTTACAACTGATAAAAAGATCCACCATTCACCAGTAGGCTTTGAAAGAGTACCTTCAGAAGGTGATGGTTAATGAGAACATTCATGCAGAATAGATTACATCAGTCTTGACACCAGCAAGTGGTCAGCCGGCCATTATTTTTCATGAGCATGAATTAGCTCCAAGGACAGCCAGGAAGTATGCCTTGTGCATCACAGTTGACATTAACAAAGTGATAGTTAAATAATGTTTAGTGGATACTGGAGCATCCATCAATGTGCTGCCACCAAGTCCTCTGAAGATGTGCGGTATTCCGGATAGTCAGATTCGGCCATCTACTATTACAGTGACGGCTTATGATAATACAAAGAAACCTCCTCTGGGCATGATCACTTTAAAAGTTGGACTGGGTCCGATTTCGATTACAGTGGACTTCCACATTCTGGACATGGATCCAACCTTCAATGGTATTTTGGGTCACCCTTATATTCAAGAACTTGATGCCGTGCCCTCCACGAATCATCAATGCATAAAGTTTCCACACAAAGGGCGCATCATCAAAGTCACAAGCATGCCTATTCTACCGTCGGAGGATATACATTCAGTAGCGTCAGTACCTTCCATATGGCCGTCTAATAGGCCTTTGCTATCAGTGTTAGATGTTGCCGATCCGCGGCAGGATTCGCCAAGACCTCCAATCACAACACATGCATTGGTTTTGATATCACCCCTACCCTCCAAGGGGAAGAAAAAGAAGAATATGATAAATACCCTGGGATGGAATATTTTGTTGAAGATGGGGTATAGATCCGGCAAAGGCCTAGGTGTTAACCTCCAGGGCAGGGTAAAGCCCATTAAAAATCATAAGCTTATCCCCCGAGGTGGCCTGGGATACAAGGGGCCGAGCAAAGAAAAGTATGACGAAGATAATGAAGGAGAGCCATGGGCTGTTATGACCTCTACTCTCAAAACAGATCGACAGCCACTCACATGGACCTTATATACCCACTTTGTGAAAGGGGCTACTCAATATGACAAGCAGACCACATTGGTTACTTCTGTGTTAGATCCTCAAGATGTGCATTCACGGCAGCTTGCTCGACATCTGGCACCATTAGTCACTTATAAGGCCCTAGAATATGTAAGGCCGCTCAAAAGAAGAAAGATGGAGGATCTGGAATGTGAATGGTACCGTTGGTTTGATATGAATGACATTGTCATTGGCTTAAGCCGTTTGTTTATGCCGACTGATCCGGAATGGCCGGCACTTATTCATAAGCTGATAGAAAAGTCGATGATGATTACAGACAAGAGGCAACTTTTGAGTAACTATACCGATACCGGAGAGCCAGACGTGGCATTTGAAGAAGGCTTCACTATGGACAGGCTGTGGGCAGGCCTTTTCTCTCTTAATTCCATACACCCGTCACTTATTACCTTCTGGTGCTCCAAACTTTTTATCTCCGATATTCCCAGACCACCCACGGTTTTGATTACCCTCTCTCCAGATTTGTTCCAAGCTTCCCCAATTCCTCCTTTGCTCCTTGAGCAATTTTCTCAACTCTACATTGTACCCCCGCATGGGCAATCTCTCATTCAATCCTTCTCTGACCTTCCAATCTCACCAGCTCCTATTCCTTCCTCCCATTGCTTTATTCTTGAAAATGAAAAAAAAACACCAAAATTCAAACTTTCCAATCTTCTATCTCTATTGAAGAGACCTCCTATCTTGCTCCGGAGTTTGTCCCGATCCAAGGGTCGCTCTTTCAAGGTTCGTTAGCGGACCTCCTTTTCTCCTCTGATGAGGAGGCCTCTCCTGTACCTCCTCATGTATCCACTGCGTCTTCCTCTTCTTCTCCTACTTCTCTAGGTCAGGGTAGTTCGTCTAGCTTGTCATCTGGTTCTTCTCCCTCCTCTTCTAATAAGAGTCTTGGGGTAACTATTTATAAGAAAGCCAAGGGTAGGCAGATTCCCCGTAGGTTCTTGCTAAATCTAGCTAGAAGATGTCGGGCATGTTTAGCTCTTCCCGGTTTCTTAGAGGATCCAATCTTCCTGCAAGAAATGGAGTGTGAGGATGTAGGCTTTACAGATGAAGGGTTTGGTGTTTATGAGATTATGAATGATGAAGACCCTATTGAAGAGGGGGATGAACAATACGAAGAATATGAGGACGAGGCTGATGCTTTTACTAGTGGCATGAGAAGATTCGACGAACCGTCAGCCTCAGTAGAAGAACCCACCAAAGAGATTAATCTGGATACCGAGGAAAACCCTAGGATTGTCCTCATCAGTAAAAAATTGGCGCCTTCCGAAGAAGAGGCGCTCATTCGAGTTCTTCGAGAATATAAGGACACGTTTGCGTGGAGTTATGAGGAAATGCTTGGTCTGGACCCTGTGCTCGTTGAACACCGTCTCACACTTAAGCCAGGGTCTGTCCCGGTAAAACAGTGGTTAAGACATTTCCACCCTCACATGGCATTAAAGATGAAAGACGAGGTCGATAAGCTTCATATGGCCAGATTTATTAGAGTCGTCCTCTATCCCAATTGGGTGGCAAACATTGTCCTGGTAATGAAGAAGGATGTGAGAGTTAGAATTTGTATAGACTTCCGGGACCTTAACCATGGGTGTCCTAAGGATGATTTCCCCCTCCCTCATATAGATGTGCTGATTGATAATACGGCAGGGTACGAGACCCTCTCTTTTATAGATGGCTTCTCTCGTTACAATCAGATTCGCTTGGCTGAAGAGGATCAGGATAAAACCTCATTCACTACACCTTGGGGTACTTACTGTTATGTGATCACGCCGTTTGGGCTCAAGAATGTCGGAGCCACTTACCAAAGGGCCATGATGGCTATTTTTCATGACATGATCCACATTTTTCTGGAGGTGTATGTTGATGATCTGGTAGTGAAGTCAAGAACAAGGATTGAGCATCCTGGGGTTCTAACCAAGGTTTTGCAAAGAGCACGGGAGTATTAGTTAAAAATGAACCCCAAGAAGTGCGTGTTTGGTGTTTCGTCTGCAAAATTACTTGGATTCATAGTCAGCAAGAGGGGTATTGAGATTGATCCCAATAAGGCAAGGGCAATAAGGGATATGCCTCCTCCCAGAAATTTGAAGGAAGTTTGAGGACTGATCGGGAGGTTGCAATTTATTCGCCAGTTTGTCTCCCAGCATTCACAAAGGTGTAGGCCATTTAATGAGCTTACTAAATCGAGAGTCAAATTTAATTGGGATGACAAGTGTCGGGTAGCCTTTGACGGTCTAAAGGATTATTTGGCCAATCTTCCTATCTTGAGGCCGCCAGTTCCAGGCAAACCACTTGTTCTTTATGTTTCTATCCTGGATGACTTTGTAGGCGTTGTCCTTGCATAAGTTGATGAATAAGGAAAAGAGAGGGCAGCCTACTACTTGTCTAAGCTTCTTAACCCCTGTGAGAAGAAGTACTCAGCCATGGAAAAGACTTGTGCTTCTTTAGTCTGGGTAGTGCAAAAATTGAAGCATTATTTCTTAGCTTACGAGGTTCATCTTATAGCTCGCATGAATCCTATCAAGTTTCTCTTTGAAAAATCTATTCTCACTGACCGATTGGCACGATGGCAAAGCTTCCTTTCCCAGTTTGATATCATCTACATTCAGAAATAAGTAATTAAAGGCTATGCCGTAGCAGAACATCTTGCTCATTACCCTCTCCCCAGATTTGACCATGTTCGCTCGGAGTTTCCAAATGAGGAACTAATGTCCGTCAATCAACCCGATTCGATGTGGACATTACATTTTGATGGAGCTCGGAATTCACAAGGAAAGGGGATTGGCATTATTCTCCTATCACCTGAGGGTATCACTATTCCGCTTGCCTCTCAGCTCGCATTTCCAGTTACAAATAACATAGCTGAATATGAGGCTCTTCTGGCCGGACGGCAGGCCGCTCATCAATTTGGTGTTACCCAATTGTAAATTTTAGGTGATAGTCAGCTTGTTCTTCGCTAAGTGCTCACCAAATGTCGCACGCTCAATCCTAAACTTAAACCCTATCAGGAACTGGCTTCTGCTTATGCCAGGCTTTTCACTAAACTGATCTTCGTCCATGTTCCTTGAGATCAGAACATTTTAGACGATGCTCTCGCTTCCCTTGCTTCCTCTTTGGTTTTCCTTCCCGAAAGGGACTTCCATTCAATCATTGTTCACAAGCGTCTCACTCCTGCTATTAAAGATCCAGCGTTCCTTAGTATTAAGGAGGAGGTGCTCAAGAAGTTTAAGGAAGGTGGAATCATTGAGAACAAGGAAATCATGTTATTAGATCTAGAGGAAGAGCTAGATGATGAAGAAAAGCCGTGGTATTATGAAATTGCCAAGTATTGTCAGGATCAATCTTATCTTGAAGAGGTCACGGCTGAAGAGAAGAAAGCCATCAGAAGAGTTGCTCAAAGATATGCTCTGGTTGGAGGTGTGCCTTATAGAAGAGGTCTCACTGGAGTCTTGCTTAGATGCCTCGACGATGATGAGTCTTCGAAGGTCGTGGAAGAGACACATTCAGGAGTGTGTGGGGGTCATGTCAATAGCCAGATGCTAGCTAAGAAAATCCTTAGATTAGGCTTCTATTGGCCCACTCTAGAAGAAGACTGTTCCATCTATGTACGAAGGTGTGTCAAGTGCCAACTGCACGTCGATAAAATTCATTCTCCTGCTTCTTCACTCCATCCTATGTCTTCCTCATGGCCTTTCTCCATGTGGGCTTTCGATATTATTGGGCTTCTTGGTGATTCAAACCTCCTCACAAAATTGAAATCATTTATACTCACGGCCACGGAGTACTTCACCAAGTGGGCGAAAGCGGAAGCGTATGTGAAGATTAAAGCGTCAACCGTCTGCAAGTTTATAATGAAGAATATCATTGCAAGATTCGGCATCCCGAGTACCATCGTCACCGACAATGGACCGTAATTCATCTCTCAAGAGCTTTAGGACATCTGCAACAGGTATAACATTATATTGCATCATTCATCTCCTTATTATCCGCAGGGTAATTGACAAGCAGAGGTAACAAATAAAACTTTGTTTAAGATCATCAAGAAAACATGTGAGGCTAATAAATTCGCAGATTGGCCAGAAAAGCCGGTTGAAGCTCTTTGGGCCTATCCAACTTTCATTCGTACTCCCACTGAGCAGACCCCTTTCGCCTTCGCTTATGGAATGGAGGCGGTAGTCCCTTATGAGATTCGTATCCCTTCTCTTAGGGTGCAATTGGACAAGGAGCTTTCTATTGATGAACGCCATGAATCTCTCCTTGCTGAGTTGGAACTCCTGGATGAGAAGCGTCTGGCCGCCGCCGAGCATGCGTGCGTTTACCAAAATAGGCTATCATATTTTTATCAAAAGAAAGTGATTGAGAGAAAATTTAAAATTGGTGAAATGGTAATCAAAAGAATTTTTGTAAAACCAGGAGGACCTCGTTCGAAACTCCAATCAAATTGGGAAGGGCCCTACGTAATAAAAGAAGTTTATCTTGGCAATGCTTACAAACTGGTTAACGCCGAAGGGGAAGAACTGGCTTACCCTTGGAATGGAATGTACCTTAAGAAATACTACCCTTAAGTCTTAAAAAGAAAAAGAAAAAGAAAGAAAAAAATAGGAAAATTAAAAGTTGCAGGCTAGCATGGTGCATAGGCCGCGGAACTTGAAAAAAATCAAAATCCCTAATTCATTCTTCAGTCTTGATAGTTTAACCTGGGGTCAATACCTACACACACTACATGTTTTACTCTTAAAACTCAAGCGGTTCAAAATTCGAGAAAACTCAGAGCCAAACTAAGAGTGTAAAAACTTTACCTATTCTCTTCCGTTCGATTCACGAGAGGGAGTACGAGTCAGGGAATGCCATTAAACCTACCCGCCACCCTAGTAGGTGGAAGTCAGGGCCCAAAAGGGAACAACACTGTAAAGCCCAAGTACAATTAGGTCTTTATTTTAAAAGAAAAGAAAAGAAAAGAGAAAAAGAAGTGCAAAGTTACAAAAGAAAAGCATGTCAAGAGGGCAAAGTCCCCGCAGGGAAAACCCTGGTCGTAAGCATGCATGAATAAGGGAAAAAAGGTAACAAATTTTCCCTAAGCCAAAGACCGAACCCCAACAGGCACTAGGGTAGGGGAGGGAAGCTTTCTAAAGTTCTCCGAAACCACTCGTGAGCTTCCTCAACCTATTCTTCACTTCTCCTCTATGGTATGTTATAAGCTCAAGGGATGGCAAAGACCGACTAAGAAGGATGGGCCGCAAGGGGATATGAGTAAAAGCACAGGTCATTTAGCACATTGACCCTTTGTGAAATCATTTAAGAATGGTTAATGAATTTAAGATGGTGATTGTGTAAGGTTTCAAGACCTTTTGTACCATGCTAAGCCTCATAAAAATATATTTTTAATTAACGCCTTCATGAGGGGGCATCATTTCAATAATTAGTGCCAGTCTTCATGTCGTCAATTCAAAATCAAAATAAAAAATATAAAAACATATAAATTATAATAACAAAAAATGATTTTTCAATTAACGCCCGGGTGAGAGGGCGTCATTTCTGTGAGTCGCGGCGACCTGCATGTCGTCATCTTCAAAATAAAATTAAATAAAATAAATAGTTTTCAATTAACGCCAGTGTGTTAGGGCGTCAATTTCTTAATTAACATCTTATGTAGAGTCGTCATTTAAAATAAAAAGAAAGAAGAAAATAAAAAAGAGAAATAATGGAAAAGAATTTCTTGAATTAAGCCCACTGCTTTCCCTTTTGCCGTGTCATGTGCTTGGTTGTATCTGTGTGTGGGCATTCTTTTATTCCAAGTTTGCATTTGTTTGCTTGCGTGTTACATTTTTCTATGTCTTTGTTATTTGCCTTAATTAAAGGCTTGGCCCCTTGACCCGTCATCAAGGTCGAAGTTGTGACAACCCCTTGCTTATGGAGCAAGATGCCAAGCCAAACAGATGAATTAATCTGTTTGTTTAAGTGTGAATTATAGGCTCATGGGGAGAAAGAAAGAAAATAAACAAGGAAAGTATGCAAGTGCTCACAACAACAACTCAGGTAACATCAAAATTTCATATATATATATATATATATATATGTATGAGTACAGAACATGCAAGTGGAGGAGTACAAGTCTCTCTCTAGCTCTCACCTCCACTCTCCTCTCTCCTACTCTCCGCCTCACCCTCGTCCTGGTGACGGGCCCGCGGAGGGGGCATGGACCCCCGGGAAGCGGCAGAAGCTCGAGCCTGCTCCTTTGCCTCTTTCCTCTGTCGAGTCGAGGAACCTGCCAGGTAGGCCGTGCGGGCGAAGGCGCTGGAGTGCCCCGCGGCTCACGCCCGCTCTCGACCCCTCTAAAGTTGCTCCTCGGTGACTCGTAACCGCTCCTGTGAAGCGCCCAGCTGCGTCCTCAGGTCCGCGAGCTCGGGCTTGCGCGCCATCCGTTCCTCCCTCTCGCGGGCGCGCTCCCTCCTCTCCATCTCTTAGAGGAGCCTCATCTCTGTCACCTCGTGAGGCAACTCACCATGCTGCCTCTGCGCCTCCTATAGCTCCGCCACGCGCTGATCATGGATGGTGACCTCGGTGCACGCTAGCGTTGTCTGCCTCCTTGCCTCTGCTAGCTCTGTGACCTACATGCATCACATCATATTAACATCATTGAATTTTTGAAAGTAAATAATGCATGTGAATATTTCTTTTATGAACTAACCCGTGCAGCCATCTCGCGCTGTCCTGCCTCGATACAAGTAATCGCGGCTTGAAGTTCCTTAGTCTATAAGAAACACAAGTTTTTATGAACATAATGATAGAATGGAATGCATTTATGAGTTTGGTTTTGAACTTACCCGTGCTGTAAGGTCGCGTTCCGCTGCCACGGCCCGCTCCACTGCTCCTGCGAGTCGCTGCTCCAAGGTAGCAATCTCGACAGTCGAATCTCTCATCCCCGAGCTCGAGGCCCCTTCTACGCCTCCTGTCACTGCCCCCTGCTGGGCACGCTGCATTCATTAAAAATTGTCAGTGGCTGAACATTAATAAATCAGGAATCATTTTGCATATAGGTAGCTTCACTCACCAAGGTCTCCAGATCTGCCCGTGTGGCTGCGAGCTGGGCCTCCAAGCTGTGGAGATGGACTTGCATGTTCATCACTGCTACATCCCGCACATCCTGCATTCATCACATATTAGTTGCATAATAGACATATATCATTTAGGAAAAGGAGAAAATGCATTCATACATACCCCTGTGATCCTCATCTGGGGTCGGCCGGCGAAAACCTCCTAGTAGCACCGCAAGTACTCCGAGCTGTCTATCACCTGGGAAGTGACACGCGTCCCGCCACGCTGCCAGTCAGCGTACTAGTCTGGAAATTGGATATGACAGTCGGTTGCTTCCGCGCACCCTCGGGTCTTCCGCCCGATCCCCCGTGGCTCTCCAACCTTGACCCACTCCTAGTGTAGGCCGAGGGTCCTCATCACTAGCCTGAGCCGTAGCGGCTCGATCTCGTTCAGGCAATGAACCCAAAGCTCACGCCCAAAGTAAGGTCGGCCCGCTATGACCCAAGGCTGACCCTCCTCAGTCATACCCTCATAGGGTCTCCAAACCACTTGCATTCACATCACAACATTCATATCATTATATCATCATATTTTTATAAGGCAGGAAATAAAAGAAAAGTGCATCATATTTAACACACGTACTAGTGAGGCGGGGCAGTCGCGGAACTCCCGCCGAAGAACGCGTAGCTCGTAAGCGTGTGGTGCTCCAGTCAGGAGAGGTAACCACCGTCGTGCTAGTGGGAAGGCCCCCTCGTCTCCCGGTCGCGGGTCGGCTCGGCCCATTGGCATGTATAAGTGGCTCCATACCTGCATCCATCAATTGCATCAGTAAACATTCATATGCATAATCATATTCATAAGCATTTAAATAAATAAATAAAAGGACATGCATACCCGAAGAAAAGGTGAGAAGCCACTGACAGTCATCTCTCGGCCTGTCCTCGTGGACAGATCGGCCACCAGGTGCGCTAGCAGGGCGGCTCCCCACGTCGACCTCCCGACTCCCTCCAAGTCCTCGAGGAAGCCTAAGAATCTGTAGTTGATCACATCCCCCTTTGTGCTCAGCAATAACCTCCCGAGCATCAGGAACAGAAACCTCCTCAAGTCTCGATCTACTCTCTCCCTCTGAGCCGGGTCCTGGCAGTAGGCAGCCCGGGCTCTCCCAATCAACCTCACTGAAAACTCCTCCATGGACTCTCTCGGTCTCTATCTAAAATCCCTTAATCCCATTGCTAGGGTTAGATCAGTGTGGAAGATGGTCCTACACTCTCTAGGGGTGTCTGCTATCGTCTCTAGCCCTAACAGTGTCCTGGCTAGCTCCCCGTAGTCTTGAAGGGTCACTCCACTAACAGCCTCCCCGTCTACCCTCAACCCGGTGATCCGGGCAATATCCTCCGGACTCGGCACCATGTGCCCCCAGGGCATCAAAAATGCCCGACTGGTCCTATCCCACCTCTCTCTTAGAACCTGGATCAAGGGTAAGTCGGGGCGTATGGGCTCAATGCTAAGAAAGGGGCCAAACCCCATTGCCTCTACCCTAGCCCTCTAGAAATTTGGTAACCCATAATATGCTGCCCGGACTTGGACCCATGAGATCCGAGTCCGCATCAATCCCTGCCAAGCGAGAAGAACATAAATATATTCATATATGTCAAAATAAAATTCATTTACTAACTAATTTTTTCACTATCTGAATTGACGACCACCCTGTGGCCGTTAGTTGATGAATTGACGCCCCTGTGGGGGGCACTATTTTTTAGGGGTGTTTCTGTCCCGGTAATTCATAATATAAAAAAAAATTAATAAAATAAAAAAATGAATATGTCAAAAAATGAAAAAAATTGGCAGTTTCATGCAGTGAACGGAAATGATAATTAAATATGGCGGTTCAAATAACGACATGGTTCAGGGCGCCATTTCTTTATTATTTATTTTTAGAAAATAAAACATAAATGAATTGATGACTTGCCTTAGGTCGCCATTTGAATTGACGATGCCTCAAGGGGCATCGTTTACTGGTTTTCCTTGGTTATTATCCCCCCTTCCCCGATAGCTATGGAAATTGAAAAAAAAAATGGAAATAAAAAAAATGAATCAATGGCTAGGGTAGGGGACCTACCTTGCTTGGCTCCGGTGCCATTAAGCCTCCCCGCAATGGCCGGCGAGGATGGGGAGCTGTTGCTTCTTCTTCCTCTTCGTCGTCCCCGTCGTCATCTTCGTCGTCCTCATTGTCATCTTCATCATCTTCCCCCTCTTTGTCTTCTTCTTCGCCTTCTTCATTGTCTTCTCCACCGTCCTCTTCTCCTTCATCCACTTCTCCTCCTTCTTCTTCAGCGTTTTCTTCTTCTCCGCCGTGCTCCGCCGGTGGAGCGTCCTCGGCCGCCACGGGGGGAAGTTCCCCGCCGGTGGGTCCGTCTTCGTCCAAGTCGACGACATCGGGGGCCATGACCCGTTGTCATTTGGCGGAGCCAGCCATGAAAGAATAGGGAGTAGAGATGAAAATGGGAATGGAGGAGGGAGATGGAAAAGGAGCAAGGTTACGGTTTGGGAGTGAGTAGCAGAGAAACGAGAGGAAATGGAGGAAGAAGAAGATGAGTAATGGAAGGAAGGAGAAGAAAAATGGAAAGTCAGGCGGTTCGATTCAAAAAGAATTGACGCCGTAAGTAATGTCGTCATTTGGTTAATTGGCGCCCGTGTTCACAGGCGCTGATTGGTGGAATTTTTGAATTTTTGTAAATAAGTTATAATTGACAACTGTGTCCAAGGCGCTATTTTAGGATATGACGACAGCGTGATTAGTCGTCATTTAACATTGCGTAGGAAATTGTAATTGTCGTCAAAGCAATGATGAGATGAATACGCTTGATGGGACGAGTGTAATTATTATTTGTGATTGACGACAATGTACAGAGGCATCATTTGATGAATAGATGACTTCTATCAAGGCGTCATTTCAAGAAATTAAGGGAATATCTGGAAAGATTTTAAAAGAATCAATGCCCATTGGTGGGGCATCAATTAATTAATGCTAGTGTGCGAAGGCGCCAATCATGAGATTATTGTTTATTTTAAAGAAATTATTTAAAGTAATTGGTGACGAGGTGTAGGGCGTTATTTAAATAACTAGCGACTTGATGGCCGACGTGTCTCAGAACAGAAAGATAGAATTGAACAGAATTAGGAAGAATTGATCATTCTAAGTGTTTTCTTTGGCTCAATTAAGGAAGAATCCTTTATTTCATTAAAAGAAAAGCATCATTACATTTTAATGAGCCACTTTGGGTCTCAATCCCCTAAGAGCTATTACGTAGATCTTCCATTTCTCTTTGTCTTCTTCAATCCTCTCCATGGGTTGGTATAGCTTGTTGATCCTCTATAGAGCTTGAATGGTCTTGATCGCCTCCTCATCTTCATTAGAGCCAAGGTCCCTCATCTTTATAGGTGGGAGGTGAGATGCTTCTTCAAAGTGATGACGTGGAAGGCCGATTTGTGGTAGGCACCGGTGAGCATTGTAGAGGATGAGTTCGGTGGCACCCACTAGATGAAGTTCCACTCCGGATGAGAGCCGTGTATGGATGTCTTGGGTTTTAAGAAACCCTGGAGCACATGTGAAGAGGTTTTTGGGCATAACCTTTAGGTGCTCTCTCCATTCAACTCTCTTCTTTACCTTTGGTACCCGGTTCATAACTCTCTCACATAATCCTTGTGAGCCCATCATGTAATAAAGTGGACTTCTAGAGAAGATCCTAGATGATTGTTGAGTTTCCTCACATGGGTCAAATTTTAAGTGGAGGTCTACTCAACTAGAAAATAAAAGCATAGACCCATATAGAGGCCTCCCCATAGTCGTCGAGGTAAGCCCACTATAGAGATAGGCTAGCACTGCCGGTCCTAATCTCTCCCCTTTCCAAATGCTAGCAATATCACTCAATTGTGCTTCTTCTAGAAAATCCTCCAATGAAGGGAAGAGTAATGCTCCCGCCAAGCATATTACAAAGGCTTTCATTACCTTCTCTAGTTCATCTTCCTTGGCTTGGTCCATCCTCTTGTAGACCCATGCCGCAAGTTTCATGAGGTTGATTCCTTTGGTAGCCTTGATTTGATTCACCATGTTGGATCTTGGAATCAAACTAGATAGAACTTCATGTGCACTCATGCTGCTTGTCATGTGTGCCATCTTCTCTTCATCTCCTTGTTTCATCCTCTTCAAGCCTAGGAGCATCTCCGTTTCTTCTATGAGTATAGTGGCTTCAAAGGTAGAAAATAGGAAGGTGTGTGTGGTAGGATGTCATATTTCTATAAGGGCTCCCATGGCGGCCCAATCTAGGTGTACATTGTCATAGTGTTTGGCATGGGTTACTAAGCCTAGAAGGTGCCATCTAGAGAGGTAAGTTCTCATGTCTAGGGAGAGTTTGGAAAGAAGGAGGGGTAGCCACTTGTTCTTGGTGAATCTTCTTGTCTTGGGAATATTATGATAATCCTGAAAAAAGAAAATAAAGAAGAAGAGAAAGGGAAAAAGAAGAGCATGATCAGAATTTTGAAGAGGAAGGGGATAGAATGGAAGTCAATTCTAAAACCTTGATACTTACTTGGTTCATGGCAATTCTTCCATTAATATGGCCTACAATTTCTGAAATTCTGAGAAATGCCATTTTAGATTTTTTCGAAGGGCGTTGCATCATCTTGTCCATCTTCTTCTCTCTGTTGAAGATAAGTTCATGTTCTCTGTTGTATTCTCTACTTTCAGCTGTCAGTTCAGTTTTGATGATTTAGCATAAGAGAACACACCCTTTTATAATTGATGAAGCCCTGGCAGGTGGTCAAGCAGAGTAAGCTGTGCTTAAGTTGGAGTGAGTATATGGAGTTTTGTTTCCGAACAGGAAACAGGGCGCCGGAGGTGGCAGTTAATTAATGACATAGATATTATCACCATTTTCTTGAATCACGACACATAAGAAGTCGTCATTTATTTAACGCCCTCTTACGTAGGCGTCATTTTCAATCCGATTCTAAATTAAACATTGAAAGTAATTAACGACATTATCGCTATCGTCATTTCACTTTCTAGCGCCCCTATGCGAAGTCGTCATTTCTTGACATTTATATTTTGAATTATTGAAGATATTTGATGAACTTATGCACTTAAATGCATTGATCGTATCATGAACTTTGTTGAGCTAATGATCTTTGAGCAAAGAAAAGAATAGGTTATGAAGGTCTCAAGGTATTCGAAACTTCTGTGGTAACATCATTATATACTCTCTGTATGCATTTTTACTATATGGTATCTACTCTATTATAGTATGTCAAGGACCTTGTGGTTCTATGGAACATAGAATTTGAGTTCCCCTTCATCAAAAATAGTGATAGTTCCAGGGGATTCTTGATCACACGGATAGGTTGTTGGGTCATCTAAGGTTTGGGACGATGGTTCCACTTTCTGAGTTGATGCGTGGAAAAACGGGGCTTCGACTTAGTGTCAGCTTAGAGATCTGGATTTTTGACCAAGTCTGGATGGTTTAGCAATATTATCCTTGGTTATTTTCTATTCTTAGTTTGTTTTAATTTTTCTTTTAGCCCAGCATGCATCATGTAGGACTTTGAGCTTTAATAATGAAAATCCTCATATTAAGCCAGTAATGAGGGTCGCTTGCTCTTGATTTGAGTCGACATGAGATATTCCATTCAAAAAAAAGTAATGTGTTCTCCTTGAAGCCGCTCAGGCTGGTTCCTTGAAAGCATTCATTCATTGGATTCCTACCTCGCTTCACTTTTCCTACAAACTCACCTCGGTTGTAGCACGCCCACATTGGCTGGTAACCGCTCTCCAATGGTGTCTTCCCTTTCGTACCCGCGTGTACATTTTGTTTATTAGTTTAGTTCTTTCATCCAGTTAGTTGATGCTTTCTCGTAATCATCCAAGGTTGTTTCATTTAGAATCATGGAAAGATTTCCAATGCTTAGTGTCGGAGGCATGTCACATCACACCTTGGCATCTACTTTTCAATCCGCTCCTACTTCATTCCGGTCGTTGCACTTTCGCCTCATTCCGTCTCACTCCCTTGCAAAGCAGACGCCAAGGCGGGGCAGCTGTAGACACGCTAAAATTGATACTATGATGAGTAAATCTCATGTCACCATGTGATGTCCCAAAGTGGACTTCGATACTAGCTTAATATGAAGTTTTTCTAATTTTTCTATCATATTTGTAATTAGCGACCGTCAGCAGGGCGTCATTTAACTAACGACTCTATGGGTGTCGTTATTTCAAACAATTGGTGACCGTGCGCGTAGGCGTCATTTCCTGATTTTACGAATTCCATTTAAAATTAAATTCAAAGAATTGACATCTGGTTTGAAGGTGTGCATTAATTGACGCCATTCCATGAAGGCGTCATTTCCTATTTTTAAATATGGAAAATTGTTTATTTCTATAAATTAACACAGGAATTAGCGACTGGGTGCGTGGTCGTCATTTCAATTAGCGACCCCCCTGAAGTCGTCATTTAAGCTTCCGTGTCCGTTCCTGCTCCTGCTTCCTCGCAGGGCAATCCTTCCATCTTTTGAACTGATCCTGTCCTTGGGAGTTTATCTCTAATTTTAATCCCATTAGGACTAGATCTTAAGCCCTATAAATACCCTCCCTTGAAGGCCACCCGCGAGAGAAGAAGAGTTCGAGCAGAGGGGAGAAGAGAGATTCCAGTATTCCTGTTGAAAAGAGAGTGTTTCTTTTAGTCTTGTTAACAAGTCTCCTGTAGGTTATGCTTTCTACGGCGGTCTTCTTCCCACGGTGATCTTCCTACGGCGTTCTCTCGGCAGCTGCTGCTCTGCTTTTATCTCTCCGTATACTGCTATAGCAACAGCAGAAAGGGCACCCCTTCTTCTTTTGTTTATTTACTACACCTCTCGCACGCATATCCCCTTCTAGTTATTTTGCTAGAACAGTCACCATATAACTTCTCTGCATATTACGTGATTTGCACTCATAGCATATATCTCCCCCTTTTACTCCTCCGAGGGGTTTAAACAAAACACACAAGGTGTGTTAATTTTTATATTGCATAGTCCTCTTTATT
Source organism: Amorphophallus konjac (assembly GCA_022559845.1). Lineage (NCBI taxonomy): Eukaryota > Viridiplantae > Streptophyta > Magnoliopsida > Alismatales > Araceae > Amorphophallus > Amorphophallus konjac. Next base: position 130,898,028 of record CM040127.1, read on the forward strand.
GTGAGCATTGATACTACACTTTGGCTAATCCGTAATATTTGCTTGACTTTGCTTGTCTTACAAGGGTAATCAAAGTAAGAACCCCCTTCATCGGCCGGCCGATAGAAGGAGGAAGAAAGGACTCACAATCTCACCCGCTTCTTCACAAGGTACATGCGATCATTCCTTTTATTTTTTTTTTAGGTAACCCCTCTGGCGATCACCCTCCTTTAGAGCATCACATGCTCTCCTTTTTAGTTTCCTTATTTTCCATCATATATCATATCATCTTATCTTATTTTCTTAACTTTTTTTTAAGAAATTAAATCTTCTTTTTTTAATGTCTATGTGACACGTTCACAGCAGCCACCTATTCTCTGATTGTGAGGGACTCAATTGCTACTCTTTCCTCAATCTTGGCAGAGGAATCAAGGATGGTTGCACATCTAAGATTCATGTTGCTTTGATCTTCCCTGATGTCATATGCATGCATAAGCATCTCTGAAGTCTTTTCTTGTGTTTCAATATGAATCTCTCTCAATCCTTTCATTATTGTCCCTGATTTTTCACACACACGAATCAAGGAGTTCATGAAGGCATACTATTTACCATCAGACTTGTGTTTGTCTCTGACAAATTTCTCCCATATGATGTTCTGAACTTGCTTACCGTGAAGAAATCTGGCATCTAGTCTGTCAACTTTCATATCAAGATGCATGCTAGAGGAGTTGACATTGGCAAATTGTGTTGTTAGGAATATGATTAATGTTGGGTGAATACCCATTGGACCTTCTGTGGCACTAGATTGAGGCCCTCTTCATGATGAGGCTTCAGTGTGGAATTGAGGAGGAGCCTCTTCTTCAGTATGAACTGTAGGGTCGGATGGAGGAGTCTGAGGTGGAAGAGTCCCAAATGGTATGATGGGACCAAAGTATGTATCCTTTGGTGCATCCTCCTGCTGCTGCTGCTGCTCAAAGTGTGTATCCATATGAAATTGTTCTTCATATTGTTCTTCTACAGCTTGTTGAGCTTGTATTGGCTGGTCTGCCTACTGGTGCTACGCAGGTGCAGCTGGAGATGCAGTTTGGTGACCAGGCAGGTCCCGTACAACTTTATCTCCTTTCTTTTTGAAGTGCATGTACTTCTCAATGAACCTCATGCAATAGACATTGCTCTTTGGGATTTCTTTCATGCTCTCATTTTCCAGGGAATATCCAACTCTCTGAAATATGGCTGTCAAGTGTGGAGCATACGATAGACTTCTCATGTGCCCTATACAACTCCCCATGACTTGCAGAATAATCTCTGGAAGACAGATCTGTAAGTTATTGAACATACAGTAGAATATGAATCTCTGGGTTTCTGTAAGTCTACTTCGGCCACCCCCTTGTGGGGTAATCATTGTAGTGCACATATGGTGCAGTAGACGCTGCAAGGGGGGAAACCTGTTTGTGTCAAAGTGTTTCACAAGCAGTTGGTTTTCATCCGCATGGTTGCTGGGTTTTCCAGTCAGTATGGTGTATGCCTCAAGCAAATCAATCTCTAATTCAAATTCTAGTAACCCATCCCGGGGTATACGTAAAGCTTTGTGAAGACGTTTTGTAGATAGTTTTATATGTACGCCCTTAACTTCAGTCCTAAGGGCTTTCTGATTCTGGTCATACACTAAGTTCTTATAGAATTGTTGGACCAGGAAGGGATAGTACACCCTTTGCGTGAATAAAAACCGCTTCCATCCTTGGAACTCAATGAGGGGAAGTAGTTCAGGAAAATTATCAAGCATTTGGTGGTCACTGAAATCCACATACCTAGGAAATAGTATTCTGGTAGGGTCACTCTCCTCTTCCTTGACTGTTTGAGTACCACTCGGCTGAGGAGGAGCAGGCTGTGCCTTTTCTTTCCCTTTTTCTACTACAGACAGACATTTTCTCTTGGCTAGATTTTCTTGCTGTGTGCCCTTGTAGCTGTTAGAACCCTGGGCTTCTGCTACTTTCCTCTTCTTCGTTGGTTCTGTAGCTGGTCGGTCGTGAATGCTTTTGGAGCGCCCTTCCTTTTGTTTCTTATTTGCTGCAGGAGCTGGATCAGGAGCCTTCTTTGATGTTGCCGCATCCTTCTTCTTGCCACGGGTGACCGGAGGAGTCATGGCGAGGGTGAAAAGAAAGAAGAGAGGGTAGCATGGGTTACTAGAGCGTTGCAGTAGAGGAATGGAGCTAGCTGGAGTGCTAGGATCCACTGCGGAGGGAGACGGAGGAAGGTGTCGACCTCCGCATAGAGAGGTGCAGACGCGCCGGGGAAGGGGTTTGCGAGAGAAAGAGTTAGAAATGGTAAAGTGAAAACACGATGTTCACCGGCCAGTTTGTAAGGTAAAGTTGAGATTTTTCCTTTTAAAAGAACACCCTTTAGATAAGAAATTACTGAAATACCCCTATTTTTATTTTTAAACGGTTTAAGGCCTATAAGCTCAATTTTGAAGAATAAGGTTTAAGAAGAAACTAATTTTGCAACAAATAATAAGATTAAAATATTTAAATAAAGTCAAATGTTTTAACCAAGCCTATTAATCTTACTCATTAAGTTCATTAGGCAAGATTGGGGAAATTTTAATCAAGTATTGAAAATAAACAAAATACCCCTTTTTGAAGTAAAACCTAGAGTCAGTCCCATTTTTTTTAAATAAACAGTCTGATAAAGCATCTACTTTTTAACACAAGGAAACAAGTTGTTCACACGCCAGAGTCTCTGGTTACTCAATGTAGCTTATATTTCTGTTTTCTTTTGAACAGAGATAGAAGTCTTCATCATAACTAGATTTGCTGCATTTGATTGACATAGGATCTAGTTTCCCCAAAGATGATGCCATTGCTCTGAAATTATTGCAATATAGTTTTAGGAGGCGTATTCTCTAGATGGTTTCAATTTAGGTGACTTATTTAAGGACAATACAAGCTAACATTTCTTTAACCAAAGAAGCCCTTTTACAATTATCTTTCAGAAGCTTAGGCAGTGGTTATTATCAAAGACTTTGATGAATGTTTTAACCCTATTATGAGTGCAAGGTTTGTGCAGCTTAACACAATTATCAACCAAATTGAGGGTTATAAACATCAAACCATTTCTTTAACAGAGGTAGAACAGAATAACTTAGCCAAGGTTGTATGAAAGAATTAAAACTTTCTCAACTCCCCCTAAATTAATGACCGATGACTAAGCAATGGTTCAGAAGCAAAAGATGTGATGAAGAAATGAAGAAGGCAATGATAAAGTAGGGTGAGTAGACAGAATGACTCTCCTTTGGATCACACACCCATGAGTGGCTGAGTAACAGTGTCGACACTTCCTATGAAGGTGTCGACACTTCTAATGAGCGTTGGCCTTCATTCATATGTGCATCGACCTTTATAAAGGTGTCGACCTGCTGATGGAGAATAGAAGCCCATTCTTTGGGTATTTCAAATTCATGTGTCGGCACATCACCAGAATGTGTCGACCTGTTCAATACCCTTTTCTCAACCAGTGTATCTGATTCTTATCCTTCTATGATTGCTTCATTTCTGAAACACTTCTGTCAATTTTTGATACTTGTGCCTCTGACTTTTTGATTTCAGACAGTCAAAGAAAAATTTACCTTCTTGCTGCCAGTGAGAAGTGCTTTATTTGATGCTAAAGCTTTAAACATGCTCATGCACTAAAGATTAATTATGCAGATCTTAGCATGCAATTCTGACTCATGGTACTTGGCGGAGGTCAGTCCTCACGCATGGTGAGAGTTTCCTGACAGGTGTAGCCTGACTTTCCACAACTCAACATTTGAGATACCATGTAGTCAAAGTATGATATGCAATTCAAAGCAATCAAAATGCACACAAGCTCTCCCTGAATGTGACCATCATTCATGAAACAATTCATTCAACCAATAGACCATTTCAAGACAAATCAGATAACTAGCAACCATCATAGCAAAGACAAATATCTTGAGCATCAAAAGGAGTAAATAGCTCAAACCTGAGTTGATTGAGGTCTGCATAGACCTAGCTCTCTCCTTAAGGTTGAAAACCTGTCATTGCTTAAAGGTTTTGTGAAAATATCTTTAATCTGATATTCTGAGTCAACAAAATGGAGCTCAAAATGATTTTTAAGGAGTTCATCCCTAATGAAATGATGCCTAATTTTTATATGCTTAGTCTTAGAGTGCATGACTGGATTTTTTACAAGGTTTATAGCACTTGTGTTATCACATAAAATGGGAACACATCCAAGGTCTATTAGATAGTCTTGGAGTTGGTGTTTGATCCACATCACTTGGGTGTCACAATTCCCTACAGCAACATATTCTGCCTGTGCAGTGGAGAGGGAAACCGAGTGTTGTTTCTTGGAGGCCGAAGAAACCAAACACCCACTCAAGAATTGGCAATAGCCACTAGTGCTCTTGTGATCCAATTTACAACCTACATAGTCTACATCTGAATATGAAATAAGTGAAAGCTCACAGGATGCAGGATACCATAATCCTAGGTCTTGAGTGCCAGCAAGGTATGTAAAGATACGTTTGACAACAATCAATTGAGACTCTCTAGGACTAGACTGAAATCTAGCACAAAGGCAAACACTAAACTGAATGTCTAGTCTAGATGCAGTTAAATAGAGTAATGAACCGATCATACCTCTATACTTCTTTGCATCTACAAGTGTACATTGTTCATCTGCATCCAGTGAAGTGGCAGTCCCCATTGGAGTTCCTAATGGTTTGCAGTTGGTCAGGTCAAATCTTTTTAGCAACTCTTTCACATATTTGGCTTGATTAATGAAACAGCTTTCATTGCTTTGATTTATTTGCAAGCCAAGAAAGAATTGAAGCTCCCCATAAGACTCATTTCAAACTCATTAGTCATGAGTTTAGCAAAATCCTCACACATTTAAGATTTTGTGGACCCAAACACTATATCATCTACATAAATCTGAACCAACAAGATGTCTTTACCTTGTCTCTTAGTGAATAGTGTATGGTCTATATTACCTCTTGTGTAGCCTTGTTTGGTGAGGAATGAACTTAGTCTATCCTACCAAGCTCTGGGTGCATGATTCAAGCCATATAGAGCCCTGTCCACTTATAAACATGGTCTTTAACATGTGAACATTCAAAACCAGAAGGTTACTCTACATATACTTCTTCTTTTATTAAACCATTCAGAAAAGCACACTTAACATCCATTTACTGCAATTTGATTTTATGAAAACATGTAAATGTAAGCAGAATTCTAATGGCCTCTAATCTGGCTACAGGGGCAAAAGACTCTTCAAAATCTATTCCAAACACTTGATTATACCCCTGAGCCACTAATCTGGCTTTATTTCTGATTATTTTACCATCTTCACTTAGTTTGTTCCTAAAGACCCATTTAGTACCTATGACAAATTTCTCTTGGGGCATAGGAACAAGATGCCACACATTATTTCTTTCAAATTGGTTCAATTCATCATGCATGGAGTTTATCCAGTTTTCATCTTTTAAGGCCTCTACAATATTTTTAGGTTCAGTTTGTGACACAAGAGCAAGTTGTTCAATTTCATCCATAATTCTAAAATGAGACCTAGTTTTAGTTTGGTCATGTAGATTACCTAAGGTGTTTTCTAAAGGATGGTCTTTTAACACTCTTAAATCAGTTTGAGTGTTACCATTATCTGCATTAGTGACCGGAGCATTGCTTGACTCTCCTTGGTCTTCATTTCCTTGTGTCTCCTCGTGTGGAAGTTCTTCCTTTCTTTTTATGTTCAGAAATTCCCAATCATCATCTTCCCTGCAAGTATTGTCGTGATTAGTCTCATCAAAAGTGACGTGAGGTGACTCTTCCACACATAGGTGTAGGCGCCCAGAGATGTCGGGGAAATCGCGTGAGAGGAATGGATTGTGTGCTTCCCTCCCTCTCGCGAGTATGTGTGTTAAGATGAGAAATCTCTGTACGAGGGTACCTATAGAGGAACAAAAAGATTAGAATGTGATCGCGAGAGGTCATTTTACGTGAACCTCGCAGGATGTTGATCACGGGGAGATGTTCAAGAGACGTGGGTTTCCTCTTCCTCGTCCTCGGCCGGCCAATGGCAAGGAGCCTTGTTCGTCTCTCGTGCTGAAGTCCTGCAATGTAGCTCAAAAAAAACACAAGAAAGAGAACCATTAAGGAAACTTATAGTGTAGTATGTAATCTAACGAATGGACAAACGCGAGAAAATGGTTGCTAAGTACCTGGGGGGTGGGAAGGAAGGATGGCCGAGACTTTTGACCATCCACCTCCCCTTTATTTTTTTTGGAAGAAAACCTCTTATGTTGGATCTAGGAGAATACTACTTGCAATTCTATACTTACTTGAAAGTTGAAATGCGAGTAAGAAGTAGAGAAGAGGAAGTAGAGAAGTCCAAACCAGGATGAAGGATGAAGGAGTAGCCTCCGGGATGAAGTTCCGGGAGTTCCCCGTTCTCCTCCTTGCCAACTTTCGAACTCCCCTCCGGATCTCCCCCTCTCTCCCCACAAAAAACTCTCCTCCCCTCCTTCTCGTACTGGAGGTGGTGGAGTTTTGGTTCGACCAGCCGGGAGTTCCAAAACGTGGGTGGAGATCATGCAGAACGAGGGAGAGGATGTGGCCACGATCTGGGCCACGTTCTCTGACCAAGTAAACAGGGGGAAGGCGGCCAAACCGTTGGCCACCTTGAGGAGGAGGGTGACCAGCACTCTGGCCACCAACCTGGGGGAGGGCGACCATCGCCCTGGTCACCTAGGACCAGAGGAGGCCAGGACCTTGGCCGCCCAGACCCGTGGTGCTGGGCCCCTTATATGGACGAGGCCCAATAGCCAAGGGGCTATGGGCTGGGCTTAAAATTCAAACACTAGTAAAAATTAGTACATTAATCAAGCGTCATTCACACGAGAGCCCATTGGGGATCCGCGGGATGTCCGAAATTAGGCATCTACAAATGCCTCTCCGGAACGCCCGTTTTGCAAGGGAGTACGGCGGACTAATAAATGGGTGTTTCGGTAAAGAAACAAGCCTAATGAGGGCAACACGCTCAAAGACATTCTTGAGCGGAAAACAAGCTTCACGCAGGATCGCGTGAGCACCAAGTAATCAAATAAGTCATTGGCAAAGGTAAAGAAGGACAGTCAATCTAAGAGGACTTGTATCTGCAGCCACGTGGGCCCCCCTAGCATGGTGCTACTGGACTTGAGGGAATGGTCGCATCCAGTGCTCAAGGAGATACAAGACCTAAAACAAAGTCAAGTAAAAAAAATATCAGGATAAGGGAATACAATGACTCGTTGAATCGCGAGGTATTCAAAACGGTCTCGCATAAAACGCATTTTCTGCTGGTCAAATCGGAATGGAATCACATAGACTCATTCGCGCGAATTCGATAAAAATTGAGTGACTCAAAAAAACCAGGTGCGGGGACCAGAGGACCATGGGTTGGTCAGATCAACGTGGCCTCCCTGATTCTGCATCACGGCTTCTAGGTGAGATGTATGCATTTTTTTCTTTTTTCTGTATATATCTTTCTTTTGGATTTTTCTTTCAAATGGGACTAAAAAAGGCCTATATGATGCATGATGGGTTTAAAACGAAATCTAACTAATGCAAAACCGGAGGATTTATTTGCCTGCCTCCGAACAAATCGGTCAAGAGTTTAGGAAGTCTGTCATCCTATGCTTGGTGACAGACGTGGTTTGGATCCGGGTAGGGTCCATCGTTCCACATTGTAATTAGGCATAGTCGAGAATTCGGGAAGTCCGGCATCCCGTGTTAGGCAGCAGGCGACCATCGAATAGCTTAAGGAGTATAAACTCTTCACGATTTTTTTAGAGAGGAACTCGGAGTTTATACGCCCGAAGCTATTAGCCTCCGGCGTTCTACCTAAGATGCAAGGTAACAAGGCATTGTCACCTTTTGGTCCCATGGATGTAGAGACATGCAGCTGCATTAGCACACATCATTAAAGTTCATCAATGAAAAATTGTAATAGAACAGTAAACACGCTTCATTTAATGAACTATTAAACTATCACCACAAACCATGTATAATCGATTGAGCATTGCTTCACAAAGAAGGGGGCAAAGGGGACTAGCTGGTTGACTACCCGGGACTAGCTGATTGTGGTCGCCCTCCCTGGGGTGGGCGGCCATCATTTTGGCCGCCCTCCCTGGTCTTATCCCAAACCGTGGGAGTTCGAGCCAGGGGGGGACTCTTAACCTATAAACGACTATGGGGCTACGGGGCATGGTTTACTCCGTAGTTGATTGAAGGATTGAAGCAAAGGAGTGGTTCCAAAGGAGGAATAGACAATAGCGTCTTCTTCCACCGCATCAGGAGATCGCGAGCTTGACGTTCTCTCTGACATGCCCGGCCACCTGAGTCATCTCGTGAAGGAGGGCAAGGTATGGTCTGTGAACAAAATTATTTGATCTTTGTCTTGGGTTTTCTTGATACGTTTTAGCATGTTTATTGCTTAATCTCTTCTTCTCTTTCTCCTAAATGATGCAGCCTGTGCTTGCTTTTCCTGGGGCAAGACATGCCCGTCAATACGGCTGGCTTCAAGATTTGATGGATATGATCACTCCCGCCATGAGGGTATTTATGCACCAGTGGCACCTGATCCGTTTAGTTATCATGGCGAAGCGCTTCAATAGCATGCGGTGGAACTGGGAATCATTGGCGGCATTGATCGAGCTGTCGCATCAAGATACGCACACCTTTGTCTTCCCTGAGTTCGAAGCCTTGGTGCTGGTAGAGGAACTGGATTTCATCTTCCAGTGGGGAGACTTGGAGGTGGGCGAGTTAATCGACCTTCCTACCTAGGATGAGATCTTGGCAGAAATTGTAAGAGACAAGCGCGAGGTTCGTCGGATGACGGACCAACGGGGGATCTTAGTTGATTGCTTAGTAGGATGGCTTGTGAGCCATGTGAAGGATAAAGAGGTGAGTGTCGATCGACTGATGCGAGGCGTGACGTTGTGCTTAGGCGGGGCGTTACTCTTTCCAATGTCTGGCGACGTGCTGAGGTGAGAGCATGTGAGACCCTTGACTCTCTTGTGGATAGGACATTCTCTTTCTCGATCGGTGCTGGCTCACATGTATTACGGGCTGAATCAGATGAGCCTAGGTGGCAGCGCCATGGGGAGTTTATACCTTCTACAGCTATGGATGGAAATCCACTTGAGTTTTGATTTTGACAGTGAGGCGACCACTACCACCATGATCTTTGAGAAGAGCACCATCTATCCAGCAAGGGCCATATTTGGTCCTGAGGATCAAGTGATATGCAAGACAGCACTACTGAAGACCAGAGATGACTGGCGCGATTACCTGAATTTCTTATCTGAGGATGATTTTGTGTTCGTGCCGATGATGTATCGACATGAGAAGTTTAAAGTTCGTGGATCATCCTAGCAGGAGTTATGACTTGTGGGGACCGAGGATTTGCTGTTGTACCAAGGGCACCGCTGCCATCGCCAGGTGGGGTTACCCAGACGGATCCCATGGGCAGCTTCACAAGGAGGATTGATTGCCAAGCGCCTTCTGGGGACCAACGCGGATCGACGGTGACTAGGCAAGATCGGGAAGGCGTGGAGACGCCATGCCACCACGGTGAAGGCTAAAGTGGATGTAGAAGAGGACAAAGATGACTTGGGGCACTACGTGAGCTACCTTCAAAGCTTCAGGCCAACGGTGAATGAATTCTACATGAGGAGGCGGGCCTGATTAGATTTTGTTCAGCATCTTTCTTTCTTAGGGTTATGTTAAGACAAATAAAATATTTTTTGTATTTTTGCTCTCTTCTTTAGGGAAAATGATTGAATGAATGGTTATGGAACTGGATGGATGAAAGAAAGTTGTGTGGATGGATTTGTGATTGGATTTGCATGAATTTTTGTTGGTTTTTCATTTTTATACATTTTTTTGGCTGAATAGGGAGGAGGGCGGCCAGGACCTTGGTTGCCTTCACTAAAGGCTAGGCGTTCAGGACCTTGGCCGCCCTCTGCTTTGAGGGTTGGTTATAAAGGGTTGGTCGCCCCCTCCATTTGGGTGACCCTCGTTGTGGACGTCTTGAGAGTTAGAGAACTTGGAGTGTAGGATCCTTGCTTGAGTGAGATTCTAGCCACTTAAACCTTCTAATTTGAGTGATGGGGAGAAGTAGAAGAGCTCGTTATGAAATTGTGCCCGACCCATCTTCTTCAAGTGAGGAGGAAGAGGAGATTGAAGCTACGGGGTGCCCATCTTCTTCGGCCACAGTCTCTGCAGATTTGGAGGAGAACAGAGGTGATGAGAGTGATGGAGAAGAAGCTAACCCCGACAAGGGACCGGCCAAAGGTGACAATGAAGATGATGATGATGGGGAGGGTTTGGATGATGGGGAGCCCGATCAAGATAAGGGAGAGCACCCCGGGATGGTAAGCTTCGCATCCTCACTTCGCATTCATTAGATCTTTCTTGTGTTTGTGTGTAATGGGGAGATGGATGTTAGAGGAATGCTTGGAGGGGGGTGAACCCGTGGGCGGCCAGGTCGCTGGTCGGCCACTGCTGGGGTGAGGGAGGCCAGGGATTTGGCCGCCCAGAGCCATAGGAGACCAACACTCTGGTCGCCCTGCTCCCAGGGCTTGTGGATGTGAAGAAGATGTAAGAAACGTGAAGTGGAATGACTTGGAAGATCTAATGATTTGTTTGTGTTCTTCCTCTAATGTGTGCAGGGTCTGAGAAGGATACGAGCCTAGTCACATGGGACTTGGTATGGCCTTGGTACCATGCCCTTCCTCTTGGGCAGCGAGAGAGAGTGGATAGAATGGGCTTTGGCCCCGTTCTTCCGGATCCGGCCCTTCCAGGTGGACGCCACCTTCCTGACGGTGATACGAGAGAGATGGATGGACAGCTACAGAGCATTTGTGATGCCGTGGGCTCACATGATCCCCACCCTTGAGGATATGGCTTTCTTGATGGGGTTGCCAGTGGCGGGGGCCTCGGTGCTCGGCCGCGAGCTGAGAGATTATCATGAGGAGATCTAGGACTTGCTCGGGCCTCAGCTGGTTCAATCGAGGAGATCAGTGCCGCGATAGGGCTTGCAAAGATGACACGCGGGCTGCTAGAGGACTTGGACGCATACTCAGGGCGAGTGAGACAGAGACTCAGATCACAGGGGAGGAGCGAGCAGCAGGAGTTGCGACTCTTCTTCTTGTACTTCTTCGGGAGACTGCTGTTTGCTACCGCATCAAATAAGGTTAATCTGAAGTATCTCTTGCTAGTGCGGGATCTAGAACAGGGACCTCAGCTTGCGTGGGGGAGAGCGATGCTGGCGCACCTCTTTGCCCACTAGGACCCAGTATGGCCAGGTTCGGGGAACCTGGGAAGATTCACGCCCTTCTTACAGGTACAAGTCTACCCCTTCTAGGCATGTTGATTCAAAAGTTTGACTGATTGATTAGTTGTTCTTTATGGTTTCAGATTTGGGGGTACACTCGGTTCCCTCTAGGTCGCGGCAAGTTCCCGCTAGCCCTAATGCAGGTGGTTCCCTTGATGGCCAGATGGGAGATGGTCCGGGATCGGCGCTTAGTGGCCACTAGACTCTCCGACCTCAGGACAGCACTAGATGAGTACCCTCCCCACCGGGTGAGTGTTTTGGAAACGAGTTGTGTGATTTGCTTTAGCATTTTTTTGTGTACTCAATTAGCAAGGTGTTCATTTTTCTTTGATGTGTGGCATGTGATTTGGACCCGTTACACGACAGAGGACATCACTACCCAGCCTTGGGTTAGGGAGGGGCGAGCTTGGTTCCGCAGGGACACAATGTTGTTCTGTGTGAACCTGAGGGAGCCACTCTTCCTTCGCCTAGTGCAGAGGTCCTTGGGATGGGACCAGCCGACAGTGGCGATTCCAAGCTGAGCATGAATCGGACCAGGGACGTCGCCGGACTTCGGCGAGCGATCAGGATTGGGCCTCCCGCTATCGCAGAGAGGCTGGGGCACTACAGGATGGCCCCTCACTGGAGCATGACCGGACCGTGAGGAGTAGCGAGGTTTATTTGGCAGATTATCAAGACCAGTATGCCAGACGGCTTCATCTCGACACCCGAGAGGTGAGTAGCTCTTTTTTAGCTTTCAATTGTGATGTTTCTTGTTTTAAGCAAAGTGCTAAGCGAGCTTAAGTCTGTGGTGTGCAGATGTCAGAGACTGAGAGTGTGAAGATACTCAAGGATCGGATAAGTGTCCTTAATCAGATAATAGTGAACTTGCGACACGAGATTCAAGAGATGGTAAGTCAAAACAAATTGATTGATTTGGAATTGGAATTGATTGAGCTTGACTGACCATTTGCCCCTTGCCGTGCCAGCGAGAAGAATTGGCCTACATGCGGGTGAGAGCAGGAGGGGAGGCTGGACCTTCGTCTTGAGCCGGTGCCCTGGAGGAGTTAGAGGATCGCCTAGCTGGGGCTATTGAGCGAGCCAAGGAGCAGGAGGCCGAGCTGGCCGAGGCGGTAAGAACCTAACACTTAAGTTGAAAGTAGTTCTCTTCTTTATCATCTTTGCATGTTCTTTACATGACTATTTGTTTTCTGCAGAGGAAGGAGATAGCGGCTGGCCTGGCCATTCAACAAGAGCAAGGTGTACATATAGAGGAGTTTTCCCGATGTCTAGGAGAGTTGAGTTCCGTCGAGAGGATCGAGGGTCACCTAGCCGAGGCGAAGGAAAGAGAGGCCGAGGCGCGTGCTCGAGAGATGGCGATGGCAGTTCGGGAGCAACGAGCTCTCGATCAGCTAGAGGCCTTGCGACGACAGGTGCTGCGGAGGTACCAGGGTAGAGGTGCCCCAGGAGAGGGAGCTAGGCCTGTGACTCCTTCCGAGTCACTCATGTCTTTGGGAGATGTGCATTTCACCATGGACGAGCTTATGGGTATGATGTGGTCTCCTGCAGGACAGGGAGCAGTCCAGCAAGCTACGTCAGGTTCGAGAGCTTCGCGGCCCTCACGGCTACGAGACACAGGAGGTGGAGGCGGAGACGAGGTTGACAGCGGGCGGAGTCGACCTCGCACTGGCACAGATAAGGAGGAGATAGAGAGAGAGACTTATGCACAACTGAGTAGCAGCTGCCCCTTTTGTACACTCGGGGTATGCCCCTAGGATGTTGTATCAATGTGATGGATATGTTTGGTAGTGAAATGAGCTTTCTTCAATGTACTTCTCTTGACGTTGTCTTCCCTTTCTGACCTATTTCAACCACACTAAAGGGAAAAGGTTAGTGTAGTATGTTCTTTAGCCCCCTGCCAAAAGCAGATAGGACCTTTCTCGATGCAGGGTCAGAGGGCTAAATCTTATTAACAAGATTTAGGAAAAAGGAAACGTGATATGCGCATGCAAGCAAGCTGAATGTAAGCAAAAAGGAAATATGATCATGTAATGCTCATGCAGATGCAAAACCTATTTTTGGATTTTGGATTTTTGCGCATTTTTGGGCGTTTTGTACTTATATGTATTTTTTTGGAGTTATGAAATTTCAGATTTTTTTGTGATTTGAATGTATTGATTTTTTGTGTTTTATGTTTTGTTGTTGTTTTTGGGACGCCTGGTGACCACCCATATGGCACCTGACCTACGTGGAGATGGGGGTTTTCTAAGTTACCTCCCAGGTATCCTGAGCGCACATCTAGGTTGATTTGGGCCTCTAGACTCCTCGAATGATGGTCCCACCGGTTAAGTCTTATCCTGATGATAATGCCGTCATGCCATGCTTAGGCTCCTAGTTGCTTTCGACCACAGGGATACACCCAAAAAGCATTCGAGGTAAATGATTTGCCTGACCTGGGTCTATTTCCTCACAACTCTAGACGGTATATGATGGAACACCTTGGAACCCTAACGGTCAACCGCGCAACGCTGACCTGGAATCAGACGTCGTCGCACCGACAGGTGACGCGCTTGCATTGACCAAAGCTTGAGGTAACATAAGAAAGCGTTAAGGGTGGTAAATAGGAGTCTTGACCGACCAGAAACACAGAGACCCCTTCGCAACGATGGCTTCTGTTGTTTAGAAGTGAACAACCATAAGTGTATTTTGTTAAATAAGGTTGCAACCTAGACGGGATTCATCCTTCAGGACCTCCATCAAGCTTTACGTCTTTTGAGGGAAGAAGGAAGAATGTAGGGGGTAAACCTCCGGAGATGACCAGGAAAAACCGTTAACTCGGCAAGCTAAGTGAGGGCCTACTTGACTTTTTCCTTTTGGCAACTTCGGACCATACCCCGAGCATTATGACGTTAGATGCCCCTACTATGAAGATTTTGATTTGATTCTTTAAATAGGAGGGGTTTCATCTGCTAGGGTCAGGCATGGCCACGACCAAGCTTTTCATGTGACTTGGTCACATATACATAATTTTTCTTTTCTTTTTCTTTTTCTTCTATTTCTTTCGGGGAGAACAATAGTGTCATTTTGCTTCGAAATCCCCCCCCTTTTTTTTTCCTGCGGGGACACTGCCCTCTTCTCAAGCTCTTACCCGGGCTTGAGAGGATGAATCCTACTCTCGCCGTAAGGATCTTGTACTTCGGCTTTCATATGCTCAGCGTACATAAAAATGTGAGTGTGTGCAAGTTGTTTTTTTGTCACGCCCCGACGCGGACTATCGGAACGTACAGTCAGAAATATCTAGAAATAATGATAAGCTAATCTAAGCATTAACACATGTGCTATGAAAAGAGATAACTTTATTGGTCATGAAACATTTCAAATCTAGTACAATATCCTTAAACCAACTTTAATACAAACTGAGGCAACATCAACTTAACAATAATATCATAACTGTAGCTAAACACCCTCTAAGGAACAACTAAGAGCAGGATAACTATGCCAACTCAACATCTAGAACTTGTACACTCCAATCATCACTCCTGCCCATCTCCAACGATAAGCGCATCATCACCTGAGCTGCCTGGAAAAAGGGGGGAGACAACTATATGAGCGAACGCTCAGTAGATAATAACAAGCAAGTTTACGTAATTAACCAATTATTCCATTTTCATATGAAATGATAAGAAAAGAAATGACGATACAGAAGAAAAACAATGTAATATAAAGATCTTGCAAGGTCAAGGAAATATAAGATACCTGGATTTCAACAAGAATATCATATAACAAGTGTAACAGGAAATTGTAACGAGGAAACGGCCACCAGCAAGTATTTTAAACAAGTCAAGCACGATCAAGTAACAAGAGATAACAAGAGATTTCTGTCGTAGACATCACGCTAGTCATGCACTCGGTGCAATGTCTCACCTTGTCATTACAAACTCCCATGGGCACATGTACTTTTCGGGCGCTCTCCCCAGGACCAGACTGGGCCCTTATGATGCGTTGGCATTGATTTATTGGATCCAAGATCCCAAGTTCCGTCTAGACATTTAGTCAAGTTTATGGCCAAATAATCAGTGGAATTACTGTCCAGAAGTTCAAGATTTAAAGTACTAATCTGTCCTTGGATTCAAGAGCACAAAACACGATAAAACTCGTCTCTGAGTGATGTACGGTCATACAGAGGCCGCTCAAAGGATATATGCGGCTAATACTGGGTCGCACTTATAGGAACTGGACTGAAACTCAGCCCACGAGGTCAAGAATGAACGGCTGACAGTGTGCCGCTCTAAGGATGAACGGTAAGTTCTGGGCCGCGCAGGTCCAAAAGACCTTAAGACCCATGAACATGATGTACGGGCCATACGTGGTCGCATTAAGGATATGCGGTCCAATAGAATCCGCATAAGGTTTGAACGGTCATATTCTAGCCGCACCACCAGGGCTTGGCTAGAAGGCTAAGAAATCACCCTATTGGACTCCGGGCTGCCAAAGATAGGGTAAAACTAAACCAGGGCCGTGTCTACTGTCTATTGGTTAGTCCAGGGCTTAATGGTTTGGTCGAAGATTCATCAAGGTTAATTGACCAACACTTAATGGCATAAGCCAGGTATATGCGGTCGTTATTGGGCCGCCTATGAGGATATGCGGTCCACTACTGGCCGCACAAGCTTCTCTTAGCCCAATTCAATCCAAGACTTATAATCCAGTGGTTCAGTCAGGTAAATCGGAGTTTTTGGTGGTTCCTTAGATTCTTAGCAGGGATATACAGAGATCCCAAGATGATGTTAAGTCCGCCGGATGGAGTGTCCGGGGGTAAGTTCAAGGCTAACACAACTAATGGGGCTAATGACTTGTTAAAAGTCGGTAAATTGGTCAAACTGTTCTACTGGAGTAGAATGGCTGTCATGCAACCTAGTATTCATTTCAGTCCTAATTTTCATGTCAATTTATCGAGGATCAAGATTTACATTACTTTAATTGCCAAAAAGATGAATCAAGATGATAATGATAATGAACAAGATCTTGTGGGAATAAAAAGCATGCATTTTACAGAAATTTAATTGCATAGATTACCACTTATCATATGGGTTTCTAATTTACTAATTCTCAATTAAGATACTAATATGAATCATGTAGAGCTCACACTAAGTCATTTTCTGCATAGATGTGCGGTCGTTACAGGACCTTATATCTACCTGACTGAACACAAGGTACTTGTGCGGCCAGGGCATGGCCACCCAAGGGGTTGGGCGGTCTAGGTGATGGCCGCCCATCCCAGGATATGTGGTCTAAGTGATGGATGCCCATCCCAGGATGTGTGGTCATGCTGATTGACGTCCATCCTGTCAGGGGTTATGTGGTCTAGGTGATGGCCACCCATCCCAGGATATGTGGTCATGCAGATGGCCGCCCATCCTGTCAGGGGTTATGTGGTCTAGGTGATGGCCGCCCATCCTAGGATATGTGGTCATGCTGATGACCGCCCATCCTGTCAGGGGTTATGTGGTCTAGGTGATGGCCGCCCATCCCAGGATGTGTGGTCTATCGCAAGACCGCCCAAGTCATGTAAAATCTGATTAAACCAACCCTTGCCCGCCTTCGGCGAGATTTCTAGGGTCACACTAAAACATGAAATTCGAAGGGTATATATCATGGAATTTGGGGATTTTACTACCAATAGAAAGAGCATGAAAAACTCTACAAGATGCATGAATCAATTTTAGATTTATAGCCTGAAATCGCTACTGAAATCAAAGGGGAACAAGTTCTGCCCCAATTCTGACATGCCTCTACCAAACCATTAAATTTGCGCAGGATACCTAATGGAATTTAAGGCTTTTTGGCTCAAAAGAAATGGGACTAGACGCTGATTCCATCTATATATAACACTTTATATTGGGCTCATTATTACCTACCTCAATTGGGTGAAGAAGGAAGAAGAAAGGAAGAAGAGGGATGCTGACACGTCTCCACTAATCACCAGAGATCTCCCTTGATCGATCTCCACTGCGGCCGCCACTGCTCTCAAAGGATTCTAGGGTTGCAGAGCTTTATTTTTATAGCTTATACATCTTCTGGATCCTTCTGTGCTGGGTGAATTCGTCGGAGCAATTGGAGTGATTGAAACGTCGCCGCAATTGTTGACCTCACCCAAGCTCGGTCGATCACAAGTTTTAGGGTTAGGGCTTCGGTGAATTGGCAGAGGGGAAATGATCTATAGATCGTGGCCTTTCATTTTCCACCAATTTGGGCTCATTTGATGGGGTATTAAGCCCTAATTCCGTGGTTTGAGTTAAGGTTAGGTAAGTGTGCCCTTTGGGCTCAATCCATTGATTAGACCTAGTTACGGATTTTTGTTGGGTTGACCACAGAAGATAAAGTTGTTAAATAAATTGTCCTTTATCAAATTACTATTTTTCTAGATTTTTATAAGGTATTCAAAATTCCATTTGTCCTATTCACTAAGGAAATAAATATTAAATTCCGAAATTCATTCTTTTGAATTTCATTTCAATTTCCAAACAAGGGTATTACACCCTCCCCTACTTTAAGGAATTTGGTCCTCCAAATTCACTGCACTAAATACATAAAATAGGGAATGAGATAGCTCACCTAGAATAAGTTGGGATACCGCTTCCGCATAGTATCTTCGGACTCCCAAGTAGCTTCTTCGGTCCCACGCCGACTCCCCTAAATTTTGACCATCGGTATGGAATGATTTCGGAGTTGCTGTTGTTTCCGGTCAAGAATCTTGATAGGTATTTCTTCATAGGTCAAATCTTCCTTTAATTCAAAATCCATATACTGAAAGATGTGAGTGGGGTCATACACATATTTCCGTAACATAGACACATGGAAAATATTGTGTACGCCAGACAACTGAGGTGATAATGCTAGCCTGTAAGCAACCTCTCCCACTCTATCCAGGATCTTGAATGGACCAATATATCTCGGACTTAGCTTGCCTTGAATGCCAAATCTTCGAATCCATCTCGTAGGAGAGACCTTTAAAAATACATGCTCGCCAACCTGAAACTCCAATGCTCTCCTTCTGTTGTCGGCATAACTCTTCTGTCTTGATTGGGCTACTTGTAACCGGTCTCGGATAATACGGATGTTCTGTGATGATTCTGAAATAAGATCCGGTCCAAGCCATTGTTTCTCACCTACCTCATCCCAACATAACAGGGAACGACAGCTTCTTCCATACAATGCTTCAAAAGGAGCCATCTGTATGCTGGATTGATAACTGTTGTTGTAGGCGAATTCAATTAATGCCAAGTGATCACTCCAATTACCTCCGAAATCAATCATGCATGCTCTAAGCATATCTTCCACTATCTGGTTGGTTCTTTCAGTCTATCCATCTGTCTATGGATGAAAAGCAGTACTGAAATTCAGACGAGTATCCAGAGACTCTTGCAGTCCCTTCCAGAAATGCGAAGTAAATCTGGGGTCTCTATCAGACACAATGCTGACTGGTATGCTGTGGAGCCTTACCACTTCCTTCAAATACAAAGCAGCCAATATATCAACTATCCATTTAGACTTAATGGGTAAGAAATGAGCTGACTTTGTCAATCGATCGACAATCACCCATATTGCATCAAATCCACCACGAGTCCTAGGTAGACCCATAATGAAGTCCATTCCAATGCTTTCCCACTTCCATTGGGGTATGTCGAGTGGTTTCAATTTTCTTGCCAGTCTGAAATGTTCAGCCTTAACTTGCTGACAAACCAAGCATCTACTCACGAAGTCTGCAACTTCCCTTTTCATATTCGTCCACCAAAAGGATCTTTTTAAATCTCTGAACATTTTAGTGCCTCCAGGGTGAATGGTGTATATGGATCTATGAGCTTTCTCAAGAATCTTGTTCTTTATTTCAGCTTCATCAGGTACACAAGTTCTTCCTTGGAATAACAATCTTCCATCGTCAGCCATCAGGAAGTGAGGTCTGCTGCTCAAGCTTCCCTTGATCTCTACCAGCTCGGGATCATTATCTTGCAAAGACTTGATTTCCATCAACAATTTGGGCTTAAGTCGAATATGTGCAATCCTAACCCGATCATTGTCAACATTAAGGTCCAGGCTAGCTAATTGTTCCAGTAGCCTCCACTCTTGCAACATGAGACTTGATAATTTAGCTACATGCTTCTAGCTTAATGCATCTGCCACAACATTGCCTTTTCCAGGATGATACTCAATCGAGAAGTCGAAGTCCTTCAAGTACTCCAACCATCTTCTTTGCCTCATATTGAGTTCCTTCTGAGAAAATAAATATTTCAGACTCTTATGATCTGAAAACACTGTGAATGTTTCTCCATACAAGTAATGCCTCCATATCTTCAAGGCAAATACCACCGCTGCTAGTTACAAATCATGAACATGATAATTCTCTTCATGCTTCCTCAACTACCAATAAGAATAGGTAATCACTTTCCCATGCTGCATGAGTACACAGCCTAAACCAATACCTGAAGCATCAGTGTATACGACAAAACCTCTTTCACCAGAAGGTAAAGCCAATACAGGTGCAGTTGTCACGCCCCGAGCCTTTATTACGGAGGAAGACAAACTTGGGGAGCGCGAACAGCCGGCATGGTAAGTCTCTTGCAAGCAAGAACGACTAGAGCGCAATACAATCACACACATAAATGTAATTGCACAGAATTTAATCAAACTCCAACTTTATTACATAAATTATTAATACTCGAAATACAACCACTTTCCATCATCTTTCATTCTACTAGACTCAAGAAATAGGAAAATTACATTGACTCAATCTAGACATTATAGACTTCCTAAGTCTTCGCTCATCTTTAATCACTCTCGGATCCGCTACTTGAATAATCCGAATCCGAACCCGACTCACTTATTTTCTTGAAAACGATTGGAAATAGGCAATGAGCACACTTGCCCAGTAGGTATCTTCGCATCAACATGAAGGCACTATTAAAGTGATTAATATTTTTGCTCTAAAGAAATAAGGTAAAATCATGCAATGCGATGATCATGCGATTAAATCAAAGTAACAAGACAATCATATAAGATGGAATGAGAACAAGAATGAACTAGCAAGAATAGAACAAGAACATGATATTGGCCTTTCATGAACAAGAATATATCGAGAATGTACTAGCAAGTCACATAATCAACACTTTAGCATCTTATACTTATGAGCAAGTGCTTCGTGAATTTCTGTGGAATATCAAGCAAGAATGTCATGTCGTGTCGTGGATCTTCACTTATTTATAGAAATAGTACTCCCAGCGCAATGCGACGCCAGTAGCATCATACCCCATGGTTTATAAAATAGTATGTTTCCGACAATCAGCCGAGGGGACTAGCATAGAGCCCTTGAACACAATCAGTGCTCGATCGCATCATCTGGTATAAATTAAGCTAATTCCACGCATGTAACAGTAAAGTATGGCCAAGAATATAACAATTCCAAATAATAAAAATCAATGAATGAATGCTTCAATTTGAATATAAGAGATCAAGAATGACTTAGACTATGCTATGCTTATGGAAATAATTCGGCAGCATAACAGTATATTCTCTTAACTTTCATTATATTAAGTCTATTAAGTAATATGATAGGTTCTAGATCATCAAGGTTTATCTAGAAACATTGAAATGTCAACCCTTGGTCAAACCTTGGGTTGAGATATTCAAGTAATGTGACGGTCATTCACTGGGCCGTTACATTGTGTGACGGTCTAGTATAGGACCGTTACATTTGTCTGAATCCAGAATCAAGAATTCAACCTCATATGAATGTGACGGTCGTATATTGGGCCGTTACATGATCCTGACGGTCCAATACAAGGCCATTACATTACTAGAATCAGAAAACAACGATAGTGTATTCTAGTTAATGGGTTTTAATGGTACAACCAACTCGGCGTCCTAGTGAGAATCCCAGGCTCGCGGAGAATTACGGAGGCCTTGAAATAAGATTTCCTAGTCCATTGGAAGGAATATCCAATAGAGAGGTCCTCAAGTCCAAGATTGTGTTCCTATAGTGCAAAGTGTGAACTAATGGTCAACATACCGGAGTATGTGCCATGTACTTATAGAAATGACTCTATTGATAGAGAGATATAAGTATCAACGTGAAAATCATGATGAAAACTCCGACAATACAATAGTTAAAAGAATCATGATTTAGAATACAAGACTATAGAATTTTTGGCTTATGAAACTAACATAATTTAAAATACCATTAAGTTCCTGAAATCACACAACCCCTATTATGAATAATTAAAATAACCTTAAATTCACATAATCAGGTGAAAACTCTAATCAACTAGGCTTAATAATAAGTAAGATTGATGAATCTTATTCTATCTAGGGTTGACAGAACACAGGGCTTCTGACGGTCTATAAGTGGTGCGTCACAGTAGTGTGACGGTCTATCAAACAGCCGTTACATTAACGTAACGCCCCTGCATAGATACAGCAGAGTCAACAGAGAAATCAATAGGCAATCAGGGACTGTGATGGTCCATCGTATGGCCGTTACATGAGTGTGACGGTCCTACGCTGATGCGTCTGAGGGTCTGCTAACAGAAAGCGACATAAAACCTAAGGTATCAACTCACATCATGTCTGTAAATCAAATACCATGTCTATTCTAGGCATGATAATGAAGTATAGGCTATCTATATGCGTGGGTATCCGTGAAATAGATAAGATACATCTTTTTAATTTTCCAATTAGGCTAAGAGATGCATGTAATGTATAGAACTTAGTAAAACATGAAATTGATGCTCTACTATGCATGAAATTCAATCAAACCAGAGGGCTTATAGTCCTATCAAGGTTTTTTTGCCGTTCATGAGATAACATACCTCTTGTCTAGGCTTCAAACTTCCAATTATGGTCTGAACATCGAACCATAGTTCCCTTCTTCCTGTGATTTTTCAACAACTTCCTTGGGCTCTAACTCCACGACCTCTTGACCTAAAGACGTGAAATTTGGAGAGGAGTTAGTCTAAAGTATTGTAAACAAATACTTCTAAAGAACTTACCAAAGATTACACCTCCTTATCTTGATTCCTTCCGAGCCAAAAGTAAGGGTCGCATAGTTCAGAACTAGGTCCTGATTATAGGGTTTTGGCTAGGGTTTGAATATTAGATTAATTCTAGAGTCCTTAATTTGTTAAAACCTGATCTCTAAGAGTCCTTAGTAATGTTATAACTCTTCCTACATTGATCTCTAGTGGATAAGAGTCCAAAGTTTTGATCTTTGTACTTGTTCTTTCCTTCACGGAACTAATAGGATGTAACGGTCTAATGCAGGTGCGTTAGAGGCATGTAACGGTCTCACGATAGACCGTTACATTTATTGTTCCAAGAGTTCAACATGAATCAAACTCTTCAGCTTACGGAATTCACAGAGTGTAACGGTCGTAGACCCATGCGTTACAAGCATGTGACGGTCGCACGATAGACCGTTACATTCAACGTATATAGAGTTTCAAATAAATAAAACTCTTTTATTCATTTTTCTATATTATTATTCATATAATTCATTTTTATCCTTAAATAAGCTAAGTAACATTCTAGAATATGGGCCAAACTTAATGGTTTTAGGCCTTAAACCCTTTTTAGATGATGTGTAAATAGGCTTGGTTAATTATTCAACCTAATTGGGCCTATGATGACTTATTAGTCTCAGAATTCATTTATTAATATATTTAGGCTTTTATAAATTCTAGAAAAATATTTATATCAAATTCTGGGGCACTACACCCTCCCCCACTTAGAAGAATTTGGTCCTCAAATTCAAGACATGGATTGTGGAGAGTGTACTTACAGTTAAATAATTTTGGAAATCTTTTTCTCATGGCTGCTTCGATTTCCCATGTTGCTTCGTATGGCCATGTTTTCTTCCATTGAATTTTGACCATAGGGATAGCCTTATTTCTTAGTTGACGCACTTCCCGATCCCGAATCTTTATTGGCAGTTGCTCATATGTCATATCCTTCTGAATCTCCAGATTGTCATAAGTGATAATATGGTCAGGATCGTATACATATTTCTTCAGCATGGAGACGTGAAATACGTCATGAACTCCTGCTAATTGTGGAGGTAAAGCCAATCTATAAGCCACTTCACCGACCCTTTCAAGAATTTCAAATGGGCCAATGAACCTTGGAGTTAGCTTTCCTTTAATGCCAAATCTTTGAATACCATGACCTGGAGAAACTTTTAAATATACATGATCTCCTACCTAAAAATCCAAGTCACGTCTTCGATTGTCGGTATAAGACTTTTGCCTATCTTGTGTCATTTTCATTCTCTCTTGAATGAGCTTGATTTTCTCCGTAGAATCCCTGACAAGGTCGGGGCCTAAAAATTACTTTTCCCCTATTTCATTCCAATATATTGGAGATCGACAACTTTTCCCATATAGAGCTTCAAAAGGTGCCATTTGTATGCTTGCTTGATAGCTGTTAT
The DNA here is from genome assembly GCA_022559845.1 of Amorphophallus konjac. Taxonomy (NCBI): domain Eukaryota; kingdom Viridiplantae; phylum Streptophyta; class Magnoliopsida; order Alismatales; family Araceae; genus Amorphophallus; species Amorphophallus konjac. The sequence continues at coordinate 130,921,855 of CM040127.1, forward strand.
TATATGCAAATTCCACCAGAGGTAAGTGATCATGCCAACTTCCTCCAAAATCAATGACACAAGCCCTGAGCATGTCTTCTACCACCTGATTTGTTCTTTCCGTCTGACCATCAGTTTGTGGATGAAAGGCTGTGCTAAAATTTAATCTGGTCCCTAGTGAATGTTGTAGACCTTTCCAGAACTGTGATGTGAATCAAGGATCTCTATCTGATACAATAGTGACGGGGACACCATGCAATTTGACAATTTCCTTTATGTACAATGATACTAGAATATCCACAGACCATCGACTCTTTATTGGTATGAAGTGTGCAGATTTAGTCAATCGATCTATGATTACCCATATGCCATCATGTCCACCTCTTGTCTTAGGTAAACCCATAATAAAGTCCATCCCTATGCTCTCCCATTTCCATTCAGGAATATTTAAGGGATGTAATTTACTTGCGGGTCTAAAATGTTCAGCTTTAACTTGTTGGCAGGTTAGACAACGAGACACGAAGTCAGCTATTTCCCTCTTCATATTGGGCCACCAAAAGTTTCTTTTGATATCCTGATACATTTTTGTACCTCCCGGATGAATGGTGTAATTTGATTTATGTGCTTCTTCTAGGATCAATTTCTTTGTATCCTCATGATCCGGTATACACATTCGGCCCTTGAATAGCAATCTTCCATCATTTGAAGTAGAAAAATCCGGCCTTTGTTCAATATTGGCCTTAATTTCCAGTAAAACTGGATCATCCTCTTATAACTTGGCCAAATCCTCTATTAATGTAGGTTGAGCTCGGATATTAGCTATGAAGCAATCTTCTTCCTTAATGTCAACATCTAAATTTAACTGAGCAAATTAAGAAATAAGGTTAGTTACACTAATCATGAGACTTGATAACATACCCATTGGTTTTCTGTTGAGTGCATCTACTACTGCATTTACCTTGCCAGGATGATATTGAATAGCAAAATCAAAGTCATTGAGATGTTCTAACCACATCCTTTGCCTCTTGTTAAGCTCTTTTTGAGAGAATAAATATTTCAAGCTCTTATGGTCTGAGTAGTTCGTAAACTTTTCTCCATAAAGATAATGACGCCAAATTTTCAAGGCGAAAATAACCGCTGCCAATTCTAAATCATGTACAGGATAATTTTCTTCGTGACGTTTCAATTATCTTGAAGAATAGCAAATCACCTTTCCATTTTACATAAGGACACATCCTAAGCCAATTCCAGACGCATCCGTATATACCTCAAATCCACCACCCTCCATTGGTAGTGACAAAACATGGGCTATTGTAAGATGATTCTTAAGAGTTTGGAAATTCTTCTCACATTCCTTTAAACAGACAAAAGGATTTTCTTTTCTGGTGAGTCTAGTTAAAGGAACTGCTATCTTTGAGAAGTCCTTATGGAATCTTCTATAATAATCAGCTAGACCCAGAAAGCTCCTTACTTCAGACACAGTCGTAGGCCGACTCTAATTCTTGACAGCTTCTACCTTAGAAGGATCCACAATAATACCTTCTTTTGAAATAATGTGGCCTAGGAATGAGACTTCCTCGAGTCAGAATTCACACTTATTGAGTTTGGCATAAAGCTAATGTTCTCTAAGTGTTTGTAAAACTATTTTCAAATGTTCTTCATGTTCTTTTGTCTTGGAGTATATCAGGATATCATCGATGAAGATGACAATGAATCGATCCAGGTATGGCTGGAAGACAATGTTCATAAGTTGCATAAATGCTGCTGGGACATTAGTTAACCCAAATGGCATTACCACGAATTCATAGTGGCCATAACGACTTCAAAAAGCCGATTTATAAATATCTTCTTCTTTGATTCTAAGCTGATGATAACCTGATCTGAGGTCAATCTTAGAAAAATATTCTGCTCCTGAAAGCTGATCGAAGAGCTCATCAATACGCGGCAATGGATACTTGTTTTTAATTGTCAGCTGATTCTGTCGCCGGTAATCGATGCATAGCCTGAGAGAACCATCCTTCTTCTTGACAAATAAAACCGACGCACCCCAAGGGGATGTGCTAGGTCTGATGAAACCCTTGTCTAGTAGTTCCTGCAACTGCCTTTTAGTTCCTTGAGTTCTGTGGGGGACATCCTGTAAGGGGCTATAGAAACAGGTGCTGCTCCTGGAATGAGTTCAATGGTAAAGTTTACTTCCCTCTCGGGCGGTAAACTAGGTAGTTCAGATGGGAACACGTCTGGGAACTCATTCGCAATGGGAATGTTTGCTAGGACAATCTCCTTAGATTCGGTGATAATGACTGAAGCAAGATTAGCTTCACATCCTTGCGAGATAAGCTTGCAAGCGTGAAGAGAAGATATAATGGTAGGATGTTTCTTGTATTTGATGCCAAGAAAAGAAAATCTTGGAAGACCAGGCTTTCGAAAAGATATAATCCTATTTCGACAATTGATATAAGCATCATGGTCTACAAGCCAATCAACCCCTAAAATGGTATCATAGCCTTTCATGTCAAGGCACACGAGGTTTGCGGGGAGATTGTAACCTTCTACTATCACTTCGCTATTAGGATAATACTCGGTGAGCTTGGTTCTAGATCCTAAAGGTGTAGTAATAGCAAGATCTGAAGGTAAGGGGACTGATGCAATTGACAACGTTTTTGCAAAGGTACTGGAAATAAAAGAATGAGAGGCACCAGTATCAAAAAGTACAAATACAGGACAAGAACAAATTTGAAGAGTACCTTCCATAAGCCCATCATCCCTGGGCGCTTCCTCTTCGTCTAGAATGGCATTGAGGCGAGCCTGCCTCCTACGTCCTCCATTAGCTGATTGATCTTTCATAAGGGGGCAATCTGGCACACGATGCTCCCTACTTCCACAACGTAAACAAGCACCGAGGCGCTTCCAGCATTCTTCAGCTGAGTGGCCAAATTTCTCACAAAAAGTGCATGCCGAGGCAACTTGCTCCTTCTCTTCCTTAACCTTTTTATTATTCTTCTGGGAACTTGATGCGGGACGGACACGGGAGGCGACTCTACGTGGGGTGGACCTCAGACTCTAGATGTGGACGCGGCCAGCAACACACACCAGGGAGACACTAAGCCCGACACTACAAGCTCCTAGTGGCGAAACGTCGCTAACAGAAGTGGAAGCTCACTCGTCGTCCCAAGCGAGGGAAAGCGCGGACCGTGCGCGGTTAAGGAACCGGCGGAGGTCAAGGGTAGTCCGACTCAACTTCCGGACTCGGATCGAGTCGCGGGACGGGTCACTCTCACTCTCACAGCGGTGACATGGACACACGGGCGAGTACCTACACGCTCGGCAGCGGCCTAAGACCGTATACTAGCTAAGCAATGTAACGCCAAGGAGTTAAGACCTTTACCTCCACGCACCCGGCGTGGCGAAGACACCCCGGCTGACTTACGGGCCCCCAGTTAATATAATTCACAGCGGTACAAAGAGATTCAACCCACTCCACGCAGGGAGGTAAAAGGTCACATGTGGGCCCCGGGGATCACGCAAATCAGGTTGACGGGCAGCATCTTGATGTCGTGTCGACGTGCCGAACTCCGCATTCTCGTGCTTTCCGGACGGCGCAATCAATGGGCCGTGGGACCCACACGCTGTCCTATCCTCCGGGTCTGGCGGGGTGGGTCCCACTGTAATGGGGACCCCTGGCAGCACGCTTCCCTGGACGGCGGTCAGCCGGCGACACTCACCGGAGGCCGGGTGCCCCGGTTCCCAAGTGGAGAGAGTGCTGTCCACGAGCTGATGTTGCTGTTTCAACAGCGCGCGCTCCGGCGAAAACGGCCGCTGCGATCAGCCCCGTCGCCGTAATGCAATGAAACCAGCGTTGTTGGAAAGAGGATTCGAAATCCTTCAATCTAGGGCCAGTGGACTCTTCTGAACCTACGCGGACTTGGGCTTTAACGATTTTTCAATTCTCTGCTCCACAGCTCCTGAAATCTCAGATCAACATATCAGTTTCCGGTAAATGGCCATTGACGGCTTATGTACAAATGGATTCAGACTTCGAGCTCATCTTAGAAGTTCTAGGTAATCAAACCATGGAACGGGGACTATTTTTAAAATTTGACTTGGAGGTGGCTCCGATTTGTTATGATTTTTGGGGTGACTGGTCGTCGGATCTGGGAACAGGTGGACAGAACTGTAGATGGGTTTGAGAACAATTTTTAGAAAATATGAAATGGGTGAATCAAAAATTAGAAATATTGTGGATGAAGGGGTGGATGGATGGAACCACCAGTAAAATTGGGCAAACTAAAAAAAACCAAAAAGTGGATCTAAGACATGAAACTCAGGGCGGAGGTGAACCTGGACAGAACTCAGGCAGAACCGAAATGGAAGAGTGGACGAAAATCAAAAAATAGGAAACATGATCTGAATGCTCGCCTGATTTTTGTGGGTGGAGAGGAACATCCCAGGAACAACTCCTCCAAATTTGGTAGCCAAATGAGCTCGGGGAAGACCTGTGAATTTCGAACAAGCTGCTGTGGTACTGCGCAGGCAGAACTCCGTTGATGGCGATGGCGGTGCGGTGGCGGCTCGTGGCGGCGGCGATGATCGTCTGAACCGATATACGAGGCATCACACCTCAGAATGGAAGCCTTCACAGCTTCAAGGGGGAGAGGGAGGAGAGAGGAGGGGGGCGCACCAGCCCTTGCTCTTGGAATTTGTTTGATTCAAATGGCATTAATTCTTCCAAAATGGAAAATACAAGCTTAAATAGGTTACATCTCACATCCATCCACAACCGTAGGATCTAGGGGTGGGAGATGAAGGGCTGGGATGGCATGTGACACACACACAAAAAAATAAATAAAAAATAAGGGGAGGGGGGCGGCCCTTGGACCAAGGAGGTGGAATGTTGAATTGGTAGGTGGGGTGGGTGGCCAACTTGGACTTTCCAAGTCACTTGTCCCCCACTTGGCCCACCTTTCTAGAAGCCTCCATTTGACATGTTGACTGACCCCACATGGGGCCCTAGGCTGAGGTGGCTCAATGGGATGGGGCCTGGGGGCCCGTGGGGCCCACGGGGTCCAAATTGTACATAAGCCCCTCTTACAATCAAAATAGCAAAGCGAATACAATGAAATAAATACAAATTACACATAAATAAAGTTTAACTAAATATGATAAATGGGGAAGCTCAAGGCGAGTCTCCAGGCTGTCTCCGAGCCAGATGGACGCTGAGGTGGCTCGAGTCGTGCTCTGTGTGCGGTACCGGTGGCTCGGCGTGTCGTGCCGCTCAACTGCTCGGGTGTCTGCACCAATTCTCCCCGGGTGGGAGAAACTCGACCCTATCGAGTAAGGGTCTGCATCGCTCCTGTATCGCTCCAGAAGGTCTGGATCGATCCGCTGCAACTCGCCATGTGTGATCCATGTGTCCTCAGTAGCGGGCCATCCTCTCCATCGCACTAGGTAGCGCGGGTAAGATCCACTCCTGGTAACTGTCACTTGCTCGTCCAGTATACGATCTATATGCTCACGCTGCCGTGAAAAAGGAGCTGGAGGTGGAAGTGGACACTCAGGTGTGGGATCACTCTCAAGGGGGGGAGATGGCTCAAAAGGCTCACTAGGGATCACCGCTGGGTCCCTATATGCAACAAGATCCGATACATTGAAGGTAGAGCTTATACCATATTCCTCGGGCAGGTCCACAACATACGCATTGGATCCAACGCGTTTCAACACTCTAAAGGGACCGGCTCCGTGAGCTTGCAACTTCTTAACGGTTCCAGAGGGAAACCGTTCAGGTCTTACCCTGATCATGACGTATTCACCCTCGTGGAACTCTCGGTGGTGTCGGTGGGCATCGGCTAACTCCTTGTACCGTGCATTGCTGGCCTCAATGTGACGACGGATGTCGTCATGCAAACTCCTAACATGCCTAGCAAATGACTCGGCCGACTCCGACACTCTAGCATGGATAGGCATGGGGACAAGGTCAACGGGTTTCCTCGGCCTACGACCTGTGACAATCTCAAATGGACTCATGCCGGTAGACCTATTCACCGAATCATTGTATGCAAACTCAGCCATGGGTAAAATGAGATCCCAATCCCCAATGCGGTCCCTGACTAGACACCTCAAAAGATCTCCCAGACTCCTATTGACTACCTCGGTCTGGCCATCTGTCTGGGGATGATATGCAGTAGAAAACTTGATGTGAGTACCCATCATATGCCATAGTGTCTTCCAAAAATAGGAAGTGAATCTAACATCATGGTCAGACACTATAGTGCGAGGCAACCCTAACTTGCACACCACATGCGTAAGGAAAAGGCGGGCTACCCTAGAAGCATCCGACGTCTTTGAGCAAGGAATAAAGAGGGCCATCTTCGAGAAATGGTCAACCACCACATAGACCGAATCATGCTTCCTGGAGGTACGTGGCAATCCCAAAACAAAGTCCATGCTGACATCCTGCCACGGGGCATCAGGCACGGGGAGAGGCGTATAAAGGCCCGAGCTTTGCTTCTTCATCTTGGCCGTAGCACATGTACGGCACTGAGCCACGATGTTAGCAGCATCGCGCTTCAAGCTCGGCCAATAAAATCGATGCTCTACTGCCTCGATAGTCTTGTTCCGACCAAAGTGGCCAGCTAGACCTCCCGCATGTAGTTCCCATACTAAGAAATCTCGAACCGAAGTTCGTGGAACACATAGCCTGCTACCTCGAAAGAGGTAACCCTCCTGAAGCACATACTCATCAAGGTCTCTCGAGGGTCCGGCCTGGAGGGTGGTAAAAATCTGACCGAAGTCAGGACAATCAACATAGGCCTCCTTCATCTTCTCTAACCCTATGACCTCGGCACTCAAGGTGGTAAGCAAACATGCTCGCCGACTCAAGGCATCAGCCACCTTGTTCTCCACTCCAGCCTTATGTTTCAGCACAAAGGTGAACTGCTGGAGATACTCGACCCAACGACTATGACGCGAGTTAAGCTTCTTTTGAAAATGGAGGTACCTCAATGCCTCGTGGTCGGAGTATAGGACAAACTCCTGATGTAAAAGATAGTGCCTCCAATGCCTAAGAGCCTGAACAACTGCGTAGAATTCTTTATCATACGTGGAATATCGCAGTTTCGAGTCATTCAGCTTCTCGCTGAAATATGCGATCGGGTGGGACTCCTGACTCAAAACTCCTCCAATCCCAACACCCGACGCATCACAAGAGACCTCAAACACCTTCGAGAAATCAGGCAATCGAAGGATAGGTGTCTGGGTCATGCGCTCCTTGATGTCCTTGAAGGCGGCAGATGTGGCCTTCGTCCATACAAATGTGCCCTTCCGGATGCAATCCGTGATCGGGGTGGTGACGGAGCTAAATCCGCGGATGAAGCGACGGTAGAACGTCGCAAGGCCTTGAAAGCTGCGGACATCATGAACCGTACAGGGTTCCAGCCACTCAACAATGGCCCGGACCTTCTCCGGGTCGGCGGAGACCCCAGTACTAGACACAATGAAACCCAAGAAGGTAAGCTGAGGTGTCATGAAGGCACACTTCTGTGGGTTCGCAAACAACTGCTCTCGCCGAAGAAGTAGACAGACCTGCCGAAGGTGGTCCAAGTGGTCCCCTGTGGTGCGGCTATAGATAAGGATATCATCAAAATACACCACTACAAAGACTCCAATGAAAGGTCGAAGGACTTGAGTCATGAGCCGCATGAAAGTGCTAGGGGCATTGGTCAACCCAAAAGGCATGACCAACCACTCATATAGACCGTCCTTGGTCTTAAATGCGGTCTTCCACTCATCACCTGGCCTAATCCTCACCTGATGGTAGTCACTCTTAAGATCGATCTTCGAAAAGATAGTGGCACCTGCCATCATGTCCAGCATGTCATCAAGGCGGGGAATAGGGAACCTGTACTTCACGGTGATTTTGTTGATGGCATGACTATCAATGCACATTCTCCACGTGCCATCCTTCTTCAGGGCGAGTAATGCGGGTACAGCACATGGACTCATGCTGTCCCGAACAGACCCACTCTGCACTAACTCATCGACCTTCCGTTTAAGCTCGGCATGCTCCGTGGGACTCATGCGATAATGAGGAAGGTTGGGCAAAGAAGCGCTCGGAACAAGGTCGATGGCATGCTGAATATCCCGCATAGGTGGGAGTCCCTCGGGAAGCTCATCGGGAAAGACATCAGCATACTCCTGCAGAATGGGAACAACCTCGGGTGGGAGCTCACCCTCGGAGTCCCGCTCCACCTCTCGGACCGTAATGGCAAACACCGGACAGCCATGACTAAGCTCCTGCTCCATTTCCCGGGAGCTAATCATCATCAATCTCCTCGTCGAGGGCTCTTCTGAGCCTGAGGTAACGGTCATAGCGCGAGCTGGGGATGGGGTACTAGGCCCGGGAACGGAAGGCTTCGGAGTACTAGGGCCAGTAGGACCCCTGACTGATGGGCTCCTGGGCCGAACGGGTTGGAGGGTGACCCGCTGGCCAGCGTGGTCGAAGGTATAGGTGTTCGACCGGCCATGGAGCGTGGCATCCTGGTCAAATAACCACGGCCTACCAAGAATGATACTGCCCACTTCCATGGGGAGAACATCACACCAGATCTCGTCACGGTAGGAGTGGAGCTGCAGCGGGACCATGCACCGCAGCCTGACCGAAATGGAAGTGGTATCCACCCATGATACCTGATAGGGACAAGGATGGTCTACGGGTGTGAGACCAAGACGGGCGACAGCGTTCATGGAGATTGCATTGATACAACTCCCGCTATCGATGACCACCTTGTAAATTTGCTTTCCCAGCCTACAGAATACATGAAGGATAGTAGTCCGACGCCAGTCATCACTGACCTGCGGCTGGGTGAGAATACATCTGACGACCACCACGTGGGTATCGTCTGAATGCTGGGCATCCTGGGCCTCACCTCCCATCTCATAGTACTCATCAGTTAGCTCTTCATCTCCCTCATAGCTGACTAACTCGAGGCCCGTAGGGGTGGTATCCTCGGCCTGTGTGTCCCCAATGTGAAGAGATGGGCGGGTGGGACACTGGTTGGCGAAATGGCCAAACCCATTGCAGCGATAACACTGCTGCCGTGATCCACTAGGCTCCCCAATCGTAGGTCCTTTACCTTTATCCTCCCGATCGATAGGAGGTGTAGGCAACAAAGGACGTGCAGGAGGTGCGGGTGCCGGTGGACGGGCTGTGGGTGGGGCCGTAAGATGCTGGGGACGAGGAAGGTCCCTCGGGGGTGGAGGACGGGGCCTAGGAGCAAAGGGCTCGGGGCGAGCGGGCTCCTCAGGTCGAGTCATGGGGGCCCTCAGATACGTGCCAGATGAGCCACGGGGCTCGACACTACGAAGGGGAAAGGAGCCCAACCGATGGGGTGACTCGAACTCGGCCTCGAACTGCTCCAATTCGAGAGCGATCTGATATGCCTGCTCCAAAGTGGTTGCATTGCGGCGAAAGAGTTCATATTGATAATTGGGCCGCAAACCTCTTCGAAAGCGGGATATAGTCATGGTGCTCTCCTCCGTGACCCCACACCGTAAGTAATACTCATCGAACTCGGCGGTGTACTCGGTCACGGATCGGTTCCCTTGGGAGATGCTTTGCCACTTGTCTATAAGACGTTGGCGATATGAGGCGGGAAGGTATTTCTCCCTCAATTTGATTTTCATATCATCCCAAGTACCGATTTGGGGTTGACGTCGCTGATTGAGCAGGCTCTCCACATTGATCCAATAAGTTTGGGCCTGCCCTTGCAGCTTCATCTTCGCGTATCGGACTCTTCGGTGGTCCGTCATCTCAAACCACTCAAAGTACCGGTCCATGCCGGCCTCCCAATCTAGATACACCCTAGGGTCCAAGGACCCGCTAAAAGTGGGAGGGTCCGCACGCACACCCCTAAGAATGCGGTCGTCATCCTCGTCATAACAATTCCATCGTTGATGACGACGACCGTTACCCCCCTGATCATTGTCGGAAGCATAATCATCCACTATAGGCGCCTGTTGCCTCCCGACATCCTCCACCTGAGCCCTTGGCACAGCGGGTTGCTGCACCAGCTCTTGTTGGCCGTTCGTTGGCGCAGGTTGCGCCGCTACTGGGCCTCTCTCTAGGACGGTAATTCTCCCAACTAGACCCTGGATGGACTGATCCGAAGACTCGGCCCGATCCTCGAGGGCTTTCATCCGCCCTTATAGACGCGTTCCTATGCCATCCATATGCGTACTAAGACCATCCATACGCGTGTCAAGACGTTCCATAATGGCTCGGAACATCTCGGCCGTCGAGGACTCATCGGAGCTACGGGCCCGGGAATCCGCCATAGGTGGTGGTGGCGAGTATTGGGTACCTCGACGGGTGGGCATGCAACTGACACACGACCTAGAAGACACCGACTAATGCAAACACACACTAAATGATGCACTTAGACCTAAACCAATATCCGGTACGGGGCGGAGTTAATCGATCCGAAGATCACTCCAGCAAGTGTGCGACCTCCCGGTAGGCGTAGCCTAACGTTCGGACAACACCTTTTAGATACCGAATTATCGGGATGAAATGCAATTTAAAACACACTTTTTTTTTTTGAAAATGATGATCCTAGACTTGACTTAGACCACGATGCATGTAAGACTTATGCAATGACTACCCTAGACTCGACTCGCTCTGATACCAAACTAATGCGGGACGGACACAGGAGGTGACTCTACGTGGGGTGGATCTCAGACTCTAGATGTGGACGCGACCAGCAACACACACCAGGGAGACCCTAAGCCCGACACTACAAGCTCCTAGTGGCGAAACGTCGCTAACAGAAGTGGAAGCTCACTAGTCGTCCCAAGCGAGGGAAAGCGCGGACCGTGCGCGGTTAAGGAACCGGCGGAGGTCAAGGGTAGTCCGACTCAACTTCCGGACTTAGATCGAGTCGCGGGACGGGTCACTCTCACTCTCACAGCGGTGACATGAACACACGGGCTAGTACCTACATGCTCGGTAGCGGCCTAAGACCGTATACTAGCTAAGCAATGTAACGCCAAGAAGTTAAGACCTTTACCTCCACGCACCCGGCGTGGCGAAGACACCCCGGCTGACTTACGGTCCCCCGGTTAACATAATTCACAGCGGTACAAAGAGATTCAACCCACTCCACACAGGGAGGTAAAAGGTCACATGTGGGCCCCGGGGATCACGCAAATCAGGTTGACGGGCAGCATCTTGATGTCGTCTCGACGAGCCGAACTCCGCGTTTTCGTGCTTTCCGGACGGCGCAATCAATGGGCCGTGGGGCCCACACGCTGTCCTGTCCTCCGGGTCTGGCGGGGTGGGTCCCACTGTAATGGGGACCCCTGGCAGCACGCTTCCCTGGACGGCGGTCAGCCGGCGACACTCACTGGAGGCCGGGTGCCTCAGTTCCCAAGTGGAGAGAGTGATGTCCACGAGCTGATGTTGCTGTTTCAGCAGCGCGCGCTCCGGCGAAAACGGCCTCTGCGATCAGCCCCGTCGCCGGAATGCAATGAAACCAACGCCGTTGGAAAGAGGATTCGAAATCCTTCAATCTAGGGCTAGTGGACTCTTCTGAACCTGCGCGAACCTGGGCGTTAACTATTTTTCAATTCTCTACTCCACTGCTCCCGAAATCTTAGATCAGCATATCATTTTCCTATAAATGGCCATTGACCGCCTACGTAAAATTGGATTCAGACTTCGAGCTCATCTTAGAAGTTGTAGGTAATCAAACCACGGAACTGGAATATTTTTAGAATTTGATTTGGAGGTGGCTGCGTATTGTTATGATTTTTGGGGTGACTGGTGGTCGGATCTGGGAATAGGTGGACAGAACTGTAGATGGGTTTGAGAACGATTTTTAGAAACTATGAAATGGGTCAATCAAAAATTGAGAAAAATTATGGATTAAGGGGTGGATGGATGGAACCACCAGTAAAATTCGGCGAACTAATAAAAACCAAAAAGTGGATCTAAGGCATGAAACTCAGGGCGGAGGTGAACTTGGACAGAACTCGGGCAGAACCGAAATGGAAGAGTGGACGAAAATCAAAAAATAGGAAACGTGATCTGAATGCTGGCATGATTTTTTTGGGTGGAGAGGAACATCCCAGGAACAACTCCTCCAAATTTGGTAGCCAAATGAGCTCTGGGAAGACCTGTGAATTTCAAACAAGCAGATGTGGTACTGCACAGGTAGAACTCCGTTGATGGCGATGGCGGTGCGGTGGCGACTCGTGGCGGCGGCGGCGATCGTCGGAACCGATACACGAGGTGTCACACCTCAGAATGGAAGCCTTTACAGCTTCAAGGGGGAGAGGGAGGAAAGAGGAGGGGGGCACACCAGCCCTTGCTCTTGGAATTTGTTTGATTCAAATGGCATTAATTCTTCCAAAATTGAAAATACAAGCTTAAATAGGTTACATCTCACATCCATCCACAACCGTAGGATCTAGGGGTGGGAGATGAAGGGCCGGGATGGCATGTGACACACACACAAAAAAATAAATAAAAAATAAGGGGAGGGGGGCGGCCCTTGGACCAAGGAGGTGGAATGTTGAATTGGTAGGTGGGGAGGGTGGCCAACTTGGACTTTCCAAGTCACTTGTCCCCCACTTGGCCCACCTTTCTAGAAGCCTCCATTTGACATGTTGATTGACCCCACATGGGGCCCTAGGCTGAGGTGGCTCAATGGGATGGGGCCTGGGGGGCCCGTGGGGCCCACGGGGTCCAAATTGTACATAAGCCCCTCTTACAATGAAAATAGCAAACCGAATACAATGAAATAAACACAAATTACACATAAATAAAGTTTAACTAAATATGATAAATGGGGAGGCTCAAGGCGGAGTCTCCAAGCTGTCTCCGAGCCAGATGGATGCTGAGGTGGCTCGAGTCGTGCTCCGTGTGCGGTACCGGTGGCTCGGCGTGTCGCGCCGCTCAATTGCCCGGGTGTCCGCACCAGAACTTCCACCATTCCCGCTCCTTGATCTTTTCTTGCTGTCACGGCTTTTGTATGGTTCCGTGATGCTAAACTTCTCCTTCTTATAATGCCGATCAGATCGTCGGCTAGATTCTTCTCCTTTTCCTTTCAACTTTTCGACCTTCTCTAAGGTCCTCTCGCATAGATATGCCCTCTGAACCATCTCCGCATAAGTGCGAATATTCTGTGTCCCAAGTTGCTGAATGAAACCGGGTCGTAACCCATCTATAAATCGATTTGCTTTTAATAATTCCGTGCTAATAAGGTGTGGTGCATATGGTGCTAGTCTTGAAAACTGCAGCTCATATTCTGCCACCGACATCATCTCTTGACGAAGGGAGGCAAACTCCATGGCCTTCCTTTCCTTTACATGTTCGGAAAAATACTTGGTACGGAATAAAGTAAGAAACCCGTCCCATGTATGAGGTGCATCGGCCGGAGGTGCCGGAACCGACTTCCACCATGTACATGCATCTTTATTTAGTTGAAATGTTGCTAGATGCACCTTCTCCTGATCAGTGCATGGAATAACGTCAAATATCCTATTCATCTCATCGATCCAATTTTCTGCCTCATCGGGATTTGAAGATCCATAGAATCGCGGAGGATTTAGACTCCAGAAGCTGTGATGTAGGTCACCAGCCCTTGCCCCTGCACCACCTTGTGCTATAGTTTGCAATGCCTGAGTGAGGCCGGCAACTGTTTGTTGCATACCGTCCCAATCTACGCGATGAGCCATTTGTAAATCAACCTTAAAGCTAATCAATTATCTTATCCCGAGCTCTACCCAATCCTCACATGGGTATGGAATTTCTTCCTTAGTTCATAGGTAGGGGTCCTTAAACCTTGGACTTATCATATGACATGATTCCTTTCCTTAAGTCCTGAGACTTAGGCTCTGATACAAACTTTACTATCATGCCCCGAGCCTTTATTACAGCGGAAGACTCGCTCGGGGAGCGCGAACAGCCGGCATGGTAAGCCTCTTGCAAGCAAGAACGACCAGAGTACAATACAATCACACACATAAATGTAATTGCACAGAATTTAATCAAACTCCAACTTTATTTCATAAATGATCAATACTCGAAATACAACCACTTTCCATCATCTTTCATTCTACTAGACTCAAGAAATAGGAAAATTACATTGACTCAATCTAGACATTATAGACTTCCTAAGTCTTAGCTCATCTTTAATCACTCTCGGATCCGCTACTTGAATAATCCGAATCCGAACCCGACTCACTTTCATTTCCTGAAAAAGATTGGAAATAGGTAATGAGCACACTTGCCCAGTAGGTATCTTCGCATCAACATGAAGGCACTATTAAAGTGATTAATATTTTTGCTCTAAAGAAATAAGGTAAAATCATGTAATGCGATGATCACGCGATTAAATCAAAGTAACAAGACAATCATATAAGATGGAATGAGAACAAGAATAAACTAGCAAGAATAGAACAAGAACATGATATTGGCCTTTCATGAACAAGAATATATCGAGAATGTACTAGCAAGCCACATAATCAACACTTTAGCATCTTATGCATATGAGCAAGTGCTTCGTGAATTTCTGTGGAATATCAAGCAAGAATGTCATGTCGTGTCGTGGATCTTCACTTATTTATAGAAATAGTACTCCCAGCGCAATACGACGCCATTAGCATCATACCCCATGGTTTATAAAATAGTATGTTTCTGGCAATCAGTCGAGGGGACTAGCATAGAGCCCTTGAACACAATCAGTGCTCGATCGCATCTTCAGGTATAAATTAAGCTACTTCCACGCATGTAACAGTAAAGTATGGCCAAGAATATAACAATTCCAAATAATGAAAATCAATGAATGAACGCTTCAATTTGAATATAAGAGATCAAGAATGACTTAGACTATGCTATGCTTATGGAAATAAATCGGCAGCATAACAGTATATTCTCTTAACTTTCATTATATTAAGTCTATTAAGTAATATGATAGGTTCTAGATCATCAAGGTTTATCTAGAAATATTGAAATGTCAACCCTTGGTCAAACCTTGGGTTGAGATATTCAAGTAATGTGATGGTCATTCACTGGGCCGTTACATTGTGTGACGGTCTAGTATAGGACCGTTACATTTGTCTGAATCCAGAATCAAGAATTCAACCTTAGATGAATGTGACGGTCGTATATTGGGCCGTTACATGATCCTGATGATCCAATACAAGGCCGTTACATTACTAGAATCAGAAAATAACGATAGTGTATTCTAGTTAATGGGTTTTAATGGTACAACCAACTCGGCGTCCAAGTGGGAATCCCAGGCTCGCGGAGAATTACGGAGGCCTTGAAACAAGATTTCCTAGTCCATTGGAAGGAATATCTAATAGAGAGGTCCTCAAGTCCAAGATTGTGTTCCTATAGTGCAAAGTGTGAACTAATGGTCAACATACCGGAGTATGTGCCATGTACTTATAGAAATGACTCTATTGATAGAGAGATATAAGTATCAACGTGAAAATCATGATGAAAACTCCGACAATACAATAGTTAAAAAAATCATGATTTACAATACAAGACTATAGAATTTTTGGCTTATGAAACTAACATAACTTAAAATACCATTAAGTTCCTGAAATCACGCAACCCCTATTATGAATAATTAAAATAACCTTAAATTCACATAATCAGGTGAAAACTCTAATCAACTAGGCTTAATAATAAGTAAGATTGATGAATCTTATTCTGTCTAGGGTTGACAGAACACAGGGCTTCTGACGGTCTATAAGTGGTGCGTCACAGTAGTGTGACGGTCTATCAAACAGCCATTACAGTAACGTAATGCCCCTGCATAGATGCGTCAGAGTCAATAGAGAAATCAATAGGCAATCAGGGACTGTGATGGTCCATCGTATGGCCGTTACATGAGTGTGATGGTCCTACACTGATGTGTCAGAGGGTCTGCTAATAGAAAGCGATATAAAACCTAAGGTATCAACTCATTTCATGTCTGTAAACTAAATACCATGTCTATTCTAGGCATGATAACGAAGTATAGGCTATCTATATGCGTGGGTATCTGTGAAATAGACAAGATACATCTTTTTAATTTTCTAATTAGGCTAAGAGATGCATGTAATATATAGAACTTAGTAAAACATGAAATTGATGCTCTACTATGCATGAAATTCAATCAAACCAGAGGGCTTATAGTCCTATCAAGTTGTTTTTGCCATTCATGAGATAACCTACCTCTTGTCTAGGCTTCAAACTTCCAATTATGGTCTGAACATCAAACCCTAGTTCCCTTCTTCCTGTGATTTTTCAGCAACTTCCTTGGGCTCTAACTCCACGACCTCTTGACCTAAAGACGTGAAATTTGGAGAGGAGTTAGTCTAAAGTATTGTAAACAAATACTTCTAAAGAACTTACCAAAGATTACATCTCCTTATCTTGATTCCTTGCGAGCCAAAAGTAAGGGTCGCATAGTTCAGAACTAGGTCCTGATTATAGGGTTTTGGCTAGGGTATGAATATTGGATTAATTCTAGAGTCCTTAATTTGTTAAAACCTGATCTCTAAGAGTCCTTAGTAATGTTATAACTCTTCCTACGTTGATCTCTAGTGGATAAGAGTCCAAAGTTTTGATCTTTGTACTTGTTCTTTCCTTCACGGAACTAACAGGATGTAACGTTCTAATGCAGGTGCGTTAGAGGCATGTAACGGTCTCACGATAGACCATTACATTCATTGTTCCCAGAGTTCAACATGAATCAAACTCTTCAGCTTACGGAATTCACAGAGTGTAACGGTCGTAGACCCATGCGTTACAAGCATGTGACGGTCGCACGATAGACCGTTACATTCAACGTATATAGAGTTTCAAAGAAATAAAACTCTTTTATTCATTTTTCTATATTAGTATTTATATAATTCATTTTTATCTTTAAATAAGCTAAGTAACCTTCTAGAATATGGGCCAAACTTAATGGTTTTGGGCCTTAAACCCTTTTTAGATGATGTGTAAATAGGCTTGGTTAATTATTCAACCTAATTGGGCCTGTGATGACTTATTAGTCTCAGAATTCATTTATTAATATATTTAGGCCTTTATAAATTCTAGAAAATTATTTATATAAAATTCTGGGGCACTACAGCAGTAGTTAAACATTCCTTCAAAGTCTAAAAGCTTCGCTGGCAATCTTCTGACCAATCAAATTTGTTCTCCTTGCGGGTTAATCTTGTCATAGATACCGTAATCTTAGAGAAATCCTGGATAAATCTTCGGTAGTAGCCTGCTAGGCCTAGGAAACTTCTAACTTCAGTCACACTGGTAGGCTCATCCCAATTTTTCACTGCCTCTACCTTTGAAGGATCAACAGAAATTCCTTCCTTTGTGATGATATGTCCGAGAAAGGACACCTCTTGCAGCCAGAATTCACACTTACTGAACTTGGCATATAGCTGATGATCTCTCAATAGTTGCAATGCCATCCTCAGATGTTCAGCATGCTCCTCTTCATTCTTGGAATAAATCAGGATATCATCAATGAATACCACGACCCATTGATCAAAATAGGGCCGAAATACATTGTTCAGCAACTGCATGTAAGCTACTGGTGCATTCGTTAGACCAAAAGGCATAATGACAAATTTGAAATGACCATACCTGCTGCGGAAAGCTGTTCTATAGATATCCTCTTCCTTAATCCGCAACTGATGATATCCAGATCGAAGATCGATCTTAGAAAAATAATGAGCTCCTGCTATCTCATCAAATAATTCATCAATCCTCAGCAATGGATATTTGTTCTTGACAGTCTGCTGGTTCAATTGTCGATAATCGATGCACAAACTCATCGAACCATCTTTCTTGCGGACGAATAATACAGGGGCTCCCCAAGGAGAAGTACTTGGATGAATGAAACCGTTCTCGAGCAATTCCATCAATTGCTGCTTTAATTCCCTCAGTTCCGCAAGAGACATACGATAAGGAGCTTTGGAAATAGGAGATGTGCCAGGAATGAGATCAATAGAAAAGATAACTTCCCGCTCAGGCGGAAGTCCTGGCAATTCCTCTGGAAAGGCATCAGGAAAATCTCGGACAACAGAAATGTCTTAATCTCGATCTGCTGCTCAGGGGTCGCATAGACAAAGGCTAGAAAAGCTTTACATCCTTGCTTCATCAGCTTATCAGCTCGAAGAGCCGAGATAAGTGATACGGAGTTATGGTGTTTAACTCCCACAAGAGAAAGTCTCGGGTGCCTAGTAAAAGACACAGAGCTAGAACTGCAGTGAACATTTGCCTCATATTTAGCCAACCAATCTGCTCCTAGGATTACATCATAATCCTTCATGTCCATGAATACTAAATCAGCTGGTAAATTCTGTTCATCAATCATAACTTTACTAGAAGGATAGAAATACTGAATTGCTGATCTAGTACCAATAGGGGTTGAAATCTCTAATGGAGAATCCATCAAAATAGGCTTCACAGCTAAAGAATTAGCAAATCTCTGAGAAATAAATGAATGTGTGGCACCAGTATCAAAAAGAACTAATGTTGGCTTGTCGAGTATAATAAGAGTACCTTCGACGAGTCCACCACTCTCAGTGGTTCCTGCCTCATCTGCTTGTAGAGCTTGGAGCTTGCCTTGTTGTTTCTTGATGCCTTGTGGTTTCACCGGCATAGCTTGCTCAGATAAAAGAGGACAGCCAGGGATACGGTGCTCCCTACTTCCATATCGCAAACAGGTGCCCAACTTGCGCCAGCACTCCTCCATCATGTGACCTGGACGATTACAATACTTGCATACTCCTTTGAATGGAACAATAGGGCCAGGCTTCTTGTCTTCACGTTTCGACATCTTGCCCATCCACGATCCGGACCCACTCCACGAACTAGACCCACTAATGGGCCTCTTCTTGCCATACCCGGAACCCGTAGGTTGTTCCTTCCTTGCACTTTTTCCACGGATTCTCTCCGTCATTTCTAGAGTATCTTCTAGGACTTGAGCTTTTCTCACCATCTTAGAATAAGTTAGGATTTCCATTGGTGCCAATTGGTTGATATATAGTAGCTTTAGTCCATTAAGAAAGCGCTTAGCCTTCATCTTCTCGGTGGATATCAAGTGAGTAGCATATCGGGATAACCGAGAAAATTGAGCTTCATATTCTACTACAGATAGATTTCGCTGCTTCAAAGTCGCGAACTCCGCTACCTTCTTCTCTTGCACTCTATCAGAAAACTATTTGATATTAAAGAATTCCTCAAACTCCTCCCATGTGACTTGCTGATCACCAAGGGTAGCCTTCATTGAATCCCACCATGTTTTTGCATCACGTTCAAGTTGAAAGGTTGATAGAATGACACGTTCTTGATTGCTGCACTGCATTACTTCGAATATCCTCCCCATTTCTTTTAGCCAGTGCTCGGCTTCATCAGGGTCAGTCGAGCCACCAAATCTCGGGATTCATCCCCCGAAAGTTCTGATATAAATCACCAGTGCCATGGTTTGCAGCTCCTGCTTGGGCCACTTGTTGCAAAACCTGAGTAAGGCCTTGAACCGTGCGCTGCAAGTTCCTCCATTCCGCACGATCAGCTGCCATTGCAAAGGCCTACACGTGGAATAGATTATTTAGGTTCATTAAAAAAATAGATAACATCACAATTAAGGTATTAACTTAACCCAAGTTTCTACCCAAATCTCACCAGGTTGGGTTCTTAGACTTATAACAAGGTTATGGGTCCTATATCATCACTTAGACCCCTAGAACTAAGAAAACCTAGAACCTTAGAAAACCTAGGAATGTGAAACCGGTGCTCTGATACCACCTAAACTGTCACGCCCAGACGCGGACTATCGGAACGTACAGTCAGAAATAGCTAGAAATAATGATAAGCTAATCCAAGCATTAACACATGTGCTATGAAAAGAGATAACTTTATTGGTCATGAAACATTTCAAATCTAGTACAATATCCTTAAACTAACTTTAATACAAACTGAGGCAACATCAACTTAACAATAATATCATAACTGTAGCTAAACACCCTCTAAGGCACAACTAAGAGCAGGATAACTATGCCAACTCAACATCTAGAACTGGTACACTCCAATCATCACTCCTGCCCATCCCCAACGGTAAGCGCATCATCACCTGAGCTGCCTGGAAAAAGGGGGGAGACAACTATATGAGCGAACGCTCAGTAGATAATAACAGAAAAGTTTACGTAATTAACCAATTATTCCATTTTCATATGAAATGATCAGGAAAGAAATGACGATACAGAAGAAAAACAACGTAATATAAAGATGTTGCAAGGTCAAGGAAATATAAGATACCTGGATTTCAACAAGAATATCATGTAACAAGTGTAACAGGAAATTGTAACGAGGAAATGGCCACCAGCAAGTATTTTAAACTAGTCAAGCACGATCAAGTAACAAGAGATAACAAGAGATTTCTGTCGTAGACATCACGCTAGTCATGCACTCGGTGTAATGCCTTACCTTGTCATTACAAACTCCCATGGGCACATGTACTTTTCGGGTGCTCTCCCCAAGACCAGACTGGGCCCTTATGATTCGTTGGCATTGATTTATCGGATCCAAGATCCCAAGTTCCGTCTAGACATTTAGTCAACTTTATGGCCAAATAATCAGAGGAATTACTGCCCAGAAGTTCAAGATTTAAAGGACTAATCTGTCCTTGGATTCAAGAGCATAAAACACGATAAAACTCATCTCTGAGAGATGTACGGTCATACAGAGGCTGCTCAAAGGATATATGCGGATAATACTGGGCCGCACTTATAGGAACTGGACTGAAACACAGCCCACGAGGTCAAGAATGAACGACTGACAGTGTGCCGCTCTAAGGATGAACGGTAAGTTATGGGCCGCACAGGTCCAGAAGACCTTAAGACCCATGAACATGATGTACGGGCCATACGGGGTCGTATTAAGGATATGCGGTCCAATAGAATCCGCATAAGGTTTGAACGGTCATATTCCAGCCGCACCACCCGGGCTTGGCTAGAAGGCTAAGAAATCACCATATTGGACTCCGGGCTGCCAAAGACAGGGTAAAACTAAACCAGGGCCTAGTCTACTATCTATTGGTCAGTCCAGGGCTTAATGGTTTGGTCGAAGATTGATCAAGGTTAATCGACCAACACTTAATGGCATAAGCCAGGTATATGCGGTCGCTATTGGGCCGCCTATGAGGATATGCGGTCAACTACTGGCCACACATGCCTCTACAGCCCAATTCGATCCAAGACTTATAATCCAGCGGTTCAGTCACATAAATCGGAGTTTCTGGTGGTTCCTTAGATTCTTAGCAGGGATATACAGAGATCCCAAGATGATGTTAAGTCCGCCGGATGGAGTGTCCGGGGGTAAGTTCATGGCTAGCACAACTAATAGGGCTAATGACTTGTTAAAAGTTGGTAAATTGGTCAAACCGTTCTACTGGAGTAGAATGGCTGTCATGCAACCTAGTATTCATTTTAGTCCTAATTTTCATGTCAATTTATCAAGGATCATGATTTACATTAATTTAATTGCCAAAAAGATGAATCAAGATGATAATGATAATGAACAAGATCATGTGGGAATAAAAAGCATGCATTTTACAGAAATTTACTTGCATAATTTACCACTTATCATATGGGTTTCTAATTTACTAATTATCAATTAAGATACTAATATGAATCATGTAGAGCTCACACTAAGTCATTTTCTGCATAGATGTGCGGTCGTTACAGGACCTTATATCTACCTGACTGAACACAGGGTACTTGTGCGGCCAGGGCATGGCCGCCCAAGGGGTTGGGCAGTCTAG
Organism: Amorphophallus konjac; assembly: GCA_022559845.1. NCBI lineage: Eukaryota > Viridiplantae > Streptophyta > Magnoliopsida > Alismatales > Araceae > Amorphophallus > Amorphophallus konjac. The sequence goes on from CM040127.1 coordinate 130,943,655, forward strand.
GTGATGGCCGCCCATCCCAGGATATGTGGTCAAGGTGATGGCCGCCCATCCCAGGATGTGTGGTCATGCTGATGGCCGCCCATCCTGTCAAGGGTTATGTGGTCTAGGTGATGGCCGCCCATCCCAGGATATGTGGTCATGCAGATGGCTGCCCATCCTGTCAAGGGTTATGTGGTCTAGGTGATGGCCGCCCATCCCAGGATGTGTGGTCATGCTGATGGCCGCCCATCATGTCAGGGGTTATGTGGTCTAGGTGATGGCCGCCCATCCCAAGATGTGTGGTCTATCGCAAGACCGCCCAAGTCTGGTAAAATCCGATTAAACCAACCCTTGCCCGCCTTCGGTGAGGTTTCTAGGGTCACAATAAAAAACAAAATTCGAAGGGTATACATCATGGAATTTGGGGCTTTTACTACCAATAGAAAGATCATGAAAAACTCTACAAGATGCATGAATCAATTTTAGATTTACAGCCTAAAATCGCTACTGAAATCAAAGGGGAACAAGTTCTGCCCTAATTCTGACATGCCTCTACCAAACCATTAAATTTGCGCAGGATACCTAATGGAATTTAAGGCTTTTTGGCTCAAAAGAAAGAGGACTAGACATTGATTCCATCCATATATAACACTTTATATTGGGCTCGTTATTACCTACCTCAATTAGGTGAAGAAGGAAGAAGAAAGGAAGAAGAGGGACGCCGACACGTCTCCACTAATCTCCAGTGATCTCCCTTGATCGATCTCCACTGCGGCCGCCACTGGTCCCAAAGGATTCTAGGGTTGCAGAGCTTTAACTTTATAGCTCATACACCTTCTGGATCCTTCTGTGTTGGGAGAATTCGTCGGAGCAAGTGGAGTGATTGAAACGTCGCCGCAATTGTTGACCTCACCCAAGCTTGGTCGATCATAAGTTTTAGGGTTAGGGTTTCGGTGAATTGGTGGAGGGGAAATGATCCATAGATCGTGGCCTTTCATTTTCCACCGATTTGGGCTCATTTGATGGGGTATTAAGCCCTAATTCCGTGGTTTGAGTTAAGGTTAGGTAAGTGTGTCCTTTAGGCTCAATCCATTGATTAGACCTAGTTACGGATTTTTGTTGGGTTGACTACAGAAGACAAAGTTGTTAAATAAATTATCTTTTACCAAATTATCATTTTTCTAGATTTTTATAAGGTAGTCAAAATTCCACTTGTCCTATTCACTAAGGAATTAAATATTAAATTCCGAAATTCATTCATTTCAATTTCATTTCAATTTCCAAACCGGGGTATTACATTTTTCTTCTTGTAAACATAGGCCGACGTGGCTAGACAGGAATCTCCACAGTTCTGGCAGACCAAGACCCGATACTTACCACATCTAGACGGTCCCTATCTAGCATGAAGGGTTGATGCAAAGATTTTGGACTGCGTGGCAATCACCAGGCATTGATTTTGGTTTTCCTCTCATTTTTTTGTTTGTTTTGAGATTTTTTTTTTAATTTTTTTTTCTACTTGAATAGTTATGTACAAGGTCTCATGAATAGAACTTCTTGAGATATACCCCATTACATGGATATGTCAGTTCCACGCCATCGGAATCTACCAATTTGTAGGCATTACCCGAATAGAATTCTTTGATAACAAAATGTCCTTCCCAGTTTTCTTGAAATTTGGTCTTTAAACCGGTGGTTTTAGTGATTTTCCTTTTCAAAACCAATTCACCTACCCTGAATTTTCTCTCTAGAACTTTCTTGGCATAGTAACGTGCAATTCTCTTGCGATATACTTGTGCATGATCGGCCGCAATCATCTGTTTCTCATCTAATAGTTCCAGCTGGGCTAATAGGTTTTCTCGCCGTTGCTCGGGATCGAGCTCGGAGTCCAGCTGCACTCATAGTGAAGAAACGAATATTTTGTATGGGAGTACCGCATCCGTCCCGAAAGTAAGTGCGTACGGGGTTTGACCCGTAGGAGTTCGGACGGAGGTGCGGTATGCCCAGAGGGCCTTGATGAGGCGATCTGGCCAGTCTGAATAGTGGTGAGACTTGTAAGTTTTCTTGATGATTCTAATGAGAGTTTTATTTGTAGCTTCAGCTTGTCCGTTTCCTTGTGGGTAGTATGGAGATGAATGATGCAAATTGATGCCATATTTACCACACATATCGCGGAGCTCCTGGGATGTGAATTGCGGTCCATTGTCGGTGACGATGTCACGAGGGACGCCGAACCTTGAAAGGATGTTACGTTTGATAAACTTGACCACCGTTTCTGCCTTGACTTCCGTGAACGCCTCAACTTCTGCCCATTTCGTAAAATATTCCGTAGCGATGAGGATGAAGGACTTTCTTCGGATTTCTCCGGTTCTATCTACCAGGGGACCATCTACGTCAAATGCCCACATGGCGAAAGGCTAGGGAGCTATGAGTGGATGAAGTGAGGATGAAGGAGCGTGGACCTTATCTGCATGGAGCTAACATTTGGCGCAATGGCGGACAAAATGGGCACACTCTTCGTTCATGGTAGGCCAATAATATTGACGAAGAAGTTTCTGAGCAAGCATGCGACCATTAACATGGCCACCGCAGTCGCTGGAATGTGCAGCTTCGATAACGGCTCGAGATTCGGTCTCGTCGAGACAGCGGAGATAAACTCCATTGAGAGATTTGCGATACAAGAGACCACCTATAATGGCAAAATGCTCTGCGGCTCGGCGAATGGCATGCTGATCGGAAGCAGTGGAATAATCAGGGAAGGAACGATCCCTGAGATAGTTTTCAATATCGAAGAACCAAGGGTTGCCGTCTTCTAGATCAATCTCAGGCTCATGGGAGATGACATGAATTTGAGAAGAGGGCTAAGAGAATTGCTGGAACCAGGGATCAGAATGTGAAGGAGTGTGCATTCTTTACACGATGACTGAGGATGACGTTTTTTTGCCAGGGATTGGAAGAGAAGATGCCATAGCATCGGCTAGAATGTTTTGAGCTCTAGGGGTGTGCACCAGTGTGAGCTTCCTAAACCGCCGGACTACCCTGCCAACCAGGTCTTGGTATGGTTGCAGTTTCGGGTCCCGGGTTTGGTACTTGCTGAGGGATTGCCGGAGTATGAACTGAGAATCTCTGATGATCAAGAGCTCCTTAACTCCGAGTGCTAGTGCCACCTTTAAGCCCATGAGGAGTGCCTCATATTCAGCCACATTATTTGTGGCAGGGAAGGTCAGCTGACAAGCACAGGGAATAATGACACCTTCCGGGGACTGGAGAACGGCTCCGACCCCACAACCCTTGGAATTGAATGCACTATCAAAGTACAGGATCCACGAAGGCTCACCATTTATAATGGCTCCTAACTCTTCGTTCAAGAAACTCTCATCGACGGGGGAAAATGTAGGGAGTGGATGATGGGCAAGGTGCTCGGCGATGGCGTGCCCCTTGATCGCCTTCTGATTGACGTAAGAGATATCGAATTGATTGAGAAAACTCTGCCATCTCACCAAACGATCGGTTAGGGCAGGCTTCTCCAGCAAGTACTTGATAGGATCCATTCACGCTAAGAGCTTGACTTCATGTGCAAGAAAATAGTGCTTCAGCTTTTGGGCGACCCAGACGATGGCCGCGCAAGTCCTCTCCATGGGAGTGTACCTCTATTCAACTTCATTGAACAGTTTGGACAAATAGTAGACTGTGCGTTCTCTTTTAGCATCGTCATATTGGGCCAATACTACTCCAACAGATTCATTAGAGGTAGAAACATAGAGCAATAAAGGCTGACCCGGGACCGGGGGTGCCAGGACGGGAGGATTTAAAAGGTAACTCTTCAGGTCATTGAAGGCCTTTTGACATTTGTCATTCCAATCAAATCTAGCATCTCCTTTCAGCATATCATAGAAGGGCTTGCATTGCTGAGAGTGATGAGATATAAATCTCCTGATGAATTGCAAACACCCGATCAAACCGCAGACTTCTTTGATGTTCTTGGGAGGAGGCATCTCGGCAATGGCCTTAAATTTGTTAGGGTCGATCTCAATTTATCTCTTGCTGACAATGAACCCTAGAAGCTTGCCTGAAGAGACCCCGAATTCACATTTCTTGGGGTTCATTTTAAGTTGGTGCTCCCGTGACCGTTGGAGAACTGCACGGAGGATCTCTGCATGGCCACTCCTGGTTATGGACTTGACCAGAATGTCATCTACATAAACTTCCATATAAGTATGCATCATGTCATGGAAGATAGCCATCATTGCCCTTTGATAGGTCGCTCTTGTGTTCTTAAGATCGAAGGGCATGACGACATAGAAGTAGGTCCCCCACTGAGTGGTGAAAGATGTATTCCCTAGTCTTCCTCCGCTAGGCGGATCTGGTTATACCCCGAGGAGCCATCCATGAAGGAGAGCATCTCATAGCTGGCGGTGTTATCCACCAGGACATCTATGTGTGGAAGGGGAAAATCATCCTTTGGGCAAGCACGATTGAGGTCACGAAAATCTATACAGATGCAGACCCCACCGTCCTTCTTCATAACAGGGACGATGTTAGCTACCCATTGCAGATATAAAACTACCCTAACGAACTTGGCCTTATGGAGCTTGTCCACTTCTTCTTTGACCTTGAGTGCGAGCTTCGGATAAAGTCACCTTAACTTCTGTTTGACAGCTTGAGCATCGGGTTTCAAGACCAGACGATGTTCAACTAAGGACGGGTCCAGACCTGACTTGTCCTAGTAGGACCAAGCGAAAGCATCGGGAAATTCCCTGAGAACTGCCACAAGCGCAGCTTCCTCTTCATCAGTTAAGTTGGCACTTATCAATATAATCTTAGGATCATCCTCGGTGCCAAGATTAATTTCCTTGGTGGATTCGTGAATGGACACATTCGGCTCATCAAATCTCTTGGTTCCATCGAGAAAGGAAGCTATTGGATCACTACCATGTTCTAATGGTTCTTCTTCTGCTTCTGTGTCATCCTCTTCTTCCAAGACGTACACCCCTAGACCGTCATCTGCCGGAGATCCATCTAGTTCGATTGCCCCTAGGGAAATGGGAGTGGAGGTTAATTTAGAGACCTGACAAAGCTGCGCACATTTACCAGCCAGCTGGCTGATAAAACGTGCAGGAACCTGACGGACACTAGACTTTTTGGAAGGGAAAGACGCTATGTACAAATCTGAACCTAACCTGGACTCTACCCTACTATGTACAAGAGCATCTTGTGGAAGGGAGTTAATGGTGGAAAGAGTCGGCCCTTGGCCGAGGGAACCATTTTCCAAGGAGGCCGTTTCCTCAATAGTGAATTCGCAGGCCCACGTTTGAGAATTGGCGTTTTTTCTTGGTGGTGGTGGGTGAAAGTGCAAACCTAATGTGTGGGTTACCCCATGACTGGATAGGTAAGGAGCGGAGGAAATGGTGGATGGAATAGAAAGGGAATAAAGATAACAGGTGCGGGCTTGTCCTTAGCAAGGAAGACGCCCGAAGAGGAAACCTTGTCGGGAGGTTTATCCATATGGAAGAGGGAGAGAAGACCGAAGTCTTCCTCGAGTGATGACTCGAGTGGAATTTCTTTTCCTTGGACAAGTTAAAATTTTTCTCTCGGCTCCTGTCGAGTTCCAGGCTGAATCGGCCCTATGACAAAGCGACCATACACCAAATCTTTGCCTAGAGATGCCCCAGGTGGCCCTCCTGGAGAGTAGCCCAAACCTGCGCGACCCTTAGCAATCCGGAGTTTTCTTCTATGCGCGGGCCCTTGTTCAAGCTGACCTAGACCTTTACCCATGGTGAAGCCCATCCTGGCCATGATCTCCCATCCTTTTCCCGGAGGGATGTTGTGATGTGTGATTGGCCGAGGAAGGAAAGGGGAATCGGGTGGACCTAAAGCAGACGGCCCCACCGCGCCCTCTATGGAGAGAATGGGTTTCTTGCCCTTATCTGGAATGGTCATGAAGGGAATCTATTCGGAAGTGATGGCATTAAGAGTTTCCACTACTGGGAGACTCCTGATCTTGATTACCCTACCATTGTAAGGAAATTTAAAGTATTGGTGGGCTGTGGATGGAATCCCAAGGGTTTGCTCAATCCAAGGCCGTCCTAGGATGGCCTTATAAGCATGTTCGACATCAAGGACAAAGAAATCCGATGTCATAACCATAGGTCCTAAACCAAGTTGTAGGGTCACCTTCCCTTTCGCGCACCTTTTGGGATTGTCATAAGCTGAGATGGTGGTGCATACCTCTTCTAGATTTTATTCCTGGAGGACGATCTTCTTGATGGTCTTCATGGGACACACATTGATGGACGCTCCCGTGTCTATGAGGGCAGAGTCAACTTTAACTCCGTTGAGAGTGACTGATGCGGGACGCGACCACGGACACGACTCGAATGAGGAATGCAGTCCTCGGACTCTAGGTGATCTTGTGATTGTCCCTTAACGAGGGAAGCGTCGGACGTGCACGGTTGAGAAACCGGCAAGAGCTAGGGTGGTCAATTCTCTTTTGTGCCCGGATCGTCACGGGACGGTCACGCCCTCTCTCTCTCAGCAGCAGTGAAATAAATATTACGAGCTAACGGCCCTACACATGCTCTCTAGCAGCGGCATATAAAGCATATAAGGAAATAAGTGAAATGCCGAGTGTAAGAGCGAATACGATACCTCCACGCTCTCGGCGTGGGAAAGACGGACCCGGCCGAACTCGTACTCCCGGGACGGTTAACACACAAATGCTACAGCAAGAAATCACTGCCCACTCCACGCAGGGAGGTAAAGGGCTACACAAATGAGCCCGGGAGGACCAATTCCGGGTTGACGGGCGGCTTCACGTGTAGCTTCGGCAGCACACGTACTCACGACCGTGGGGCCCACGTCCTGTCCGGAGGGGCCGTGTGGGACCCGGTGGCACCGCTGTAGTGGGGGATGCTGGGATGAGCGCTCCCTGGAGTGGATGCGCGCTGGTTCGTCGGCCGGAGGCCGGGCGGTTCCGATCGGCACCGGTCGAAATAACCGGCCGCGGATCTGCCGGTTCTCTTTCAGCGCGCGACCCGACGAGATTGCTCACTGCGACCAGCCCTGACGTCGGAATGCAACGAAACCCAGGCCATTGGAAAGCTGCTTTGAAGGGCTTCAACCCCATGGGATTATAGAAAAATAACCAGGCCTATACTTCTGATTGGCGAATTTTTAAGGTTGCTGTTGTACAGTACCTGAACTCTCAGATTAGTAGGGAACTTGTAGGAGAACTGCCGTTGACCGATAGATAGACGCCAGAATCTGAAGTTGTGTTCTTCATCAAAGTGGTAGGGAATGGAACAAGGATGACGGAAATATTTTTTTGTGACAAGTTTGGAGGTGGCTACGAATTGTTATGATTTTTATACTAGCAGTGGCTCGGATCTGGAAACTGGCTGATAGTACTGTAGCGGAAGAAGAACACGATTTTTATAAAACAGGTGGAGGGTGGATAAAAAATCAATAAAAATCATGGATAGAGGGGTTGATGTAAAAAACTCCCAGTAAAATTGGGAGCCCTAGGAAAAATCACAAAGGGGGCCGAAGATAGGAAACTCAGGCGGACTATTACAGTGGGCAGATAGCTGACAGATCTGGAAAAGATTGAAGACTGAAAATGTAAAAATATCAAAAGAAGGATTTTGGATGTGAAATTTTTTGTGGAGATGGGGATACAAGATAGGAACAACCTCTAAAAATTTCAGATCAAGAGGATGTCGGAGTTGATAGCAGGAATTCCGAGACGAAGCTTCTACCCAGGATAGACAGAACACCAAAGTCGACTTCGCGGCGGCTCGAAGGCGGCACGAACGGCGCGGCGGCACTGGAGATGAACTTAGAGATTTAGGGGGAGGAGATAGAAGATATCCACCCTAGAATTGGGGGTTGGAGGAGATGAAACCTGGGGGGAGAGAGGGCTGGGGCGCAAGAGGCTCTTGGCATTCAACAAATTTTTCTAACTTTCATTAATTTCCAAATGAAAATACAACATTTTATATGTTTCACATCAAATCAAATGTAGACCCTTGGATCTAGGGATGGGGAATGGAGGGCTGGGATGAAGTGTGAACAACACACAAAAAATAAAATTAAATAAAAAGAAGGGGGCGGCCTATTGACCAAGGGCGGAGGGGGTAGGTGGCATCTTGGACTTTCATGTCCATTTGTCTCCCATGTGGACAATTGACATCCAACCCTTCTAGATGGCCACCTAGGATGGTTGACCAACCCCACATAGGTGACATGGCCCAATGGGAAAGGGCTGAGGGCCCCCTAGCTGGACCTACTACACAATTGCACAAAAACCTACACAATCCAAGGGAATGACGCATTGGCTTATAAAGCCTTACAATTGCGTATATAGTTTCCCATGGATATAAAAATAAACTAAAGGACACAAATGTAAAATAAAATGTACATGCTCGGCGTCGATTCCCATCAACTCTCCCTGGGTGGGAGGAACTCGACCCCGTCGAGTAGGGGTATGGATGCTCGAGTACTCCGGCGGATACGTCACCGTGCCAAGTAGCGTAGGTATGCTCCACTCCAAGTGATCGTCACCTGCTCATTCCATATATACTCGACATGCACGAACTACTATGGGCTAAAGGTGGACACCCCGGGTGGGGCACTCTCAAAATGGGAAGAGGTGGCTCGAAGACTCACTAGGAATCACCGCTGGGTCCCTGTAGGTGACTGATCCGGGTATAGAGGTAGAACCGATCCTATACTCATCAAGCGAGTCCACTCACCTCTTACTCATAAGAGATCGACAACGAGCTTACACAAGCATGCAGACTCACCATGCACTAACACACATATGCAACCCACACAAATAAGAAACGGACTCATGCCTGACTCTAGACAAATCTATGGTTAGTCCGACCCGTAGATGGGTGACGGCGGACTAGGACACCTGAATGTGTGCCATGCATGCATTTGACGTAACCGGAGGTTGACGTCATGGGGAACTCCTAGACACCCTACGATGCACCAATCATGGACATTGGGCTTGGGTGTGGGAAGTCCGGGAGGTGCGGGTGGTCTAGATGGATCGGGGAAACCAAAGTTTTCATTACCCCCAAATGAAGGTTCCGACCTATGGCTATGTGGAGTTTGCTTGGCCCGAGTGGAAAAGGTGGGATAGTGAACTCCGCGGAAGAAGTGGAGTGAGTATGAAAGCTCGGGAGGTTCACTAGTGAAGGGGTCAAAAAGGTCGAAGAAGGTATGACCCCATGAAGTGGGTTCTCCCATGACTCGGTCCCATTTTAAGAATTCATAATCACCGTCATACATTGTGAGTGGTGGGACGACGGACATGTATAGAAAATAAGATTCCTCCCTTGGGCAAAAGGTAATGAAGTCAGACTCGACCGGCATCGGGAGGGGTAGAAGAATGATGCGGGACGGGACTGAAACGGGCTGGGACCTACGAATGCAAAGAAGTGCGGCCAGCACTCGCACGCCAAAGGCAAGCCGGGCGGCTGACCTCCGTAGCGTTCCTCCGGGTGGAGGCGTCTCTCAACAAGAAACTCAAGCCCAACAGTCGTCCCTATGAGGGAAGCGTAGGGATCTCAGCGGCTAAGGAACCGCCGTGCGCCTATGGGAATCTTGTCCGAGCTCGGTGCTCGACTAGGGCCACGGAATGGGTGCTCTCAACTCACAGTCACGCGGTGACTAAAAGACTAGCTAGGATCCTAAGCACTCACGCGGCATAATAGAAAGCATACTAGTAAAGCAAATGCCAACAAGGGGGAGCATCGCACGTACCTCCACGCCTAGGCGTGGGGAAGAAACCCCGGCTGAGACCAACAACCCCGATACACGAAGAATGAATTTACAACCCAATAAAGTGCCCACTCCTCGCAGGGAGATAACAGGCTACAACATATGGACTCGGGGCTGCCGATGCACGGGCTGACGGGCGGCACTCGGTGAAGGGGTGGCCGCGAGGAGGACCCGGGCGGCAGTCGGCAGGTTCGCAGCAATGCGCGACTCGGCAGTGAACGCTCCCATGGCCTGGTCCGGTGTCCGATTGAGGCGCCGTCAGCGAGGGCGCGTAGCTAGGTCACGGGAGGAAGCCTCGGCCAAAGGGGGCGCTCAGATTCACAATGAGGTGGCCGTGAGGTCATCTGCAAGTCGTGACTGGTTTCCTACACACAGAACAGCGCGCTCGAGCGAGAAAGTTAATAACTTAATGCTCCGGCGTGCGAATGTGATTCTGCCTGTGGGAGGACGACGGGGACTCGTAGCAGAAACTTCTGATCAAAGGGTTTGACCAGATTGCATCGAGGTAAGCCGTGGTGGCTTCTGCAACATGTCGCTGGTACTGGGGTCGGACTGCACAGGATCAGTCTGCGCGGTCCCACGAGACTGAACGCCACGCACAGCACGATCGTTGAAATGCGGCAAGACTTGCGGCGTTGGAAAGAGGACGAAAAGTTGTTTGAACCATCAGAAGATGAGCCTCATCAAGTCACCAGGCTGGGCGCAGTCGCAACAGTGGTAAGCTTCTGTCCTCTGGGCGAGCAGTCGGACAGAGGTACGATGGGCGTGGTGAAATTTTCTGAAACGAGGTCAGAATCCAACGAAACCACCTGGCTTGGTTCTGGGACGCCGAGGGATATAACTTTGAAGAAGAAGACTTGGGCAGAAAACGGATGGAGAAATCGTGACAGGAACAGCACCCAACTGCACCCTCTGGACGGGTTGATTCGAATGGATTCTGCGCAGTCGTGGGAGAATGGGTGCCACGAACAGTGCCGAAGTTGAAACGAGGCGAGACCACCTCTGGATCGAAGAGGACTCAGAGAGGAACAAACTCACAGAAGAACTCTTGGCCTGATTCGCACTGTGGACGTCGGGGTCGACTCTGAAATTAGGGCTTCAATTCTGCCTCGGATCTGCAGGGGTGCAGATTGCTTGTTCTTCACACTTGATGATGGAGATGGCGACGAAGGATGGCGATGGAGACGTGGATGAACGCGGAGGATAGATGCTTGATGTTGCACCAAGGGGAAGGGGAGTCACACCTGGATTGATCCCGTCGCAGGAACAAGGAGGATGGATGCCTTGGCGTCGCACCAAGGGGATGGGGAGTCGCACCCCGGGGTTGATCCCGTCGCAGGATCAAAGAGGGAGAGAGATGGGGGGCGCAGCCACCATGGAGTCTTGCTCAAAATATTCTTCATTATTCTTTCTGAAATAAAATTACAAGCTTTTATATGGGGAGGGGAGATGCTAGGGTGAAACCCTAGCCAAGAGGGAGGGGAGGGGGGTGCGCACATGGCATGGGGGAAAGGGGGGGTGCGCAACATGGCAAGGGGGGGAAAGGGGGGTGCGCACCACTCCTTGATTGTAGGAGTGGATTGGGCAAGGGGGCAGCCAATGGAGGGAGGGTGTGATCGGATGGGGAAGGGAAAAGGGGGGGTGCGCACCCCACTCCTAGAAAGTAGGAGTGGGGGCGGCTGCCACCTCCTCCACTTGGAGGAGATGAAAGGGGCGCCCAAACCCTAGCCCACAAGGGGGGGGGGCGCAAATCCCCATGGGCCATCTCATGTGGGAAGGTGGTCAGCCCAAATGGGCCAAGAAGGTGGATCACAAGGTGGCCCACTCTCCCCTCTGCCCAACTAATAAGCCTAACATCACCCAATGGAAGCCCAATTGGCCTACAAAGGTCCACAATAATAAATAAAGTGTCCACGCAGGGACTAAACCGAGGCCCAGCATGGCCTAAAGCATAAATAACTAAAGATAACTCTGCTCGTCCGCCAAGTGATCGCCGAGCCAAAGGGATGCCGGCGAAATCCGTGTACTCCGTCGTGAAGTGTGGCGCGTGTCCTCACCATTTCTCCCCGGGTGGGAAGAACTCGACCCTGTCGAGTACGGGTCCTGGTCACTCCAGTAGCGCTCCAGCAGGTCTAGGTCGATCCTCTCCAGCTCTCCACGTGTGATCCAGGCGTCGTCTGTCACAGGGCGCCCTCTCCAACGCACTAGGAAGCGTTGGTAGGCTCCGCTCCTGGTCGTGGTCACCTGCTCATCCAGTATACAATCTATATGCTCGCGTTTCTGTAATGGGGCTGGAAGAGGTGGACGCTCAGAAGGTGTAATACTCTCAACAGGAGGGGAGGGCCCAAAAAGCTCACTGGGAATCACCGCGGGATCCCGATATGCCACCAGATTTGAGACATTGAACGTCGAACAGATCCCATAGTCGTCTGGCAGCTCAATCTCATACGCATTCGACCCAATTCGCTTCAAGACTCGAAAGGGTCCAGCACCGCGGGCCTGGAGTTTCTTCACGGCCCCCGAAGGAAACCGTTCAGGTCTGACCCTGATCATGACGTACTCTCCTTCTCGGAACTCACGGGTGCATCGATGCGCATCAGCTAACTCCTTATAACGTGCGTTGCTGGCCTCGAGGTGGTGATGATGCAGACTCCGAACTAGCTGTGTTGACTCATACCTATGTGAATGCAGTGGTGGTCCTGGACATCCAAACACAGACCTAGCATGCCTATGACTCCTACATGATTGGTCAACACGGGGAGGACCTGGACAACCAAAGTTGTATCTATCATGCATGGGTGTCCTACTGAATGTGGTAGACTCATGGGGACTAGATTGCCCAAACTCACTCATGACATTACCCCTATATGATGAGGGACATGGAGAAACATGAGAGTGAGACATGTGTCCCTGGCCTCCTAAACTCTGGCGTCTGGAAGTATGCAAGGTGAGGTGTTGGCTAGCAGGTTTGGATAGGGTGTGATGATATACCTCCTCGACTAGGTGGGGAAGAGAATATGAGTCGAGAGGCTCACTAGGGAGGGGATCGAACGGATCAAAGAAATGATGACCCCTCCCGACCGGTCCCTTCACTATACTTGCCCATGTGCGACATTCGCCCAGGTGCAGATGATCACCTTCAGGCGCCCTAATGTATGGGGCAAGAGGCTCATGAAGAAGGCAAGGAAGGCAAGGTTCCTCCCTCGGGACCGTGATACCATAAGAGGGGACAAAATCAACCTCCACGGGTATGGGAAAGAATAAAAGGACCTCGGAGGTGATATGTCCTATGGTGTAGATCGAGGTAATAGACCCCAAAGCAGGGAGTGTAAAGCTATGACTATAGGGTTGGTCAGACCCTAAGGTCAACATATATGTCAACTCCCATTGACAATCTAAACTCCTAAGGAAGCCCTTCACATTTTCAAGAAAGCAGAAGGACCGAAAAGTGGTGTGAAATGAGTCAAGGGGTACAATTGGGAGGGCTGGTCCCATGGGTGTATAGCAAGGAATGGAGACATCTAGAAGTGGACCCTCCCTTAGCCAGCTAGCTAAAGACTCTCCAATGACCAGTTCACCCTCGGAAGGTAAGAATGGCTCTATATGAGGGTCTAAGGGTGAAGCATCTCTCTCGGGAATGGAAACAGAGTCCTCTATGATGTGGAGGGGCCCCTGGCTCTCAGTCGAGGGTCTCAGGCTGAGAGTGTCAGCCCTAACTTCCAAAGGTTCAGGCACGACTGGGTGCTCCATGGGGTCACTCCCTAACTCCTCGACCTCAGTTAGGTACTCCTCAATCAACTCCTGTTCAGCCTCGTAAATCACTGGAACAAAAGGCGGAGTGGATCGCTGGGGTGGTGGCAGGCATGAGCACGGAGGCGGAGCGGACTGTGGGCTAGGGGAAATTAGCGACTCAATATAAGCATGCCTCTTATCCAACCGATCTGAAAATTTTTGCAAGAGTTCGGTAAAGGTGGGACTTGGGGTGGGGGCTCCATGGTGAATTTGCCCACAATCATTAGGCCTAGTCGTGGACCTAGACTCATGCACAAGTGGCACCTTGCTCCTCCAACTATGATGTGCTCGGTTGGGGGTAAGAGGTGATGGGTGTTGCGGAGGTTTAGCCCTTATAGTGGCCTTAGACTGGCCGAGAGAGAAAGGAGGAGTGGTAGTGCTCCTCGGGCTATGGGTCTCCGAGTAGGAGGGGGAGCGTTGGGGGGTGTAGATCTTCCTAAGTTCTACCTTCATCTCCTCCCATGAGTATATGGGCTCTTGCCTCCAACCTGCCCTAAGACTCACTATGTGATTCCACGCTTCCATGGCTTGAGGTGAAAGTTGTCCCTCGGCAATGTTGACTCTCGCGGAACCATATATCCAATTCTTCTCAAAGTATTTTCCCATGGTAGCCTCCCACTTTAGATAGGCTCTAGGGCTCGATCCATCAAAGTGAAGGTCCGCATCTAGAATGATGTCCAGGAATAGAGGGTCGGTCGGACCCTTGTGGAGGGCCGAGTTGTATGGAGTTGACCAAGTAGGGATGGCCATAAAGATACACCTGAGGACTCTAAATACACATGCACGCCCTAGGACTTATGGAAGGGACATGTAGGACAACTAAGGGTTGGGACTAGACACGACTCAAAATGGAGATGGAAAAAAAGGGGAAGAATGCGGACTCAAATGCATCTAAAACAAACCTATTACTCACATGCAACTTAGACAAATCTAATGCCTCAATTGCACCCTAGACAACCTAAAGACTCAAATGACCTAAGACCCCAATTTGTTAGAACAAACTGGTTCCCTAAGCTCTGATACCAATTTGATGCGGGACGGGACTGAAACGGGCTGGGACCTACGAATGCAAAGAAGTGCGGCCAGCACTCGCACGCCAAAGGCAAGCCGGGCGGCTGACCTCAGTAGCATTCCTCCGGGTGGAGGCATCTCTCAACAAGAAACTCAAGCCCAACAGTCGTCCCTATGAGGGAAGCGTAGGGATCTCAGCGGCTAAGGAACCGCCGTGCGCCTATGGGAATCTAGTCCAAGCTCGGTGCTCGACTAGGGCCACGGAATGGGTGCTCTCAACTCACAGTCACGCGGTGACTAAAAGACTAGCTAGGATCCTAAGCACTCACGCGGCATAATAGAAAGCATACTAGTAAAGCAAATGCCAACAAGGGGGAGCGTCGCACGTACCTCCACGCCTAGGCGTGGGGAAGAAACCCCGGTCGAGACCAACAACCCCGATACACGAAGAATGAATTTACAACCCAATAAAGTGCCCACTCCTCGCAGGGAGATAACAGGCTACAACATATGGACTCGGGGCTGCCGATGCACGGGCTGACGGGCGGCACTCGGTGAAGGGGTGGCCGCGAGGAGGACCCGGGCGGCAGTCGGCAGGTTCGCAGCAATGCGCGACTCGGCGGTGAACGCTCCCACGGCCTGGTCCGGTGTCCGATTGAGGCGCCGTCAGAGAGGGCGCGTAGCTAGGTCACGGGAGTAGCCTCGGCCAAAGGGGGCGCTCCGATTCGCACTGAGGTGGCCGTGAGGTCGTCTGCAAGTCGTGACTGGTTTCCTGCACACAGAACAGCGCGCTCGAGCGAGAAAGTTAATAACTTAATGCTCCGGATTGCGAATGTGATTCCGCCTGTGGGAGGACGACGGGGACTCGTAGAAGAAACTTCTGATCAAAGGGTTTGACCAGATTGCGTCGAGGTAAGCCGTGGTGGCTTCTGCAACATGTCACTGGTACTGGGGTCGGACTGCACAGGATCAGTCTGCGCGGTCCCACGAGACTGAACGCCACACACAGCACGATCGTCGAAATGCGGCGAGACTTGCGGCGTTGGAAAGAGGACAAAAAGTTTTTTGAACCATCAGAAGATGAGCCTCATCAAGTCACCAGGCTGGGCGCAGTCGCAACAGTGGTAAGCTTCTGTCCTCTGGTCGAGCAGTCGGACAGAGGTACGATGGGCGTGGTGAAATTTTCTGAAACGAGGTCAGAATCCAACGAAACCACCTGGCTTGGTTCCGGGACGCCGAGGGCTATAACTTTGAAGAAGAAGACTTGGGCAGAAAACGGATGGAGAAATCGTGACAGGAACAGCACCCAACTGCACCCTCTGGACGGGTTGATTCGAATGGATTCTGCGCAGTCGTGGGAGAACGGGTGCCACAAACAGTGCCGAAGTCGAAACGAGGCGAGACCACCTCTGGATCGAAGAGGACTCAGAGAGGAACAAACTCACAGAAGAACTCTCGGCCTGATTCGCACTATGGACGTCGGGGTCGACTCTGCAATTAGGGCTTCAATTCTGCCTCGGATCTGCAGGGGTGCAGATTGCTTGTTCTTCACACTTGATGATGGAGATGGCGACGAAGGATGGCGATGGAGACGTGGATGAACGCGGAGGATAGATGCTTGACGTCGCACCAAGGGGAAGGGGAGTCACACCCGGATTGATCCCGTCGCAGGAACAAGGAGGATGGATGCCTTGGCGTCGCACGAAGGGGATGGGGAGTCGCACCCCGGGGTTGATCCCGTCGCAGGATCAAAGAGGGAGAGAGATGGGGGGCGCAGCCACCATGGAGTCTTGCTCAAAATATTCTTCATTATTCTTTCTCAAAGAAAATTACAAGCTTTTATATGGGGAGGGGAGATGCTAGGGTGAAACCCTAGCCAAGAGGGAGGGGAGGGGGGTGCGCACATGGCATGGGGGAAAGGGGGGGTGCGCAACATGGCAAGGGGGGGAAAGGGGGGTGCGCACCACTCCTTGATTGTAGGAGTGGATTGGGCAAGGGGGCAGCCAATGGAGGGAGGGTGTGATCGGATGGGGAAGGGAAAAGGGGGGGGTGCGCACCCCACTCCTAGAAAGTAGGAGTGGGGGAGGCTGCCACCTCCTCCACTTGGAGGAGATGAAAGGGGCGCCCAAACCCTAGCCCACAAGGGGGGGGCGCAAATCCCCATGGGCCATCTCATGTGGGAAGGTGGTCAGCCCAAATGGGTCAAGAAGGTGGATCACAAGGTGGCCCACTCTCCCCTCTGCCTAACTAATAAGCCTAACATCACCCAATGGAAGCCCAATTGGCCCCAATTGGCCTACAAAGGTCCACAATAATAAATAAAGTGTCCACGCAGGGACTAAACCGAGGCCCAGCATGGCCTAAAGCATAAATAACTAAAGATAACTCTGCTCGTCCGCCAAGTGATCGCCGAGCCAAAGGGATGCCGGCGAGATCCGTGTACTCCGTCGTGAAGTGTGGCGCGTGTCCTCACCAAAGAATCTCCGTGGTGACACACCCCACGGTGCACACGGAGGTAATGGACCCTAAGGCCGGATGGGTGAAGCTAAGACTAGCGGGTTGGTCAAAGCCTCGGACCTGTAGGTGCGTCAACTTCCATTGTGAATCTAATCCCATGACAAGATCATCCAACGTGTCAACATGGTGACTAGATCGAAATGTGGTATGGAAGGAATTGACCGGCACTAAAAGGAGGATGGGGTCCATAGGTGAGAAGGGATGTGGGACCAAGCCTTCTTTGAGCCATCTAAGAAGTGGCTCGGCTATGTATAGTGTACCCATTAGAAACACGAGAGGCTCGGGATTTGGTGGCCCCAAGTTTGACAGCTCCGGATGAAGATCGAAAGTAGATAGCAATGGAGCATCCACGGGTGGTGAAGGAGCGGGTGTCATTTCCAACCAATCTGAAATCAGTTCATCGAGTTCCTCGAAGGAGGTGCGGGTTGGAGTAGGGGGTGGCAATGGAGCCCTCATAGGTAAGGAAGAGATGTCCACCTCGTGGCGAAGGGGCCCGTGGGGTGACTCCAAGGACATCTGATCTACCCCATTAGAAAATCGATCTAGGCTAGTACTAAACCGATCTAGGCTTGTATTCAACCCTTGCACTTGTCCCATCAATGCTTGGAACATTGCGACCACTTCATCGGCACTATGGAATTGGGGTGTGGCCATGGTGGCTAAGATGGGGTTGGGTCCCCTAGGAATGGATATGCAAGGCCATTTTTTTTATTTTAAAAGTAAAATGTGATGCTAACTAATGCACCTAGACATAACCAAAACTCGGTACGTGGCGGAGATAACCGATCTGAAGATCACTCGCGCAAGTGTGCGGCTTTCCCGATAGGCGTAGCCTAACGTTTGGAGAACACCTTTTGATATACCGACTAATGGTATGCAAATGCAACTCCTAAGACCGACTTAGACACTTACACTTAAATGACACTCTTTTTTTTTATTTTTGACAACCTAGACTCAAACTTGCACTGATACCAAATTGATGCGGGACGGGACCACGGACACGACTCGAATGAGGAATGCGGTCCTCAGACTCTAGGTGAGCTCGTGATTGTCCCTTAACGAGGGAAGCGTCGGACGTGCACGGTTGAGAAACCGGCAAGAGCTAGGGTGGTCAATTCTCTTTTGTGCCCGGATCGGGTCATGGGACGGTCACGCTCTCTCTCTCTCAGCAGCGGTGAAATAAATATTACGAGCTAACGGCCCTACACATGCTCTCTAGCAGCGTCATATAAAGCATATAAGGAAATAAGCGAAATGCCGAGTGTAAGAGCGAATACGATACCTCCACGCTCTCGGCGTGGGGAAGACGGACCCAGCCGAACTCGTACTCCCGGGACGGTTAACACACAAATGTTACAGCAAGAAATCACTGCCCACTCAACGCAGGGAGGTAAAGGGCTACACAAATGGGCTTGGGAGGA
Organism: Amorphophallus konjac; assembly: GCA_022559845.1. Classification (NCBI taxonomy): domain Eukaryota; kingdom Viridiplantae; phylum Streptophyta; class Magnoliopsida; order Alismatales; family Araceae; genus Amorphophallus; species Amorphophallus konjac. Next base: position 130,962,161 of record CM040127.1, read on the forward strand.
CCGATTCCGGGTTGACAGCGGCTTCACGCGTAGCTTCGGCAGCATACGTACTCACGACCGTGGGGCCCACGTGCTGTCCGGAGGGGCCATGTGGGCCCCGGTGGCACCGCTGTAGTGGGGGATGCCTGGATGAGCGCTCCCTGGAGTGGAGACGCGTTGGTTCGCCGGCCGGAGGCCGGGCGGATCCGATCGGCACCGGTCGGAATAACCGGCCGCGGATCTGCCGGTTCTATCTTTCAGCGCGCGACCCGACGAGATTGCTCACTGCGACCAGCCCCGACGACGGAATGCGACAAAACTGGTGCCGTTGGAAAGCTGCTTCGAAGGTCTTCAACCCTATGGGATTACAGAAAAATAACTAGGCCTGTACTTCTGATTGGCGAATTTTGAAGGTTGCTGTTGAATAGTACCCGAACTCTCAGATTAGCAGGGAACTTGTCTAAGAACTGCCGTTGACCGATAGATAGACGCCAGAATCTGAAGTTGTGTTCTTCATCAAAGTTGTATGGAATGGAACAAGGATGACGGAAATATTTTTTTGTGACAAGTTTGGAGGTGGCTACGAATTGTTATTATTTTTATACTAGCAGTGGGTCGGATCTGGAAACTGGCTGACAGTACTGTAGCTGAAGAAGAACACGATTTTTATAAAATAGGTGGAGGGCGGATCAAAAATCAAGAATAATCATGGGTGGAGGGGTTGATGGACAGAACTCCCAGAAAAATTGGGAGCCCTAGGAAAAATCACAAAAGGGGCCGAAGATAGGAAACTCAGGCGGACTATTACAGTGGGCAGACAGCTGACAGATCTGGGAAAGATTGAAGACCGAAAATGTAAAAATATCAAAAGAAGGATTTTGGGACGTGAAATTTTTTTTGGAGATGGGGATACAAGATAGGCACAAACTCTGAAAATTTCAGATCAAGAGGATGTCAGAGTTGATAGCAGGAATTCCGAGAAGAAGCTTCTGCCCAGGATGGACAGAACACCAAAGTCGACTTCGCGGCGGCTCGAAGGCGGCACGAACGGCGGCGGCGGCACTGGAGATGAACTCAGAGATTGAGGGGGAGGAGATAGAAGATATCCACCCTAGAATTGGGGGTTGGAGGAGATGAAACCAGGGGGGAGAGAGGGCTGGGGCGCAAGAGGCTCTTGGCATTCAACAAATTTTTCTAACTTTCATTAATTTCCAAATGAAAATACAACCTTTTATATGTTTCACATCAAATCAAATGTAGACCCTTGGATCTAGGGATGGGGAATGGAGGGCTGGGATGAAGTGTGAACAACACACAAAAAAGAAAATTAAATAAAAAGAAGGGGGCGGCCTATTGACCAAGGGAGGAGGGGGTAGGTGGCATCTTGGACTTTCATGTCCATTTGTCCCCATGTGGACAATTGACATTCAACCCTTCTAGATGGCCACCTAGGATGGTTGACCAACCCCACATAGGTGACTTGGCCCAATGGGAAAGGGCTGAGGGCCCCCTAGCTGGACCTACTACACAATTACACAAAAACCCACACAATCCAAGGGAATGACGCATTGGCTTACAAAGCCTTACAATTGTGCATATACTTTCCCATGGATATAAAAATAAACTAAAGGACACAAATGCAAAATAAAATGTACATGCTCGGCGTCGATTCCCATCAACTCTCCCCGGGTGGGAGGAACTCGACCCCGTCGAGTAGGGGTATGGATGCTCGAGTACTCCGGCGGATACGTCACCGTGCCAAGTAGCGTAGGTATGCTCCACTCCAAGTGATCGTCACCTGCTCATTCCATATATACTCGATATGCACGAACTGCTATGGGCTAAAGGTGGACACTCCGGGTGGGGCACTCTCAAAAAGGGAGGAGGTGGCTCGAAGACTCACTAGGAATCACCGCTGGGTCCCTGTAGGTGACTGATCCGGGTATAGAGGTAGAACCGATCCCATACTCATCGAGCGAGTCCACTCGCCTCTTACTCATAAGAGATCGACAACGAGCTTACACAAGACACATGCAGACTCACCATGCACTAACACACATATGCAAACAACACAAATCAGAAACGGACTCATGCATGACTCTAGACAAATCTATGGTTAGTCTGACCCGTAGATGGGTGACGGCAGACTAGGACACCCGAATGTGTGCCATGCATGCATTTGACGTAACCGGAGGTTAACGTCATGGGCAACTCCTAGACACCCTACGATGCACCAATCGTGGACATTAGGCTTGGGTGTGGAAAGTCCGGGAGGTGCGGGTGGTCTAGATGGATCGGGGAAACCAAAGTTTTCATTACCCCCAAATGAAGGTTCGGACCTATGGCTATGTGGAGTTTGCTTGGCCCGAGTGAAAAAGGTGGGATAGTGAACTCCGCGGATGAAGTGGAGTGAGTATGAAAGCTCGGGAGGTTCACTAGTGAAGGGGTCAAAAGGGTCGAAGAAGGTATGACCCCATGAAGTGGGTTCTCCCATGACTCGGTGCCATTTTAAGAATTCATAATCACCGTCATACATTGTGAGCGGTGGGACGACGGACATGTATAGAAAATAAGATTCCTCCCTTGGGCAAAAGGGAATGAAGTCGGACTCGACCGACATCGGGAGGGGTAGAAGAATCTCCGTGGTGACACACCCCACGGTGCACACGGAGGTAATGGACCCTAAGGCCGGATGGGTGAAGCTAAGACTAGCGGGTTGGTAAAAGCCTCGGGCTAGTAGGTGCGTCAACTTCTATTGTGAATCTAATCCCATGACAAGATCATCCAACGTGTCAACATGGTGACTAGATCGAAATGTGGTATGGAAGGAATTGACCGGCACTAAAGGGAGGATGGGGTCCATAGGTGAGAAGGGAGGTGGGACCAAGCCTTCTTTGAGCCATCTAAGAAGTGGCTCGGCTATGTATAGCGTACCCGTTAGAAACACGGGAGGCTCGGGATTTGGTGGCCCCAAGTTTGACGGCTCCGGATGAAGATCGGAAGTAGATAGCAATGGAGCATCCACGGGTGGTGAAGGAGCGCGTGTCATTTCCAACCAATCTAAAATTAGTTCATCGAGTTCCTCAAAGGAGGCGCGGGTTAGAGTAGGGGGTGGCAATGGAGCCCTCATAGGTAAGAAAGAGATGTCCACCTCGTGGCGAAGGGGCCCGTGGGGTGACTCCAAGGACAGCCGATCTACCCCGGTAGAAAATCGATCTAGGCTAGTACTAAACCGATCTAGGCTTGTATTCAACCCTTGCACTTGTCCCATCAATGCTTGGAACATTGTGACCACTTCATCGGCACTATGGAATTGGGGTGTGGCCATGGTGGCTAAGATGGGGTTGGGTCCCCTAGGAATGGATATGCAAGGCCATTTTTTTTATTTTAAAAGTAAAATGTGATGCTAACTAATGCACCTAGACATAACCAAAACTCGGTACGTGGCGGAGATAACCGATCCGAAGATCACTCGCGCAAGTGTGCGGCCTTCCCGATAGGCGTAGCCTAACGTTCGGACAACACCTTTGGTATACCGACTAATGGTATGCAAATGCAACTCCTAAGACCGACTTACACACTTAGACTTAAATGACACTCTTTTTTTTTGTTTTGGACACCCTAGACTCAAACTTGCTCTGATACCAAATTGATGTGGGACGGGACCATGGACACGACTCGAATGAGGAATGCAGTCCTCGGACTCTAGGTGAGCTCGTGATTGTCCCTTAACGAGGGAAGCGTCGGACGTGCACGGTTGAGAAATCGGCAAGAGCAAGGGTGGTCAATTCTCTTTTGTGCCCGGATCGGGTCACTGGACGATCACGCTCTCTCTCTCTCTCAGCAGTGGTGAAATAAATATTACGAGCTAACGGCCCTACACATGGTCTCTAGTAGCGGCATATAAAGCATATAAGGAAATAAGGGAAATGCCGAGTGTAAGAGCGAATACGATACCTCCACGCTCTCGGCGTGGGGAAGACTGACCTGGCCGAACTCGTACTCCCGGGATGGTTAACACACAAATGTTACAGCAAGAAATCACGGCCCACTCCACGCAGGGAGGTAAAGGGCTACATAAATGGGCCCGGGAGGACCGATTCCGGGTTGACGGGCGGCTTCACGCGTAGCTTCGGCAGCACACGTACTCGCGACAGTGGGGCCCACGTGCTGTCCGGAGGGGCCGTGTGGGACCCAGTGGTACCGCTGTAGTGGAGGATGCCTGGATAAGCGCTCCTTGGAGTGGAGGCGTGCTGGTTCGCCGGTCGGAGGCCGGGCGGTTCCGATCGGCACCAGTCGGAATAACCGGCCGCGGATCTGCCGGTTCTGTCTTTCAGCGCGCGACCCGACGAGATTGCTCACTGCGACCAGCCCCGACGTCGGAATGCGACGAAACCAGCGCCGTTGGAAAGCTGCTTCGAAGGGCTTCAACCCTATGGGATTATAGAAAAATAACCAGGCCTGTACTTCTGATTGGCGAATTTTGAAGGTTGCTATTGTACAGTACCCGAACTCTCAGATTAGCAGGGAACTTGTCTGAGAACTGCCGTTGACCGATAGATAGACGCCAGAATCTGAAGTTGTGTTCTTCATCAAAGTTGTAGGAAATGGAACAAGGATGACGGAAATATTTTTTTGTGACGAGTTTGGAAGTGGCTACGAATTGTTATGATTTTTATACTAGCAGTGGGTCGGATCTGGAAACTGGCTAATAGTACTGTAGCTAAAGAAGAACACGATTTTTATAAAATAGGTGGAGGGAGGATCAAAAATCAAGAACAATCATAGGTGGAGGGGTTGATGGATAGAACGCCCAGTAAAATTGGGAGCCCTAGGAAAAATCACAAAAGGGGCCGAAGATAGGAAACTCAGGCGGACTATTACAGTGGGCAGACAGCTGACAGATCTGGGAAAGATTGAAGACCGAAAATGTAAAAATTTCAAAAGAAGGATTTTGGACGTGAAAATTTTTGTGGAGATGGGGATACAAGATAGGAACAATCTCTGAAAATTTCAGATCAAGAGGATGTCGGAGTTGATAGCAGGAATTCCGAGAAGAAGCTTCTGCCCAGGATGGACAGAACACCAAAGTCGACTTCGCGGCGGCTCAAAGGCGGCACGAATGGCGGCGGCGGCACCGGAGATGAACTCAGAGATTGAGGGGGAGGAGATAGAAGATATGCACTCTAGAATTGGGGGTTGGAGGAGATGAAACCAGGGGGAGAGAGGGCTGGGGCGCAAGAGGCTCTTGGCATTCAACAAATTTTTCTAACTTTCATTAATTTCCAAATGAGAATACAACCTTTTATATGTTTCACATCAAATCAAATGTAGACCCTTGGATCTAGGGATGAGGAATGGTGGGCTGGGATGAAGTGTGAACAACACAGAAAAAATAAAATTAAATAAAAAGAAGGGGGCGGTCTATTGACCAAGGGAGGAGGGGGTAGGTGGCATCTTGGACTTTCATGTCCATTTGTCCCCCATGTGGACAATTGACATTCAACCCTTCTAGATGGCCACCTAGGATGGTTGACCAACCCCACATAGGTGACATGGCCCAATGGGAAAGGGCTGAGGGCCCCCTAGCTGGACCTACTACACAATTACACAAAAACACACACAATCCAAGGGAATGACGCAATGGCTTACAAAGCCTTACAATTGCGCATATACTTTCCCATGGATATAAAAATAAACTAAAGGACACAAATGCAAAATAAAATGTACATGCTCGGCGTCGATTCCCATCAGTGACAGTGAGGCACAACAGGAGTGACCTACTTTGTAATGCCCCGGGTTTTTCAGATATTTTTCGGATCATTTTAGCGGGTCTCGGAGTGTATTTTGTGCTTTACACGTGTTTTTCCCTGATGTGCCTTCGGAACTCTTTGCAGGGCAAACCGTGGCGTTCTACGACTCCGGGACAGTACCACTGCGTTGTGTTCCTTCCGAGGATCGTGGAGGTAATTTTTCGTAATTTTCTGAATTTATCGAATTTTCGGGTTTTCCTATATATACTAACCCTTTCCTCTCTCCCCCTCTCATTCTCTCTTTCTCACTCTCTCTCTTCTCTCACGCCCTCTTTCTCCCCTCTCTTCTCCGACGGCCGATGGAGCGAGGCGGGGGCGAGGCGGAGGCGGCGCGGGCGAGGACGCGGGCGAGGATGGGCGAGGATCGAGGCGGTGGAGGCGCGTGGGAGCTCGTGGCGCGGTCGCGAGCCGGTGAGGGTTTCACGGCGTTTCTTCGCGGTTCGGCGAGCTCGGGGCGCGAAATCTTCGGTGGAGGTAGGGTGATGGTTCCCCAGCTCGTGCACTTCCTTTCCGCGAGTTTCGTAGGCCGTGGTGAGCCGAGCGGGTGGAATCGGGGTTTTTGGGCAAAACCCATGTTTTAGGGCTTATGGGCCGATCTCTCGTTTCATTGCGTTTTAGGCCGATCCGAGGCCGTAGATGCATGCTAGGGGCTTCTGGGGAGCTTCCCCCTTGTTTTCCCCCTCTCCTGTGGAGGTACGGGGGCGTGGTCGAGGTTTTTGGGGTTTTCTCGCCGTACCGAGCTCGGGTGCAAGCGACGGTCACTCCAGTGACCGTCACATGCTTGTAACACCCCAAGAGGGGTGTGTTACTTTCCCTGAGTGTTGGCCTTCGGGGTCGGGGGCTGTAACGGTCCCACGACTGGCCGCCGTTTGCTAGTGACGCGCCTGGGCCAGGCCGTCGCTTGCTTTTCGACCGTTGGTTTTTAACCGTTGGGGGGTCTGCGCGAGTAACGCACCTTGGCCAGCGCGTTACACCCGTGTAACGCGCTGGGGCAAGCACGTTGCTTCCTGTGATCACCCCAGGTGGGTGGGCCAAGCGACGCACTGGGCCCAGCGCGTTGCTCGCGTGTAACGCGTTGGGGCAGGCGCGTTACTTCCCCTCCCCACCCCGAGTGTAAGGGCCATGTAACGCGCTGGGCTAGGCGCGTTACATGCGAGTAACGCACCAAGAGAGGCGCGTTACATCCCTTTTTGGCTTTGGTGTGTAACGCATGGGGCCAAGCGCGTTACTTTCGTGTAACGCGCCTGGACCAGGCCGTTACATGCTTGTGACGGCCCAAGGGTAGACCGCCACTTGCCTGGTTTCCCCATGAGGGTGGCAACCTCGTTTTCTTGTCCGGCTTGCGGTCTCGTGAATGTCCCAGACGCCCGTGGGTTTCTGTGTCCGTGTTTTGAGGGTGTCGGGAGGGACCGTGTTACCTTGATTAGCGTGCCCGTAGGTGTGGTGGGTCCGGGTGACCTCACGTGTTCCGGGTTTTCATGTTGCGCTTGATCGAGTCACCGTGTGTCGGTGTGTGTGCGGTGGGGTCTCCCCCGCATGCCGTAGGCTCCTTTAGAAGGCGATTCCCGTGTGGGCCATGTGTTTGGCCTTGGACTGCGAGTCCAGTTGTCCGGCCTGGGGCTGGAGGTTTCCCGCTTGTTTCAAGATGGGAAATCGCCGTGGCGGCTTGTGTGCTGCCTTGGGAATCGTGCTTCTGCGTTTTCCGTGTGGCCCGTGTGAGTGGCCTTAGTCCCTTGCGTTCCCTTCCCGAGGGAGTGGTCTTGGCGACTCGTGTGTTGTCTCGGTACTCGTGCTACCGTGGTTTTAGACCTAGAGATTGGACTAGATTGACGGCCATGTGCTGTTGCGTACAACGGTCTTGACTTCGAGTCTTGTGACTCAAGGACCGTTGGGTGTAGTGCGTCTGGTGGACTGTCCAGAGTCCAGTGACTTAGCGTCACTTGAGTTTTCTCGACTCTCGCGCACGGTGCGTGCGTGACCGTGGACTGCGAGTCCTGTGTCTTCTCCGACTGTGGTCACCGTGTGACGGGGCCGGTACGTGGTGTGTCCCCCGTACGTCGTCGGATGCAGACGTTGTTTTCCGTTGAGAGTCTACTCCTTCAGTGACCCTTCACTAGTCGTAGCCTACCAGTACGCGTGTGCTGGTCGCACCAGGGAGTGGTGTACGGGCTTACCTTGAGGACGGTTAGACTGGTTTCCGTCGGTCCCCTCGTCTTAGCTAGAGTCCGGCTGCGGGGGAAAAACCAGTCAGAGGGCCAGACCTAGGACGCGTGGTCTGTGTGTGCACACGTGGTTGGGGACTGTGGACGCACGTCCACGGGCGTGACCCCAGCTAGTCACTTGTTTGTGGTTACTTGTACGGTGTTCGCGCCTCGGGCACGTCAGGCGGTTCACCTGCGGCGCGGTGTAAGACGTCAGGGGACGCTACCGGCTGTGCTTCTAGTGGGCGATACTCCTGTTGAGTTGGGAGTGACAGACTACCAGTTTTCGTGGCTTTGACCTTCGAGTTTTCGGTCGTGTCGACCGTTGAGTCCTTCGGCTGTTTTGCCGTGGCGCGTGTGTTGGTCTTCGCGTCGTAAGATTAGTGCTAGTGGCTTTACCGAAGTTGCGTCTTGTTGTGCGGTACCCGCGATCGGATGGTCGGGGTTGCACCTTGGACAGCGTGTCCAGGTTGGCTGTCCGGGGGACAGGCCTCTGTGGCATGGTTGCCGTGTGTTTTCGCTTCGGTAGGTGGTACTAGCGTGGTTTGGTAGCTTCGACTGCGTGATCGAGGTCTGCCTTCTGGCAGTAGGAGTAGCTGTAGTGCCGAGTTTTTTGACCGGCCACCGGTTTGCTGTTCCTGCTATAGTTGTAGCTCTCCTTTCCGCTACCGCCGTTGTTTCCGGTTGGGGTTCCGCGGGATCCCTGCTGAGTCTCTGTTTTAGAGACTCATTCCCTACTTTTCAGGTGTAGCTGTTCTTCCTCGAGGTTCGAGGGCGCGGAGCGGAGGTTCTCAGTTGCCAGCTTGCCGGGCCGAGTGTTCACTTGGCATGTGGTACGCTTTACTGCTTTAGACTATACTTTCTGTTGGACTGGACTCTGTTGTAGTTGTTTATTTATTTCTGTTGTGTTGTCCTACTTTCTTTCCTATTTCTTTGTGCCTCCACACTCCTTTTAGCCCTTCCGAGCCCTCCCGGCTCGTGGGCGGCGGTGCGAGTCTCGGGTTATCGTGCCTTCCCGGTAATCAGATTCTCGGGTCGTTACATACTTTCTGGCAAAGCAAGGTCTTTATCAGAGAATGAGATGGATGGTCCGCATGTAAGGGCCATAATAGCCTCGGTCACACCACTTGCTGGGAGATCTTCATTGACCATGATTTTCTGAAGGAATTGGAGTAGAGTGGCTTGGTGTGACAGAGATTTCCTAAGGAGCTCCAGGATAGAAACCTTGGCAGGGGTCCTGTCTAGATGCTGGAGAATGTCGTACTCTACAAGTGGGCTTTGAGAATTAACCCCTTCCTCCGGCTGGGATTGCCTTTGGGATGGGGGAATGATGCGATTCCGGAGTGTGACATTGACCGAAGCATCCTTCGGGTCATCATGTTCTAAAGGTTTTGGGCGAATGAGCTGTAAAGGAGCTGGAGAGCCAATGATATATGAAAGGGAAGCCGAATCATCTCCAGATTCTGCAGGAGAAGGAGGAGGGACCGATTTTGGCTGAGGTGGTTTTAAGAGGACCAAAGGGCGCTCCTGCACTAACTGAGCCTGTGGAGAAACATAGGCCTCTTGATGTGGCATTTGAGGAGGTTTGATTAGGGTGAGTGGGTTTTGGGTAGCACTTGGAGACTGGATAGGTGGTGAGATCAAGTTTCGGGATTGAGAGAACATGCTGATGTTCGCCCAGGGTTCATGAGCTTCTACTTCTATCTTCCCGTACCAACCTGGGAATCCTTCTATACCCCACATCTGAGTCCTTTTGAGAACTCGTGGTTCCATTCCGATCACCATGTTCACCCGCTCGTGTTGCTTTGAAGTGGATGGGTCTTTCGCTAGTTGATGAGCTGGCAAGGGGTTATGCACAATGCCGAGGTCCCTATTAGGCTTTTTGAGGTTGGCAATAGCTAGCTTCACATTCGCCCAATTGATTCTTCCCTCATCATTCATATCATATACCATGTAGCAACCCTGGTAAAATAAAAGGAAGATTTCAAGAAAGATTAAGTAAGTAAATGATAAGAACCAAAATGAATAAGTAATAAGTCAAATGTAAATAACGCCTCTCAACAAGGCGCTATTTAAATAAGAAACGCCTTCACCTGAGGCGTTAATTCAAAAAGTGACGCCTATACCAAAGGGCGTCAAATTTCAAAAAAAAAACGTCCAAAATGAATAAAAGGAAAGGGAAAGAAACGCCCTCTTCTTGGGCGCGAATTAAAAATTAAAACGGCACAGGTCAAGACGTCAATTAAAATGCACGCCCTGTTGTGCCCTGTGGTTTTGATGATGGTTTCAATTGTAGCTTTGCTGATGGCTTTGCTGTGGTTTTTATGATTGATTTGGTTTTGATGATTGGTTGTTGATGTGAGTTAATCAAATGTTCAGTCATCTTGCTGCTCAGCTTAGTTTAATATATTTTGATGTTTCATGTTAACTGATGCATAAAGCATTCATTGCTACACTCTGTCTGCACAAGTTGTCACTGCAGTGTGTCAACTCAGTGTGCTGATGCGTCGACCCCTTGAGCTGATGCGTCAATATAGTAGTGCGTCAACTCCTTGAGCTGATGCGTCGACGCTTCAGTTCAGTTTCTTCATTTGATGAAGTCTATACATCATCAGGTGATCATCAAGAATATACGTTGCAGCGTCAACTCATTGGGCTGCAGCGTCAACTCAACAAGTCTACACATCGACTGTTCATGCAAAGTCTAGACATTCGAACAAGTCTGTTCATTGGCCATCAAAGCCCTCAAAGTCTATACATCCTTCAAGACTCTCAAAGTCTATACAGCGTTCGTCTCAGCCACCGTCTCACTCAGCGTCTCACGCTTGCAAAGTCAATACTCTGGTCGGTGGAACAAAGTCTGAACATCCTTCAGTGAACCTTGAAGTCTATACACTGATTCACTGTTCATCGTCTTTGGGGCATCAAAGTCTGTACATCGCCTTCAGACTTTCAAGTCTATACACTACATGATCTTTCAAGTTTGTACATCCACAGTGTATCTTCAAAGCCTGAACATTGTCTCACTCCGTCAAAGTCCATACATTTGCTTTCTCTTCAAGTCTACACCTTGGCATCATATCATAAAGTCTATTCATTGGGCCTAACATTCAAACTCTACACTGAACCTTCGTTCATCAGCCTCAAGCCTGTTCAGCGTGAAGTCTACACTTTGACTTCACGTTTTCAATGTCTGTACAGTGGCTTTGCATAGGCATGTCTGTACATCAGGCTCCTTCTAACTAAGTCTACACACTCCCTCACACTGTACACACCTAGTCTAGAGGATGATCGTCTTTACAAGTCTACACAGAGTTCTTCACTTAAACTGATGACCTATCCGATACTCTGTCTGACAGGTGTTCTGATCGTGAAGCTTATGGAGGGCACGTGATTCGAGGTTGGAAGGGCAGACAAGATTGTGACACGTGTGCTGAAGCTGGCTGAGAGGCTGACACGTGGACACAACAAATCAAGAAAGAAGCTCCTGGATCATTCTGGTGCGTCAACGCATTGAGCAAGTAGCGTCGACGCAGCAGTTACAAAAAGAGAACCAATGGGTTACTGAGTTACTCAGATGCGTCAACACCACCCATTGGCAGCGTGGACGCAGCAGTTCAAGTAACTCCTTTCAACCTCTGGAGTACCTTGACAGCGTCGACGCTGCAGCTCGTTGGGTCGACGCAGCAGGTTGATGGAACGACACCTTTTAGCTGCTAGTACACATCGATGCGTCAACACAGCAGTGGAGCGGCATCGACGCAGCACGCCCATCTGCTAAAGACTTGATCACTGGATCATCGATGCGTCAACGCCACGGGCTGATGGAGTCAACGCAGCGGTTAAAAAGGTTGAAGATCTATGATGGGTGCGTCAACTCTTTGGAGCAAGTGAGTTGACGCCATCTACCTCCAGTTGCTGAGTGTACTGGTGCTGGGCACGTGATCCGAGGATAAGGAGAATGCCCAGATGAAGACACGTGTTCTGACAGCTGCTGGATGCTGCCACGTGGTCCGAAATCTTAGGGCGGGAACTGTGGAAGCCACACGCGCCCTGCTGCTGTTCCAGGTATATAATGGAGCCTTCGTCTTCAGATGAAGTATAATCGAGGATCGAAGCCAAGAAAGAAAAAGCAGAGTTGTAGAGAGCTCGATCCAGCAGAAGAAAGGAAAAATAGAGAGCAATCGAGAGCTTCCCCGTTCTAGATAGCAGTATAGAAGAGAAAGAAGAGATAGAGAGAGTGAGAAGAAGTAGGAGGCAGAAGCAGTGAGAAGAAGAAGAAGAAAAGAGAGTTCATGCTGGGAGAAAGAGAGAAGCAGTAGAAGAAGTTCCTGCTGGACCGTGGATCAAATCCAGGCCAGCCAGCTCCTGCGAGAGCCACATTTGATTTTATCTTTTCAGCTTTCCGTTGTTGGGTTTTGTTTTTACTTTGAACTATTTACTTGCTGTATTTCTGATTCACTATAGAGAGGTCGGGGTCCCTCCTGTTGGTTCAGGAGAAGGGAGATTGCTATCTCCGGTTACAAGTAGCTGGGTGCTACTTGTGGGTTCCCTCTGGTTAGAGGAAGGGAGGCTCGTCCTCCGGTTCTGGGCTTGTAGGATTCAAGTCCAGGGGTCCCTCCGGTTGGAGGAAGAGAGGTCTTCGACCTCTGGTTGCGGGTGACGGGGAGTCACTGGCGGGTTCCCTCCTGGACTGGAGGAAGAGAGACTTTGGTCTCTGGTTTCCAAGTGGCTGGGAGTCACTTGGGGTGTCCCTCCGGTTGGGAGGAAGAGGGGAGGTTGTTCCTCTGGTCAAGCTGTGTGGCAGCACCTTGTTCGTAGACTGAGTCTGCTTGGTTCTAGCGTTTGCTAGTGAAGCCTCACTCCGGTAGGGAGTGAGGGGTAGATGTAGGTCTGGAGGACCGAACCACCTAAAAATCTATTGAGCAGTGGTTTGCTTTGTGTGTTTGCTTCCGCTAGATGCTTGGATAGGCGCGCTCCATCTGTTTGCTCATAAGTTTAATTGAATTAGTTTTATTCTGTGATTGCGTCTAGCATCTGAGTTTTTATTTGGGCATTATTCGTAGCAGGATACATTCACCCCCCTCTGTATCTGGGCCCAGCACCCTAACACGCCATAACCTAAGGCGTTAATTTCATTTGTGTTTCGTTTGAACCTGGAGACTATCCAGGGTAAGTTTTAGAATTGCTACGTGTTCGATTGATGATGGTAAGGACTCTATCAAGGAAACTAGAGTTCTAATCAAATTCTAACCCTAAGGGATTCCTGAAACCCTATAAATACCCCGTTCAGTCGAACCTATTAGCTATTTTGGTCAAAGGCGTTCTGTTGCTGTCTCGTGCGTGAAGAACATGTTTGTTCTTCTTCCTCTGCCTTCAGTCAGAGAATATGAAGATTTTTAATCGTTCTTCATCTTCTTCTATAGGTTGCCTGCAGCAAGTAGAAACTCTCTCATCTATTACTCACCCTCACTGCACCCCCTGTGTGCTGCTGCTACTGATTGTATTCGGGGGTTCCTGTTTTCATAAGCTTCAGGAGGCTCTGTTTTGAAGAGAGTATCGTTCTCTCTTCAACTGTCTTCACGTAATTACACCCAGATCATCATCAAGTAGGTTTTCTCAAGAATTGTAGCCAACTAGCATAAAAATTTATGATAATATCATCTGTAATTCATGCATATAGTTTTACTGCGCTTTAGAGGGTTTCTGTGAAATTTTGGCAAGAGGCGACCCAAGTCAGGGCGCTAATTCATGAACTGACGCCCGAACTAAGAGTCGTCAATTTTAAGAAATTGATAAATACGCACGTTTGAAATTTAATATCTATGAAACCTGTAGTTAAATCTAATGCATGATCATATACCTTGAATCCTTCTATTTTTCTTGTCCAGTTCATATATGTGGTTCCTGCAAATTATTTATCATGAAAACCTTTACTGTTCATATTCCTGGAAACCAAAGAGAATTAACGACCTCCAGTAGGTCGTCTTTTCTGAAAGTGACGCCCCTGGATAAGGCGCGTTTTTATCAAAAATACAGAATTAAGAAAATATCAGAAAATAGAAAATTATAATGGACGACTGCTCCTGAAGTCGTCAAACTAAAAATAAACGACCCAGTGAAGGGCGTTAATTCATTAAATAGTGACTTAGGTTAAGTCGCTAATTTCCTGTATAAATTATTTTTCCACTATTTTTCTGTGAACCGAGGGTTTTATTTATATATATATATATATCGACACTATATTCCATTCCGTGAGTATAGTCCCATGTTTCACGGTGATTTGTCGCATTACCCACTAACTCTCGGTGACATACAAGCCCTCCATTGGACACTCCGTTCCTTTGGACTGGCGAGTTAGTCATTGGGACCTCCGTAAGTCTCCTCGTAGCCTTGGATTCCGTCAAGGCCGACTGAGCGGGTTGTACCATAAAAACCTATTGCACTATTTTGCCATGTCACTCTATAGAAACATGGTATACCGGCCCTCATGATATGCTAGGAGTATATCATGAGAATATTCTTAATGGGATGAGGACATCATGCCATTAATATGTTGTTCTTGTGGACCTTAATTCTATATCAAATGACATGACCAACTATATATGGACACTTAATTGTCATGGTACCCAATTAGGGAACCAACTCCACCCAGTTTTATCGATACTCGTGTTTATATCGTTATTGTCGTCCTTATACATCAAGTTCAATTTCGAACTCTACTCTATCTTGAATATCCACAAGCTTTTTCTTGAAATTCCATATTGGCTATACTATAAAGTGGATGTCTAGATCTATCTTTAATGCTGTGCATATAAGGGCCCGATCTGGTCCTGGGAGGAGCACCCAAAAGTACTAGTACCCATGGGAGTTGTAATGATCACGGTGTCTAGCATTGCACCGAAGTACTTTTTCTCTTGATCTTTGGCATTCCACACACACTCTCTCTTTCCTGCATGCGTGACTCGACTTGCGTGACTCTACTAGTATGGCCCGACACGGGCAAAGTACTTGCGTGAAATAGCCAATAATCTATAAAGTCTCTCTTGAATATCTCTTATTTAAGACTCGCTTGGATGTTTTACACGACGTGTATTCTATTGATTAGTTATTTCTACATGCATAGCCATATTGCATTTACATGTGAAAAATTGTAATTACTTAAACCCATTGCTAGTTCTTGAGATATAATTTCCTACTGAGCGTTCGCTCACTCAGTGTTTCCCAACTTTTCAGGTAAGTCCGACGACGAGACCAATCGGACAGGGAAGGTCAAGAGTGAAGGAGATTAGAGCTTCTCAAAGCGTCAACTAGTCTTGTCTTTTCTATATTTTCTTGAGTCAATTTTGTACTTTTCTTTTTATTAAGTTTAGCATTTTCAAGGGATTGTAATAGAAATACTTTTGTGAAGGAATAAAAGGATTGGGTTATCTTTACTCTTACGCATCTCTGATTTGGTGTCGAATACACTAATACTCTGATTTACATGATCGATATAAACTCGTCACGCGTCTCCGGGTATCTTCCGCGCTCGGGGCGTGACAGTTCTTGTGGTATCAGAGCCTAGGGTATTCAATTCCTAGGAAACCCAAGCCCAAGGATAAGTCTGAACCTCTAACCAGTGAGATTGGGTAGAACCAAGGGTTAAAGTCAACATAGAAGTAAAAGCCTTTTAACGCAATCACATACTAATATGGCTATTGTAAGTGTAGGACAATGGCTGCTTTACGTGCTCAATGGCGCAACATGCAATGCACTCTTCAAGGCATGACCCAGGCACTTCAACAAGTGGCACAAGGAGGTGCACATCGTGGAGCAGGAAATCTCCACCAAAGCTTCAAGAACATGAACCCTCCTAAGTTCATGGGATCCACTGATCCAGATGATGCCGAGCACTGGATCCGAGAGACGGAACGTGTTTTTAGAGTCATGCAATGTTCGGACCAAGAGAAGGTCTTGTTAGCCACATTTCAACTAGAAAGAGACGCCCGATGCTGGTGGGAGTCGGTAGAAGCCACATTAGATCAAGGACAAGTTACTTGGGAGGAGTTTGTTGAACATTTCAATAATAAATATTTCTCAGATCGAGTTCAAGAGAAGAAAGCCGTTGAATTCGCTGCACTTAAGCAACGATCTTTGTCGGTGGCTAAATATGAAGCGCAGTTCTCAAGGCTGTCTCGGTACGCTAAACACTTAGTTAGTACTGAGAAGATGAAAGCTCGAAGATTCTTTAATGGGCTCAGGCCCCAATATATCACACAACTGGCACCGATGGACATACAAGTCTATTCGGAGATGGTTCGACGAGCCCAATTACTAGAAGATGCCATGGAACTATCTGATAGGATCCGTGGGAAAGACAAGAAGGAGAATGTTACTAGCTCCGGCACCTTCAAACCCAATTTCAAGAAGAGGCCAAGTAATGGAGGTACTCCCTCCCAGGAGCAAAAGTTCAAGAAGACCAAACCTTTCTCCATCACCACTACACCTTCTAAGGTGGTTTGTAAGCACTATGATAAGGCCGGGCACAAGGCCGAAGAATGTTGGAGGAAACTTGGAGCGTGTCTCCATTGTGGGAGCCGTGATCATCGGATTCCCGACTGTCCCCTACTCAATGATCAAGCCGGTGACGGAAAGCGCCCGGTGACAAAGAATGCTCGTCTCCAAGCTATTAAGGAGGCAGAACAAGACGAAGGCAAACTAGTAGAAGGTACACTGAAAGTTTGTTCTAAGTCTGCACATGTCTTATTTGATACGGGTGCATCACATTCTTTTATTTCCAAGAAGTTTGCTGACCCACTACCTATGGAACCGGAATGGATGAAAATATTTTTATCTACTCCTCTCGGAAACGAAACCGATATTACTCACCATTATCAAAACTGTGAAGTCTTGGTAAAAGGAAGAAATCTTCCTATCAACCTCATATGTTTAGACCTAAAGGAATATGATGTCATATTGGGAGCAGACTGGTTATCTAGGTACCAGGCAACTATGGATTGCCGTAACAGCAAAGTTACTTTCAAGGACTTTCCAGAACTAGTCTATTCTAGCCCTAAGAGTCGGAGCAAGTCACCTCTTATTTCGGCTCTCCGAGCTAGCAAGCTAATAAGGAAAGGATGTGTATCTTTCCTTGCTTTTGTCACCATTAAGGAGACTAAGGAGACTAAGCTAGAAGACATCCCAGTTGTGCAAGAATTTCCGGACGTGTTTCCGGAGGATTTGCCTGGATTACCTCCACAAAGAGAAGTGGCCTTCACCATCGACTTGGTCCCTGGTGCTGGACCAATTTCTAAGGCACCATATAGGATGTCCCCTGCCGAACTCAAGGAGCTGAAGGAGCAATTGATGGAACTTCTCAAGAAGGGATTTATTAGACCAAGCACTTCCCCGTGGGGAGCACCTGTGCTATTTGTAAAGAAGAAAGATGGATCCATGAGGTTATGTATCGACTATCGATAGTTGAATCATCTCACTATCAAGAACAAGTATCCACTGCCGAGAATCGATGAGTTATTTGATCAAATATCTGGATCCATGTATTTTTCGAAGATTGATCTCAGGTCGGGATATCACCAACTAAGGATCAAAGATGAGGACATTTATAAGACCGCGTTCAGAAGCAGGTATGGGCACTATGAATTTGTTGTTATGCCTTTTGGACTAACAAATGCCCCTGCTGCCTTTATGCAGTTGATGAATAGTATATCCAGGCCTCATCTAGATCAATTCATAGTGATTTTCATTGATGATATACTGATCTATTCAAAGACCAAGGAAGAGCACGAGGAGCATTTGAGAATAGCATTACAAATATTGAGGATGAATCAGTTATATGTCAAGCTCAGCAAATGTGAATTTTGGTTAGGAGAAGTAGCTTTCTTAGGGCATGTTATATCAAAAGACAGTTTATCCGTAGATCCATCAAAGGTTGAAGCTGTAAGGAATTGAGAAAGACCGACCATTGCTAGCGAGATCCGTAGTTTCTTGGGTCTTGCTGGCTACTATCGGCGATTCATCAAGGATTTCTCCAAGATAGCCGTACCACTCACTAGGCTAACTCGTAAGGAGATACGTTATGAATAGAGTGAGGAATGTGAAAGAAGCTTCCAAGCTCTCAAAAATCATCTAACTACTGCCCCGGTTTTAGCTTTACCAATTGAAGGTGAGAGATTCGAAATATACACCGATGCATCTGGCATTGGCCTCGGATGTGTTTTAATGCAACAAGGGAAGGTTATAGCCTACTCTTCTCGCCAATTGAAGAAGCACGAGGAGAACTACCCAGTTCATGATTTAGAATTGGCTGCGGTAGTATTTGCACTGAAGATATGGAGACATTATCTATACGGAGTGCAATTTATTGTATACTCCGACCATAAAAGTCTTAAGTATCTCTTCTCTCAAAAGGAATTAAATATGAGGCAAAGACGTTGGCTAGAATATCTCAAGGACTTCGACTTCACTATGCAATATCATCCTGGAAAGGGTAATCCTGTAGTTGATGCCCTCAGTCGAAAGCCGAGAGCACTATTAGCCAATTGTATGATTCAGGAGTGGAAGTTGCTAGAGCAATTCTCTAAACTTAATATAAGCATGGACAAGGACAGTAGGTGTGTCACCTTATCCCATATGAGCATACAGCCAGACTTGCTATCCGAAATACAAGGACTTCAAGGTAGTGACCCCGTACTAGTGGAAATCAAGGGCAAAATGGAAGAATAACCTGACTTTAAATTAGCACCAGATGGAAGATTGATGTTCAGAAATAAAACATGTATACCGAATTGCCCAGAGCTAAAGAAGAAAATCTTAGATGAAGCTCACAGATCAAGGTACACGATTCATCCAGGATCAACTAAGATGTACCAAGATTTGAAAAGGACCTTTTGGTGGCCCATTATGAAAAGAGAAATAGCGGATTTTGTGTCTCGCTGTCTCACATGTCAACAAGTCAAGGTAGAACACCAAAGGCCTGCCGGTAAGCTACATTCTCTAGATATTCCCAAGTGGAAGTGGGAGGATATCGGTATGGACTTCATTATGGGTCTGTCCAAATCAAAGGGAGGATATGACGGAATATGGGTTATCATCGACCGATTGACCAAATCGGCACACTTCTTGCCAATCAAGAGTCGATGGTCAGTTGATGTTCTTGCTGCATTATACGTTAAAGAGATAGTCAGGTTACATGGAATACCTGTCTCAATCGTGTTTGACAGAGACCCCCGTTTTACTTCTCACTTTTGGAAGGGTTTACAACATTCACTAGGGATGAGACTTAACTTTAGTACAGCTTTTCATCCTCAAACGGATGGTCAGATCGAGAGAACTAATCAGGTAGTGGAAGATATGCTCCGAGCTTGCATCATTGATTTTGGTGGAAGCTGGCATGATCACTTGCCGTTGATTGAATTTACATACAACAACAACTACCAGGCAAGTATACAAATGGCACCTTTCGAAGCTTTATACGGAAGGAGTTGCCGATCGCCTTTGTGCTGGGACGAGGTTGGCGAAAAATAACTATTAGGTCCAGACATGGTAAGGGATACCACTGAAAAGATTCAGTTGATTAGAGAAAGACTTCAAGTTGCTCAGTCTAGAAAAAAGACTTATGCGGACACAAGAAGGAGAGATCTCGAATTCCAAGTCGGAGATCACGTTTTTCTTAAGATATCACCTGGACGGGGAATAAGGAGATTTGGTGTTCAGGGCAAGCTTACACCAAGGTTTATCGGACCTTTTGAGATACTAGAAAGAGTTAGCAAGGTGGCTTACCGCGTCGCTTTACCTCCTCAATTGTCTGAAGTTCATAATGTATTCCACATATCAATGTTGAAGAAATATGTGCATGATCCGTCACATATCATTGATCATGGAGACCTGGTGATTCAAAGGGATCTCACTTATGAACAAAGGCCTATGAAGATCCTCGATCGCGAGGTACGAACCCTAAGGAATAAACTTATTCCCATGGTTAAGGTGCAATGGAGTAAATGTCAGAACACGAAGTGATGGGAATCGACGCCGAGCATGTACTTTTTCTTTTACATTTATGTCCTTTTAGTTTGTGTTTATATCCTTGGGAAAGTATGTACACAAATGTAAGGCTTTATAAGCCAAGGAGTCATTCCCATGGATTGTGTGGGTTTTTATGCAATTATGCAGTAGGACCAGCAAGGGGGCCCTCAGCCCTTTCCCATTGGTCCATGTCACCTTGTGAGCCTGGTCAACCTTCCTAGGTGGACATCTAGAAGGGTGGGCTGGTCATATGGACACATGGGGTTAAAGGGGTCAACATTCTAATAGGTTGGCCACCTACCCCATTCAACCCTACACATGGTCAATGGTGCGCCCCCTTCCCCTTGATTTTTTTATTAGATTTTGTGTGTTATTCACACCTCATCCCAGTCCTTCAATCCCCACCCCTAGATCCAAGGGTTGAGGTTGGATTTGGTTGGAAGCATATAAAACCATGTATTTTCATGTGAAAATTAATGAAAAATTAGAAATTTGTTGAATGTTCAAGGAGCCTCCTTGCGCCCCCTTCCTCTCCCCCTAGTTTCCTCTCCTCAAACCTCCAGTTCTAGAGTGTATCAATCTTCTATCTCCCCCTCTCAACCTCTGATCTTCATCTGTGCCGCCGCCGTTCGTGTCGCCTCCGAGCCGCCGCAAATCCGTCTTCGATTTTCTGTCCTGCTGGACAGAGGTGTCTTCACGAAAATCCTACTACCAGCCACGGCCTCCTCGTGATTTGTAATTTTTATGGTGTGTTCCTATCTTCCATCCCATCATCCACAAAAACATTCAGGTCGAAAATCCTCCGTTTGATATTTTTGCAACTTCGGTCTTCAATCACTCCCAGATCTATCCTGTCTCTGTCTACAGTGATAACAGCTCTGAGTTTCCCATCTCTGACCTTTTTTTTTTATTTTTGTTGGGGCTCCCAATTTTACTGAGAGTTCTGTCCATCATCCTCTACATCCACCATTTTTCTTGATTTTTTATCCACCCTCTATCCATTTTTCAAATTTCGTGTTCTATCTCAGCTACAGTGCTTTCAGCCCATTTCCAGATCCGAACCACTGTTAGTGCAAAAATACTATCAATTCGTAGCCACATCGAAACTTGTCCAAACAAGTTTTGCAGTTTTCCTAGATTGATCTCCTACAACTTTTCTGAAGACCACCACTTCAGATTCGGACGTTCACGTATCGGTCAAAGGCAGTTCTCAGAGAATAGCCCTGCAGATCTGAGTGTTCGGCTACTGTACAACAGGAAGTTGTAAATTCATTAAAGCCCAGATCCGTACAGATCCAGGCCAGATCTTCAAGCCTAGATTGAATTATTTGAAGTTAGCTTTCCAACGGCGCCAGTTTCGTGTCGATCCGACATCGGGGCTGATCGCAGCGTCCGTTCTCGCCGGGACGCGCACTGAAAACCAGAAGTTGCAGATCCGTGGCCGGTTGTTCCGACCGGTGCCGATCAGAGCCGCCCGGCCTCCGGCCGGTGAACCAGCGCGCCTCCACTCCAGGGAGCGCTCATCCAGGCATCCACCACCATAGCGGTGCCACCAGGTCCCACACGGCCCCTCCGGACAGCAAGTGGGCCCCACAGGCGCGAGTACGTGTGCGGCCGAAGCTACGCGAGAAGCCGCCCGTCAACCTGAAATCAGTCCTCCCGGACCCCATTGTGTCGCCCTTTACCTCCCTGCGTGGAGTGGGCTGTAACTCATTGCTGTAATCTTTATGTATTAACTGTCCCGGGAGTACGACTTCGGCCGGGTCCGTCGTCCCCACGCCGAGCGCGTGGAGGTATCGTATTCGCTCCTTGCTTGGCATTTCGCTTATTTCCATATATGCTTGTTTATGCCACTGCTAGAGAGCATGTTTTAGGACCTAGCTCGTTATAATTTCATATCACCGCTGCTGCGAGAGAGTGAGCGAGACCGTCCCGTGACCCGATCCGGGCGCGAAAGTGTGAATTGACCACCCTAGCTCTTGCCGGTTTCTCAACCGTGCACGTCCGACGCTTCCCTTGCTAAGGGACAATCGCGAGCTTGTCGTGTCCGTGGTCTCGTCCCGCATCAATTTGGTATCAGAGCGAGGTTGAGTCTAGGGTGTCCAAAACAAAAAAAAAAGAGTGTCATTTAAGTCTAAGTGTCTAAGTCGGTCTTAGGAGTTGCATTTGCATACCATTAATCGGTATATAAAAAGGTGTTGTCCGAACGTTAGGCTACGCCTATCGGGAAGGCCGCACACTTGCGCGAGTGATCTTCGGATCGAGTAACTCCGCCACGTACCGAGTCTTGGTGTCTTCTCCTTCGTGTGCATGCATCCCAAACCGTGCATAGTCGGTCTAGTGTCTTGTCTAAATGGCCTTGCATACCCATTCCTAGGGATCCATTCCCACCTTTTCGGCACCAATGGCCAACCCATGTCGACCCGTCCAAGGTGATAGGTCCGTGTCCGAGTACATCCGGGACTATGATAAGTACCGGTTGGAATATGGCTTGGGAGAGGAGAGCACCACGACCGCATTTCAGTTCTGGAGAGGTTTGCGGTTTCACTTCCAACTTGAATGTCTTGTCCGCGACGCGTTCTCGCTGGCGCAATCTTATAAGGTCGCTCTAGAGGTCGAGCCCTTTGAGTCTCATTTTTCTCGCTCTAGAGGTCGAACCCGTTGGCAAACATCTACCTCCCAACCGAGTCCCGAGCCGATCGGACTACCTAACCCAATTCCTTCACCACCCGAGAGTGCTCCATTGTCACCCTCACCTTCCGATCTTAATTCGGAACCCTCTCATTTGGAGCCACCCAAGCCCCAGCCACCCGTGTTTCTAACGGGTACGCTTTTCATAGCCGAGCCGCTTCTTAGTTGGCTCAAGGATGGCTTGGTCCCACCTCCCTTCCCACCTATGGACCCCATCCTCCCTTTAGTGCCGGTGAATTCCTTCCATACCACATTTCGATCTAGTCACCATGTTGACACGTTGGATGATCTTGTCATGGGATTAGATTCACAATGGAAGTTGACACCCCTACTGGCCCGAGGCTTTGACCAACCCGCTAGTCTTAGCTTCACCCATCCGGCCTTATGGTCCATTACCTCCTTGTGCACCGTGGGGTGTGTCACCACGGACATTCTTCTACTCCTCCCGATACCGGCCGAGTCCGACTTCATTCCCTTTTGCCCAAGGGAGGAGTCCTATTTTCTACACATGTCCGTCGTCGCACCCCTCACAATGTATGACGGTGATTATGAATTCTTAAATTGGGACCGAGTCATGGGAGAATCCACTTCATGGGGTCATACCTTCTTCGACCCTTTTGACCCCTTCACTAGTGAACCTCCCGAGCTTCATACTCACTCCACCTCTTCCGCGGAGTTCAGTATCCCACCTTTTCCACTCGGGCCAAGCAAACTCCACATAGCCATAGGTCCGAACCTTCATATGGGGGTAATGAAAACTTTGGTTTCTCCGATCCATCCAAACCACCCGCACCTCCCGAACTTCCCGCATCCAAGCCCAATGTCCATGATTGGTGCATCGTAGTATGTCTAGGAGTTCCCCATGACGTCAACCTCCGGTTGCGTCAAATGCATGCATGGCACACATTCGGGTGTCCTGGTCCGCCGTCACCCATGTACGGGTCGGACTAACATTAGGTATGTCTAAGGTCATAGATGAGTCGGTGTGCTTTTTCTTTGTGTGGTTTGTTTGCATGGTTTGTGTGTCATTTGTTTGTCTGCATGTGTCTTGTGCAAGCTCGTCGATGTCAGTCCCTTATGAGTGTGAAGCAAGTCGCCTCACTCGATGAGTATGGGATCGGTTCCATATCTACACCCAGATCTAGTCACCTATAGGGACTCAGCGGTGATTCCTAGTGAGTCTTCGAGCCTACTCCCTTCCCTTTTGAGAGTGCCCCACCCGGAGTGTCCACCTTTAGCCCATAGCAGTTCGTACATATCGAGTATATATGGAATGAGCAGGTGACGGTCACTTGGAGTGGAGCGTACCCGCATTACTTGGCATGGTGACGGATCTGTTAGAGTACTCGAGCATCCATACCCCTACTCGACGGGGTCGAGTTCCTCCCACCCAGGGAGAGCTGATGGGAATCGACGCCGAGCATGTACTTTTTATTTTGCATTTATGTCCTTTTAGTTTGTGTTTATATCCTTGGGAAAGTATGTACGCAAATGTAAGGCTTTATAAGCCAAGGAGTCATTCCCATGGATTGTGTGGGTTTTTATGCAATTATGCAGTAGGACCAGCAAGGGGGCCCTCAGCCCTTTCCCATTGGTCCATGTCACCTTGTGGGCCTGGTCAACCTTCCTAGGTGGACATCTAGAAGGGTGGGCTGGTCATATGGACACATGGGGTTAAAGGGGTCAACATTCTAATAGGTTGGCCACCTACACCATTCAACCCTACACATGGTCAATGGTGCGCCCCCTTCCCCTTGAATTTTTTATTAGTTTTTGTGTGTTATTCACACCTCATCCCAGTCCTTCAATCCCCACCCCTAGATCCAAGGGTTGAGGTTGGATTTGGTTGGAAGGATATAAAACCATGTATTTTCATGTGAAAATTAATGAAAAATCAGAAATTTGTTGAATGTTCAAGGAGCCTCCTTGCGCCCCCTTCCTCTCCCCCTAGTTTCCTCTCCTCAAACCTCCAGTTCTGGAGTGTATCAATCTTCTATCTCCCCCTCTCAACCTCTGATCTTCATCTGTGCCGCCGCCGTTCGTGCCGCCTCCGAGACGCCGCAAATCCATCTTCGATTTTCTATCCTGCTGGACAGAGGTGTCTTCACGAAAATCCTACTACCAGCCACGGCCTCTTCGTGATTTGTAATTTTTATGGTGTGTTCCTATCTTCCATCCCATCATCCACAAAAACATTCAGGTCGAAAATCCTCCGTTTGATATTTTTGCAACTTCGGTCTTCAATCACTCCCAGATCTGTCATGTCTCTGTCTACAGTGATAGCAGCTCTGAGTTTCCCATCTCTGACCTTTTTTTTTATTTTTGTTGGGGCTCCCAATTTTACTGAGAGTTCTGTCCATCATCCTCTACATCCACCATTTTTCTTGATTTTTTATCCGCCCTCTATCCATTTTTCAAATTTTGTGTTCTATCTCAGCTACAGTGCTTTCAGCCCATTTCTAGATCCGAACCACTGTTACTGCAAAAATACTATCAATTTGTAGCCACATCCAAACTTATCCAAACTAGTTTTGCCGTTTTCATAGCTTGATGTCCTACAACTTTGTTGAAGACCACCGCTTCCGATTCGGACGTTCACATATCGGTCAAAGGTAGTTCTCAAAGAATAGCCCTGCAGATCTAAGTGTTCGGCTACTGTACAATAGGAAGTTTTAAATTCATTAAAGAATAGATCCGCGCAGATCCAGGCCAGATCTTCAAGCCTAGATTGAATTATTTGAAGTTAGCTTTCCAACGGCGCTAGTTTCGTGTCGATCCGACATCGGGGCTGATCGCAGCGTCCGTTCTCGCCGGGACACGCGCTGAAAACCAGAAGTTGCAGATACGTGGCCGGTTGTTCCGACCGGTGCCGATCAGAGCCGCCCGGCCTCCAGCCGGCGAACCAGCGCGCCTCCACTCCAGGGAGCGCTCATCCAGGCATCCACCACCACAGCGGTGCCACCGGGTCCCACACGGCCCCTCCGGACAGCAAGTGGGCCCCACAGGCGCGAGTACTTGTGCGGCCGAAGCTATGCGAGAAGCCGCCCGTCAACCCAAAATCGGTCCTCTCGGACCCCATTGTGTCGCCCTTTACCTCCCTGCGTGGAGTGGGCTGTAACTCATTACTGTAATCTTTATGTATTAACTGTCCCGGGAGTGCGACTTCGGCCGGGTCCGTCGTCCCCACGCCGAGCGCGTGGAGGTATCGTATTCGCTCCTTGCTTGGCATTTCACTTATTACCATATATGCTTGTTTATGCCACTGCTAGAGAGCATGTTTTAGGACCTAGCTCACTATAATTTCATATCACCCCTACTGCGAAAGAGTGAGCGAGACCGTCCCGTGACCCGATCTGGGCGCGAAAGTGTGAATTGACCACCCTAGCTCTTGCCGATTTCTCAACCGTGCACGTCCGACGCTTCCCTTGCTAAGGGACAATCGCGAGCTTGTCGTGTCCGTGGTCTCGTCCCGCATCACAAAGCCACTTGGGAGACCGAGGAGTCTATGAGGAAACGATTCCCAGACTTATTCTAAAAAGGTATATATTCTACACTCTCCACGTTTATATGTGATGGAATTTGGGGACCAAATTCTTTTAAGTGGGGGAGGGTGTAGCAACCCTGGTAAAATAAAAGGAAGATTTCAAGAAAGATTAAGTAAGTAAATGATAAGAACCAAAATGAATAAGTAATAAGTCAAATGTAAATAACGCCTCTCAACAAGGCGCTATTTAAATAAGAAACGCCTTCACCTGAGGCGTTAATTCAAAAAGTGACGCCTATACCAAAGGGCGTCAAATTTCAAAAAAAAAAATGTCCAAAACGAATAAAAGGAAAGGGAAAGAAACACCCTCTTCTTGGGCGCGAATTACAAAATAAAATGGCACAGGTCAAGACGTCAATTAAAATGCACGCCCTAACCTAAGGCGTTACTTTCATTTGTGTTTCGTTCGAACCAGGAGACTATCCAGGGTAAGTTTTAGGACTGCTACGTGTTCGATTGATTATGGTAAGGACTCTATCAAGGAAACTAGAGTTCTAATCAAATTCTAACCCTAAGGGATTCCTGAAACCCTATAAATACCCCGTTCAGTCGAACCTATTAGCTATTTTGGTCAAAGGCGTTCTGTTGCTGTCTCGTGCGTGAAGAACAGGTTTGTTCTTCTTCCTCTGCCTTCAGTCAGAGAATATAAGATTTTTAATCGTTCTTCATCTTCTTCTATAGGTTGCCTGCAGCAAGTAGATACTCTCTCATCTATTACTCACCCTCACTGCACCCCATGTGTGCTGCTGCAATTGATTGTGTTCGGGGGTTGCTGTTTTCATAAGCTTCAGGAGGCTCTGTTTTGAACAGAGTATCGTTCTCTCTTCAACTTTCTTCACGTAATTACACCCAGATCATCATCAAGTAGGTTTTCTCAAGAATTGTAGCCAAGTAGCATAAAACTTTGTGATAATATCATCTGTAATTCATGCATATAATTTTACTGCATTTTAGAGGGTTTCTGTAAAATTTTGGCAAGAGGCGACCCAAGTCAGGGCGCTAATTCATGAACTGACGCCCGAACTAAGAGTCGTCAATTTTAAGAAATTGATAAATACGCACGTTTGAAATTTAATATCTATGAAACCTGTAGTTAAATCTAATGCATGATCATATACCTTGAATCCTTCTATTTTTCTTGTCCAGTTCATATATGTGGTTCCTGCAAATTATTTATCATGAAAACTTTTACTGTTCATATTCCTGGAAACCAAAGAGAATTAACGACCTCCAGTAGGTCGTCTTTTCTGAAAGTGACGCCCCTGGATAAGGCGCGTTTTTATCAAAAATACAGAATTAAGAAAATATCAGAAAATAGAAAATTATAATGGACGACTGCTCCTGAAGTCGTCAAACTAAAAATAAACGACCCAGTGAAGGGCGTTAATTCATTAAATAGTGACTTAGGTTAAGTCGCTAATTTCCTGTATAAATTATTTCTCTGCTGTTTTTCTATGAACCGAGGGTTTTATATATATATATATATATATATATATATATATATCGACACTATATTCCATTCCGTGAGTATAGTCCCATGTTTCACGGTGATTTGTCGCATTACCCACTAACTCTCGGTGACATACAAGCCCTCCATTGGACACTCCGTTCCTTTGGACTGGCGAGTTAGTCATTGGGACCTCCGTAAGTCTCCTCGTAGCCTTGGACTCCCTCAAGGCCGACTAAGCGGGTTGTACCATAAAAACCTATTGCACTATTTTGCCATGTCACTCTATAGAAACATGGTATACCGGCCCTCATGATATGCTAGGAGTATATCATGAGAATATTCTTAATGGGATGAGGACATCATGCCATTAATATGCTGTTCTTGTGGACCTCAATTCTATATCAAATGACATGACCAACTATATATGGACACTTAATTGTCATGGTACCCAATTAGGGAACCAACTCCACCCAGTTTTATCGATACTCGTGTTTATATCGTTATTACCATCCTTCTAGATCAAGTTCAATTTCGAACTCTACTCTATCTTGAATATCCACGAGCTTTTTCTTGAAATTCCATATTGGCTATACTATAAAGTGAATGTCTAGATCTATCTTTAATGCTGTGCATATAAGGGCCCGATCTGGTCCTAGGAGGAGCACCCAAAAGTACTAGTGCCCATGGGAGTTGTAATGATCACGGTGTCTAGCATTGCACCGAAGTACTTTTTCTCTTGATCTTTGGCATGCCACACACACTCTCTCTTTCCTGCATGCGTGACTCGACTTGCATGACTCTACTAGTATGGCCCGACACGGGCAAAGTACTTGCGTGAAATAGCCAATAATCTATAAAGTCTCTCATGAATATCTCTTGTTTAAGACTCGCTTGGATGTTTTACACGACGTGTATTCTATTGATTAGTTATTTCTACATGCATAGCCATATTGCATTTACATGTGAAAAATTGTAATTACTTAAACCCATTGCTAGTTCTTGAGATATAATTTCCTACTGAGCGTTCGCTCACTCAGTGTTTCCCTACTTTTCAGGTAAGTCCGATGACGAGACCCAATCGGACAGGGAACGTCAAGAGTGAAGAAGATTAGAGCTTCTCAAAGCGTCAACTAGTCTTGTCTTTTCTATATTTTCTTGAGTCTATTTTGTACTTTTCTTTTTATTAAGTTTAGCATTTTCAAGGGATTGTAATAGAAATACTTTTGTGAAGGAATAAAAGGATTGGGCTATCTTTACTCTTGCGCATCTCTGATTTGGTGTCGAATACACTAATACTCTGATTGACATGATCGATATAAACTCGTCACGCGTCTCCGGGTATCTTCCGCGCTCGGGGCATGACATACCCAATCCCGGAATTGGAAGAAGTTGAATATATCATGGCCGGGAGTTCGGTGATATGGGCAATATCGGGAGGTATCGGCGTTGGGAGGGACCCGCTCCTGCTGAGGGGGAAGCTGAATGGAATATGAGGACATAAGGGCAAAGAAGATGCCGCCTAGAGTTTCTGGCAACGAAGGATAAGTAGCCCTTTTTGGCCTAGGGGGGCCGTTGCTTTGAGGTGGAGGGACATTGGAATAGGGCTTGGGATTAGCTTGCCCCTGGCTAGCAGTAGCCTGAGTGGGATGGGAGGCCTGGCGATGGTTGGTCTTGAAGGACTGGCCAACTGCATTGACCTGTTCATTCATGGTGACACCCTCGGTGGTAGGGACGGCTGTGGCCTTTCTACCCTTGGTGTGAGGCTCAAAGAAAGGAGGTAAGGTAGAGTCCCTTACCTGAGCTTGGACTATCCGAGCTCGGTTGTAGAGTTGGTGAAAAGTGCATCAGAATGGCCCTAAGCTGTGGAGTGGCATTGTTCACTAACATGGTGACGGCCTGGGATTCGGGAATAGGAACCTCTGTCCTAGCAGCCATAATCCTCCATCGGTTTGCAAAACTAATGAAGTCCTCGTCGGCCTTCATCTTCTATGTGACTAGGTCAAATAACGTGGGGGAAATGGATGACATGTGACCAAAATGAGCGAGGAATCACTCGTAGACTATATCAAAGTTGATGAGATCAATAGCTGGCAAGGATGCAAACCAACGTAGGGCCTCGCCCTTGAGGGATTTTTGAAACAGATGGACTAACAAGACCCTATCGTGTAGCCATTGGTGGGAGTCCATAAGGAAACCCGAAAGATGATGATGAGGGTCAACGCTGCCATCATACCTCCTATACTTGGGAGCCTTAAATCCGGGCGGGAAATAAGCATTAGGAAGCTTGCAATATTGAGCTAGCGAGTGGGGACGTGAATTGGGCATACTTTCGGCCACCGCTTGCCGGATGTAGCTTTGGATCTCCTGCCGGAGTGAGGGGTCCATCCCTTTCAAAGGGGCACCCATGATTGGTGGAGTTGGGGGTGAAGGAACCCTTTGTGGAGGTGTTGGATAGCTGAATTGGGTCGGAGTTTCGGGAATGGGTGGCTCGTAGACCCTTGGAAAGGAACTTGAACACGGGAAGGTGTGACATGTGGAGATAGGTGTGGGAGGGCCGGAGCCTTCCCACGGGAGGCCATCGTGGCCAAATCCGTAGGGGAATAACGGGATAGCATGCTAATCAGCTCTTGATCGTTGTGCGAAGATAAGGTAGGAGCCCGCGGGCTACCATGACCATGGTCGATCAGGGGGGAAGAAGCCGAATCAGCGTGGGCGGCCTCATTTGGTGTGGCCAAGAACATGCCTATGAAGGCATTCAAACCACTATCCTCTACCTGAAATAGAGGATTGCCCCTAATTCCAGAATCGAATTGAGGTGGAAATTCCTCCTCATAACCTAGATTTGAATAAACTCTCTCCATCCTAAACCAATTATTAGGTTGTTTAAGATGAAGAAAATGAAAGATTTAGCGGAGGGGGGAAAGGGAATTGATGTTTTCCGGACACAGCCAAATATAGTCACAAGCAACGCCGAAGATTTTTTTTTCTTTTTCTTCTTTTAATTCACTCGGAGGAGAGAAGGAAGACTAAGGGTGTTGAGGAATGAACTCCGGGAGCCTAGCAGAAACTTCACTCAACCCAAGGTGACTAGTAGGACTTCCATGGTACAACCTGCCTTGCGACCTTGTGGGAATCCACTGTTCGCGAGGACTCATGGAGGTTCCCGATTGGACTGAACCAATTACACCCGAGTGGGAATCCCCGGGTGAAGGGTTCAATACCAACGAGAGGGTTTCCTAAAAGGGGTGGTGTCGGCTCTTCCTAAGCTCAAACCAGTAGACTGACCTGCAGAAATTAATCACACCATGTGCAGACAAGCAGAGTTAAGAGAGGAAGAACAAATCTGGAACACATACAACACTGCAACGGGGAAGAAGTGTGGAGAAGGCAGAAGGCGGCCAAAGTGATGGTCGCCTACATGGCTGGGCGGCCAGAGTACTGGTCGTCCAGTGGAGAGGGCGGCCAGAGTGCTGTCCTTCTAGCAGGAATGAGGGCGGCCAGGGCGATGGTCGCTTGGAGCCCAGGGCGGCCAGAGTACTGGTCGTCCAGATGGGGGCCTGGGCGGCCACTGGGTTGGTCGCCCAGGGACGTAGGCGGCCAGTAGTCTGGCCTCCTTCTGTTGGAGTTTCAGGAAAGCAAAAAATAAGGCTACGGAAGTAAAGCTAACGTACCAACATAATAGCACTAATGTTTGACTTCAAACATGAGGGACTTACAGTAGGCACTAGAGGGTACCACCATGATCGCCACTTCGCTTGTAGGCGCCCGGAGATGTCGGGGAAATCGCGTGAGAGGAATGGATTGTGTGCTTCCCTCCCTCTCGCGAGTATGTGTGTTAAGATGAGAAATCTCCGTGCGAGGGTACCTACAGAGGAACAAAAAGATTAGAACGTGATCACCAGAGGTCGTTTTACCTGAACCTCGCAGGATGTTGATCGCGGGGAGATGTTCAAGAGACGTGGGTTTCCTCTTCCTCGTCCTCGGCCGACCAAGGGCAAGGAGCCCTGTTCATCACTCGTGCTGAAGTCCTACAACGTAGCTCAAAAAAACACAAGAAAGAGAACCATTAAAGAAACTTATAGTGTAGTATGTGATCTAACGAATAGACAAACGCGAGAAAATGGTTGCTAAGTACCTGGGGGGTGGGAAGGAAGGATGGCCGAGACTTTCGACCATCCACCTCCCCTTTATTTTTTTTGGAAGAAAACCTCTTACGTTGGATCTAGGAGAATACTACATGCAATGCTATACTTACCTGGAAGTCAAAATGCGAGTAGGAAGCAGAGAAGAGGAAGTAGAGAAGTCCAAACCAGGATGAAGGATGAAGGATGAAGGAAGAAGGAGTAGCCTCCGGGATGAAGTTCTGGGAGTTCGCCGTTCTCCTCCTTGCCAACTTTCGAACTCCCCTCTAGATCTCCCCCTCTCTCCCCCCAAAAAACTCTCCTCCCCCCTTCTCATACTGGAGGTGGTGGAGTTTTGGTTCGACCAGCTAGGAGTTCCAAAACGTGGGTGGAGATCATGCAGAATGAGGGAGAAGATGTGGCCACGATCTGGGCCACGTTCTCTGACCAAGTAAATAGGGGGAAGGCGGCCAAACCGTTGGCCACCTTGAGAAGGAGGGCGGCCAGCACTCTAGCCACCCACCTGGGGGAGGGCGACCATCGCCCTAGTCGCCCAGGACTGGAGGCGGCCAGGACCTTGGCCGCCCAGACCCGTGGTGATGGGCCCCTTATATGGACGAGGCCCAATAGCCAAGGGGCTATGGGCTGGGCTTAAAATTCAAACACCAGTAAAAATGAGTACATCAATCAAGCGTCATTCACACGAGAGCCCATTGGTGATCCGCGGGATGTCCGAAATTAGGCGTCTACAATAGGGTCTTAAGATTATAGACTCTATAAGCTCTAGACCTATCTGAGTATCCAAGAAATATACCCTCTTTACTCTTGGGCTCAAATTTATCTTAAACTCTCTTGTCATTGTTATGGATAAAATATTTTGAACCAAATACTTTTATATGAGAGAGAGATGACTTTTTACTTTTGAACAACTCATAAGGAGTCATTTTAGTGAATGATCTTACCATTGAGCGGTTGATGATATAACAAGCAATGTATCTCCTAGGCAGTTACTTTTCAGCAAGCATTGTGCGTGCCATCTCTATGAGAGTTTTGTTCCTCCTCTCGACCACCCCATTTTGTTCGGGGGTTCTTGGTGATGAAAACCTATGATTTATTCCTTCAGTCCTGCAAAGCTTATCAAAATCAGCATTTTCGAATTCACCACCATGGTCTGAAAGTATGTTGGAAATTTTGAACTTGCTGTCTTGCTTTACTTGCATGAAGAGTGCTTGAAACTCATCAAATGGGTCATTTTTATGTGCAAGGTAAAACACCCAAGTGAATCTAGTAAAGTCATATACTAAAACATAGCTATATCTTTTACCACTTAAGTTAGCTATTTTGGTTGGACCAAACAAGTCCATGTGAATTAGTTCAAGTGATTTGGATGATAGGCTTTCAGTTCTGCTTTTGAATAACTTTCTAGTTTGTTTTCCTTGTGCACATGCATCACAAATTTTAGAGTTCAGTTTTAATTTAATTTCAGACAATCCTTTAACCATAGAATGCTTCACCAATTTATGAAGTGTATTGTACCTAGCATGACCTAGTCTACGATGCCACAAGCATGCTAATTCAGATTTAGGTGCAGCAAGATAAAGATTTATGTGAGCAGGGTCATCTAAGTCAATCATATACACATTGTTGACTTTTTTACCTGAAAACTTGATTTCTTTTTAATTAGGGTGCAAGATCCTACATTCATTAGAGTCAAAGACTACAGTATGACCTTTATCACAAAGTTGACTTATGCTCAACAAATTATATTTCAGACCATCAACAAGCAATACATTATCAATTGATTTGGAGGGATTCTTACCAACTTTACCTGTACTAATGATCTTTCCCTTGTTGTTCCCTCCAAACGTGACATGACCAGTTTCCTTTTCTACTAAGAGATAGAATTTGGTTCTGTCCCCTATCATGTGTCTTGAGCAGTCACTATCAAGATACCAGTGATTGTTTACAGCTGCAAGACACTCCTATACAAGGAATTAGGTGACAACGTTTGGAACCCGAAGACGATTGGGTCCCAATAGTCTTCTCATGTCAGTAAAGCAAGATAACATGGGCTTTGAAATCCAAACTTTCTTAGTATTTTTGTTTTTCTTGCTTGGTTGGAAGTTCTAGTTTTGCTTTTTTTTCATTAACATTCCTTTTCTCTCTTTTTGCCTCTTGGGCTTTATGGGTTTTAGGAATGTTGGAAAAGGATTATTTTTTGGACCATTTGTTCCAGTTGGTTGGTCTAGAGGGGTAGGAGGTGTCATAGTACCTAGGTTGTTGAGGTTGGGTGAACCTATGACCATAAGGTTCATAACTACCCCAGACCCATGAAGGTGTCGACCTGTAGGAGGTGAAGTGTCGACTTGTCCCTTGTTCTGACCATCTATAACGGTCTCTGGATGAGGGATGTGTCGGCCTCCTATCATAAAAGTGTCAACCTGTCTCTCGTTCTACCCATTTATAACGGTCTCTGTTTGAGAGATGTGTCGGGTCCCTGTAAATTGAGTGTCGACCTGTCGGTGCAAACCTAGGGAACTGATAGGTGGTTGACCATGAGGGTGTCGACCTGTCCTTAGTCCCGACCTGTGCCATTGTTGAAATTCTTTCTACCTTTAGGATGTGCAGACCTGGACTTGGGATGGTGTCGACGAGCTTGGTGTTGTTGGTGAGCCTTTTTGGGTTTTTCAGGGTTGTTCTTTATAGGCTCTCCCACTTTCTCTTTTCCTTTGTTTCTAACTTTTTCTTGGTTTGGGCTAGGTGTTGTTTTAGAGGTTGATACTTCAGAAGATGAGACAAAAGTTGTTGTTTTAAAGCCAAAAGCCTTTTTCTTAGTTGGCTCATATCCTAGCCCTTCCCTGTTGAAGTTCATTTTAGTCCCTAGCAGAGCATTCAAGTTCTCACTTCCATCAACAAATTTTTTAAGGGCAATTTGTATATCTGCTAAGTCCTTTTGAAGCTTTTCATTTTCTTTCAACAATTGAGTGTTGACTTGTTTAAATGCATCAAATTTTCATTGCATAGATTGTTATCTTTTACATAGCTTTGCATCTTTAGTTTCAACTCATCAATTTCATCTCTTAAGTTTTCATTTTCGTCTTCCAAATCCCTCATTTCTTTTCTTCCCTCTTCTAGGTTTTCATTCATTTTTCTTAGATCCTCAATTTCAGTTTGCAGGGAAGTAATCTTTTCATTAAGGGTTTGATCATGCACTATGGAGTGAATTTTCTTCTTTAGAGCTTTATTTTCTTTTCTATACACTTCATACTTATCCATTAATTCAAAGTAAGCCTCTTCCCAATCATCAGTAGAAAAATGTTCAAAAGGAGAGCTTACCTCACTATTCTTTTCTCCATTCGCCATCAAACATAGATCATCTTTCTCTTCATCAGAGGTGCTATCTTCATTTTCTTCCTCTTCTTCATCACTCCATGTACACACCATGGCCTGTTTCTTCTTGCCCTTCCACTTGGGCATTGTTTTCTTAACTCCTTCTAGACACTCAGACTTGATGTGTCCTGGTTTCCTGCAAGAATAGCAGACAAGCTTGTCAAACTTCTTAGCATTTTCAGGTCTAGGCCTGAAACTTCTTTTTACGTGAGGCTTCCTCTTTGTGAAGTCTTTACCTTCCTTTCTTAAAAATTTTCTGAACTTCCTTGTCAACATAGCAACCTCGTCCTCATCTGAGTTGCTACTTGAAGGCTCTTCATCTTCAGAGATGTCCTTGGTACTTGGCCCAGCCTTGAGAGCTAGAGGCTTCTTCTTACTTACCTCAACCTCTTTGTTCTTCATATTCATCTCATAGGTCATCACGGACCTTATGAGTTCTTCTACCTTGATGGTAGCCAAATCCTTTGATTCTTCGACCACTGTTGCCTTTGTATGCCATGCAGGAGTTAGGGATCTTAATATCTTTCTCACAATCTCATGCTCGGAATAGGTCTTGCCTAGCTCAGTTAAACCATTAGTGAGCATGGTTAGCCTAGCATACATATCAGAGATAGTTTCATCAGGTTTCATTCTGAATTTTTCATATTCAAAAACTAGCATATTAGCCTTGGTCGCACGTACCAGTGTTGTCCCTTCATATATTACCTCAAGACGGTCCCACATTTCTTTTACAGTGGCACATGTAGACACTCTTGAGTATTCTATTGGGTGAAGGGAGCACTGCATTATGTGCTTAGCACCCTAGTTCAGTGTTGACGTCCTAATCTACTCCTTTGTCCATGTTTCCTCATATTCAGGTAACTCAAATGGACCTTTGCTAATGACTCGCCAGATTTCATGATCCTGGGCTCTAATAAAAACCTGCATTCGGTTTTTCCAGTAAGGATAGTTTGTCCCAGTGAAAAAGGGAGGTTTATTTATGGAATACCCTTCGAGCATAGGACTCTTTGTCTCCATATCACTAGTTCTCTCAAGGTCGTTAGATCACATACAGAGAGACTAGCTCTGATACCACGTGATGAGTAGTGATAGACAGATCTAGAGGGGAGGGGTGAATAGATCAGCCCCTTCTTTGCGGAAATTACAACTAGATAAAAACTTATACCAGTAAAGCAGGAACACACACAAGCTAGCGAGCTAAATGCAAGGAAAATGATCAAAGCGTTCCTAAGTAAGCATCTAGCTACAAGACACGATAGGAGGCAAACCACAAGAACACAAGATTTTAAGGTGATTCGGTCTCTATCCAGAGACCTACGTCCACCCCTCACTTAAACCAAGTGAGGCTTCACTAGTGCAAAGGCACTACCGCTGATTCACAGCTTTCAACAGAGAGACACACTCTGTCAACTCTGCTGCCACACAGCTTGAGGGTACACAACCCAAAACCCACAGACCGGTGAACACACCATCTTTCTTCCTACTCCCAGGTAGGGTGCAATAATATGAGTATGTGTTTATAAGAAAAATAAAACTTTAAAAGAGACAACCAGATAGAGTATGGCTATGAAGTTCTATGGGAGAGAAAACTCATGTCTGGGAGAGAACTGGATGACGCCTTGGTTCTCTTCTTCTTTTTCCTGGTTCTTCACCATTATCTCAAGAGGAACCGATGAACTTGCTTCCCAGCTTTCAAGGGCACCTGATGAAGCTTCAGCAGATGTTGTATTCCTTACTGTGAGACCTCTTAAGATGAAGAAGATGGTCTGCTGCTTTTCAGTCACTCTAGCGGTAGGATGAAGACCATATCTCGCCAGAAGGCCTCTCCGCGGCCGTGGCTCACCTTCCCTTGTTGTTCTCCTCTTTGCTCAACAGAGAGCTAGAGTATATTTTACTTTTTGTTTCCCTTGTTCTACAAGTTATCTCCTACTATATTTACTTACAGAAAACCATGCGCAGGACGTCGCAGTCACACTGCCCAGTCTGCTTCAACAACTCCTTGTACTTATCTTCCGTGCGCCCATTTTTCATGGGTAGTTAAGGAACCAAATCTGCAAAGGGACAAACACCTGGAGGATTTTTCTGCTACCCAATCAGATCCTCTTCAAATGTCGGCTTCTAGAAGGTTTTTCAAGAGCGATCGGATCCTCCACAATGGGTTGCGGATCTTGAAACGCGGACGCGACGGGATCCAGATCCATTCTGGATGAGCTTGAAGGTGTCGACACATTCAGTCAATGTGTCGGTACAACCCTTTGAAATCATCAAAGGGGCTTGGCTTCAGCACAAAGCGCGTCGGCACATTGATGGCCGTGTGCCGGGACAGTCGCTACGCCCGTGTGCGACTCACGCCAATGTGTCGGGACATCAATGGGATGTGTCGGAGCGTGTACACCAGCAAGAAGTAAAACTATTGGGCTGATCCGAAGGTGTCGAGACACTTTCTTAGTTTGTCGGCACATGGTGCCAGACAGAGGCCAAATAGAGACTGCATAAACGCTAGTTTCTTCTGGATGTGCCGACACATCCAGATGATGGGTCGACACATTTAGTAAGCTTCTCCTATACATGTCCAAACCTGTAATTTAACAAGGTGATTAGTCATAGCATAAAGATCTAATAATGATTTATGGTAGTTATCATCAAAACCAGGGGACACAACACTTTTCATCCAGAAACCGATGGCCAGACTGAAAGAACAAACCAGGTGATAGAAGATATGCTTAGGGCATGTGCTATTGATTTTGGTAGAAGCTGGCACGACCACTTGCCTCTAGTTGAGTTTATCTACAACAATAGCTACCAAACTAGTATACAAATGGCACCGCTTGAGGCTTTGTATGGAAGGAGTTGTCATTCACTAATCTACTAGAATGAAGTTTGGGAAAAACAACTTCCAGGATCGGAACTTATTAGAGACACAACTGAGAAGATTAAATTGATCAAGGAAAGACTCCAGGTCGCTCAATCAAGGCAAAAGACATATGTGGATGCAAGAAGGAGGGACCTGGAATTTAAAGTAGGAGACCACGTGTTTCTCAAGGTTTCCCCAGGTCGTGGAATTAGAAGATTCGGCATCAAAGGCAAGCTTACTCTGAGATTTATTGGCCCTTTTGAAATACTTGAAAGGGTGGGCGAGGTTGCTTATCGGATTGCTTTGCCGCCATAATTATCCAGAGTTCATGATGTGTTCCATGTCTCAATGTTCAAAAGGTTCATGACCTATTTCATGTCATCAATCATGACGATCTTGTAATACAGAAAGACCTAACATACGAGCAAAGGCCACTCAAAATACTGGATCGAGAAGTACGTCAGCTTCAGAATAGAACCATTCCCATGGTAAAAGTCTGTTGGAGTAAAAGTCTAGACCAAGAAGTGACATGGGAGATGGAGGAAGCTATGCGCAAGAGGATTCCGGAGCTATTTGATTGTAAGTAAAATACACTCTCCACATATTCCATACAATGAATTTGGGGACCAAATTCTTCTTAAGTGGGGGAGGGTGTAGCACTCCAAAAATTTATGTGAATTTTTTAGGAATTAAATAGAATTAATTAAGCTTAAAATAAGCTAACTATTGATTTGATGGGTTATTTAACCTTTATTAAAGGTCCAATTACATATAGACCATTAAGACCATTTAAATTGGGCCCATAGACCAAATTCTAAGACTTTTAGGCCCATGCCCAACCCTAGAGATGTATTAGGATTATTTCCTTATTTTAACTAGATAAATAGGGATAATTACGAGAGAAGTTTGAATTAAATTAAAATTTCCCATGCCCAAGCAAGAGACGGTCTATCGCAAGACCGCTACCTGATAAGTGTGCATTTTTATATGTTAATTAATGTTATAACACACTTTTATGAACTTTAATATTAATAAATATGCACTTATCACAATTAATTCTAATCTAGATCAAAATATTTAAATTGATGGAATTAAATGATTTTAATAAATAAATTTACTTATTTTGTTGGCACAAAGAGGGCGGCGATGGCAAGAACTCCACAAGTCTACACAATAATGGGCCAAAGTCCATTACAAAAAGAAAAAAAGTACAAATGGGCCAAAGGCCCATGTACTTGTTTAAAATAAAATAAAAAAAGAGAAAAAAAGAGAAAACAAAAAAAGAAAGTAGTTGGCTTATTATAGAAATATATATATATATATATAAGATATCATATAAATAATATCATCTATATATATATGAAACCACTCGCGCGGACGTGGTTTCGGCGGAGGCGGGCTTCAGCAGCAACACGATGCAGGCGCAATAGCGCATACATGGCGGATGCGAGCGCGAGTGGTCAACGTTGGCGGCCTGGCTACTTTGGGCGCATGCGAGCGCGGGAGGTCGGCAGCGCAAGGCGTGGGC
Source organism: Amorphophallus konjac (assembly GCA_022559845.1). NCBI lineage: Eukaryota > Viridiplantae > Streptophyta > Magnoliopsida > Alismatales > Araceae > Amorphophallus > Amorphophallus konjac. Next base: position 131,001,756 of record CM040127.1, read on the forward strand.
GACGATGCTGCGAAGGGTGACATGGCCTTCGGCGGGTGTAGGCGCGTCAACGAGCACGGGCGACGATGGCAAGGGCTTCGGCGGAGGAAGGCAGGGTCAGCGAAGTGGGCGGTCGACACGGTAGGCGCGGCACGCGGGCATGGTCGACAATGCATGGCGGGCAAGTCTTCACGTGGCTACTTCCTTCACACAACTTCTTCAAAGTGGGCAAAAAGAGGCTTGGATTTTCAACAAAAATTGCAATGAAATGTCAAAGTGTTCACATAGCAAAGGGGTTAAGTTTTAGCCCTATAAAATAGAAACCACTCGCACGGACATGGCTTCGACCGAGGCGGGCTTCGCAGCAACGCGCTGTAGGCACGGCAGTGCGCACATGGCGGATGCGAGCGTGAGTGGTCAACGTTGGCGGCCTGGCTTCTTTGGGCCCATGCGAGCGCGGGAGGTCGGCAGCGCAAGGCATGGGCGACGATGCTGCGAAGGGCGACGTGGCCTTCGGCGGGTGTAGGCGCGTCAACGCGAACGGGAGACGATGGCAAGGGCTTCTCGCGGGCGAAGGTAGGGTCAGCGAAGTGGGTGGCCAACGCGGCAGGCGTGGCACGCGGGCATGGTCGACAATGCATGGCGGGCAAGTCTTCACGTGGCTACTTCATTCACACAACTTCTTCAAAGTGGGCAAAAAGGGGCTTGGATTTTCAACAAAAATTACAATGAAATGTCATAGTGTTCACATAGCAAAGGGGTTAAGTTTTAATCCTATAAAATGGGCTCCTATTGTGATGTGGGGGAGAGTTTTTTTTTACTTTAGGGAGGGTTACATCGCATTTTTTTGGAGAGTTTTTGATGTGTAATTTGTGGGTTTTGTTATTGTTGTTATTGTTTTTGAGAACTTAGCTTGGCTTAGCCCGTCTTAGATCCTTTCTTACATGCTTTTATGTTCTTAATTTCAATTTCTTATCTTCACAAAACTTCTTCAGTGTTTAATGCTCTACATTTTCTCTTTCTACCACTTCCTCTGAATCTTTCATATTTTTTAATTATTTCTCATTTTTCCAGTTGTTGTCCTGGCATGTTACTATTCATCCGAGATACTAGTCTCTGTTCTTCCTCCATTTGGAAGCCCTTCCACTCTTCTTTTCTTTCTGAGTTCTTTATAAAAGTTTTTCCTCTCTCTTACATCTTCAGTTTCTTCTTCAACCACTTCCTCTAACTCTTTCTCATGTTTAAGTTATAATCAATTGTTTACATTTCCATTTTTTGCACAGTTAGTATTCACCCGCGCATGCCACTTCTCTTCTCCCCTAGTTTTCACCACCTTCTAGTCTTTTTCTCTCTTTGCATTCTTCATGAAACTTCTTCTTCTTCCTCCGATCTTTAACTTTCATTTCTTCTGATTCTTCTACTTCTTCTCAGGTTTAAAGTTATTTCTCTTCTTAACTCTCTCTATTTTCAGTTTAATTTTCCCTGTATTTTTCTTCCATCTATCTCCCTCTCTTCATATTCTTCACACATCCCTATGGCGGAGTTGCTTCTCTCGGTCCTCTCACAGCGGCGTTCTACACCAAATTGGGGCGACGATCAAAGGCTCGGCACGGCGTGGACGGCGTCACTCTTTCGATTCCTAAGCTTATTTCTTCTCTTGTTCTTTTAATTTCAAGTTGTACCTTTGATTTTTATAGTTGTAATTTTTATTTCCTTAGCAATAAAATTTCATGTTGGCAATCTATCTCTTCGAAATTTCTCTTCTCAACCCCACTCAATTTCTTTAGTTAAATTTATTTCCCATGCATGTTAATTTTCTATTTTTGTACAAACGCACTCCAAATAAATGATTCAATTTCAAATATAAAAATTTTCCATCTCATGCTTAATTGAAAACATTTCCTCCTCGTGGGATCGACCTGCTATTCACCACTTTACTCATATTTTCAAATCCATTTGACAGAGTGAGTGCGGTTATATAAATTTTGAAATTGTGTATGGTATGGCATTTTTAAACGACGGGTGCCGAGCGCATCTATTTTTGACGCCGTTACTGGAGAGGAAATTATTTTTTTTAATGGTTGAAAATTCTTGTGTTTGATTTGTATATTTGTATATTAATTTTTCTATTTTTATTTTATTGAAAAAAAATCAAAAAATTGAAGACATATTGGAAATTCAGACATGAAATTCAAGAGAAATAATCTATCGCAGAAAGTCAGGAAGTGTCGCTGAAAACCTATATCTGTCACTATAAGGAGCAGGAATTCTGGAATCCTAGAAAATCCTGAAAAATCAAGCGTTGTCAAAGGTCAGTAAACGTAGGTACATGTTCTATTTTTTAAATTTCTGAAAAATCTTTAAAAATCAGATAAATTCCTAAAAATACATAAAAGCTCTAAAAAATCAGAAAACCTAGGAAACACAGAAATGATGATTTTAGACTTTATGTTTTAGTAGGTTGCATATTAATTATTATTTTTAGTTTTTATTTATATTTTATCTATCTCTCTTTTTAAAAAAAAGAAAGAAAAGATAGAAAAATAACTCTCTGAAAATGTAAAAAAATCAGAAATCCAGAAAACTTCAAAAACGTAATTTTAGACCTTATTTTTTAGTAAGATTTGCATGCTGTTTGGTATTTATAATTTATAATTTTTGTTTATTCATCTCTTCTTATAAAAAAAGAAAAATATTTTCTTAAAAAATCTAAAAAAATTAGAATTCAAAAAACAAAGAAATTTTTTTTTGTTTCATGCTATCATCTCCTCGTTTTAGTTGCATCAATTTCACGTATTGTGCATTTAGTTGATTATTTGTTTTTTGTTTTTACATCATTTGAAAGAAAAAGAAAAAAATGATCATCTTCCTCTTCTTCTCCTTTCTCTTCTTCTCTATTTCCCCTTTTTAAGAGAAACATAGGCACACCTCTCTTGGAATTGGAAGGACCCTCTATTGAGCACTCCGTCTCTTTAGACTGGAATTTTTTTTTCCAAGACCTCCATAAGTCCCCGCACCCCTGGATTCCCTCACGAAAGTCGGGCAGGTAATACCAAGAAGCAGCCCGGAGTTAGTTACCTTTGGAAGGTTAAAAAGAAGTTTTAGAATTTGTTGCTATTTTAAAAAATTGGTGTCTAAGGCTAGAGGTCAACGGTAAATGCCATAAGCGGACTTGTGGTTATTTATTAAGTCCCTACGAAAGTAGGGGGAGCCTCCCACAACCCCACCTCTTACCTCGCCGGTGAACCAACTTGGTAGCAGGTCCCGACTCCTCTTTTGTAAAAAATAAAAAAATAAAAAATCATCATTTTTTACATACATAATTCATATAGTTGTTGTTTGCATTGCATTTAAAAAAATCAAATCAAAAAAATAATGGGTGAGAAAATTCTAATAGTTGAGTGGGCTCATAAATTTAGTGAGGTGGACTTGTTAGCCCATGTTTCTTGATCCGCTGTTTGGACTATGAATTTAAACTCCTTCATTCCACATTATTATCATGATCATAATGACATGTGGGCCAGACCAGCCCATTATGTTGACAATGGGCTAACTCAACCTTTATATGTCACCCGCAATGGTCCGACCCACTACGAAAATACATACTCTTGGTCGGCCCACAATGAAAGCCCATCACTCATGGGGGCTCCCCTTCATTCCTTTCACCAAGATCATTTCCAATCCACTCCATTCCTTCATGGGTCTTGTAACTCATTCCCCCATGATCAAACCCAAATTGTAGAGGACCCTCTATACCTTCTTATGATTCTTTTGGGGGAGGACAACATAATAATTCTTGGGATTGGTATCAAGGCCCGACTCACCATCCCTTACATCACACTTCTTAGAATTGGGCTCCATATTCTAATGATTATTATGATCGAGCCCAGCATAAAAAGGGATGGTCCATGTCCTCGTCACTACCTTACTCTTTACATTATTCCGTTGAATCTCAGCCTCACTATTCACCTCCTCTGCCCTCAAATCTCAATTCAGAGATGACATTCAATCAACTCTATCAATCAATGATGCTTCAAAGTCAATCTCTCCAAGTGCGAATTGATAGGATGACTGAGGCAATCAAGAGGATTGAGGAAGAGCAAGTGCTTAGCTACTCTGGTTCCATTTCTACTGATCAAATTCTTTATGATGACTATGATCAATCTATGATTCCCCAAGAGCATAACACTCCAATTAATCTTAATTTAGAAGATGAAGGGATTATGGAGAGGTCTTGTCAGAAGACATTAAATGAGGAACCTTGGGAATTTGAGGGGATCAAAGAATATGTTGAGATTCAAGGAGAACAGGAAGGTGATGAATTACTTAATGATCATATTCCACCTATGTCCTTCCCTGAATTTGAGATTGAGGAGCTCGCGCATAGTTGCCCTTATGAGGAGAATTCTCCAGACATGGAAGATCTCAAGTTGGGGGGAGAGAGAGAAGAAAGTAATGTTCTTATCGATGATAAAACCCCATTTCTTGAATTTCAGGAGACCTTGTTCCAAGGGAAGGATGAAGAGGATGTGCTAGTGGAGAAGGATTTGAGAGAGGCTATCACCAATCTCTCTTGGGTAAAGGGGGAAGCGGCTACCCTTCACGACTTTTATCTCGATTGGACATCTTCTGATCAAGGGAAAGGTATTGAGCTTCTACCTATTCATGATCTCGGCAAATCTAACTGCAAGATTGACATTCTCCAATCAGCCGAGCTGTCAGAACCTATTGAGCCCCACAAGCTTCATGGTGTTGAGGAGCATGGGTCTTTCATTGTTGATACTCCTAGTCTCCTTGACACTGGTCCATTCCTTGAAACTCCTCTCCCTTTTTTTCCCCTCTCACCTCACTAATATTCATGAAATATCTAAAATTGAGGTAGAAAAAGACATTTTGCTTGACAATAATGTCTTCATCAATATTTTCAACACATACAAAGACCAAAAATTTGAGAATAATTTTTTGATAAGTAATCAGGGGGATCCTTTTGGCCTAACAGATTCATCATGGTATTTGCCGCAGGTCACCCCATTCACAGTACGATTGTTAACCCATGCATCGCATGATCAATCTAATTGTGATAACAACCACTCTAGCCCCTACATAATCATGCACAATCTCATCTTGTTATGGTATAATGCTTGGTCTTTCAATAAAGATGAGATAACGTGGTGGAAAATTCTCAAGTCAACATGTTGGTTATGAAGCTTTCTTGCGTCTGGCTAAAGACGTTAAACTTAGTGTTTCTTGGGAGGCAACCCACAGTTTTCATGATTTTTGTGTGCTAATAAATGGCTTCTTGGGAGGCAGCCCAAGTTTGTATTGTGGTTTTATTTTTATTTTACCGGTGAATAAAGGATAAGTTGGGGGGAGAGAGACGATTGCTTGCACCTATGCCTTGCCTTTAACGGCTAAGTACCGCCTTTGGTCAGTAAGGATGCCCGTCGACATTCACTTTCGTTAGGTTGTCCCGTTCCTTCACACATTTCATATCTACATTGTTCTATTCATCCATATTGTTCATGCCATTGCGGATAATGTCATTTAAGTTGGGGGGATGGAAATCATGTTGCACATGTTACATTCATATACAACCTCATTTTTTTAAAATTAAATAAAAAAAATAAAATTTCTATTTTTAAGTTTCATGATTCATAGTTGAATTGAAAATTATTCTAGAATAGAAAAGACTGGGATAAGGATGATGGAAAATTGATTTAATCTAGCCAAGAAAAATTGATTTAAGAATCTCTTTAATGTTCATGTGCACTTTAGAAAAATGAAAATAAAATCACTTTACACGCTAATGAAACATGCAGGACAAGCCTTCTGCTATTTTAGGTATATTGCCTGATATTCTGCACTTCTTAAAAAAGAGATATTTTATAAACTTTCTGCCACGTTATCTATTACATTAGTGTAATAGCACGTTGAAAAAAAAAGAGAAAAAAATAGAAAAATAGAACACCATGAAAAATGCCCCGAATCTGAGTAACCGGGCCTACTTCACCTAAGACGTGTTGAGATTCATGTCAAAAGGAAAAGGGAACCTTGATCTGCGAAACTGGGCCTGCTTCGAGGTTTGCGTTAAACAGTGAAAGGTAGTGCAGCATCATGTGTGTAGAAAAATAAAAAGATCCCTAAGGGACGAAGCAATAAGACAGATAAAAAGCTAATATGCTTAATGCTCTGATTAAGAGGTGCAGGGTTGAAATGCACATATTTACAATAACAAATGGGGGATGTAATTATCTACGTTGTGGATTTAGTATTTACATATGCACTAGTGTTATTGAATTTTGAGTTGAATTCTTGATCATGTACCTTAATTTCCAAATCTAAGACTAGTATGTGTTAACGTTTCCGGAGTCCTATTTTTTGGTTATTTTCTGTGAAGGAAAAGTTGGAAATAAAGGTATGAACTTTGCAAACTCTTGTTGATCCTAAATTTTTAATTGTTTGCATTGCTAAAGGACTAGTAATGAGTAAGTTGGGGGTGTGATAAGTGTGCATTTTTATATGTTAATTAATGTTATAACACACTTTTATGAGCTTTAATATTAATAAATATCCACTTATCATAATTAATTCTAATCTAGATCAAAATATTTAAATTGATGGAATTATGTGATTTTAATAAATAAATTTACTTATTTTGAAGGTACAAGAGGGCGGCGATGGCAAGAACTCCACAAGTCTGCACAATAATGGGCCAAAGTCCATTACAAAAAGAAAAAAAGTACAAAAGGGCCAAAGGCCCATGGGCTTGTTTAAAATAAAATAAAAAAAGAGAAAAAAAAGAGAAAACAAAAAAAGAAAGCAGTTGGCTTATTATAGATATATATATATATATAAGATATCATATAAATAATATCATATATATATATATTGCATGCTGCGGTAGGAACGGCCAGCTCCCGGCGGGTCAACGCGAAGGGCTTCTCACGCGGACGTGGCTTCGGCGGAGGCAGGCTTCAACAGCAACACGCTGCAGGCACGACAGTGCACACATGGCAGATGCGAGCGCGGGTGGTCAACGTTGGCGGCCTGGCTTCTTCGGGGGCATGCGAGCGCGGGTGGTCGGTAGCGCAAGGCACGGGCGACGTGGCCTTCGGCGGGTGCAGGCGCGTCAACGTGCACGGGGGACGATGGCAAGGGATTCTCGCGGGCGAAGGCAGGGTCAGCAAAGTGGGCGGCCGACGTGGCAGGCGCAGCACGCGGGCACGGTCGACACTGCATGGCGGGCAAGTCTTCACGTGGCTACTTCCTTCACACAACTTCTTCAAAGTGGGCAGAAAGAGGCTTGGATTTTCAACAAAAATTGTAATGAAATGTCAAAGCGTTCATATAGCAAAGCGGTTAAGTTTTAGCCCTATAAAATAGGCTCCTATTGTGATGTGGGAGAGAGTTCTTTTTGGCTTTAGGGAGGGTTACGTAGAGTTTGTTTGGGGAGTTTTTGATGTGTAATTTGTGGGTTTTGTTATTGTTGTTATTATTTTTGAGAACTTAGCTTGGCTTAGCCTGTCTTAGATCCTTTCTTACATACTTTTATGTTCTTAATTTCAATTTCTTATCTTCATGAAACTTCTTCAATTTTCAATGCTCTACATTTTCGCTTCCTACGACTTCCTCAGAATCTTTCCCGTTTTTAAGGTATTTCTCATTTTTCCACTTGTTGTCCTGGCATGTTACTGTTCATCCGAGATGCTAGTATCTGTTCTTCCTCCGTTTCAAAGTCCTTCCACTCTTCTTTTCTTTCTGAGTTCTTCATAAAAGGTTTTCCCCTCTCTTACATATTCATTTTCTTCTTCAACCACTTTCTCTAATTCTTTCTCATTTTTAAGTTATAATCAATTTTTTACATTTTAGTTTTTGGCATAGTCACTATTCACCCGCACAGACCACTTCTCTTCTCCACCAGTTTTCACCGCCTTCTAGTCTTTTTCTCTCTTTACATTCTTCATGAAACTTCTTCTTCTTCCTCCGATCTTTAACTTTTGTTTCTTCCGCTTCTTCTACTTCTTCTCAGTTTTAAAGTTATTTCTCTTCTTAACTCTCTCTAGTTTCAATTTAATTTTCCCTATATTTTTCTTCCATCTATCTCCATCTCTTCAAATTCTTCACGCATCCCTATGACGGAGTTGCTTCTCTCGGTCCTCTCACGGCGGCATTCTACACCAAAGCGGGGCGGCGATCAAAGGCTCGGCACAGCGTGGACGGCGTCACTCTTCTGATTCCTCGGCTTATTTCTTCCCGTGTTCTTTTAATTTCAAGTTGTACATTTGATTTTTATAGTTATAATTTTTATTTCCTTAGCAATAAAAATTCATGTTGACAATCTATCTCTTCCAAATTTCTTTTTTCAACCCCTCTCAATTTCTTTAGTTAAATTTATTTCCTATGCATGTTAATTTTCTATTTTTGTACAAACGCACTCCAAATAAATGATTCGATTTCAAATATAATAATTTTCAATCTCATGCTTAATTGAAAATATTTCCACCTCGTGGGATCGACCCGCTATTCACCACTTTACTCGTATTTTTAAATCTATTTGAGTGAGTGAGTGCAGTTATATAAATTTTGAAATCGTGTGTGGCACGGCATTTTTAAACGACGGGTGCCGAGCACATCACTACCTGGTAAAGGCGGTCCAGACCAGACCGCCACCTTGTTCCGTAAACGGAAGGTGTTGAACCCCGAAAATTTAGATTTTTATCCACACAAATCACCAAGGATTGATGTGATCTGGCATGGGAACTTCCCTAAGGACTCTTATGGATCGATTCTAACCCCAATAAGTACTCCTAGTCGATCTCAACCTTAGCCCCAGGCCATTCCCTATAAATAGGTCACAAATCCATCCTGCGTGAACCCTAATTTTAGATCGCGTGGTACGAATGTATAGTATCCTTGTCTTTAGTTCTTCCTTTAGAAGTTTTCATTACTATTAGTATCTTCTAACACTATGCAAATTTTCGTGTTAGGAGGTCAAGCGTCTAAGGAGTCAGAGCGTCTAGAAGTCACCGTTTCTACGCAGGACGCGTAGGAACCAGCACTCTCTTCCGACGAGAAATTCTCTGAGTAAGAGCAATCCCAGAGGTAGGCTATCTCATGATTGGCTTAAACATCAAGCTGGGAACAAAATCCTTCTATTATCTCGTGATTTCATGCACTATACACGTAGTATTTAACGTTTTTCTATGACTGCGCACTCATATCTTTCATTGCATGCCATCCCTGCACTGCAAACAAAAGATAAGAACTTTGACCTACTCATGCCTTTTTCATGCCATAAACTCATCCTAACCATGATACCCTGTCTTATCTTTCTGTTATACATGATTTTCATGCATTTATTGCCCTAGAATAGGCTCTGCACGCTGGACTTAGCTTCTGTCTGCAACTGATAGAAGGCGGTCTTACAGTGACCACTACTTGAAAGTGGCGGTCTTCGACCGATCGCTATATGGTTTTTGTCACCAGGATAAACCTTGTACGATCCCTATTACATCTGATAGTAGTCATGTTATAAGTTTATGTTATTTCGTTATATTCATGGTTTCTGTCATATCATGATTCATGTTGGCATGTTTTAAAGTCTATTTTCATATATGTCCTTTCATGCCAAATCTCTATAGTTTTGTATTTAAGGATTTTTCATGTAAGTTCCTACACATCGAATTGTGTTCGGCACGTTCCCTTATCACCTTATTTCTATTTTATTAGTTCACATATAGCTCGTACTCCGGTACGACGCTCTTAGATCACTTGCACTTGATAGGAACATCTCTTGGACTTAAGAGCCTCTCCGTCGGATATTCCTTCTGTCAGACTTGGTGATCTTGTTTCAAAGCCTCCGTAAGACTCCACGAGCCTGGGATTCTCACTAAGACGCCGAGCTGGTTGTACCATAAAAATCCAACAGTCTAGAAAGCACTTCATGAACCTTGCGTTTTCTGTGGACTGACTTGAATGCAGCCATCAGCTGACCACTACCTTCTCATAGCTGCCTTGGCACGACCGCTTTCTTCCAGTTTCTTCATTATGTCGACATGTTCCTTGTTCTGCGTCGACTCCACCTGATAGCGGTCTGGACTTGACCGCTACCTTAATAAAATGGTCTTGACTCGACCGTTACCTCGAGAAAATGGTCCCCCGGAGACCGCTTTCTGTCAACTTGCTGTCCAACCTGTGTTTGACCCAAGGGTTGATTATACTTTGTTCTCAGGTGATCTTTTGATTATCTGGAGTCCAACACCTTATTCAATAAGTTATTAATGAGCTATGAAACTATGAAAATGTACCGTTATGCTGTCGGAATTTCTCTGTTGTATAATGTCCAATTAATTCATCCTTGATCTCATGATTTCATTTTGGTACGTTCTTACCTTGGTTTTGTTATCGTGAAGACTATTGTTTGAACTTGACATTATTGGCCCACTTTATTTCTCATGGAAGTAGCTTGATTTATAACTTGAAGATGCAAGAGCGGGGACGGACAGTGTACAAGGGCTCCACGCTAGCCCCCTCGGCAGATGGTTGGAAACATGCTATAAACTATGGGGTATGATGAACACTAGCGTTGCATTGTGTTGGGAGTACTTTTTTTATATACGGGTGAAATCCACGAGACAATCTTATGAAATTACATGCTTGCTTGTTACATGACTTTCTAGTGCATAGCCTTTTAAGGTTGTGAAAAGTACATTCTCGACACATGCTAGTACATTCTTATTATTAAAAGGCCACATTATATTCTTGGTTGATCATACTTTCTTATTCACTTAAATTCTCATATATCTATAGTCGATATCTTGTTAATTATGGTTACTTTGATTCTATTCGCAAGTTTTATCACATTTTCCTTTATCTTACCTTCTAGAGTAAAAATGTTAATTACTTTAACATTGACATCCTGCTGATACAAAGATACCTACTAGGCGAGTGCACTCATTCCCTACTTTTTCAATCTTTTCAAAAAATACTAGAGGGTTGGGATCAGACTACTCAAGTGACGGTTCCGAGAGCGATTAAAGTTCGAGAGAAGACTTAAAAGTGTCATGAGTCTGGTTATGTTAGTTAAAGTCATGTCTATGTAATTTTTCTTTTATTGAGTCTAGTGAATTATTATGTTGAAAGGAGTCAAGAGTCATTGTGAACTTTGGTTATTTGATTAATAAAGTTGAAATTTGAGTATGTTACCTTGTGCATTCATTCTTCTATGTATGGATGTTATAGCGCTCTGATTGTCTTGCTAGCTTGAGGCTTATTTACCGGTTGTTCACGTTCCTGACTTAATTTTGCTACATATCTCGGGACGTGACACCTTTTGTGAGAAGGATCTGTCAGATAGCAGATTTGGGAAAAGTCACTTTTCATAGGTGTCCTTCCTAATGCGGTCAACCAATCAGATTTAGTCCCTGAATAGTTCCTTGGATAGAGGACCATCCTTTCTGTCCTAAGCCAATGAGAAAGTAGAACTGGAAAAGGTCTTTAGCCAAGAACCTTATTTTATTTCTGACCAATCAAATGCAGATCAGAAGGAGGGAAAACGTTCTACTATCTCTACTATAAAAAGGATTCGACAGAAATACAGATATGAAAATAGATTCTGTCTATGCTATCAAGTATACTTGGGCCAATCAGAAAACGGCTTTGGAAAAGGTTTGTTTCAAAGAACCTTAGTTTTAATTTTGACTAGTCAGATTGCAAGCTTTTGGAGGGAAACCCTTTTGCCCATTTCCTCTATAAATCTGAAGCTCCCTGCATGAAGAACTCGCTGCTGCTCCCTAGAGAGAACCTGTGCGGGAAAAGAGTTAGAGAGAGCCTGAGCATTGAGAAGAAAAATCTGAGAGAGAGAAAAGAAGAAGGAAGGAGCAGCCCAGCACTTGGTCCGACTTAGCCCAATGTTGTGAAGAAAGAAAAAGAGAGTGGAGATCTGAAAAGAGGGAAAAGTAAACCTTCCTCCCCAAGTTCGTGAGTGGATACCAGGCAGAGAAGCAGACTAGCCATGATCTGAGTTCAGATCACCATTACAGCTTCATGAACTTGTTCTGAAGCTACATTTATTTTTCCTTATTCCATTTTTTGTGTTTTCCTTTTGAAACTCTGATTTCTGTGTGTTGTGCTACATTGACAACAGTGTGTTTTTGGTGCTCTGTTTAGAGATCGGAGTGTTTTTCTGGCTACTGTCCAGCCGTGTGCATTGGTGGGGCTTGTCCCCGTAGTTTTGCTACATCTGTGCAGCGTGTCTTTGTTTTCTTCCTTTGGGGTTTATCCCCGTGTGAAGCTGTGAATTAGCTGGACGTTGTGACTCAGCGACGAGGACCGTGTCCTCATGTGGAAGCTGTGAATTAGCGGTGAAGCTGTTAGTCTGTGGTGTTCAAGCTATTAGTCAGCGTGAAGCTTCACCGGGTTTTTGTGAGGGGTGGATGTAGGTTTGAGGGTTTACAGACTGAACCACCTTAAAAATCCCTGTGCAGTGGGTTGTGGTTTGTGTGATTGATCCTTCTCTCTCATCCCCATTCACAGGATGGTGTGCTGATTGGCATGTTTGTTGTCTTAGTTATTTAAGCTACTAGCGCACTCAGCATTGTGATCACACACATCCAAGTGTTTGATATATCGCCGCTCAAAGGTGCAGCTGACCATTATGTTTGCTGATATTTCAGTTTGTATCATCAAACCAATTAGCTCTGAACTGTTATTAATCTGATACCTAGCGAAGCTAAGTTTTCTTGTTAAATCTGCTGTGCGATTTGAGTAGAGTATCATAACAGTTCGGTTCAGCATACTTTGTTAGGGAACATTCGTGTTCCTTGCTCTGCTTTTTATTAAGTGATCAGATTAGTTTTAAAACGGGCATTATCTCTGAAAGGATCTATTCACCCCCCCTCTAGATCCTATTGACATACCCAACAATTGGTATCAGAGCGGGTTTCCCAAAGTGTGATCCACCGACCTAGGGAGATCCGATGGGAACGTCTCTCGTAGCTTTGCAACCGAGGGTCACTCCATCAACCGACCCCCATTCTTTGACGGGGAAAATTTTACATATTAGAAAAATCGGATGGATGTTTCTCTTCGTGCCCAAGACCATTTAATCTGGCGGGTAGTCAGTCAGGGTCCTTTTGAACTGCCTGAAGACGAGGATGCCTGGACTACTGACCAGATCAAGATGTCCATTATTAACTGGAGCGCGATGAACGTTATGCAATGCACTGTCCATCCTACATAGTACTCTAGAGTGTCGACTGGCAAGTTGGCAAAAGAAATGTGGGATCGGCTTTACCTGATCTATGAAGGAACGTCTGAGGTAGGGGCCACCAAGGCCAACATGTTAATATTTGATTATGAAATATTCAAAATGAGACCTGACGAGTCTATTTCTGAAATGTATGCTAGACTTACCCAACTAACAAACTGTCTAAAATCCTTGGGTAAAGAATATTCTGACAATGAACTTGTCATAAAAATTCTTAGATCTCTCACTCTAGCATGGCACACTAAGGCCACCATGATTGAAGACTCGAAAGATATGTCGGTTATGACTGTTGATTTGTTGATAGGTTCGCTCATGACATATGAGCTCAACCTGAGAAGGAACGAGGAATATCATAAGAAAAAGAAGTCAGTGGCTCTCAAAGTCTCTGAGAGCACTGATGAGTCTGATGAAGATGTTTGTCAAGAAGGAAGCCTCAGTGATCATGCTCTGCTCACAAGGAAGTTTAAGAAATTCTTAAGGTAAGGTAAATTCCAGAAGAAGAAATGGTTGCCACAGGTAAACAAAGATTCTTGTCTTAAACCTGAACAGACTAAAAAATCTGATAAGTTGATTTGCTACCAATGCAGGGAATTAGGGAATGTTCGTGGAGAATGCCCAGAATTGCTAATAAAAGCTACCAAGGCCAAAGGAAAGAAGCCTAAAGCCATAATGTGCACTTGGAGCGATGATGAAGAAGAAGAGGCAAGCACTTCAAACAAAGAAGAAGAAGAGAAAATTTATCTTATGGCAAATAAAGAAAATGATGATTTTAATACGTAAAAACTGTGGAAAGCACCTGCTAGAGGTGTTACTAATCCTCAAGGACCCAAGAAGTTTTGGGTACATATGTATGCAAAATAAGAATCTATTTTGCAGGTGTGCCTTCGGGATAAAAGGAATGAAATGCTCATCCTTTCAAGGAAGGCAAGGCACGCAAATAAAGCAAAATGGTTCTTACACTCTCCAAATAAAGTCTATGCAGTCAGGTTGGTTGTGAATTCCATTTTCTGAACTATTATTTTGAGAGTTGTTTTAATTTACTCCTTGTGTTGATTGTGTAACACATGTCAGCATGCATAGTTAGAGTGTCTGCATTTGCACTGTAGATATTACATACGTTGTTTATGGTCACATGCATTTTAGATGCACATCATGCTGAATTTTCACAATCTATTTTCATGTCAGTACACTGCATACTTCACGTCATGCTGAATTTGCTATGGTTTGATGATGTCAAATCTTGCTTGAAAGAATGGCCAAGAAAAGGCTTTGCACTTGCTGAATTGATGCTTCTATTTTGAGATGGGTAAGTTGACCCTCCTGACTAACCATGTCGACTCAATGCATGTCTTTACTCTTGGTTTGATATACTATTGCTAAAACCTGCATGCATATTAATGTGATGATTTAAATTCTGAAAATTCAAATATTCCTGCAATGATTTCCTAAGCTGAACTGTTTGAAATAAACTACCATGACCCTAAGTCGCATAGTTTAGGATGTTAAAAATGTCATGTGAAAGAGTTGATATATGTTAACATGTCTTTTGCCCATTCATCCCTGATTAAGTATGTTTTCATAATAGTCCACAAAGTTATGAAAAAGCTTCATGTTGGTATCAGACACACATAAACTCATGTGCTTTACTGCATGTAGTGTCATATTGAGGGGAGTTCTCTTTACAATCTTTTTAAACCCTTCAATGCACTACATTGTTATCATTGCGTGACTTCATGGTATATAAAATGGTGACACGAGGAAGGACATGTCACTCCTCTCTGAAAACTATCACTATGCGTGAGATGATCTTCGGATCAAATTTTTCGCCTGGTACCATGAGTCAATGCTCATATATGTCATAGGGTGCACAACTACTTCACTAAGGCTTTTTATAACTTCATTCACATATTTAGGGTGAGCCAGCATTGAAGTTCAGTCTGCACATTTGCACAATGTCTTTTCTAAATTTTTAGCATCATCATTTGAGCATCTGATTTGATTGCATTCTCTCAGGGGTAGTTTGATTTGCTTTGACAAAATTACTCATTGTTCAAATTTGTGTGCATCCCATGCATGCTTCTTGAATGAGATAGATCAATTTAGAGAGGAGTCTCAACTTTTGAACGACTTTCAAAGCATGTTTGGATCTATGCAAATATCAATTCAATTGTCATGATTTATATTAATTTTTTTTGTTTTTTTGCGGGATGGTTTTGGAATCTGGCAAGACCTCTGCTATCTGTATTTAAAACTCATTCTAGCTGATGAATACGTCGAGCTGTCATCTCCAATGTGTCGACTTGGCTTGCTGCTTGTCTTACACACCCGTTGTCATTTGCCACACCCGATATCATGATACATTAGTTCGTGTGGGTGTATTTCCTAAAATGTTCATCATTCTCTCTATTCCCTTTTGCAACATACTTAAGTCATTCATTGAGAAGAAAATTTCATTTTCCGCAAACTACACTCTATGCACAAATCAGTTTTCTGCCTCATGCTGATAATTTGATGATTTTCATCTTGGCTCTAATACTCCATAAGATCTGATTTCTTTTGGAACTCCTGAAAATCTGCCACATGTTCCCAATTGCTTGAACATCCTTAGAACATCATCTACTTGCTCAATCTCTGGCTGCTTGCTTCTTATTTCCTTGAATGATCTTGAATTCTTGTGAATTTTTTGATCTGTTACAAAGTTCATTTATCAGAGTACATCTTAAAAATGAATCTTCTTTTATGGTGCTCTGTGATTGCCTAGGATATAAAAATTATTGGTTTAAGTTTAATGAGTTCATGAGCTTAAAGCTAAATGTCTTGCAAATGACTGTATTCATCTTTAATGGACCTAAACCAGTCTTTGCATGTTGTGTCCTACTATGCCTTCTTAAATCTGAAAGTTTCTTTTAAGTACAAAGGCATTTTGTTTGAGGAACTTCATTTCAGTATTGTTTTTAAACATCCTAATAATCTAAAAATTTCTTAAAGGGCTGCACATAATAAAAAGTAATGACTTCAGTCACACCGAGTAACTGGGGATACTGGCGTCTGATAAACGTGTATCCTCACATACAAAGGTGAGCACTAAAGGTCATTGACCTAAGGCAGAGCAATGGCAAAAGGTTCATTGAGAAACCAAGTCCTTCACCAATGAAGTGGAGTGGACAAAGTCATGAAGTGACTTGCTACCTCTACTCTAAATGAAGCAGAATAGTGAGCTACATTGAGTAACTGGTGATGCTGACGTCTGATCAACGTGCATCCTCATGTCAAAAGGTGCATGCTACACTTGAATGCTCTCATAAAATGAAAAGTAAAAATGGAAAAATCTGGAAATGGGCAGCACCCCATTGAAAAAGTCAGAAATCTCGGAAGGTGTTTAACCTCAATACTAATTGAAGCTACTCTAAACCAATGGAATTGAATGAGTAAGGTGAAGGGAGGTTAAATAGTATCCCAATATATAATATTGGTTTATTTCTATTAAATCTGAATGCAAAAATTTTCAATATTCCAAATTGATAAAATCAGAGTTCATTAGCCTTAAACCAATCAGAAAAATAAGGGTTCTATCATTTGTATATCCATAACAGAAGACTCTGAAAAATCAATCACTCTGCATTTATGAGCATTGTCTCAGACTAAAAACACTCTACCCTAACTATTCTTGGTATTGTCACTTCTACCATTTCTGAACAATTTGCAATCTGTTAACTCTTGGTATGACAAATATGCAATTCTTTATTAAAATCTACATCACAACTACCACTTTTCTTAATGCAATGTTGTTCCTCATGCTATGTTTGACCTGACTTGATCATGTCTTTTTTGAAGCAAGTCCTCATGCTCACAGTTTTTCAATGGCTTCAATCATGACGCTTTTGGCCTTGATAACTGCTATACTCTGCTACCCTCAAGCTTCTCTCGCTAATTTCATCTCCACTTTGCCCATCTCTTGATGTCTCTTCATGAATGTTCCATATACTCTCTGTATCACTTCTATTTTGATGATGTCATAGGGGGAGAGAATATATGAGTCATTATTTAATTGGTTCGTTAATTATCAAAAGGGGGAAGATTTTATTGGGGAGAGTTCTTAATTGAATCAAGGGGGAAAAACTTGCAAAGGGGGAACTTTTGTTTATAACTGACTGAGTGCTTACTGATTCACGATTGATCATAGTTGAACTTAAGTTGCCTTAATGACTCAGCTGTCATCATCAAAAAGGGGGAGAATGTTATGCATGCATAGTTCATGCATGGTTTTGGTTTTGATGATGCCCAACTATGATTCCTTGTAATATTGATATTGGTCAAACTATGATTCAATGTGTATATTGATGATCTTTCATGATGCCATATTCCTTATGCTATGTCCTTCATGAAATATTCTTATGTGCAAAGATTTCATTTCATGAAGCTTCATGTTTAAATTATTGACTCATGATGAGATTTTTATTGATCCTTAAACTCCGATATTCATAGCATTTTCAATGACTTTTATTCCCCTAATGATGTGAGTAATTAAGTATTTTGAAAGATGATAGATGAGAAAAGGCCTTGACAAAAGAAAGAGAAAAACCAAATCAAACAAGGCTGCGTCGACGCAAGACCTTTCATTGTGTCGACACCAGCAACCGTTAGTGGTGCGGACACCAGAGCTCCTGAGCGGCACGACTCAGTGGACCGACACTACAAGACACGCAGTACCACTCGAGCTACGCCAGCATCTCTTTAGCTTGGAGACAATCTGGAGTCTCCATCTTGAGCCCTAGTATTTTTAGTATTTATTTGGAGTGTAATTGGTGTGTAATTGTATTTTCTTGGGTTATTTTTGAGTCAAGTGAGTGTTAGTTGGGCTATTGGTGTCAATGTAATTCAATAAGGCCCATTAGGGGGTTTGTTTTGAATTGGGATTTCTAGTTTAAAAGTCCTTTTGGGTTGGTCCATGGATCATGGTCCACTTGCACCAAGGTAAGCAAGTCCAATTTGTACTATTAAAGAGGGCGCCCCCTTTCTTTAGGAATTATTCAATTGATTTGACCATGGGAGAAGAAATGAGAATGTTCAATTCCCTAAGTATCCCTCCCTAACCCTAGATCTGAGGGTTTATCTAGGGTTTACCTCCATATAAATACTCTCTTGTACATTTTTTAATGAATGAATGAATCATTTTGTACAAAAATAGCCAAGGGCGCCCCTCTCTCCTTCCCTCCTTGCAGCTGAGAAGGCTGCTCCTCCAAGGTGTGAAGCCCCTCCTATTAGGTTCCCCTCTGAGTGAGAAGCTCTACCGTGCTGCCGCCGCCACCACTGAGCCGCCATCACACCACCATCGCCTCGCCGTCGCCCAATCTGTCCACTACAGGACAGCAGCTCAGAGTTTGCTTCAGATTCCCAATCTGCCCATCAAATCGCCACCCAACTTTGAGGGTAAGCTCCCCACATTGTCCCCCCTCTCCAGAAAAGTTCCCATGCCCCCGATCGCCCGTTTGCACCCCGATCCATCACCGTTTCCCTGATCTACACAATTCTTTCTCTGTGTAGATCGACAAACCAACAACCCACCTCATCCCATTTTTCACCTTTACCCCTTTTAGATAGGGCTTAAATTTGGTATGGGATTTCTTTCCATCTAACCCCATCTCCAAGAATTTTTCCACGATTTTTAGAACATGTTCACCCCTCTGTAAAAATCATTGTTCAGATCGGATTCGGTTCTGTCTCTGCAGCCCAGATCCGACCTTCCCCTACATTAAAATCCTCCTCACCCCCAAAACCACCTCTGATCGGCCTCTAAGTTTTTGGGCTTGATCAATACTTTCCCAACTATCTTCCACAGCCACCCCGGCTTCCAGATCCAACGTTTTCCCCTTGTTCCACCGTCGTCTTCCGGCGACTTGTGTTCTGTCCAGTCTGTTCTGGGTCAGGGAACCCACCTATTCAAATTTCCTCCACGGAAAATACATCAATAAAAAAATTCCTATAAAACTAAAGGTTAATAGATCTTCAAGAGAGCGTTGCAACGGCGCCAGTCTCACCTCGATCCGACATTGAATCTGGTCGCAACAAGTGTTTTCGCTCCGTCGAGCAGTTTTGAATTTGCAGAATTTTTTCGGGGCAACAAATAACAACGGCCAACAAGTTGGGGCGCCTTTCCTTCCAAAAGGTGATCCAGTGCAATCCCCTCCAAGGGGTGGTTCCCCCAGAAGTCCTCTTCACAACGGGACCATCCCAACCTGATCAACCTCCCGAACGGAGTGTGGTACTCCAGATCGTCAGTACGCGTCGTCCTGCCTGCATCGATTAGCAATACGTTGGCATCGTCGAAGCTGCCCAAAACACTGCCCATCAAACCAAGCTCGATACTCCCGGGTCCCACGTGTTACGTATTACCTCTCTGCGTCGAGTGAGTATAACTTCTGTAATCGTTGGTAATTATTTGTACCGGGAGTACAGGTCTTGGACGGGGTTGTCTTCCCCACGCCGGGAGCGTGGAGGTATCGATCTTTATCTCCCTCGGCATTTACTTATTTTGTATGTGTTTGTATGCCGCTGCTGGTGCGTGATAGGATTCTAGCTCGATATATTTTTTGATCACCGCTGCGAGTGAGAGAGAGTGTGTGACTCGTCCCGTGACTCGATCCGAGCACGAGAGTGAGTTTGACCACCCTTAACTCTATCGGTATATCAACCGCGCAAATCCCAACATTTCCCTCGCTTGGGACGAATCGTGAGCTTGTACTTCTTGTTGAGGGCATATTCTCCTCTTCTGGAGCTCCTTAGTGTCGAGTCAAGGTGGCTCCATTATGCGCGACATTGTTGGTCTTTTCGATCCAAAATGAGTCGAGTTGACATCTACAGTCGAAGGTTGTATTGTCTGGTCGAGTCGCATTCGTCCCACATCAAATTGGTATCAAAGCATGGTTTAAGTCTAGGGTAGTCTTGTCCTAGGTGTTGCATTCCATTCCCGTATCCGGTATATTAAAAGGTGTTACTGTAAAGATAGGTTACGCCTATTGGGAAGGTAGGATCCTTGCGTGAGTGGATCTTTGGATCAATATTAGAGAGGGGGATTTCTGTTGCCCATCTAAGAGCAACCAAACTAGGTCCATCAGGATCAAACGAGGCTCAGCTCATCCAAGTGACAGCCCCATAGGGCCCACTTAGGCTAAAAAGCCCAATAAGATTACTCGGGATCTCATCCTTCCTCGGCGGCCCTTTGGCTCGGAAGGCCCGAGCGTCGGTCAGAACGTAGGAAGACCCATGCCTGAGTTATCCCCTCATCGGGATAGAGGCAAGCGCTCAGCGCCCACTCCGACCTATCTTCATCCGAGCTATACCTATCGCCCGGATAGGGTTGGTACCTTTTATGCTCAGACCGACCGACGATTGCTTATCCACGCTGCCGTTGAGAGCCCTTTATGAGCAGGAGTTTATGAGGATATGATGGAGGCATCATCCGTGACTCCCTTTGGCTCGGGTCTTCCTCACCCTCCGGCGTCATTTGAGTTCGGCCTCTCTCTATAAAGGCCCAATTATCTTTTTTGTGCTTTCTATTTGAGTCATTTGATGTAATTTTCATTTTTACTTGAGTCATGTCCCTAGGTCTTGTGTTTATTTTCTAAGTTTGAGTGTCATTAGGTTGCTTAGTTAGCTATTGGGCCCAATTCATTGGGCTTGGCCCAAGAGCACCCCCTACCCCCTCGGTTATTTGTCATTGAGTCTTTTGTCAGGGTCTTATTGTAAAATGTGGGTTGCCTATATATAGGGCCCCATTCCCTTCATTTTGAACTAATGAATCAATGCAAAATTTCCAATTGAGAGTTCAAATTTAGTTATAGTGGTGTGATTCCAATAGTGGGTGAGAAACCCTAGGGGAGAGATTCCCCACCCCACCCAACCTTCTATCTCTTACCCTTTCTCTCTCCTTAGTTCGCCCCCCTCCCTCTCTCCACAACTTCCCAACCACCTCCACCCTCCCACCTACCCCATTAAGGCCCCTCCGATCCACTTCCCACCACCCTCTTTACTCCACCCCCTAGTTCCAAGAGAGAACCCCCCAATCCCCACTCCACCCTCCAACCCCCAACCACCCTACCTCTTTCCAACACACTTTTCCTTCTTCCCCATGCAACCCTCCACCTCCCAAGACCCATTTGAATTTGAAATCCCTTCCCTCCATAGCTTTGGCCGCCCCTCTCCCCTTCCCTTAGGCTAGGTTCGCCCCCCTCCTTCCCTCCACCCTCCACCATCCACTTCACCCTCCACCCTCCTCTCACCCTCCTCTTTGGCTGAACCAGCACAAACCCTTGCGCCCTCCCCCTTCACCAGCCCTTCCACCACCCCTAAACACCCTCCACAACTCCCCCACAATCCCCAGCCACCCCTCATCCACCTCCCCTTCACCACATGCCTCTTTCTCCTTCTTATTTCTTAGCCATTGGAAGTTGTATCTAGGTTGCAACTTGCAGTCCAGAGGTTGCAGGTGAACCAGCAGCTTGCAGCAGCCACCACGACCACCTCCCTCCGAATCTGAAGACCCAAGAGACATCCACGGAAGCGTCTACTGGTCTTCTTCGCAACGGCGGTGGTTTCATCCCCATCCGAGCTCCGTGCTGCCCGGGAGATCCGTTCTCCTACAACTACGCAAAGCTGCCCCTGCTGAGCACCTGAACCGGAGTAGAAGCTTTACCACGATGAACCTTGGAGGAATCAGGCCAAGAGTTCTTCTGAAAAGTTGTTCTTCGTCCTGTATACTTTTAGAATCAAGAAGCAGAACTTCGATCGACGTCTGTGAGCCAGAGTTATCAATTTTCTCCCTCGGGTACGCGGTTCTTCTTCCCACGGTATGCACCATCCTTTCATCATTGTTCAGAGTCCACTGGTCTTCTCCGGCATCCTTTGGCTTCCCCGTTAGTTCTTCTGCGAAGAGGACTTGTCCACGGTTCCAAAAACTCCAGCGGTACTTGATTCTGAGTTCGGGAGCTGTCGGGGCATCCTCTTCTTCCAGCTGTTGGAAACCTGAAGCTGCCAGTCAGAGAATCTGCCACCCTGTTCGATCCTCCACCCAGACCAGTATCGACGCCAGAAGAAATCAAAAAAATTCTGAGGCATTCCAGTTCCAGTTATAAAGAGTTCTCTAGTGGTCCCGACTTCAGCAAAATTCCCGATCAAGTTCTGCGACCTCAACTCTGTCTGTCTGTCTCCTATCACAGAGAGTAGGCAGATTCAGCTTCGCCACCTTTTCATTACTTTTAGTCCAAGTGCCCCTCCCCGCTTGGCCGGATGAAGGCCCCTCCCTGTGTGGAGGTAGTTTTAGTTGTAATACCACTTAACCCCCACCCCAAGGTCCCCCTCCTGCGAGAGGTGTAGTATTGTAATCATTTGAGTAGGTCAAGCTACCCCGACGCGGCGTGTGGGGATCCACTCGCCTCCCCGCTCGCCCTCATCTCCGAGCGGGACCGGTTTCTTCAAACCGATCGAGTAAGTGCTCAAACCTAACTCCAATTTAGTGCTTGCCATTCAATATTAGTTCTTAGTTCCGCTGGCCGTGAGGGTGAGAGCTCGATCCTCAAGCCCCGTTGCCTTGAGTGATCATCGTGGGGAAGAGTGTAACCGGTGCCTTTGGCACTTTGTCGGCCCCATTGAATTGGGCCTCCACATCCTTTGGGAATCAAATCTTAGCCTTGTTGGCCCTCTACCAGCAAGGGCCCAACCCTCACATCCTCCACTTGGCATCGCCAAGTCACCCCGGGCTTGGGTGAGCGACGGGAAAGCGGTGGCCCAAATCGGTCCATTTGAATGCGAATGTGCTTGCTTGCTTAAGTCCAAGGGTGTGTCACATCAATTGGTATCAGAGCAAGTCATTGACTTGTCTCTATCAAGTCTAAGTCCTAGGATCTTTGCATTGTGTGTCCAACATCATTTTCACCTTATCTTGCATGTCCACCCGTAGTGGTGCCATTTACCAACCCGATCCTTCATCTTTGGTTCCACCCATGGATCCCAATCCTCAACTCAATCAAGGTGCCCCTAGGGAGGAACCCCAATGCCAAATGAATCGGGTAGATGCTGCCCTTGCAAACATTCTAGCCCAACTTGAGTCCCTTTCCACTCGACTTACTCGGCTAGAAGAGCATGAGTTCCACCCAAGGAACCATGAACCAAGAGTCCACCTTCCACATGATGAACCTCATAGGGAAGATATCCACCCAAGGGATCATGAACCAAGAGTCCACCCTCCACATGTTGAACCTCATAGGGAAGAAATCCACCCAAGGAATCATGAACCAAGAATCCACCTTCCACATGTTGAACCTCATAGAGAAGATATCCACCCAAGGAATCACGAACCAAGAGTCCACCTTCCACATGGTGAACCTCATAGGGAAGATATCCACCCAAGGAATTATGAAAAAAGAGTCCACCCTCCATATGTTGAATTTCATAGAAATGAGTTCCACCCAAGGAACAATGACCCACGGGTCCACCCCCCACATGATGAGCCTCATAGGGATGTGTTCCACCCAAGGAACAATAGACCAAGAGCCCACCATCCATATGTTGAAAATAATGGGGAGGGCTTTGATTTTGACCCCTACCATGACCATGAGAGGCCTCGCCACCATCACATTCATGAAAGGCGTCCACGGGACGATCCGGATGACCCTCTCTTAAGGTTGATCAAGGTAGAGGCCCCAAACTTTGATGGTTCCCATGAACCAAGTGTCTACTTAGAATGGGAGACCGCCATGAACTAATACTTTGAATGGTACCCCATGTCCGACCAAAGGAGAGTAATATTGGCCAAAATGCATCTCACCAAATTGGCCAAAACTTATTGGCTAAACCAAGAGGGATTAAGAGGGATTAGGCGGCTAGAACCTATTGACACTTGGGAAGGCATGAAGAACCAACTTAGGAATAAATACCTACCCCAATCCTACCACCAAATGCTCTTAGATGAATGGCAAAGCCTTACCCAAGAAGGGAAGACTGTGGTTGAATACATTGAAAAATTTGACTCCTATCTTTTGAAGTGTGGAGTCCATGAGGACCCGGCCGTTACCTTGTCCCGCTTTAGGAATGGGCTCCAAAGCCACATCAAGAGAGAGCTCTTCATGAGAGATGTTCACAACCTTGAGCTAGCCTACCAAATAGCTAGGGATGTTGAGAGATTTTCTAGGATCCCTCGGTTTGCTACTCCCCGACCGGTCGATCCTAAAAATATGGGACCACGACCCATTCCGGTCACTCCCATGAAAGCCCTGGGTCCAAGTGGGAATACCCCATTAAGGCCTTACAACCCTCCTCCCACCATCACTCCAAACAAACCCACCCCTAGTCACCCTCCTCCACGGAGGGAAGACACTCCCAAAGGACCAAATGTAAGACCCACTCCGGGTAGCGGGCATCAACAATGCTATAGGTGCCATGGGTTTGGCCACTTTGCGGGGCAATGCCCATCTAAAGGGTTGTCTAGTTTGCTTATTGAGGAGGAAGATCCCCCACCCCAAAGAGAACTTGAGAGTGTTGTTGAGGACCATGAAGCCTCACTAGATTGGGAAGAAGAGTATGAGGCCCAATACCTTGAATCGGGTCTAGATCACACCACTCCATCTACCAACTCCCATCTAGGAGTGATTAGATGCACCCTCACCAAATCCCAAGAAGAGGATTGGCGTCGAACCTCAATCTTTCACACCTTTGTCAAGATAGGGAGCCATGTAAGAAAAGTGATCTTGGATAGTGGGAGTTGTGTCAATGCCGTATCCCTCGATACCATTAAGCTCCTTGGGCTTGCTATCACCCCCCACCCAAATCCATACCGGGTCTCATGGATCAACAACAACTCCATCCCGGTCAACACCCAATGTCTTGTGCCCCTCACCTTCTCTTCATATCATGGAAAAATATGGTGTGACTTCATCCCCATGGAAGTGGGAAGCATCCTACTAGGAAGACCTTGGCTTTATGATGTAGATGCCACCATCTTGGGTAGGACCAACACATGTACTTTTGAACATGAGGGTAAGACTATCCGTCTTAACCCCTCCCGACCACGTCCCATGCCCAAGAGGGACACTCTCCCTCAAGGACACCACCCCACCACCACACAAGTCTCGGGGAACTCCACCCCTCCAACCCCATCCCTCACCCAAACTCCCAAACAAAGTGGGACCTCGGGGTTGACCAAAGGTCTTCATCTCATCACTAGGAAAGAACTTGAAAAGGAGATAGTTCAAGGAGTACCACTATGTGCGGTGATCATTTGCCTAGGAGAGTCCACTCCCACCAATCCACATCCTATAGAGATCCAGCATCTCCTAGAAGAATTTCATGATGTATTCCCGACCGAGCTCCCGGACCAACTCCCTCCCATGCGTGATGTGCAACACGCAATTGATTTAGTTCCGGGAGCCACCCTCCCAAATCTTCCTCATTATCGCCTCAATCCCACGGAGCATGCCGAACTTCATAGGCAAATAGAGGAACTCATTA
Source organism: Amorphophallus konjac (assembly GCA_022559845.1). NCBI lineage: Eukaryota > Viridiplantae > Streptophyta > Magnoliopsida > Alismatales > Araceae > Amorphophallus > Amorphophallus konjac. The sequence goes on from CM040127.1 coordinate 131,027,503, forward strand.
GGAAGGGCTTCATCCGAATAAGCAAAAGTCCATGTGCCGTCCCGGCCCTTCTAACTCCCAAGAAGGATGGGTCTTGGCGGATGTGTGTGGATAGCCGGGCTATTAATAGGATCACCGTCAAGTATAGGTTCCCCATCCCTAGGCTTGATGACATGCTTGATATGCTAGCCGGAGCCACTATTTTCTCCAAAATTAACCTTAAGATTGGCTATCACCAAGTTAGGATAAGGCCCGGGGATGAGTGGAAAACGGCTTTCAAGACCAAAGATGGTCTCTTTGAATGGTTAGTCATGCCTTTTGGGCTTTCAAATGCCCCAAGTACTTTCATGCGTCTTATGACGGAAGTCCTTAGGCCTTTCATTGGGATCTTTCTAGTGGTCTACTTTGATGACATACTCATCTATAGTCAATCCCAAGAGGACCACCTTGATCACCTTAGGCAAGTTTGCACCATCCTCCGACAAGAGAGCCTATTTGCCAACTTAGGAAAGTGCCACTTCATGACCACATCCATCACCTTCCTAGGATTTGTGGTATCCACCAAGGGTGTCTCCATGGACCCCGACAAGGTCCAAGCTATTCTTGATTGGCCGGAACCCCACACCCTTCATGAGGTCCGGAGTTTCCATAGATTGGCAACATTCTATAGGAGGTTTATTCATGGATTTAGCACTATCACTGGCCCTATCACCGATTGTCTTAGGAAGGGGACTTTTGTGTGGACCAAATCAGCCTCTAAAGTCTTCCAAGAACTTAAGGATAAGTTGACCCAAGCCTCGGTCCTATGCCTACCCGATTTCTCTAAAGTCTTTGAAGTCACATGTGATGCATCCGGGATAGGAATAGGAGGGATTCTTAGCCAAGAGGGACACCCGGTAGCCTTCTTCAGTGAGAAGCTATGTGATGCTAGGACAAGATACTCCACTTATGACAAGGAGTTCTATGCCGTGGTTTAGTCCCTCCGACATTGGAGGCACTACTTGTTGCCCAAAGAATTTGTCATCTTTTCCGACCATGAGGCCCTCAAATACCTCAACTCCCAACAAAAGCTAAATGCCCGACATGCCCGATGGGTTGAGTTCATCCAATCCTACACTTTTGTCATCAAACACAAAGCCGGGAGTGAGAATCGAGTGGCGGATGCCCTTAGTAGGAAAGTTTCCTTGTTATCCACTATCCAAGTGGAAGTGACCGGATTTGATAGGGTCAAGGATGAGTACCCTAGCTGCCCCGACTTTGGGCACATCTATACCACCTTGACCACCCATTCTAGCAAGGAACATAAGGGATTTGTCTTAGAGGATGGGTTCCTCTTCAAGGGAGCAAAGCTTTGCATCCCACGGACCTCACTCCGTGACTTCTTGATTTGGGAATTACATGCGGGAGGGCTAGCTGGTCATTTTGGAGTCCACAAAACCATTGGTCTAGTTGAGGGACAGTTTTATTGGCCAAGTCTCAAGAGAGATGTAGGCAAGATAGTGGGTCAATGTCGAACATGTGCTTCGGCCAAACAGGTGAAGCAAAACACTGGCCTATATACCCCACTCCCCATCCCCGACCGTCCATGGCAAGACTTGAGCATGGACTTTGTGCTAGGATTACCCAAGACTCAAAGAAAGCATGACTCCATCTATGTGGTAGTTGATAGGTTTTCCAAAATGGCCCACTTCATCCCATGCTCCAAGACCTCCGATGCCTCCCATGTGGCCCGATTGTTCATTGATGAGGTTGTCCGTCTCCACGGGCTACCTAAGACCATAGTCTCCGATAGGGATGTCAAATTCACTAGCTACTTTTGAAAAACTCTTTGGCACATGATGGGTACCCTCCTCAAACTCTCAACGGCCTATCACCCCCAAACGGACGGCCAAACCGAAGTTGTCAATCGAAGTCCAGGGAACCTCCTTAGGTGCCTTGTTGAGGATCGTCCAGGAAATTGGGATCTCATTCTACCACAAGCTGAGTTTGCATATAACAACTCCATCAATAAGTCCATAGGGATGAGTCCATTTGAAGTCGTGCATGGGTACAAGCCAAGGAAACCCTCAGATCTCATTCCCCTTCCCCAGCATGCTAGAGTGTCTATTTCAGCTGAATCATTTGCCCAGCATATTAGAGAATTGCATGAAGAAATTCGCGAGCACATAAGCAAAAAGAATGAGGCTTATAAGAGGCGGACCGACTCTCATCGGCGTCACCAAGAATTCCATGAGGGTGACTTTGTGATGGTGAGGACGGAGAGGCTCTCCCCGGGAGCCATCTCCAAATTGAGGCCACATGGGGCTGGTCCCTTTCAGGTCCTGAGGCGCATTGGTGCAAATGCCTATGAGTTGGATCTCCCCGAGGAATATGGGGTAAGTCCCACATTCAATGTCACCGACCTAGTGCCATATAAGGGACCCACGGTGGTACCCAGTGAGGAGATTGAGCCTATTCCTTCCCTTGAGAGAGCACCCACCTGTGAGGAGAGACCACCAGCCAAGAGAGCCCAGCGTGAACGCATAGAACAAATATTGGATGAACAAGTCACTACCACTCGGAGCAAGGTATACGAGCGCTATCTCGTCAGGTGGAAGGATCGGCCTCCTTCGGAGGATTCATGGGTGAGTCGGGAGGATCTCCAGCAGTTGGATCCCGACCTTCTCGAGCAGTATCACAGCCGGATGGACCCCTACTCGATGGAGTCGAGCTCTTCGCAGCCCAGGGGATTTGATGGAGGCATCATCCGTGACTCCCTTTGGCTTGGGTCTTCCTCACACTCCGGCGTCATTTGAGTTCGGCCTCTCTCTATAAAGGCCCAATTATCCTTTTTGTGCTTTCTATTTGAGTCATTTGATGTAATTTTCATTTTTACTTGAGTCATGTCCCTAGGTCTTGTGTTTATTTTCCTAAGTTTGAGTGTCATTAGGTTGTTTAGTTAGCTATTGGGCCCAATTCATTGGGCTTGGCCCAAGAGCACCCCCTACCCCCTCGGTTATTTGTCATTGAGTCTTTTGTCAGGGTCTTATTGTAAAATGTGGGTTGCCTATATATAGGGCCCCATTCCCTTCATTTTGAACTAATGAATCAATGCAAAATTTTCAATTGAGAGTTCAAATTTAGTTATAGTGGTGTGATTCCAGTAGTGGGTGAGAAACCCTAGGGGATAGATTCCCCACCCCACCCAACCTTCTCTCTCTTACCCTTTCTCTCTCCTTAGTTCACCCCCCTCCCTCTCTCCACCACTTCCCAACCACCTCCACCCTCCCACCTACCCTATTAAGGCCCCTCCACTTCTCACCACCCTCTTTACTCCACACCCTAGTTCCAAGAGAGAACCCCCCAATCCCCACTCCACCCTCCAACCCCCAACCACCCTACCTCTTTCCAACACACTTTTCCTTCTTCCCCATGTAACCTCCACCTCCCAAGACCCATTTGAATTTGAAATCCCTTCCCTCCATAGCTTTGGCCGCCCCTCTCCCCTTCCCTTAGGCTAGGTTCGCACCCCTCCTTCCCTCCACCCTCCACCATCCACTTCACCCTCCACCCTCCTCTCACCCTCCTCTTTGGCTGAACCAGCACAAACCCTTGCGCCCTCCCCCTTCACCAGCCCTTCCACCACCCCTAAACACCCTCCACAACTCCCCCACAATCCCCAGCCACCCCTCATCCACCTCCCCTTCACCACATGCCTCCTTCTCCTTCTTATTTCTTAGCCATTGAAAGCTGTATCTAGGTTGCAGCTTGCAGTCCAGAGGTTGCAGGTGAACCAGCAGTTTGCAGCGGCCACCACGACCACCTCCCTCCGAATCTGAAGGCCCAAGAGATATCCACGGAAGCTTCTACTGGTCTTCTTCGCAACGGCGGTGGTTTCATCCCCCTCCGAGCTCCGTAATGCCCGGGAGATCCGTTCTCCTACAACTGCGTAGAGCTGCCCCTGCTGAGCACCTGAACCGGAGTAGAAGCTTTACCACGACGAACCTCGGAAGAATCAGGCCAAGAGTTCTTCTGTAAAGTTGTTCTTCGTCCTGTCTACGTTCAGAATCAAGAAGCGGAACTTTGATCAATGTCCGTGGGCTAGAGTTATCAATTTTCTCCCTCGGGTACGCAGTTCTACTTCCCACAGTCTGCACCGACCTTTCATCATTTCTCAGAGTCCACTGGTCTTCTCTGGCATCTGTTGGCTTCCCCGTCAGTTCTGCTGCAAAGAGGACTTGTCCACGGTTCCAACAACTCCGGCGGTACTTGATTCTAAGTTCGGGAGCTGTCGGGCCGTCCACTTCTTCCAGCTGTTGGAAACCTGAAGCTGCCAGTCCGAGAATCTGCCACCCTGTTCGAGCCTCCACCCAGACCAGTATCAGAGCCAGAAGAAATCAACAAAATTCTGAGGCATTCCAGTTCCAGTTATAAAGAGTTCCCTACTTGTCCCGACTTCAGCAAAATTCCCGATCAAGTTCTACGACCTCAACTCTGTCTATCTGTCTCCTATCACAGAGAGTAGGCAGATTCGGCTTCGCCACCTTTTCATTACTTTTAGTCCAAGTGCCCCTCCCCGCTTGGCCGGATGAAGGCCCCTCCCTGTGTGGAGGTAGTTTTAGTTGTAATACCACTTAACCCCCACCCCAAGGTCCCCCTCCTGTGACAGGTGTAGTATTGTAATCATTTCAGCAAGTCAAGCTACCCCGACGCGGCGTGTGGGGATCCACTCGCCTCCCCGCTCGCCCTCGTCTCCAAGCGGGATCGGTTTCTTCAAACCGGTCGAGTAAGTGCTCAAACCTAACTCCAATTTAGTGCTTGCCATTCAATATTAGTTCTAAGTTCTGCTGGCCGTGAGGGTGAGAGCTCGATCCTCAAGCCCCGTTGCCTTGAGTGATCACCGTGGGGAAGAGTGTAACCGGTGCCTTTGGCACTTTATTGGCCCCATTGAATTGGGCCTCCACATCCTTTGGGAATCAAATCATGGCCTTGCTGGCCCTCTACCAGCAAGGGACCAACCCTCACATCCTCCACTTGGCATCGCCAAGTCACCCTGGGCTTGGGTGAGCGACAGGAGAGCGGTGGCCCAAATCGGTCCATTTGAATGCGAATGTGCTTGCTTGCTTAAGTCCAAGGGTGTGTCACATCAGGATAAGAGACCCATGATCCCTCAAGGCTATGAAGATCCCACGATGAGGACGTAAAGATCTCACGATGAGGACGTAACTCCCGCCTGACACTCCTCAGCTTACGGGACTCATAAGGTGAGCACACTATATAAACCAGGGACACCCTCCAGTGAAAGATATGGGCAATACATGCCTAAAATCCCCTGAGCATGAACCACTTCACCACCTTGGTGTTGGGGGATCTCGTGCACCTCTTTCTACCTCCCTCCCTATCTTCCACCATTTCTCTATTGACTTATGCATCGGAGGGTTTTCCCCAGGGAACCATCCCTAGGCCCCCTGATCCGTTTCCGTTTCACTATAGTTCACTGTTCGATGATCATCCTCCCCACTCAGGAGCCGCGCGAGATCACGCCCCTTCATCTGGCGCCGTCTGTGGGAAACGACCAAAGAGCCAATATGGTGCGAAGAAGTTCAGGGAGGAGGTCCACCGGCGACAGGGGAAAGGCCATGGTGGCGGCGGGGGAAGGCCCCTCTCAAGCCTCCCAAAACCCCCCCTCCAGTGCCAGCACTCCCGCCCACTGACCGCCCCCTCCCCCCGCGGTAGGGCTGTCGCCCCCTACCCCCGCGGTGGTAGGGCTGCCGCTTAACGGCGGTGCTGACGCCTTCCAAGCCCTCAACGCAAAACTGGACGTCCTCGTGGAACTCATGAGGACCCAGGCGGCCAGGGATGGAAGGTCACGCGCCCCTCCGGAGAGCCCTCCCCGCGAGAACGTGTCCCAGCACACCGCCGGAGGCCGCTTCACCCTCCGGGGCCGGCAGATCATCCATAACAGGTCTGGAGGACCTTCACAAGCCCCCCCTCCGAAACAAGAAGCCTCGTCCACGCCAAAGAGGGGAAAACGTGAGGCACGCCGTCCGAACCCAGAGACCAAAGTCCCTGGGGAATGCCAATACAGCCCCCCCAGCCCGACGGCGCAACGGCAGCCAGAGCTATCCCTCCCACTGCGAGAATTCGAGAGGCGTTTCGCAGAGAAGGAGCCAGCCCTACGCGCCCTGCAGAAGGACTCCTCCGTGGAGGACGAGGAGAAATCCTCGTTCCCCGACTATATCTTGAAGGCAGAGGTATCTCCTAGAACCTCCATCCTGACCTTCAAGCTCTATGACGGCCAGGGCGACCCGGCCAATCACTTCGATAGCTTCGACGTCCTGATGACCCTTCATGGAGCGTCTGATGCCATCAAATGCCGAGCCTTTGTGACCACCTTGGTCTAAGACGCCCAAGCATGGTTCCGGGCCCTCGCCCCCGGATCCATCTGTGACTTCAAGCAATTCGGGCGAGTATTCAAGGAGAGTTTCGCTGGCAGCGGTCCCCCAAGGTCGGTAGCGGGACTTTTGGCCCTCAAACAGGCGCAAGGGGAGAAACTTCGGGCTTACATTACCCGATTCAAATCGGAAGCCCTGAGGATCCTCCGCCTGGACGTCGCCTCGGCCATAACCGCGATGACTAGGGGCACCCGCGACTAGAACCTCCGCCGCGAGCTTGTCCTCCACCCTCCCATGACCCTTGATGCGCTAGTGACTCTGGCATTGTGCCATGCCGAGTGTGAAGAAGTGCTCAGTGCATGCCGAGACACAACCGGCTCGGGTCGGGAGGGGGACAAGAAGCGGGCACCCGAGCCAAACTCGAGTCCGGGGAAAAGGTGGAACTAAGACGGGGAACGCAAGGAACCGTCACAGAAGTACGAGCGGTACACCCCCTTAACCACTCCGGTTTATGAGATCTACGAGGACATCAAAGGCTCGGGCCTCCTCCGCCAACCTGAGCCAATGAGGTCGAAGAACCGCAGTCGCAGCAAGCATTGCCTATTCCACAGCGACCACAGACATCACACCGGTGATTGTCATCAGCTCCAGGATGAGATCAAGCGTCTCATTCGTCAGGGGCACCTCTCCCGGTTCGTGGCCGGGCACAAAGAAGACCGAGGCACCCCAGAGGAAATCGACAACGCCCCCCGAGGGGTCCACATCAACGTCATCGCCGGAGGAGCTGAATCAAGAGGACACAGCGACCGAGGAAGGAAGCGTCATGCTGAGCGGGTGAGCCGAGCCATCGAGCCTCCCAGGGCCCCGCCGAGTGAGCCCCAGGTCATAGTCTTCTCCGACCAAGATCTGGAAGGGCTAAGCATCCCGCATGACGACGCCCTAGTCATATCGGCCACAATAAACCATTGTAACGTAAACATGATTCTGGTTGACAATGGAAGTTCCCCTGATGTATTATCCTATGAATGTTTCCTTAAGATGGGGGAGGATCCATCTAGACTCCGCCCGATCCGAACCCCTCTTTGCGGGTTCAATGGTCAGGCCACTTATCCCGAGGGAGCCCTAAGCCTGTCGGTTATTCTCAGCACCCCACCCAAAACCGTTACGGTCATGGTGGACTTCATAGTGATCAAAGGTATGATAGCATACAACGTAATCTTCGGCCGGGGAATCCTCAGCCGAACGAAAGCGGTGCCTTCTACCTATCACCAAAAGATGAAGTTCCCCACCAAAAATGGGTTGGGGGAAGTCCGAGGTAACCAAGCTATGGCCAAAAGGTGCTACAATATCTCGGTTGAAGCCACAAGGCCAGACGGAAACAACAAGGGCCCCCGGGAATTCGAGGAAAAATCCACAACCGCTGAGCCTGGAGGTGAATTGCTAGCGGTTTTCCTAAATGATGACCCGACCCTAGGAGTAAAGATCGGAGCCGACCTAACATCTGGAGTCCAACAGCAATACAAAGAGTTTCTTTCCGCGTACATCCGGGTCTTCGCATGGTCTGATGATCAACTCCCTGGGATACCGCAAGAAACGGCGATGCATAAGCTCAACCTCGACCCAACCATGAAGCCCGTACAACAACGCAGAAGGAAGCACGTGCCAGAGAAGCAGGCGATTATCAAGGAGCAAGTCACCAAGGGGCAAAAGACTGGTCTTTTTAGACCGGTCCTGTACCCGGGGTGGCTGGCTAACGTCATCCTGGTGCCAAAAGTTTCAGGAAAGTGGCGAATGTGCGTGGACTTCACAGACTTGAACAAGGCTACTCCAAAGGACTGCTATCCATTATCGAGCATCGACCAACTGGTTGACTCAACCTCGGGCAACAAGATACTCAGCTTCCTGGATGCCTATTCAGGTTACCATCAGATCAGAATGCACCCCGAAGACATCGAGAAGACCGCCTTTATCACCGACTTTGGTGTACACTGCTACACTCGGATGCCTTTCGGGTTGAAGAACGCTGGAGCCACGTACCAGAGGTTGGTCAATCATATGTTCGAGGGACAGCTCGGTCGGAACATCGAGGCCTATATTGACGACATGCTCGTGAAGACCCCCAAGGTCGAGGACCACTTCGCCGACCTAGCGGAAACCTTCGACACCCTCCTGAAGTATAATATGAAGCTCAATCCTGCCAAGTGTGCCTTCGGAGTAAGGTCCAAGAAATTCTTGGGCTTCTTAGTCACCCAACGTGGGATCGAGGCCAACCCCGACAAGGTCCAAGCCATCCTAAACATGCGCCCACCCACCTGCATCAAAGATGTTCAATGCCTTACCGGGTGCATTGCCACACTCAGCAGATTCCTATCCCGCGCGGCTGAACGATGCCTACCCTTCTTCAAACTATTGAGGGGGCCTAAAATGGCATCTGCTACATTCGCGTGGGACGAGGAATGCCAAAAAGCGTTCGCCGAGCTTAAGGAGTTCCTGGCTTCGCCACCGGTGCTTTCCAAGCCCGTATCAGGTGAAACCTTGCATCTCTATCTCTCGGTCACTCCATCTACAGTTAGCTCGATCCTAGTCAGAAATGACTCGAGAGTCGAGAGACCGGTCTACTACACCAGCAAGGTGCTCAACGAGGCCGAAAGAAGGTACCCCACAACCGAGAGACTCGTGCTAGCGTTGGTTACCTCGGCCAAGCACCTCTGACCCTATTTCCAAGGGCACTCCATCACCGTGCTGACCGGCGAACCGTTGAAGAGGATCCTCGCTCACCATGAAGCCTCGGGACGCCTCGTCAAGTGGGCCATCATGCTCGGGGCCTACGATATATCGTATCGGCCTCGCTCGGCTGTCATAGACCAAGCGCTCACTGACTTCATCGCCGAGAGCACCATCCCGACTGAAGAAAGATCTCCGTCCGAGCCCGGGCCGACCTGGGAAATGTTCATCAACGGATCCTCCAACTCAGCCGGGAGCGATGCCGGGATCCTCCTGAAGTCCCCCGAAGGAGCAGAGCTACAGTACGCCCTGAAGTTCAACTTTCAAGCATCTAACAACGCTTCCGAGTATGAAGCCCTCATATCGGGAGCCCGCATGGCCCGACGGTTAGGGGCTGAGCGAGTCAGGATTCACACTGACTCCCAACTGGTCGCTAGCCAGGTCAACGGTGGTTATGAAGCTCGAGAAGCACCGATGATCAAATACCTCCAGCTGGTCAAGACCGTGGCACAACAGCTCGAGAGTTTTGAGGTAGTCCGAATAGCTCGGGAGGAAAACTCCCAAGCGGACGCCCTCTCTCGGCTGGCCTCCTCTCTTGACCCCGAGGGCACTCGATCGGTCCTTCTCGAAGAGCTAGAGCGGCCGAGCATCGATTCGGAGCTCCTAGCTTTTGACTCGGTCTCCCCAAGTGACTGGCGTACCCCCTATCTATCGTGGCTTCAAGACTCTCAGGAGCCTCCCAACCCTCAGGAAGCCCGAAGATTGAAGTACCAAGCTCGGCGGTTCGTCACTCTGGATGGCGCTCTCTACCGGAGATCCTTCTCCGGTCCTCTCTTGAAGTGCCTCAGCACCGACGAAGCCAACCGAGCGATCGAACAAGTTCACGAAGGTCTGTGCGGAGCACATTTAGGAGGTAGGTCACTCGCCAGGATCTTGCTACGGCTAGGTTATTGGTGGCCCACTCTGCAGCGCGACTGCTCGACCTACACACAACACTGTGACCGGTGCCAGTGATTTGACCACTTGGTCCATCAGCCAGCAACGGAACTCGTCACCCTAGCCGAGCCTTATCCTTTCGCTCGTTGGAGAATCGACATCCTCGGGCCATTCCCCACGGCCCAGGCCCAGAAGAAGTTCATTATCGTCGCCATCGATTACTTCACTAAGTGGATCGAGGCCAAAGCCACAGCAAGGATCACCGAGACAGTCGTCTGGAATTTCGTCTGGAAGTCGATCATTTGTTGTTTCGGCATCCCCCGGGTGATAGTAAGAGATAATGGTCGGCAATTTGATTCTCGTTATTTCCGAGACAGATGTGCCGACCTAGGCATTCACAATCACTTCACCTCGGTCGCCCACCCTCAGGCTAACGGGTTGGTCAAAAATGCCAATAAGACTATCTTAAAAGGTATCAAGACTCGACTCGGCAAAGCCAAGGGCAGCTGGCTTGAGGAATTGCCGAACGTACTTTGGTCACACAGAACGACTCCCAGAACGGCAACCGGTGAAAGCCCCTTTCAGCTGGTATACGGTACCGAGGCCGTGATCCCGTTGGACATTGGCAACCCCTCCCTCTGAGTCATATGCTTCTCGTCCGAGACAAACGATCAGAAACTGCTCGAAAACCTCGACCTAGCAGATGAAGTCCGAGAGATTGCCAGCATCCGAGCAACGGAATACCGACGCCGCCTCACTCGATACTACAATGCCAAGGTCCGAGATAGACACTTTCAACCGGGAGACTTCGTCCTCAGGAAAGCCGAAGCCTCTCGACCACTTGAGGTGGCGGGCAAGTTATCCCTTAATTGGGTAGGCCCCTACCGAGTGGTCGAGACGCTCGGAAAAGGAGCATACCGTCTATCCACGATGGAAGGAGAGCTCATCCCTCGGACCTAGAACGCGACTACATTACGCAAGTTCTACTTCTGAATATTGAGCATTGTGCAAACGACATGAGATAAAACAAAAGGCTCCTTTCTTTTATTCAAACAACCCACTTGTACATCAGGAAGGCTGAAGCCAGGAAAATACATGTTAAAAAAGCAAAAAATCCATCTGGCGCCGCCGTATGAGCCCATCGCTCGGCTGACTCGGATGACCTTCCTACGTCCAGCCACTGACTCTACCTCGTGTAGAAACTGACTCGGATAAAGGATAGTCGACCCCGTTGGCTCAGGCAACTCGGGACAAAGGTGACAGAGGGATTAGGAAGGAGAAGGCTACCTTCCAAGTTGAACTTGGAAGAGAATGGGGAGAGGGAATGCATATGAAAGCATCCTCCCCGCCAACCTGCCAACTCTTTGGAAGAAAGAGAGTGCAGGCACCCTCCGAAGAGTGAAAGAAAGGAGGAGCAGAGCAGAAGAGGGAAAAAGAGGCTGCGGGGGGGGAGAAAGAAACCAGCAGAGCTGGACGAGGAGGCAGGGGAAAGCCCAGAAAGGAGGGAGCTTAATTGGCTTCCTCCTCCCCTCCGTGGAGCGAGCAGGAAGGGACGGGCGACAGGGATGCCTGATGCCCCCATCCGTCCACCATCTTGCCCCCCTGCAAGCGTCTCCGGAACTGATAAAAAGAAGACGACGTGCCTCCACACGTCGAACCCTCTTTAAGTCTGTCTGCCGACCGTCGAACCCTCTTTAAACCCGAAGCAGCGAGAACTCTCTGCCCCCCCGTCGTCGACAGCCTCATCCTCTGGAGCGTCTTCCATGCTCCAAGTACACTGGCACAACGCTACATGAAGAAAGAACGAGGAAAGACTGTCAGGGAAATCCCTAAGCGGTGGAGAGGAAGGGACGCCCTTCAGACCTTTTATAGGCGAAGGGAGGCTATTTGCCTTAAATGATTCTCTCCTCGAAAACACGCCAAAGGGATCTCTCCCTACGAACGGTCACCTCAAACTTCTCATTTTCCGCCCCAGCGGGATACACGAAGCGGCCAGGCATTCAAAGCATGAGAAAACGAAAAGACACCCTGTCAGACGCTCACCCAACCATCAGGTGAGATCCACGCAGAAGGTATCGGCTCTTTCCAACCACTGCAGATACGCTGAACAAAATACGGCAATGGCGATACGGAATAGATAAGTCTTCATCATAATGCTATTGCCTTATCAATTTTTCTACACAAAAGAGGAAGTTTTTTTTCTTCAAAAAGGAAAAAGACATAAAAGCAGATACATCAGGCCTCCGACCCACCTTGAAGCCCGGAAGTGGAGGGCTCAAACGGTCTGCCCCCGTCATCTTCGGTGACGGCCGACCCTGGCACTGACCTCACTGGTGTTGAAACTGCCTCGGTTGCATGCCCTCCCGAGGCATCCGGAGTTGGCGACCCCTCGAACGATGAACCCCCGTGATCCTCTTCATCCTGTGCCGAAGCAGAGGAACTGGAGGATGATAAGTCCAAGCCATAACGTTGCCCGGACGTGAAGTCAACTACTCCGGATGCCTGCTCCTCGGCGTAAGAGATGGCCCGGTCGTATCCTTGCTTGAAGCCCTTGCGGATGCCCCGGCGAAGTCCTAACTCGTAGTAGGGGAGGGCAGCCTCCTTAAGGTCGACCCGGTAGGCCTCTGAGCTTTTGTACTGCTCGAGAGCCTCCGCCCCAGCCGATCCCACCCTACCAGTGAGCTCGGCCTTCTCCCGCTCCCCCTCGGTTGACTTTCGCTCGGCCTGAGCCGTCCACTCTTCGGCCTCCGCCTCCTGCTTCTCCGCCTCGGCCCGATCAGCCTCGGCGTCCCGCCAAAGGTGCTCGGCTTCCTCCGCTCGATCTACCAGCTCTGCACGTTCGGTCTCCCACCAGCCATCCAGCTCAACGCGTGCAAGGCGCTCCTCTTCAAGAAGCATGTTCTTCCTCTCGAGCGATTCGTGGGCCTTGGCTAGCTGCTCGGTTATCGCTCGGGTCTCCACCTGGCTTGACCGCACCAGCTCCCTGACTGAGGAAAGCTCCCGCCGAAGCCCATCACGCTCCTCGGCAAGCCGAGCCAACCTCCTATCAGACCCACCAAGGGTCCAGGCCAGGTTCGCTCGCTCCCACTCCGACCGAGCGTACGCTTCTGCCAGAGCAGCCCCCATCTAGGCCAGGGCCAGGCCGCCCTCCATAACCCCAGCGAGGGCCACGGATGGAGAGTACTGCCTACCTCCCCCCCTCACCTTCACGGCTATACCGCAGCATACTTGGTGCAGAGGGCCCGGGATATCAAGCCTCTCCAAGGCCGCCGGAATGGAGAACCCCCCATCGCCCGGTGCCCCCCCCGAGTGGCTCGGACCGAGCCCCAACCTCGGTCGCCTCTCGTGCCTCGGTCGGATTTTATTGCGGCCCCCCAACCTGGATCGGCTAGGCACCTGCACCACCACCTGAAGCGCCAGCCTCGGCCACGGCCCCAGCATCCCCCGCCTCGGCCATGGCCCCCTCGGCTTCTACCGAGGGGAGAGCCGGGCCGGCACCGTTGCCAGTCGTAAGAACAGCCCCGGCCCCCTCGGCTCCGGCCGAAGGAAGAGCAGAGCCCGCATCGTCGCCGCCCGCAGGAGCAGCCCCACCCTCCTCGGCCCCCTCTTGCCCAGCGGGTGGGAGAGCTCCCCCGATAAGGTCGGCCCCATCACGCTCGGCGGAGGGGCAAGTGGCGGCAAGGTCACCTTCGACTGCGGTTATGACCCCGGCCTTCTTGGCCCTTGTGGCGGCCCGGATCATGCCTTCCACGGGGTCCTTGCGCTTTGACCCCCGTGGCTTGGAGGATTCTCCCTGGGCCGCCCCCTTGCCCTTATCTCTGGTTCGGGAGCGACCCAGGGGAACAACCGATTCATCAGCAGCCGAATCATCGCCAAGCTCGATCACCTCTATGGCCTCCTTCAAAGCCTCCCGCCTGGTTTCTGCACGAAGAGGAAGACATATTCAGGAAAAGAAAAATGACCCCCACATCAAAAGGAGAGCCTAGTTTGTGGCACCTGAGCCTGACAGATGCAGCCGCGTAAGAAGACACCGCTCGATATTCTCTGGAGTAACCAGTTCTTCGGTGGATTGGCGGTGCTTTAGCAAGATGGCCGCATATTTCTCCACATGTGGAGGGAACTCATCCTGCCTGGGAGGGATATTCGGGTGGAAATTGGGGATTACTAGACACCTCCATGTTTCCTCCACTGAACAAATCCCCACCCGGAAGAATTGACTTTTCCACCCCTTATGCGAAGAATCCTTCGCCGCCAAGGAGATACAGCTCCTATTTCGCCTCGCCTGGATGAAATAGAAGCCCTTCCCGTCCGAAGGATGTGCTTTCAACTCAAAGAAATAGTGAAAGAGGTCCAAGGAAGGAGGAACTCCACACCAGCGGCAGAGAATGTGGAAGGCGGAAAGGAGAAGATAAGAGTTGGCTACTAACTGAATGGGCGCCAACAGAAAAAAATTGAGAAGCTGAAGAACGAAAGGTTCGAAGGGAAGGCAGAACCCACCCTTCCACAACAGAAGGAAAGTGCAGATGTGGCATGTACGAGAGTCCAGGCTCGTCTCGTGTGGAGAAGCTGTGACAAAGCGGAACTTGTGGGGCAGGCGATACTGGTGCTCTAGCCTTCTCACATCTGCCTCCCCCAGTTCACTGCAGTTTGGAACCGGCGCCTTCACCACTGGCTCGTCCTCCCACTCCTCAGCATCCGATCGGTGGTCCGTCATGGAACCCGGAGAAGACTTTGAGGAAAGACGATCTTGGGACCCCGAAGATTCCGGAGGGAGAGGAAGCCGCCGGACTGCCTCCGCGGTAATCTCCGCCAACTCCACGAATGCCGCTGCAAGCCTCTGCTCTCCCGTCGTGTCCTCACGACGCATCGAAGAGCCCAAAAGCAAGAACGGAGGAGAGTCAAAACCCTAAAGACGGAGGAAATCTGGAATGACAGCAAGCGCCCAACGCCTATATCCCCACGCAGGAGGCGGCGCATCGTTCCGACCTCCGAGAAAAGGGGGCCCCTTTAGTTCAAATCCGTCAGGATCATCATTATTACGGGCCCAGGTGACCACGACACGTGGCTTCCTAACACCGCTAGATCTCCACCCACCTGAGCCACGCTAGTCTAAAACCCCAACAGCTACTCTTCCGAGCTTACTAAAGCTCGGGAATAGGAGGGGGACAAGTGGAGAGGGGGATTTCTGTAGCCCATCTAAGAGCAGCCAAACTAGGTCCATCAGGACCAAACGAGGCTCAGCTCATACAAGTGACAACCCCATAGGGCCCACTTAGGCTAAAAATCCTAATAAGATTACTCGGGATCTCATCCTTCTTCGGCGGCCCTTAGGCTCGGAAGGCCCGAGCGTCGGTCAGAACGGAGGAAGACCCATGCCCGAGTTATCCCCTCATCGGGATAGAGGCAAGCGCTTAGCGCCCACTCCGACCTATCTTCATCCGAGCTATGCCTATCGCCCGGACAGGGTTGGCACCTTTTATGCTCTGACCGACTGACGATTGCTTATCCACGCTGCGGTTGAGAGCCCTTTATGAGCAGGAGTTTATGATGATAAGAGACCCATGATCCCTCAAGGCTATGAAGATCCCACGATGAGGACGTAAAGATCCCACGATGAGGACGTAACTCCCTCCTGAAACTCCTCAGCTTGTGGGACTCATAAGGTGAGCACACTATATAAACCAGGGACTCCCTCCAGTGAAAGGTAAGGGCAATACACGCCTAAAATCCCCTGAGCATGAACCACTTCACCACCTTGGTGTTGGGGGATCTCGTGCACCTCTTTTTACCTCCCTCCCTATCTTCCACCATTGCTCTACTGACTTAAGCATCGGAGGGTTTTCCCTATGGAACCATCCATGGGCCCCCTGATCCGTTTCCCTTTCTCTACAGTTCACTGTTCGGTGATCATCCTCCTCGTTCAGGAGCCGCGCGAGATCACGCCCCTTCAAATATCTCTGCCACATACTAGATGTTGGATGAGTCTAGGTTCTTCATTTCGCATTAGTCAGTGCACTCCAATCTCTATGTCATTGCATGCCCACTCCTAGAGGTACCCAATACTCACCACCACCACCACCTATGGCAGATCCCCGAGTCCGTAGTCTCCATGAGCCTTCTGTGGCCGACATGTTCCGATCTCTCATGGATAGATTGGATACGCATATGGATGAGCTGAGTACGCGTGTAGATGTCTTAGGCACACGTTTGGAAGGAAGAATGAAAGTCTTACAAGATCGGGCTGAAGCATCGGACCAGTCTATTCAGGGTTTGGTGGGGATATTTGCCGTTCTAGAGAGAGCCCCGGTTGAAGTGCACCCCGCGCCTACGAATGGTCAACAAGAGCCGGCTCAGCAACCTACTGCACCAAGGGCTCAAGGGGTAGATGATAGGTGGCGTCGAGTCCCTGAGGTGGATGATTATGAGTCTGATAACAAATATGGGGGTTATGGTCGTGACTGTCGAATCCAACGACGGAATCGTGATTACGATGAAGACGACCGCGTTCTTAGGAACTTGTGTGCGGACCCTCCCCTTTTTGACGGGTCCTTGGACCCGAAGGTCTATTTGGACTAGGAGGCCGTCATTTATTTTTTGGAAAACCCTGCCTAGGAGTATTTTGGAAAGTGTACCCCTTTTGGATGCACTTTTCCATCATACCACTAGGAGGTTAATTTTATTGATAGGAGAGAAAAAATAAAATTACATGAGACAAACGCTAGGCATACCTAGCTTGTCTAGCCGAGCTGCACCCTTAATATTCATGGGAAGCTCATGATAAGAAAAAAAAACAATTACACTTATTGGTGCAACCTAAGGAGGCTAATGAATCTGCAACAGTATTGGCTTCTCTATAGATGTGAGTTATGGAGTCCCATTGTGAAAGATTTTCCCAAATTTCTCTGACATGAGCAAGTATTGCCCATGGACATTGAACCTATTTATTGATAATCTACACCAGAACTTTTGAATCACATTCTATCAATGCCGGTTGAGTATTCACAGTGTGAAGGTATTTGATTCCATCAAGAAAAGCTCTAGCTTCAGCAATGATGCTTTTGCAGAGACCATAGTAATTAGATAAAGCAATAAGAATATTTCCTTTAGCATCTCTAATGACTCCTCCCCCACCAGAAATTCCTGATCTTTTGTAGAGGCCGGCATGGATCGGTACTTCGAGTGGTTTGAGATGATGGACCACCGAAGAGTTTGCTACACAAAGATGAAGTTACAAGGGCAGGCGTAAACCTATTGGACTAATATGGAGAGCCTATTGATGCAGCGACGTCAGCCCCAGATCAATACCTGGGATGAGATGAAAATCAAATAGAGGCAGAAGTACCTTCCTGCCACATACCGCCAACGTCTCATAGATAAATGGCAGAGTCTCACCCAAGGAAATCGGTCTGTGACCGAGTACACTGCTGAGTTTGATGAATACTATTTGCGGTGCAGAGTTACTGAAGAGAGCACCATGACCATTTCTCGCTTTCGAAGAAGTCTGCGAATACACTATCAATATGAGCTTTTCCACCGCAATGTCACCTCTTTAGAACAAGTGTATCAGGTTGTTCTCGAGTTGGAGCAGTTTGAGGCAGAGTTCGAATCTACCCAACGGTTGGGGCCCTTCCCTCATCGTGGAGCCGAGCCCCTTAGCTCTTCGGGCCCATATCAGAGGGCTCCCATAGTTCGACCTTAGGTGCCCGCCCGTCAGGAGCTCTTCGCCCCAAGGCCTCGCCCTCCCCCATTGAGGGATCTTCCTCCGCGACCCCAACCAACTGCACCCATTGTTCGTCCACCAGCACCCACACCTCCTACTCGTCCCATGTTGCCTGCACCTCCTGTCCGTCGGAAGGATAAAGGTAAGGGACTTTTGATTGGGGAGTCTAGTGGATCACGACAGCAGTGTTATCGCTACAATGGGTTTGGCCACTTTGCCAGCCAATGTCCTACTCGTCCATCTCTAGCCATTGGGGACACACAGGTCGGAGAAGTCTCATCTTCAAGACTTGTGTCTGTCAGCTATGAGGCAGAGCAGGAATTTGCTGATGAATTCTTTTGTGAGATTGAAGATGTTAGGGGAGATCATATAGACATCCAGGATGCTCAATATCCAAATGATGTCCAGTTAGGGGTCGTCAGATGCATCCTTACCTAGCCACAGGCCAGTGATGACTGGCATCGGACCACCATCTTTCACACATACTGTAGGCTGGGCAGGAAGGTTTGTAATGTGATTATCGATAGTGGGAGTTACATCAATGCATTCTCCACGGACACTATTTCTCGTCTTGGTCTTACCCCCGTGGACCACCCTTGCCCCTATCTAGTATCATGGGTGGATTCCACCTCCATTCCGATCAGGCTGCGGTGTCTGGTTCCACTGCAGTTCCATGCTTACCGTGACGATATCTGGTGTGATGTCCTCCCCATGGAGGTGGGTAGCATTATTCTTGGTAGGCCATGGTTGTTTTATCAGGATGCCACGCTCCATGGCCAGTCGAACACTTGTACCTTCGACCATGGTGGCCAACGGATTACCCTTCACCCCTCTCAGCCTAAGAGTCCATCAGTTAGGGGTCCTACTAGTCCTAGCACTTCGGAACCTTCCATCCATGAGCCCATTACCCCATCCCCAGCTCGGGCCATGACCGTTTCATCTGGCACAGACGCACCCCCGTCAAGGAGGTTGATGTTGATTAGCTCCTGAGAGATGGAGCGGGAGGCTAGTAAGGGTAGTCTTGTGTTTGCAATCATGGTCCGTGAGGTGGAGCGAGAGTTTGAGGGTGACCTCCCAACCGATGTTGTTCCGATTTTGCAAGAGTTTGCTGATGTGTTCCCCGAAGAGCTTCCCGAGGGGCTCCCACCTATGCGGGATATTCAACATCCTATCGACCTGATTCCGGAATCTTCATTGCCCAATCTTCCCCACTACCTTCTGAGTCCCACTAAGCACGCTGAGCTAAAGCGGCAGGTCGATGAGCTTATGCAGAGAGGAACTGTTCGGGATAGCATGAGTCCATGTGCTGTGCCCGCATTATTCGCCCCAAAGAAAGATGGCACTTAGAGGATGTGTATTGATAGTCGTGCCATCAACAAAATCACCGTGAAGTACATGTTCCCTATTTCCCGCCTGGATGACATGCTTGACATGATGGAATGTGCCACTATCTTTTCGAAGATTGATGTTTAGAGTGGCTATTCTCAGGTAAGGATTAGGTCGGGTGATGAGTAGAAGACCGCATTCAAGACGAAGGATGGTCTATATGAGTGGTTGGTTATGCCCTTTGGGTTGACCAATGCCCCAAGCACCTTCATGTGACTCATAACTCAGGTCCTTCGATCTTTCATTGGAGTCTTTGTCGTAGTGTATTTTTATGATATTCTCAACTATAGCCGCACTATGGGGGACCACTTAGACCATCTACGATAGGTTTGTCTACTTTTGAGGCGAGAACAATTATATGCAAACCCACAGAAGTGTGCTTTTATGACTCCACAGATTACCTTCTTGGGTTTCATTGTGTCTAGTATAGGGGTCTCCACTGATCCGGAGAAAGTTCGCGCCATTGTTGAGTGGCCGAAACCCCGCACGATGACGTCACTGCCCCGCAACTTCTTGGGTTTCATGACGTCCGCAACTTTCATGGCCTCGCGACATTCTATCGTCGTTTCATCTGCGGATTTAGTTCCGTCACTGCCCCGATCACGGACTGTATCAGGAAGGGCACATTTGTATGGACAAAGGCCGCTGCTACTGCATATGACCCAGACACCGATCCTTTGATTACCAGATTTAATGAAGGTGTTTGAGGTCTCGTGTGATGCGTCGGGTGTAGGTATCGGAGGAGTGTTGAGTCAGGACTCCCACCCGATTGCATATTTTAGTGAGAAGCTGAATGTCGCAAAAGTACGATAGTCTACCTATGATAAGGAATTCGATGCAGTTGTTCAGGCTCTGAGGCATTAGAGGCACTACTTATTACATCAGGAGTATGTTTTGTACTCCGATCATGAGGCCTTGAAGTTCCTCCATGTCCAAAAGAAGCTCAATGCGCATCACAGTAGATGGGTTGAGTATCTCCAGTAGTTCACCTTTGTGCTCAAACACAAGGCTGGAGTGGAAAATAAGGTGGCTGATGCCTTGAGTCGGCGTGCTTATCTGCTGACCACCATGAGTGCCAAGGTCATAGGGCTTGAAAGGATGAGAGAGGCTTATGTTGATTGCCCTGATTTTGGTCGGATTTTTGCCACTCTCCAGGTCGGACCCTCGAGAGGCCATAATGATTATGTGCTTCAGGAGGGTTACCTCTTTCGAGGAGGAAGGCTTTGTGTTCTCTGGACTTCGGTTCACAACTTCTTATTTTGGGAACTTCATGTGGGAGGTCTAGCAGGCCACTTCGGTCGGAATAAGACTATCGAGGCTGTTGAGCATCGATTCTATTGGCCGAGCTTGAAGCGTGATGTTTCTCACATTGTGGCCCAGTGCCGTACATGTGTTACGGTCAAAATGAAGAAACAAAGCTCTGGCCACTATACGCCTCTTCCCGTGCCTGATGCTCTATGGTAGGATGTTAGCATGGACTTTGTTTTAGGATTTCCACGAACCTCCAGAAAGCATGTAGCACCCCGATAAAGTTATAGGAAAAAAATGGGTTGTGGATGATGCATCGCGAGGCTCGTCGTTAAAACTCACGCGGCGACCAATCTTAAAATTATTTAACGAACTCATAATTAAAATAAATAGCGTAGTACTATGGCGAGTTCGAGTCGAATCCACAAAGTGGTTTAAATTTTATGAATTGAAAATCTTGTGTTCTACGCAGAACGTGAATACTTTGGTGATTATATGCAACTTAAAAATAAAAATGACATTAAATAAGTCTATCTAATGAAATGTGGAGGGTTGTAGAGAGAGAAAGAAGAGAGGGAGAGGAAGACGAAGAAAGAGGCGAGAGAGAAAATAAACAGACATGATTTTTCACTAATTAAAATACAATGCTTACAATATGAAGTGCAGAAATGAAAATTACAACATCAAAAAAAATTAAATCCTAAATAACACCAAGGAAGAATGAGCTGGGGCAAAGATATCACGGCTGTAGTGTCGAGGTGACGTCGTCTCCTTGAGTCTTTTATCTCCACTCAACCCGGAGTCGAGGACGCCCGTCTTGCGTCGACTTTGGAGGGGTTCGAGAGAGAAGATAGAGAGAGAACATAGAGAGAGAAAGAGAGATATAGAGAGAGAAAGAGAGAAGGGTGAGATTTAAATCAACATAAAATAAATAAACAAAACATTTTAAAAATGTGGGCGTGCTTGTGTGATAAGTGAGAGAGAGAGAGAGAAATAGAGAGAATAGAAATCGAGATAGGCGAGAGGAGAGAGAGGGAGAGAGGAAATGTGAGAGAGAAAAGAGAGAGAGATCCGACAGGGGGTGGTTAGAGAGAGATTGAAGGAGACAGGGAGAAAGCGAGATAGAGGGATAGAGAGTAAGAGACAATGAGAGAGGGGGGATGGTTGTGTGCATGTGCGTGGACGGAGAGAACCGCGGTGTGCATGGGAAGGGAAGTAGCGGAGGGATGTGGGCTATGGGTGATGCGTAGGGTGTGAGCGGTGTTGCGGTGTGCATGGGAGAGAGGGAGAGCGACGGTGAACGCGGGGGTGGCGAGAATGTGGAGGAAGAGTGGGAATGCGGCGAAGTGCAGGTGGGACAATGAGAGAGAAAGAGAAACGGCGTGGAGGGGGGCAAAGTCGCCGGTGTGCGGAGTGGTTGCTTGCATAGGGTGGAGGGTTGGATGGTGGGTATGTGTGTATGTGTGTTAGTGAGAGAAAGTGGGAGACCGGCGAAGGGGGCGCAGCGGGTGCGGATGGTGTTGAGAGAGCGAGAGAGTGGGAAAAGATGAGAGAAGATGAGAGAGAAGGGGTGAGGGAGGTGTTGTGGTCTCGCGGAGAGGACGAGAGAGGGTGAGGGGTCTACCCACTGGTGCAGCGTGCGTGCGTGTGAAGGGAGAGGGAGCAGGGGGACGACGACGTGAGGGAGGAGGGAAGCAAGAGCAGGGAGGCGGTCGTGTGTAGAGAGTGAGCAAAAAACTGAAAGAGAGAGAGGGAGAGAGGTCCCACGGGGGAGGGGAGAGAAATAGAAGAGAGATAGAGAGAGGGAGAGAGTTCCTACCGGGGGGAGAGAAGAGGTGAAGAGAAGGAAGGGGAGAAGGGATGGGGTTTTTAGTGGAGCAGGTGATGCCCCCACGCGTGCTCTCCAATGTGACCTTGCTAGCTTTCAATGAATGTTGCTGCGACCTTGTGAGCCCGCTGCTTGAATGCATGTGCCACATCAGCTATCTGACTATCCATGTTGTGCCATCATACGCGGCTGAAGTTATTGCTGCGTAATGGTGTTATTGCATGCGCATGAGGGGGAGAGCCCCATGTGTTAAAGGGAGTCTGCGATTCCTGTACACCATTTTTTTTCATAATATATAGAAAATGAGTTATACACAAGCCCCGAATATATGTTTAATCATTTATCTCCACTATTTTGTTCACACAAAATAGCTCTTGTAAAAATAATTATAACTAAATTTCCTATGAAAAAATTTCATTAAAATTTAATTATGCAAATATCTCAAGTCCCATTCATTATAAAAAAATCCTCGTTTTGTGTGAGACTGAAATTATCATGCAAAATTACATAATTAACTTTATTAAAGCTGAAAAATAGCGTGTGTGATATGAATAAATATAAACAAATAAGCGTTCATCACACCCCCAACTTACTCATTGCTAGTCCCTTAGCAATACAAATAGGTTAAAAATTAGGGACCAACAAGAGTTTAAAAGTTTCATGTCACTTGTCAAAATCCTCCTTCATGGAATTGACTACTGATTAGGACTTTGGAATTATTAAAGTGTACGAGCCATAGGATTAGAACATGATGCTCATAACTCCCTTAAAACACTCCGAAAGTCTCATAGCACTTGTGCTCGTGAAATCTAATTCCATAGGTTGGATAATTACGTACTCCATATTGTTATTTCAGTTAGGTGTCTTTCAACTCTACACCTCTCAGATCAGAGAATTCAGTACAATCGCTTTATGCTGTCATATTTTTACATCATCTCTCTCTCTCTTTTTTTCAACCCATGGTGCTGCACATCCATTCACCGTTTAACGCGAACCTCAACTCTTACCTTAGGAGAAGCAGGCCCGGTTACTAAGATCTAGAGCATTTTCATGATTTTTTCTTCTTCTTCTTCTTTTCAATAATGTGCTTTGCACGTGTGATTATAACTGGGCAGATAGCGTTTCAAAAATGTCACCTCACTAGTAGATGTAGAGTATCAGACACCATAGCAAAATAACATACGGCTTGTCCTACATGCTTCATTAGTGTGCAAGTGCTTTTTTTTTTAAGTGCTAGGAGACCTTAGGGAATTCTAAATTAGTTCCCATGACTAAATACTTAAAATTATTCCATCATCTATTTTTATAGTCTCTTCCATTCCAGAGTCTCTTTCATGAGAACATGACTCATGAAAACTCAGTTGGGGACTTTTTTTTTTCAAAATGAGGCATCAGGTTGCATGAGAGTTTCACATTGATTACCCTTCCCCCCGACTTGAATAGCATTGTCCTTGATGATATGAACAATATAAAAGTAGAATAATGTGCACATGAATGCTTGGGTAGGAAAGGTACAACCTGGGGCGGGCAGCCGAGGTTTTCTCCAGACATCCTCCTGATGTTCTAACTAACTCCTACCAGCACAAAATAAAAATGACTTATTGAAACATTATGGATGAAACGTTGTGTTACCTCACAACAAGCGCTAAGTTTAACGTCTTCAGCCGGACGTAACGTGGTTCAATAACCAACGAGTTTATTTCATGATTAGCCACCATAAGATCTCGTCCTCCCTCAAATTCCAACCCTTATGCCATTGGAGGACAAGAGTAAGTATGTACGCACTAGGGCTAGAAATATGTTGGTCTCGCACATTATAGATTTTAACTTTAACAATACGTGTGAGCCAGTTCTCTTCTTTAGGGATCATGAAATAATCAATAGCCATTAATCTTTCAAGATCGGGGTCGAACCTTGGCCTAGAATTTATCCACTAATCCCCTTGTCCTGTATCTTCCCACCTAACTGCCTCTTTATTCATTACTTCCTCCATGGTAACTTGTTCAGGCTTCGGTGACTTATGCATAAGATCGACATTATTAGCCACATTCCCTTTGTTAATAGTCTTACGTGCATTAAGAGCATTAATCAATTGGTCTTCTTGAGAAGAAGTCAAATCAAAGGTGAATATAGCTGGCATATCTCCCTCAGATTCTAGAATGTCATTTTAGAGAGGCTTAACTTTTAGGGGAATCAAATTGGGATGAAGCATGTGTCCAAGATCTAATTCATCCAATGATTCAGACATTATGGGATAGGGCTCAGGGGTCAGATCAAATGTAAAATTTTCTAATAAGGCCCCTTCATTAAACTCTTCACTCAACTGAAGATTATCAATGAAATCTTCCACTAATGGGGTGGATAGATGAAATGTAAACTTTTCCAACAAGGCCCCGTCATCATGTTCTTCAAGGAGAGGAGAATATTTAGAATTTATTTTCATTAAATCAACAACATTATTAATTACAAAGCAATCCTCCTCTTTATGAATATCCTCAATTGAGTTATTTGGGCCACTATTCTTTACAGTGATATTCTTAATCTCAAAACATTCATAGGATGGGGTGATTATATAAATATGATCATCTTTATCCTTCAATCCACCCCCTAATTCCTTCCCTTCCTTCATCATGGTATTGATAGTGCACTCCCCCTCACTCTCACTATTGATATCTTGAGCCAGACTGACAGGCAGAATATCATCATCATCATCATTCACGTGTTGAGTGGGTTGGTGTAATATTGAAGGAGGGTCATGCTAAATAGACTGAGAATATATGATTTGAGGTTTGGAATGGTGGCCTGGTGAATCACCCCAAATATCGATATTACTTTTGAAGTTAGGGTGAGATGAGTTGGGCTGAAGTTGATTGCACAAGGGCTGCTCGTGGCCTTCTCCTGGGGTGACAGTTTAGACAAATGAGCTTGGATTGTTCGATCTATCCAAGGGGGATTTGTGTGATTACCCTAGTCAAGATTATAAACATCTGAGAATGTATCACGCTTGAGCTGAGAGAACCCTAAAGTATTGTGAACTTACGCTTGGATGACTGGCGGGAGTAGGGCTATAGTAGGACACTCGCTTACGTGGTGAGTGGGACTGGCACAGAAATCGCAAGCTTCCTTGGTTGGATTTTCAGCCTGACTAAAAGGTCCTACAGATTGTTTATGAGATGAGACTGAGGCATGATTCATCGAATTTTCACTCAAAATTATAAATAGAATATAAGCCTCATCTTCACCCTTGTTCATAAATACCCCTTCGGAACATATGTCCACCATTTGTCTATCATAATTGTACAACCCCTCATAAAATGCATACATAACTTACCATTTGGGCAACTCATGATGTGGACATTGAAATAACAAATCCTTCAGCCTTTCCAAAGATTCATGAATTTGCTCACTTAGAAGCTGAGTAAATCCCATAATCACCCATCTCATAATGTTGGTCCGGACTGTGGGGTAATTTTTTTTTCAAAAATTCTAATTACATTATCTCCCAAGTCCTAATAGTCTTTTCGAAACACCTTAACCAACATTTTATTTTATCTTTCAATGAGAATGGAAATAGGATCAAGTTAAGGGTGTCATCACAAAGTTTCAAATTTTGATCAGGAAGCAAATTTCTAGGAAATCATCTAGATGCCAATAAAGATTTTCATTGGGATTCCCATAAAAAGATGGGAGTATTTGGATGATATAGAGGCAATCTCATAATGATCCACAAGAATGTTAGGTAGTTCAATATAGGTTGGGGGTTTATAAATAGAAGGAACAAAGTATTCCTTCACGGGCGTGGGTTTCCCTCCAAAATGAATAGCCATTGATTAAAATAGATTGGATCCCCGATAGATTTTTTTAATTTTTTAAATATTAATTTAATTTTTTATTTTTTATTGATCTCTTTTTTATTTTATTTTATTTTATTTTATTTTATGTATTTTATTTTTTGAAATTTTTTTGGTTTTTTTTGTTTTCTCTCTTCCTTTTCTCTTTATTGATTTTTTTTCATTCTCTTTGTTTTATTTTTTTTGGTTTTTTTTTTTTTATTTGACATTTATTTTTTTATTTTTATTTTATATTAGAAACCTACCCTATCTCTCTTATTTTTGATTAGAAATCCACCATGTTTTTTTTATTTTTTTTATTTTAAATTTTTTTGGCTAACTATAACTAAGACGAAGAGAGAGAAAAAGATGATTTTTTTTATTTTGTTTGTTTGTTTGTTTGTTTGTTTGTTTGTTTTTTTACACACACAAACAAGTTAACATGTAAATTTCCCGATGACCTAGATGTGCCTTAGACCTACAAATGGGGTTTCACAAAATGACTAAAGTACAACTTAACTTCACCCTCAATATTTTCACCGGTCAGGTAAGGGGTGGGGTAGTGGGAGGCTCCCCTTACTTTCACAAGGTCCTAATTGAAAATCACTAGCCCACTTAAGGCGTTTGCCGTTCGACCGTGTTGCCTTAGGTACCGATTTCCGCAAGAGGGTAAACCCAAATAGCACACGAATCACAGTGTGAACCTATGGCCAAATCACAGTGTGAACCTATGGCCAATGTCTGCTAAATTTTATTTAAGACTTAGTATATGCACAGATGAAAGGGAAATATAGTTTGTAGGTTAAGGAAGGGTGATGAAATCCCCACCTTCTCTTATTTAGGGGTAGTGTCCTTAGAGTGTTTTAGAATAATGCAATGCAACAAGCAAATTTAAACAAGGGGTTTAAAATATAATTTGCATGAATAATTATTTTTTAAAATAAAAAAAGAGTAAGATTAATGCAACCTACATGATGCATGACCTAAAACTTGATGTGCGGTTTATAATCTTGAGATGACATCTTTTATTTGAGTTCAAATATTTTTTTCAACTTTTTTGAACCTATCTAACCATAAAAATATAAAAATAAAGAAATGAATATCAAATGAAATGGGGGGACTAAGGATACTTACTTGAAGCGCGATCCCTCGTTCTTAAATAAAAAGACTAAAACGACGAGAAATAGGGAAGAGGAGTCTTACCTTATTAGTAGATAATATTTTTTTTTGATTTTTTTCATGTAAACAAACAAAAGAAAATTTATTACTGCCGAATTAATATACAAGAACACAAGATGGTCAATTCAATAATCGTAAACCTCCTCGGCAACGGCACCAAAAATTGATGCGTCGTGAGGCTCGTCGTTAAAACTCACACGACGACCAATCTTAATATTATTTACCGAACTCACAATTAAAATAAATAGCGTAGTACTACGGCAAGTCCGAGTCGAATCCACGGAGAGGTTTAAATATTATGAATTGAAAATCTTATGTTCTACGCAGAACGCGAATACTTTGGTGATTATATGCAACTTAAAAATAAAAATGACATTAAATAAGTCTATCTAATAAAATTTGGAGGGTTATAGAGAGAGAAAGAAGAGAGGGAGAGGAAGACGAAGAAAGAGGTGAGAGAGAAAATAAACAGTTATGATTTTTCACTAATTAAACATACAATGCTTACAATATGAAGTGCGGAAATGTAAATTATAAATTCAAATAAAAATAAATCCTAAATAACACCAAGGAAGAATTAGGGGCAAAGATATCGCGGCCGTAGTGTCGAGGTGACGTCGTCTTCTTGAGCCTTTGATCTCCACTCAACTCGGAGCTGAGGACGCCCGTCTTGCACCGACTTTGGAGGGGTTCGAGAGGGAAGATAGGGAGAGAACATAGAGAGAGAAAGAGAGAAGGGTGAGATATAAATCAACATAAAGAAGATAAATAAAACATTTTAAAAATGCAGGCGTGCTTGTGTGAGAAGTGAGAGAGATAGAGAAAATAGAGAGAATAGAGATCGAGAGAGGGAGAGAGGGAATGTGAGAGAGAAAAGAGAGAGAGAGAGATCTGACGGGGGGTGGTTAGAGAGAGATCGAGGGAGACAGGGAGAAAGCGAGATAGAGAGATAGAGAGATAGAGAGTAAGAGATGGTGAGAGAGGGGGGCTGGGCTATGTGCATGTGTGGACGAAGAGAACCGCGGTGTGCTCTTGTAAAAATAATTATAGCCAATTTTTTTATGAAATAATTTCATTAGAATTTAATTATGCAAATATCTCAAGTCCCATTAATTATAGAAAAATCTTCATTTTGTGTGAATAATTAACTTTATTAAAGTCAAAAAATAGCGTGTGTGATATGAATAAATATAAATAAATAAGCGTTCATCAGAGGACTTTAAAACAAAAAAAGAAGAAAAACCATAGATGAATAGATGAATAAATGGGTTTAAATTGTAAGTGAATTGGGCATTCTATCTTAAAACCAATGTTGAGTTCTCACGAATCTCACAAGGGCCCTTAATAAAGAATTAATTGCATTAAAAGATTCACCTGTTAATTGGTTTGGGTAGATGCTCATTAAGGTGCAACGTAACAAACAAGAGTTAAAGCCCCCTAAACTGGGGATAATGGGCTGATCCAATAGAGTCTACGTCGAAGAGAGTTCCCTGGTTAACTAAGGTTTCATTGGAGATTAGGGTGACCGACAATGGGAAAGTGGCTGCGGCGGCTATGTTCTGGATAGGTTGACAGGGATAAAAACGTAACCCAAGTGGAACTCTAATTAGAGGAAACTAAAATAATACTAAGATTTTTAGAAGGGTTGAGTCTATACATTGGACCCTTGGAGTGCAGCAGGACACTACTGCGGCTGCGAAGGGTGCGAGCGAAAGGATTGATCGTGAGCGTTCGGGAGCGTTCGCGAGAAGGTCCTTAGAATCTTCTGTTACCTACTGCATCTTCTTCTTCTTCCTGCCGTGGGTGTACGTGGGTGCTGCTTCTTTGCGGCTGCTACGTGCGTTTGCTGCAAGGGAAGGCTTCTACCGTGTGTTCCATCCTCATCCTCTCGATCATCTCTCTCTTCGTCCAACGACCACGTAGGTGATCTCTCACCTAAGTCAAATATGGTTAATAATTAAACCTTGTATTAAACCTAAGTCATGCATGTATAACCCTGTTACGTTTACGTTATTTTGTTCCACGTGAAAATTAATACATGGCTAAGTATTTTATAATCTTGTAATTATGTATCTAAAATTTTAGATAAATATATTTTTAAAATCTTCATAATTTTCTCTTAATTTTTATATATTTAGATGCATGAAAAGATTTGAAATTAGAAAGTGACCATGTTCATGGGTTAACACTAGTATTATCTTTGAGAATTTTTATCTTTTAAATCAGATAGAATTAAATAATAATTATTCATGGTTAAGCATCTTAGATTTTTCTTTTAATTATCATATAATTAGTTGTGTTAAATTCTCACTAAATAAAAGTGATACTATTTACCTTAATATAATATTTAAAGAAACAACGTCAAACATTATTTTCTTTTGAAAATTTTCCCTCAAACCCGTAAAACCCTTATTAGTGTATATGCCCTATAATTGTCCATTCTCTTCTTTAATCTTTCAAAATCCCATCTTTCTCCTCTACTCTTTCAATATATATATATATATATATATAATCATATGCGCCCTTTTAAAGATTTGTTAATTTTTAAAATTATTAAATTAAATAGAAATAGAATATGAATGGACATCTTTTAAAAAAATGATGCTATTTTTTATAATAATAAATTTAATAGAAATTGACGTCGATTCAAAGAGACGAATTCTTCTGTCGAACGTTTTATCGTGCTTTGACCCATACCGCGGATCTTCTGGCACTCCTGTCTCATAACCGAGATGGAGTCCCCGTTTCACGAGGTTTCATGATTACACACTATTTCTTGGAGATTGGAAGACCCTCAGCCGGATATTCCTTCAATCGGACTGGAATTTCTCTCTCTAAGGCCTCCGTAAGTCTCCGCTAGCTTTAGATTCTCTCAAGATAGTCGAGAAGGTTGTACTCTCAAAACCCTGGAAACCCTGTTTGTCGTGTCACTCTGAAGAAACATGACGCCTCAGCCATCACGGATCGTCCCGATGGGTCACCGTGAGATATCTAGTCTCTATCTGTAATTGGCGACATGATAATCGACGCCAATTAGAATTGGCGTCTATGACATTGACGCCAAATCCATATGTGTCTACTATTCATGATAATTAGCGTCTATATATATAGTAGACGCTATTTCTTGAATTCACGGCGACTGTATAGACGCCATTAACCCAATTTTTAGAATATTTGGATTTCATGAGAGATTTACCGACATGTTGTCCATACGTATTCTTTAGTTCTTGAACTCCGTTATATCATGGATCTTCATGATTATCTCCCGTACTAGCTATGACATGCTATTCCTTTCAAAAAATTCCTTGTCAATATTTCGAGAACATAAACCCTTGACTTTATGTTGGCCATAAATGTAAGATTCTGAAATATTAAGGGCCGTGGGTCTGCGACAACCAATGTCAAGTAGGACAGAAGTTCATTCGGTAAACAATGAGAATTCTGAGTGTGGCATTATACCAAAGTCTGTAAATCTGTAAAATTCTTTTATATCTGTTATTCTGCAAAATTCTATTATTCTGGAAATTCTGTTATTTTAAAATTATGATATTCTGATATTCTGTTATTCTGATAATTTAGATATTCTACTAGATTGATTATTTCTACTTATCATTATTGAAATTTTGATATATTCTGACCAATTCTAAAGTTATGTTCATCTGAAGCATCTGCCTTTGCTTTCATACTAGCATCTTGTCCTTGGTTCTGCATGGGAATTATTTTCCTTTCTCTTGAGCTTATATTTGCCCTTGACTTTGATGTTCAAGAGTGATCACCCTTTCTGTTAGATTGATTATCATGATGTTTAAGTTATATCGTTCATGCATTTCATGCTCATATACACAATTAATTGGCTAATCACTTATATCCTGCTTGATGAGAGATGTAATTCCTACTGAACTTTTCGCTCACCCAGTCTATTTTAACATTTTTCAGGTAATAACGATGATGACAACCAATCAGATGGGGAGGGGCAAGAGTGATGAGTGCTCTGGAGAATCGAGTCAGTGTCTTTTATTTTCTTGAGTCTTGTCCTGTCATTTGAGTCTTTCTCTTTCTATTAAAATGTAACCTTAAGTCTTTTCTTTATTTAATGTAAGTGGAGTCAAGATATGTAATTTTGACTTTTTTATATTAAAATAAGAATTTTATTTTTGTCAATATTGTCTGACCTTGTATTTGTGTTTTATGGTTTACTCTGATTATTCATGACTGTTCGCTGTCACGTTTCGAGCAATACGTTTTGCTGCTATCGGTTCTGGGCGTGACAGAATTGGTATCAGAGTCTAGGTTTATTAAACCCTAGGTCATGACTATATGTTGCCATAAGTTATAGGTTCGATCCTATTATTACCCGCTGAGATTGGGTAGAACCATGGTTTAAGTGCTAAAAATCGGCTTATAAAAATGGCTTAACAACTTCCATGAGAATAAATTGTTAATCTTGTATGATTTATTTTGTAGGGTTAGATAGCTAGCAATGGCGGCTGAATGTGCGCAATGGCAGTTGATGCAAAGGACGGTTTAGGATTTGACCCAGACTCTTCAGCAGGTAGCCCACGGTGGAGCAAATCGTGGAGCTAGAGAGTTGCATCTTGAGTTTCGGAGTCTCAATCCCCCTAGGTTTAGCGGAACCCCTGATCCTGATGTGGCGGAAGATTGGACTAAGGAGATGGAGAGAATTTTCCTAGTAATGTAATGTTCAGACCAAGATAAGGTCCTTTTGGTAACTTTCCAACTGGAGAAGGATGCGAGGGCTTGGTGGGAGTCCTTGAAAGTAACCTTGTCGAATGATCAGGTAGCATGGGTAGAATTCTTAGAACACTTTAATGAGATGTATTTATCGGAGAGAGTTCGGGAGAGAAATGCGAGAGAATTTACCTCACTTAAGCAAAGAAGTATGACCGTGGCAGAGTACAAAGCCCAGTTTTCTAGATTGTCTCGATATGCACCTCATTTAATATTGACCGATAAGATGAAGGCCTAGCGGTTTTTGAAGGGATTGAGATTACAATACATACCCCAACTGGCGTCGATGGATATTCAATCATATGCCGAGATGGTTAAGAGAGCTCAGTTATTGGAGGACGCCATGGACTTATCCAATATAGTTAAGGTGAGAATGGAGAAGAAGAAGCTAGGTAACGGTAACAAGAGGCCCAATGAGGGAAACGGCATCCCAAACGGCAAGAAGCCTAAGGAAGAGAAGTGCAAGCATTGTGGGAATGAAGGTCATCGATCCGAGAAGTGTCGCTGGAAGAACGAAGCTTGTTTTCGCTGTGGAAGTCAGGAGCATAAGGTATCCGAGTGTCCCCTTCCTAAAGATCAACCTCAGCAGGTAAAGGATCGTAATAAGGAACGACGTCAAGGACGGTTGCAAGCACTAAGACAAGTCGAGCCTATTGACAATGAAGTAGTTAGAAGTACCCCCTTAACCTTAGACTAGTTTTCTTTCCTTAGGTTGTGGATTGTTTACTAGCATGGGTATGAAATCTCACTTAATGTTTGAGAATTAGGAACTAGATACCCTACTGTTATTTTGGAAATAAAGTTTATATGAATTTGGGGACCAAATTCATTTAAGTGAGGGAGAGTGTAACACCCCGATAAAATTATAGGAAAAAATGCGTCGTGGACTTTAAAACAAAAAAGGAAGAAAAGCCATAGATGAATAAATGAGTTTAAATTGTAAGTGAATTGGGCCTTTTATCTTAAAATCAATGTTGAGTTCTCACGTATCTTAGAAGGGACCTTAATAAATAATTAATTGCATTAAAAGAATCACTTGTTAATTGGTTTGGGTAGAGGCTCATTAAGGTGTAATGTAACGAACAAGAGTTGAAGCCCCCTAAACTGGGGATAATGGGCTGATCCAATAGAGTCTACGTCGAAGAGAGTTCCCTGGTTAACTAAGGTTTCATTGGAGATTAGGGTGACCGACGATGGGTAAGTGGTTTCGGCAGGTGTGTTCTGTATAGGTTGACGAGGATAAAAACATAACCCAAGTGGAATTCTAATTAGAGGAAACTAAAATAATAGTAGGATTTTTTGAAGGGTAGAGTCTATAAATTGGACCCTTGGAGTAGGGTTTGTCGTACCGGTCGAACCGGTTATCTCGATCACGGCCCGGGACGGAACAGTATGGGTTGGTACCGCTACGTACCGAGATGAAAAGATAAACTATATATATATAGTGTATGTAAAATAATATAAAAAACCTATTAACTCAGTTAGTTAGGTGATCTTCACGTGTCTTACAACATGACCCGAATTTAAATCTACAGATTCACATGGTTTTGATGTTTTTTCAACTAAAAATACTAAAAAGAAACAAAAAAAAACATGTAAACCCCACATATCGAACCGAGGACTTCTCGATTGAAAATCGAACCTCTAACCAACCCACTTACAACATTTGTTTGTTAAAAAATAACACATAATATATGAGAGAGTCCCAGTTACGTCTCACAGACCGGTCATCCTGATCTGTGGCTGGGACGGGATGGGGCGGGCGGTTCGGCCCATCCCGTCTCGGTTTGTAAAACCCTACCTTGGAGCACAGCAGAACACTACTGCGGCTCCGAAGGGTGCGAGTGAAAGGATTGATCGTCAGCGTCCGGGAGCATTCGCGAGAAGATCCTTGGAATCTTCTGTTACCTGCTGCATCTTCTTCCTCTTCTTCCAGCCGTGGGTGTGTGTGGGTGCTACTTCTTTGCAGCTGTTAGGTGCCTTTGCTGCAAGGGAAAGCTTCTGTCATACATTCCATCCTCATCTTCCCGATCGTCTCTCTCTCTTCGTCCAACGACCATGTAGGTGATCTGTAGCAACCCTGATAAAACGTTAATAACAATAAAGATTTTAAAATAAATCAAATAGATAAATAAAACAATATAAAATAACGCCTCTGATAACGGCGCTATTCAAATTAGAAACGCCTCTAGATAAGGCGTTATTCAAGAAGTGACGCCCTGACCGCACGGCGTCAAATTCTAAACGCCAAAAACGGTAAGGCCAAGAAACGCCCCTATCTTGGGCGTGTTTTAAACAAAGGAACGCCCTAACGAAAGGCGCTTGTTAAGAAACGACCTGAACCAGGTCGTCAATTCAGGAATCGACGCCCTGACCTAGGTCGTTAATTCAATTCGAGTTCCGTTCGACACTGGAGCTTATCCAGGGAAGGATTATGTTAATCTAGTAAGTGTTTACTAGGGCAAGGACTCTATTAGGGATATATTACCCGCAATCAAACACTACTTTTGTTAGGATTCCAAAATCCTATAAATAAGCTGCTCGATCCAAACCCTAAACCTATTTGATCGACTGCTGCTGTTACGGTAAGAACTGAACGTTCTTATTTTCTTCTGTTTCTCTTCCTTATGAACGTAGTATGTGAAGAATTAATATTCTTCATTTATTCTATTCTTACAGGTTAAGAAGCCCTACGCTCTGAAGAAAAACAGAGTTCTTTCATCCGGGTAAAAGTTATTTACCTTAGTATGATGTTCAGATCACAAAGAAACTGATACAGTTTCTTTATTTTCTTATAGGAAAACTGCAGTTCTTCTTCTACGATTTTTCATCAAAGCCAACATCCTTCTTCCTCAGGCCATCATCCAGTAGCCGTTGTTGTCTTCAGGAGCATAGCAGAGCATCATCTTCTTCTAGTCAAAACCCCTCACGGTTGTCTTCAAATCAAACTTTAAGGTAGGTTTTCTCAAGTTATTGTAGCCCCAAATGAAAATAACGCAAGATATATGTATAAGCATGGCATGCATACAGTTTTATTATGTTTCTGCAATATTTTGAAAGAGACGCCCCTGTCAAGGGCGCTAATTTACAAGACACGACCGTGCCCAGGTCGTTAATTTCATATTTGACGCCCTGTACACAGGCGTTAATTTCATGTAAATGTTAATCACCTGTCTTAAGAACTGATTATCCATGAAATTACATGAAATCAATAATTGTTAACGGTTAAAAGTCAATAAACATCTGAATTCCTGCCTGTCATGACTATATGATTGTCATCCTTGATTATCGTGTAAATCTTGCTGATCTTGTAAATTCCTGGTATTTCTTGAATTCACGACCTAGACTAGGTCGTTTTCCATGTGTTAACGCCCCATCACAGGGCGTGACTTAAAAAGAAACGCCCCTTACTAGGGCGCGTATATGTTAAAATCCTGGAATACATATTCTGAAAAAAAAAATAGAATTTAATGGCAACGCCCCTTCCCAGGGCGCGTTTTTGATAATTCCTGAAAATTTATTTTATTCTGTCAAATATGTAAATAATAAGACGCCTTCTTGTGTAGTCGTCAAATCTTGAAGAAACGACCCTGACCAGGGCGCGTTTTAGATAAATTACTGAATTATTAAAAATTCTGCAAAATGGAAACATACGTAAACGCCCTTCTGTTAGGCGTTAATTACTTGATAAACGACTCTGCTTAAGTCGTTACTTTACTGTAAAACTGATTTTCCACTATTTTTGTTAACCGATGGTTTCATATGTTATATAATATATATATCGGCACTATTCTCCACTCTGTGAGTATAGTCCCATGTTTCATGTTGTTTTATCGATCACATTCAACTCTCATTGACATACAAGCTCTCCATTGGACATTCCGTTCCTTTGGACTAGCGAGTTAGTCATAGAGACCTCCGTAAGACTCCTCGTACCTTGGATTCCCTCAAGGTCGACTGAGCTGGTTGTACCCTAAAACCCATTACACAACTTAATGCCATGTCAATCTAAAGAAACATGGTATACCGGCCCTTATGATTATACAAAGAGTATATCATAAGAAATTCTTAATGGGATGATGATATCATGCCATATCATGTCATTCTTGTAAACCTCAATTCTATAATAAGAATGAGGGTATCTTACCTTTGATATACTGTTCATGTGGACCTCAATTCTATATAAAGAATGTCCATATCGATTGGTCATGGTACCCAAGTTAAGGGAACCTAACTCTACCTAGTTTCATCGATAAACGTGATTATACCGTTATTATCGCCATTCTATGTCCTTTGTCATATTTTTGGACTCTATTCTGTCAAAGTTGTCATACATGTCTACAAGCTTGATGATTGAAATTCTATATTGGCTATATAAACAAGAGTGGATGTCAAAACACATGATAAATGCCTGCGCATATAGGGCCCGATCTGGTCCTGGGAGGAGCACCCGAAAGTACTTGTGCCTATGGGAGTTAAAATGATAAGGTATCTGGCATTATACCGAGTACTTGACTTGCTTGATTGGACATTCCACATAAATCTTGTGCTTGAAATCGTACTTGACTTGACATGAAATGCGTGGCCCGAAAAAGGGTAATTTACTTGCTTGATACATGATAGCCAAAGTTCTTGACATGACTTGTTAAACGTACTTGCTTGAATATCTTGAATAAACTTGTTATCTTGTTGAAAGTTCATGATTAGTCCATCTTATTTCCTTGATATTACATTCTCTCTATCTAGTCGTTTTATGCGAGCATGCATAGCTTTATTGCATTCATAAAAATGTAATTACTTAAACCCCTTGCTAGTACTTGAGATATAATTTCCTACTGAGCGTTCGCTCATTCCGTTTGCCCCTTTGTACTTTTCAGGTAAGTCCGACGACGATGGAAGTCAATCGGATGAGAATGGTCAGGAGTGAAAGTGATAGAGCTTCTACAAGTGTCGTCTAGTTGTTTCTATAGTTTTCTTGAGTCGACTATGTACTTTTCTTCTTATTAAACAGAGTATTGGATTTGTAATAGCCTATTATGAAATAAAGGATTGGGTTATCTTGCTATTTGCGCATCTCTGTCTTTGTGTCGAATACACGACTACTCAGATTGACATGATTGATATAAACTCGTCGCGCATCTCCGGGTATCTTCCGCGCTCGGGGCGTGACAGTTTTTGTGGTATCAGAGCCTAAGGTATTCAATTCGTAGGAAAAACCCAAGTCCAAGGATAAGTTGAACGTTTAACCAAGTGAGATTGGGTAGAACCAAGGGTTAAGAGTCAATGAGTCTTTTAATAAGATCACAGTGATATAATACTAACGTAGCTATTGTAATGGTAGGATAATGGCTGCCGAACGTGCTCAATGGCGCAACATGCAGCGCACCCTCCAAGGGATGACTCAGGTGCTACAACGGGTAGCACAGGGTGATGCTCCACGAGCTGGAAGCTTACACCAAGCATTTAAGAGTATGAATCCCCCGAAGTTCATAGGATCGACCGATCCGGACGATGCCGAGCATTGGGTTCGGGAAACCGAACGCATATTCCATGTCATGCAATGCACGGATCAGGACAAAGTTCTATTAGCTACATTCCAGTTAGAGAAAGATGCTAGATGCTGGTGGGAGTCCATTGAAGCAACCATCGATCCTACTCAAGTAACATGGGAAGAATTTGTGGAATACTTCAATGCTAAATATTTCTCGGACCGAGTCCAAGAAAAGAAGGCTGCAGAATTCGCTGCATTAAAGCAACGATCTTTATCACTAGCAGATTATGAAGCTCAGTTCTCCAGGTTGTCTAGATATGCTAAGCATCTTATTAGCACAGAGAAGATGAAAGCCCGTAGATTCTTTAATGGGCTTAGGCCCCACTATATTACTCAACTGGCGCCTATGGATATCCAAGTTTATTCTGAAATAGTGCGCCGAGCTCAATTACTTGAAGATGCCACGGAACTATCTGATAGGATCCGTGGAAAAGACAAGAAGGAGCAAGTCACAAGTTCGGGTTCTTTCAAACCCAACTTTAAGAAGAGGCCCAATAATGGAGGTTCATCCTCTCAAGATTCCAAGTTCAAGAAATCCAAGCCCTTCTCTATCACCACTACCCCTTCAAATATAGTGTGTAAGCATTGTGACAAGGCTGGTCACAAGACAGAAGAATGCTGGAGGAAATTAGGAGCATGTCTCCATTGTGGAAGCCGTGAGCATCGGATTCCCGAGTGTCCATTAATGAATGACCAAGCCGGTGACGGTAAACGCCCGGTGACAAAGAATGCTCGCCTTCACGCCATCCAGGAGACCGAACCAGAAGAAGAAGGCGGATTAGTGGAAGGTACATTGAAAATTTGTTCCAAATATGCACATGTCTTATTTGATACGGGTGCATCGCATTCCATTGTTTCTAAGAAGTTTGCTGACCCATTATCTCTAGAACCGGAATGGATGAAATTAGTATTGTCTACTCCTCTCGGAAACGAGACGGATATCACACATCATTACCAAAACTGTGAGGTATTGGTTCGAGGAAAGAATTTTCCTATTGATCTTATCTGCTTAGATCTAAAAGAGTATGATGTTATACTAGGAGCAGATTGGTTATCTAAGTACCAGGCAACGGTGGATTGCCGTAATGGCAAGATTATTTTCAAAGAATTTCCAGAACTGGCTTATACTAGTCCTAAGAGTCGAAGCAAATCCCCTCTTATTTCGGCTCTTCGAGCAAGCAAGCTCGTCAGGAAAGGATGTGTATCCTTCCTTACTTTTGTCACTGTTAAAGAAGCTAAGGAAACCAAGATAGAAGACATTCAGGTAGTACAAGAATTTCCGGACGTGTTTTCGGAAGATTTGCTGGGATTACCCCCGCAAAGAGATGTGGCCTTTACCATCGACTTAGTCCCTGGTGCTGGTCCTGTTTCAAAGGCACCCTATAGAATGTCCCCTGCAGAACTCAAAGAATTGAAGGAATAGTTGATGGAACTGATTCGAAAAGGGTTTATTAGACCAAGTACTTCCCCGTAGGGAGCACCAGTCTTATTTGTAAAGAAGAAGGATGGATCCATGAGATTGTGTATCGACTATCGACAGTTGAATCATCTTACTATCAAGAACAAGTATCCACTGCCGAGAATCGATGAGTTATTTGATCAGATTTCTGGATCCAAATATTTTTCCAAGATTGATCTCAGGTCGGGTTATCATCAATTGAGAATCAAGGATGAAGATATTCATAAGACTGCGTTCAGAAGCAGGTATGGCCACTATGAATTTGTTGTTATGCCTTTTGGACTAACAAATACCCCTGCTGCCTTTATGCAGTTAATGAATAGCATATTCAGACCTTACTTGGATCAATTCATAGTAGTCTTCATTGATGATATATTGATATATTCCAAGACTAAGGAAGAACATGAAGAGCATTTGAGGATTGCATTGCAAATCTTGAGGACAAATCAACTATATGCTAAGCTCAGCAAATGCGAGTTCTGGCTTGAAGAAGTGGCTTTTCTCGGACATGTCATATCAAAGGATGGATTATCTGTAGACCCGTCAAAGGTTGAAGCTGTGAGAAATTGGGAAAGACCCACTAATGCGAGCGAGATCAGAAGTTTCTTAAGTCTTGCAGGATATTATCGGCGATTCATCAAAGATTTCTCCAAGATCGCCGTGCCTCTTACAAGGTTAACTCGCAAGGAGATCCGATATGAATGGAGTGAGGAATGTGAAAGAAGTTTCCAAACTCTGAAAGATCATCTCACTACAGCTCCGGTGTTAGCTCTACCAATAGAAGGAGAGAAATTCGAGGTCTACACAGATGCTTCTGGCATTGGCCTCAGATGTGTCCTAATGCAACAAGGAAAGGTCATAGCATACTTTTCACGTCAACTGAAGAAGCATGAGGAGAATTACCCCGTCCATGACTTAGAACTGGCCGCGGTGGTATTTGCCCTAAAGATATGGAGACACTACTTATATGGAGTGCAGTTTACTGTATACTCCGATCACAAAAGTCTCAAATATCTATTTTCACAAAAGGAGCTAAACATGAGACAAAGACGCTGGCTAGAATATCTCAAGGACTTCGACTTCAATATACAATACCATCCCGGAAAGGGTAATTATGTTGCTGATGCTCTTAGTCGAAAGCCGAGAGCAATGATAGCCAATTGTATGATACAAGAATGGAGGTTGCTAGAACAATTCTCCGAGCTCAATATAAGCTTGGACAAGGAAGCCAAATTTATCACATTATCTCATGTAAGCATACAGTCAGATTTATTAT
Organism: Amorphophallus konjac; assembly: GCA_022559845.1. Classification (NCBI taxonomy): domain Eukaryota; kingdom Viridiplantae; phylum Streptophyta; class Magnoliopsida; order Alismatales; family Araceae; genus Amorphophallus; species Amorphophallus konjac. Next base: position 131,067,742 of record CM040127.1, read on the forward strand.
CTGAGATACAAGCACTTCAGGATGATGATCCTATATTAGTGGAAATCAAAGGCAGATTAGAAGGACAATCTAATTTTCAACTAACTTCTGATGGAAGATTATTATTCAAAGGTAGAACTTGTATACCCGATTGTCCGGAATTAAAGAAGAAGATCTTAGATGAAGCTCACAGATCAAGGTACACAATTCATCTAGGATCTACCAAAATGTACCAAGATATAAAGAGAAACTTTTGGTGGCACAACATGAAAAGAGAAATAGCGGACTATGTATCACGCTGTCTCACATGCCAACAGGTCAAGGCGGAACACCAAAAGCCTGCTGGAAAATTACATCCTCTAGATATTCCTAAGTGGAAGTGGGATGATATTGGTATGGACTTCATCATGGGTTTATCTAAATCCAAAGGAGGACATGATTGAATCTGGGTTATCATTGACCGATTAACTAAGTCGGCGCATTTCTTGCCAATCAAAAGCCGATGGTCAATTGATGTGCTAGCTGCACTATACATCAAGGAAATAGTCAGGATACATGGGATTCCTGTCTCGATCGTGTCTGACAGAGACCCTCGCTTTACTTCTCATTTCTGGAAGGGTCTACAACATTCGTTGGGAACAAGGCTCAACTTTAGTACTGCTTTTCACCCACAAACGGATGGTCAGACCGAGAGAGCTAATCAAGTTGTTGAGGATATGCTAAGAGCTTGCATCATTGACTTTGGTGGAAGCTGGCATGAACATTTGCCACTAGTGGAATTTGCATATAATAATAGCTACCAAGCTAGTATCCAAATGGCACCTTTCGAAGCTTTATATGGAAGGAGTTGCCGATCATCCATATGCTGGAACGAGGTTGGAGAGAAATAACTATTAGGTCCAGACATGGTAAGGGATACAACTGAGAAGATACAAGTAATCAGAGAAAGATTGCAAGTTGCTCAGACCAGGCAAAATGCTTATGCAGATACAAGAAGGAGAGATCTTGAATTCCAAATCGGAGATCATGTATTTCTCAAGATATCGCCTGGACGTGGCATACGAAGATTTGGTGTTAAGGGCAAGCTTACACCAAGATTCATCGGACCATTTGAGGTACTCGAAAGAGTTGGCGAGGTTACTTATCGCATCGCGTTGCCTCCTCAATTGTCCGAGGTACATAATGTATTTCACATATCCATGTTGAAGAAGTATGTACATGATCCATCGCATATTATCGAGCATGGAGATCTGGTGATCAAGAAAGATCTCACATATGAACAGAAGCCTTTGAAGATATTAGATCGTGAAATACGTGCTCTAAGGAATAAGGTTATTCTCATGCTCAAGGTGCAATGGAACAAGAATTCTGAACACGAAGCGACATGGGAGACCGAGGAATCTATGAAGAAACGATTTCCTGAGTTATTCTAAGAGGTATATGTTCTACACTCTCCACACATGTATATACATATTATGCAATTGAATTTGGGGACCAAATTCTTTTTAAGTGGGGAAGGGTGTAGCAACCCTGATAAAATGTTAATAACAATAAAGATTTTAAAATAAATCAAATAGATAAATAAAACAATATAAAATAACGCCTCTGATAACGGCGCTATTCAAATTAGAAACGCCTCTAGATAAGGCGTTATTCAAGAAGTGACGCCCTGACCGCACGGCGTCAAATTCTAAACGCCAAAAACGGTAAGGCCAAGAAACGCCCCTATCTTGGGCGTGTTTTAAACAAAGGAACGTCCTAACGAAAGGCGCTTGTTAAGAAACGACCTGAACCAGGTCGTCAATTCAGGAATCGACGCCCTGACCTAGGTCGTTAATTCAATTCGAGTTCCGTTCGACACGGGAGCTTATCCAGGGAAGGATTATGTTAATCTAGTAAGTGTTTACTAGGGCAAGGACTCTATTAGGGATATATTACCCGCAATCAAACACTACTTCTGTTAGGATTCCAAAATCCTATAAATAAGCTGCTCGATCCAAACCCTAAACCTATTTGATCGACTGCTGCTGTTACGGTAAGAACTGAACGTTCTTATTTTCTTCTGTTTCTCTTCCTTATGAACGTAGTATGTGAAGAATTAATATTCTTCATTTATTCTATTCTTACAGGTTAAGAAGCCCTACGCTCTGAAGAAAAACAGAGTTCTTTCATCCGGGTAAAAGTTATTTACCTTAGTATGATGTTCAGATCACAAAGAAACTGATACAGTTTCTTTATTTTCTTATAGGAAAACTGCAGTTCTTCTTCTACGATTTTTCATCAAAGCCAACATCCTTCTTCCTCAGGCCATCATCCAGTAGCCGTTGTTGTCTTCAGGAGCATAGCAGAGCATCATCTTCTTCTAGTCAAAACCCCTCACGGTTGTCTTCAAATCAAACTTTAAGGTAGGTTTTCTCAAGTTATTGTAGCCCCAAATGAAAATAACGCAAGATATATGTATAAGCATGGCATGCATACAGTTTTATTATGTTTCTGTAATATTTTGAAAGAGACGCCCCTGTCAAGGGCGCTAATTTACAAGACACGACCCTGCCCAGGTCGTCAATTTCATATTTGACGCCCTGTACACAGCGTTAATTTCATGTAAATGTTAATCACCTGTCTTAAGAACTGATTATCCATGAAATTACATGAAATCAATAATTGTTAACGGTTAAAAGTCAATAAACATCTGAATTCCTGCCTGTCATGACTATATGATTGTCATCCTTGATTATCGTGTAAATCTTGCTGATCTTGTAAATTCCTAGTATTTCTTGAATTCACGACCTAGACTAGGTCGTTTTCCATGTGTTAACGCCCCATCACAGGGCGTGACTTAAAAAGAAACGCCCCTTACTAGGGCGCGTATATGTTAAAATCCTGGAATACATATTCTGAAAAAAAAATAGAATTAAATGGTAACGCCCCTTCCCAGGGCGCGTTTTTGATAATTCCTGAAAATTTATTTTATTCTGTCAAATATGTAAATAATAAGACGCCTTCTTGTGTAGTCGTCAAATCTTGAAGAAACGACCCTGACCAGGGCGCGTTTTAGATAAATTACTGAATTATTGAAAATTCTGCAAAATGGAAACATACGTAAACGCCCTTCTATTAGGCGTTAATTACTTGATAAACGACTCTGCTTAAGTCGTTATTTTACTGTAAAACTGATTTTCCACTATTTTTGTTAACCGATGGTTTCATATGTTATATAATATATATATCGGCACTATTCTGCACTCTGTGAGTATAGTCCCATGTTTCATGTTGTTTTATCGATCACATTCAACTCTCATTGACATACAAGCTCTCCATTGGACATTCCGTTCCTTTGGACTAGCGAGTTAGTCATAGAGACCTCCGTAAGACTCCTCGTACCTTGGATTCCCTCAAGGTCGACTGAGCTGGTTGTACCCTAAAACCCATTACATAATTTAATGCCATGTCAATCTAAAGAAACATGGTATACCGGCCCTTATGATTATACAAAGAGTATATCATAAGAAATTCTTAATGGGATGATGATATCATGCCATATCATGTCATTCTTGTAAACCTCAATTCTATGATAAGAATGAGGGTATCTTACCTTTGATATACTGTTCATGTGGACCTCAATTCTATATAAAGAATGTCCATATCGATTGGTCATAGTACCCAAGTTAAGGGAACCTAACTCTACCTAGTTTCATCGATAAACGTGATTATACCGTTATTATCGCCATTCTATGTCCTTTGTCATATTTTTGGACTCTATTCTGTCAAAGTTGTCATACATGTCTACAAGCTTGATGATTGAAATTCTATATTGGCTATATAAACAAGAGTGGATGTCAAAACACATGATAAATGCCTGCGCATATAGGGCCCGATCTGGTCCTGGGAGGAGCACCCGAAAGTACTTGTGCCCATGGGAGTTAAAATGATAAGGTATCTGGCATTATACCGAGTACTTGACTTGCTTGATTGGACATTCCACATAAATCTTGTGCTTGAAATCGTACTTGACTTGACATGAAATGCGTGGCCCGAAAAAGGGCAATTTACTTGCTTGATACATGATAGCCAAAGTTCTTGACATGACTTGTTAAACGTACTTGCTTGAATATCTTGAATAAACTTGTTATCTTGTTGAAAGTTCATGATTAGTCCATCTTATTTCCTTGATATTACATTCTCTCTATCTGGTCGTTTTATGCGAGCATGCATAGCTTTATTGCATTAATGAAAATGTAATTACTTAAACCCCTTGCTAGTACTTGAGATATAATTTCCTACTGAGCGTTCGCTCATTCCGTTTGCCCCTTTGTACTTTTCAGGTAAGTCCGACGACGATGGAAGTCAATCGGATGGGAATGGTCAGGAGTGAAAGTGATAGAGCTTCTACAAGTGTCGTCTAGTTGTTTCTATAGTTTTCTTGAGTCGACTATGTACTTTTCTTCTTATTAAACAGAGTATTGGATTTGTAATAGCCTATTATGAAATAAAGGATTAGGTTATCTTGCTATTTGCGCATCTCTGTCTTTGTGTCGAATACACGACTACTCTGATTGACATGATTGATATAAACTCGTCGCGCATCTCCGGGTATCTTCCGCACTCGGGGCGTGACATGATCTCTCTCCTAAGTCAAATATGGTTAATAATAAAACATTGTATTAAGCCTAAGCCATGCATGCATAACCCTGTTATGTTTACGTTGTTTTGTTCCACGTGAAAATCAACACATAGCTAAGTATTTTATAATCATGTAACTAGATATCTAAAATTTTAGATAAATATATATTTAAAATCTTCAAAGTTTTCTCTTAATTTTCATATATTTAGATGTATAAAAAGATTTAAAATTGAAAAGTGACCATGTTTACGGGGTTAACACTCGTATCATCTTTGATAATTTTTATCTTTTAAACCAGATATAATTAATTTATAATTTTTCATGGTTAAACATCTTAGATTTTTCTCTTAATTATCATATTATTAGTTTTGTTAAATTCTCACTAAATAAAAAGTGATACTATTCACCTTAATATAATATTTAAAGAAATAACATCAAACGTTATTTTCTTTTGAAAATTTCCCCTCAAACCCGTACAATAATTATTAGTGTATATGCCCTATAATTGTCCCTTCTCTTCTTTAATCTTTTAAAATCCTATCTTTCTCCTCTACTCTTTCAATATATATATATATATATATATATATATATATATATATATAAATGTATAGATATAATCATAAGCGCCCTTTTAAAGAGACGCTAATTTTTAAAATTATTAAATTAAATAGAAATAGAAACTGAATGGACGTCTTTAAAAAAAGACACTATTTTTTTTGAAATAATAAATTAAATAGAAATTAACGTTGGTTCAAAGAGACGGATTCTTCCCTCGAACGTTTTATCGTCCTTTGACCGATACCGCGGGTCTTCTGGCACTCCTATCTCATAGTCGAGATGGAGTTCCTGTTTCACGAGATTTCACGATTACACACTATTTCTTGGAGATTGAAGACCTTCCGCCGGATATTCTTTCCGTCGGACTGGAATTTCTCTCTCTAAGGCCTCCATAAGTCTTCGATAGCCTTGAATTCCCTCAAGGCAGTCGAGCAGGTTCTATCCTCAAAATCTTGGAAACCCTTTTTGTCATGTCACTCTGAAGAAACATGACACCCCAACCATCACGGATGGCCCCGATGGATCACTGTGAGAAGTCTAGTCTCTGTCTGTAATTGGCGACCTGATAGTCGACGCCAATTAGAATTAGCGTATGTGACATTGACGCCAAATCCATACGTGTCTACTGTTCATGATAATTAGCATTTGTATATATAGTAGACGCTATTTCTTGAATTCACGGCGACTGTATAGACGCCATTAACCCAATTTTTAGAATATTTAGATTTCATGAGAGATTTACCGACATGCTGTCCCTTCATGTTTTTGGGTCCTTGAACTCTATTATATCAGGGAACTTCATGATTATCACCCATACTAGCTATGCCACGCTATTCTTTTTGGAAAATTCCTTGTTAATATTTCGAGAACATAAACGCTTGACTTTATGTTGACCATAAATGCAAGATTCTGAAATATTAAGGGTTGTGGGTCTGCGACAACCAATGTCAGGTAGGACGGAAGTCCATTATGTAAACAATTAGAATTCTGGGTGTGGCATTGCACCAAACTCTGTAAATCTGCAAAATTCTTGTATATCTGTTATTCTGCAATATTTTATTTTCTGGAAGTTCTTCTACAATATTCTGTTATTCTATAAGCTCTATTATTTTGAAATTATGATATTTAGATATTTTGTTATTCTGATAATTTAAATATTCTACTAGACTGATTATTTCTGCTTATCCTTATTGAAATTTTGATATATTTTGGCCAATTCTAAAATTATATTCATCTGAAGTATCTGCCTTTGCTTTCATACTAGCATCTTGTCCTTGGTTGTGCATGGGAATTATTTCCTTTTCTATTAAGCTTATATCTGCCCTTGACTTTGATGTTCAAGAATGATCACCCAATTTTCTAGATTGATTATTATGATTTTTAAGTTATATCGTTCATGCATTTCATGCTCATGTACACAATTAATTGACTAGTCACTTCTATCCTGCTTGATGAGAGATGTAATTCTTACTGAGTTTTTCGCTCACCCAGCCTATTTTAACATTTTTAAGGTAATAACGATGATGACAACCAATCAGATGGGGAAGTGTAAGAGTGATGAGTGCTCTGGAGAATCGAGTCAGTGTCTTTTATTTTCTTGAGTCTTGTCCTGTCATTTGAGTCTTTCTCTTTCTATTAAAGTGTAACCTTGAGTCTTTTCTTTATTTAATGCAAGTGGAGTGAAGATATGTAATTTTGACCTTTTTATATTAAAATAAGAATTTTATTTTTATCAATATTGTCTGGTCTTGTATTTGTGTCTTATGGTTTGATCTGATTATTCATGACTGTTCGCTACCACGTTCCGAGCAATGCGTTCCGCTACTATCGGTTTGGGGCGTGACAAATCACGATTCTGTCTTTCTGGTAGTGTATCGATTCTCTAAGATGGCACTTTTCATTCTCTGCTCCAAGGCTTCGGATACATCGAGGGTAGTCCGCCTGTTCCTTTCTCATGTGGTGTGTAAGTTCGGGTTGCCTCGTACCATAGTGTCTGTCCGTGATGTCCGGTTCACCAGTTACTTTTGGACGACAGTGTGGCATATGTTAGGTACTCACCTCAAGTTCTCCACTGCATATCATCCCCAAACAGATGGTGGTTGGACACCTTGAGACTACTAGATAGCGGAGATACGGGTCGGATCTAGAATGGGGGGGATGAATAGATCCTCTCAAATGGAAATTAAAAACCCACACCCCAAAATATTTCAGACTAAGAGCAATTGAAATCAAATTGGAAATGGAAGATACGAAACACACATACTCAATACCAAAGGTCTGCTAAGACCTTCCATATATAAGCTCAACACGATATCCGACACCACATACTGAAAGACTATCTGCTAGAATGAGATGCTGATTCACATAAACCATCTAGCACTTAGCGAACAAAAGATAGCATGACGAAATGGTGTAAGACAACAGCCTGAAGGGACAACGAGAACAACAAGACAATCACAAGCGCAATCACACAATGAGACACTCAGATTTTTAGGTGGTTCAGCTGACCCAGAGTCAGCCTACGTCCACCCCTCTCTCCCACCGAGCGAGGATTCCACTAGCACAAGCTAGAAAACAAAGCAGACTCAATCTGCAACAGGATGCTGCCTAACAGCTTGAACCAGGGGGAAACAAATCCCTCGACCTGGTCTTGCTTCCCACAAGACCAGCACCCTAGCTCTGCCACCCACAAAACTAGCACCGGAGGACAACCACCCTTCCTCTGAGACCACAGAGGGAACATAGTGAGTGACATCCCATCACTCACAACCGGAGACACCAGTCTCCCTTCCTCTGAATCCACAGAGGGAACACCGTGAGTGACACCCCGTCACTCACAACCGGAGACACCAGTCTCCCTTCCTCTGAATCCACAGAGGGCAACCGGAGATAAATCTCCCGTCTCTTGAATCCTCAAGAGGAACCCCGATCCCAGAACAGGGACTCGGAAAAGCAAAGTAGAAAATGAAAGCAACAAAGAAAAACACAACTGCCGAAATAAAAATTGTAGCTCTCGCAGGAGCAATAAACTTTTCAAGATTTGATCCTAGAATAGATGAACACAGATCTTCAATATGGACGGCTGCCTCTCTATTCTTCTTCCTCTTCAGTCATTTCTCTCTTCACTTCTCAGCTCTCACTCTCTCTTCTTTTTTTTGCTTGCACACTTGCTCTCTTCTCCCTTCTTCTGCTGGCTCACTTTTATTCTTTGTAGCGGCCCTTCTTTTCTTCTTTTTCTTACTGTGCTTGGAGGAAGATACCTCCTATTTATACCCAAGTCAGAGCCTCCGGAGATGCTTTCTGTAAAAGATTTGATTACCTTTTTCTTTCATTGGCCCACGTGGCAGGGACAATAGTGTTCCTCCATCCTTGAGCCTTGGAACACGTGCCCAACATATGCTCCCTGGGTTCACGTGCCACTTACCTGCATCCTGGGATCACGTGCCTATCATTGGTTGACTTGGAAACACGTGCCTATAGACAGTTCAGTCGCCTTGGATCGGATCTGGAAATGGATCTTCATTTCTTGGTTCAGGTTAACTGCTGCATCGAGGCATATTTTGATGCGCTAACCTTCCGAGTGGATGCAGTGCTTTTGCATACTGATGCTCAGACCTGCTTTTGCTGCTGCCGCTTTTACTACATTGACTTGATGTGTGTGTTGTGCTCACTGAGGTATTTCATCAAACAGTTCTTCTTCTTCATAAGATTTGACTCATCTGGGCAAAGCCCACTGAATATGGCTTCACAAATCCCTTCTCCTGCTGATCCAATATGTAACATAGCATTTAACTTTAGCTGACTTGATTTTAGTGTTTTTGCATACAGCTGTAAACTGAATTTTCACTGGAGACCACCAAATACTTCTGATGCATCAACCTTATCCATATGTAGATACAAGATGCATCGACCTTTCATTCTTGAATGGCTTGAGTGCATCGACCTTTCTCTTCATGATGCACTTGTTGCGTATGTGCATCTCTTGGTGCTTCTACATTCTAAACTGATGTGCCAAGGCATGTGCTGTAGATGCGTCGAGGCAGAATTCTTCCTTTGAAGGCTTCACTGTTTGGAGGCATGGTTTCATTGCGTTAAGGCAGTAGCTTGGAATCTCATTTTGCGAGTTCTACTGCATCTAGACATGGCCTATATGTGTCAGTGCTGCTGCATCGACCTATCGCACTGTGCAAGCTGGCTGTTGGCCTTGTTGCATCAATGCACCTCTGTGTTGCGTCGGTGCAATGTGCTGGAATCTACTACTTGCAGTCCAACTGCATCGAGACAATGCTTCATTGCATCGAGGCACTCTCTTAGGCTTGACTCCTTGGCGAGTGCTGCATCGAGGCATGGCTTGGCTGCATCAACATGTTTCTTCTTAAACCATGGCGCCTGCTTCATTGCATCGAGGCAGAGTCCTTGAGTTCCCTTCTAATAGCTTCCCTACGTCGAGGCATCTCCTATCTGCATGACTTATGCTTTTGACTTCTCCTCAAAGCTTGTTCTTGCAGGTTTCTAGCACACATCTTCTATAGATAGTGAAATCATCATACTCAAATGTATCATTATCAAATGCAACATCAACAGTAATGCATCAATGCTAATGCTAAGCATCATCAAACCACAATGAATAATGTTTTGGCATCATGGCATCATCAATTCATATTAATGGAACATCAACACATATGACATCATGCACAGATGAGTCATAATGTTTGACCTCATCAAAACCACAGGGGTACAATAATCTAACAATCTCCCCGTTTTTGATGATGGCAACACTATGAGAATACCTGACTTCATATCAAACTATTCTCCCCCTTTGACTTCATCAAAAAGGAAATGATAGTTTGGGAAAATCAGTAGAAATAAATGCAAAGCATGCATGGATATGGTGGAGTGATAAATTACTCTCCCCCTTTCCAAATGAACCTAAATAGACAAACAATGCAATTTATGTACCCTACTCCCCTGAAAATGTGACAAGGGACAGACAAGATAATTTTCAGTAAAAACTGCAGAGCATGCAGAAATCAGACTAATCTCCCCCTTTATGCCAAGAGGATGTTGATGGATTGGAGTGGAAGAAATGATCATAAGATATCAGCAACAACACATGGACATTTATGGACAATTCAGGCAATGAGAGAATGACTCAACAAATAGTGCAGTATGCAGAAGGGTCACTCAGCAGAATCTAAGATGATGTAGCCAGTGAGAGAATGAGAGCAAGCAAGTAGTTTTCAGCAAAGAAGACTGAGCACTAGAGATATGACTGAAGGCCCAAGAGATCAAATGAATCAAGAAGGTTTTCAATAAGATACCAATTCCATAAATCGAAAATTAAAGATGTTTCAGAGTCTTCAACTATAAAGGCTTATAAAATGACCTTTATTGATCAGCATGGTTTAAATATAATGTATTCAAAGTTTATCCAAAATAAACTTTTAGTACTCATATCTGAAATCAATTTTAATAAAAGTGAACCATGCCTTCATGTTAGCATCTAGTTTAACCTCCCTCCATCTTAATCATTCAATTTTAATGACTCCTTTAGAGGTTACATAAGGTAGTATAGAGATTAAACACCCATGAATGCACCTGATTTTGTCTATGATTTCAACAATTTTTCTGTTGTAATTATTTTTCAAATTTCTCCTTTTATGCAGCAGTAATTTTTTAAAAAAAAATAAGAGCAATCGAGTTTAGTGCACACTTTGTAACTAGAGGATACACGTTGTTTAGACGCTAGTATCCCTAAGCACTTAGTATGACTAACTGTCATGCCTCACATTGAACAGAGATAACAAGGGCACTTCATGACATAGGTTGACTCCATTTTATTTAAGGAAGAATCCAGTTTCTCGATGCAACCTAACCATTGCTCTGCCTTTAACTTTCACATATTTTTCATCAATTTTCAATAGAGATACCTATGTCACTTTATGACACAGTCCTTTAGACATGATTTCTCGGTGACCAAGGTCATTGCTCTAACTATTTTTCATTTTTGGACATATCCAGAACAATAAGATGTTTAAAGATAATACTTACATCATGTATCTCAACCAAAGAATGCCATGTTTTTAAACTTTCAGATTTTAGAAGGTCTTACATGATATATCATAAAATAGCTGGTTAAAGTTTATTAAAAGAATTGATTCAGATATTTTCAAGATGTCCGTATCCAAACTTCAAGAAATACATTAACCTTAAACCAACTGAATCTTTCAGACATCTGTGAACCAGTATAAAAGAAGATTCTTTATTCAATTATTTTCAGATTTATAACCAAGGTAAATAAATTGAAATCTTCATGATTTTTAGACAAAGGAAAAGAATTTCAGAAGATGCCAGAATATCAAGCAGTAGAGAGTACTAAGCATGAGTGATAATAACCGATACATCAGTTAAATCCAAGAAGGTAGCTCACAGAGAGTAAAATGGGATAGGCTTCAGAGAATAGCAGAATTAGCAATTCAGTTGAAATCGGGTGACATTCTCAAGGAAAATTTAAGGTAGTCAGCACCATCTCTACAAATGCGTGAGCAGCAGACAATAGATGGCAAGGTCATGAAAGTGATGAACTCTAAAGATTTCATAACAGATATCAGTAGAAACCAGACTCCAACTGAAATCAAACAGATTTTTCAAAACATCTGGAAACAGCCAGGTCAACCTGGACTAGCAATAGATTGACCTGTGGTTCAATCACAGAGTTCAAGGAGCTGAGTTGAATTTTACTTTACATGCAGCACAGAGTATTAATCAATAAGGATCATAGTCAAGAAATCAGCTCAAGATGAGGATTGGAGCATCGGTTGACCAAAATAAACAGTGAGTGAATTTTGTGACAGATCAACCACATGCTCAAATTGACAACTCAAAGCTGGACATATGCTCCCCCCTGAATGTATGCATGAACTAGTAAGCAGGAAATATCAGACTGAAGAGATAACATTTCTGAATGCAAACATTTTTCTGGTATTATGATGCATATGAGCAACCTAATGCACCGAAACTAACTCCAGAATGCATGGGCTCCACCTATGTATGTGCATGCATGTCAAGCACTCTTTTTGAATTTTCAGTATGAATGGTATGCTATCTATTTTGAAATCAGTGTATGCATAAGAACAGAAAAATGCACATTACTAAACGGTGAAATGCATGGACTCCCCCTCTCTAAGTGTACTGAAACATCTAATGTGACTTGAGGGCTATTCAGGAAGTTTAATGAGTTATGCTCTTGAACAAGTTGATCGCCAAAAAAAAAATGTAAGACTTAAGACACACACTTGACCCATGGTACCAGGCGGAGGACTTCGTCTAAAGACCACCTCTCACATGATTAGAACTTCTAGAGATACCTCATCTGCCCTTTAGCACTATACCATTTGATATACCATGTGATCATGCATGAAGGTGCATGACAATTTCGATGCAGTCATATATGCAGTTCTGTGTGCAATGCAAATTTTAAATGATAGTATTCTAAGCACATATGAATGCAGATGATGATTTCATGCAACAGATATTATGTGTTTGTGTGAGATGTGCATTATGACATATACAGATATTTAGACAAATGCAAATGGACTTATGCAAGTATCAAACTTATGCAATCATGCAAGGAAATAAAAAAATATGCATGAAATTCTAATTAACAAATCAGCCATGATATGCATCTATCTAAAAAGAATTATTGAAAGCTCAAATAATCAAACTTGAAGAAGGCAGAACTGAAGTTTTACCATACTCATGTGCCTTGGTTTATTCAACCCCTTTTTATTCTTCATCTTCAAGGCACACCTGCAAGACACATTCTTATTTTGTAAATTTTGGTACCCAATATTTCTTGGGTCTAGAGAAGTTAGCTGCAACTCTTGTAGGTGTTGTCCTTGACCTCAAGGCAATAACTTCATTGTTGGGTCCCAAACGGTGGCAATCAAGAGGGGAGGGGTGAATTGATTGGCAAAATAAAATTATTTTCGGAAGAACATGCGAGACAAGATAGAAGCAATCAAACGCTCGGTCTTACTCGTGCATGATCACACATGAATGCATGAGAAAGATGGTGAGTGTGTGAAGAAGAAGGTGGTGAACACTCAACTCACCGTTAAACCCACTCGACAAAATATGCACGCGAACAAACCACTGGAGACACAAAGTTTTTAGGTGGTTCGGGTACACCGCAATGTCCCCTACGTCCACCCCTCACTCATGAGGATTAACGACTTCACTATGATGTAAGCCAAGCACACACACACGCTGTTATGAACAGCACACACACACACACACGGTACCCAATCTAGGCACCCCAATCACACACACACACAAGCTCGTGTCCATACACGAACAAAAACTCACGAATCTGTTTCAAGATAGTTTAGAATACAACAACTTTCAGATTCACCAAAAAGCACTAAAGAAGATCAGAGTAGAAAGGATCTCTAGATAGAACTCCCCCTTTGTGTTCTTCAAATCAACTTTGATACTCCAGCAGAACGATGAACGAGTTTGGATGAAGTATGACGCAAGGCAGCACAAATGGATGTGGAAGCTTGATGTCCGATGCAGCTCTTTGATGTATATGATCTTGGGCTTGGATTCCAGCTCCTTCCTTTGGATTTCAGCTTCAGAGCAAAGAGGAATGGGGCTTGAAGGCTGCAACTCCGAACCTGCACATACACAATAGAACAACCATCATAACAAAATCGGATCTCACCTCTCTCCTATATATTAAGTGCCAATAGGGTTTGATTAAAATATTAAAACAGTCAAAGATAGCTTGGGAACCAGATCCACAAAATGTGGAGAGGTTTGTGAAATGTCTAGAGGTGATTAGACATGGATTGGAAGACTTTCGGTGCAAGGAAACCGAAGTCAAACAAGACGGCTGGAGGTCGGACCGAAAGGGGTCGACCCTTGGGGTCAACCCTCGTGATAGGGTTTTAGGACCCAAAGGCAATGGGTCGACCCTTGGGGTCGACCCTCAAGAGCAGTCGTGCTACTTTTGGACAAAATGCCACAGGGGTCGACCCTCGGGGCGGTTTTATGTTCTGGGCAGAATGGGTCGACCCCTGGGGTCGACCCTTGCAGGTACCAGCTGCTGGATGGAGAAAAGGAGACGGGGGTCGACCCCAGGGGTCGACCCTCTCAGGTACCTGCTGCTGGAATGGAAAAATAAACGAAGGGGTCGACCCCAAGGGTCGACCCTTGCTCCTGAACATCAAAAAAACAATGAATATCAAGTGGTCTTCGTCCAAGGAACATAAGTGGGGTGTTCACCAAAGAGTTCCAAGAAGAGGTTTGAACCTTAAGCAAGAATGAGTAAACCCCATCTAGATTGGATTAAGATCAAACCCGAGCAAAAACACCCTTTGGGATTAAAACAAGAAGTTCATCTTTGAAAAACAAAAGATCAAGAGTTTAAGTGTTGGGATGGATCTCACCAAAAGTCCTTATATTGTCCGATTCATGAACCGCCTTCTTGTCCCTGTCAAAACATACATTTTGCATTAGCTTTGGCGATATCAGACTGAAGTTAAACATCTTACCAGCTGAAGTGATTCCCGACTTGCAAAGCTCCGTATCTCATCAAGTGAAGACTATTCCAGAAATAGTCATGGCATTCAAATTAAATTTATTCATCATCAAAATCCATTATATCCATTACAAAAACCACATAGAGGGGGTTCAACATTCATCATTCTTTAAATGACGACATTCATCTATGATATGCCCTAACAATCCACGATAATGACATTAAACAGAGAAATTATGCTTTTTAAAGAATTGTGCATCATGTGTCCGAGTGAAAACAAGATTTTTGCTCTTTCTGGCATGAGTGATGTGATTGTGTTTCAAGTGCCAACAGTCTTTGACTGTATGGCTGAACTTACTACATGCATTGCAATAAAGTCTCCTTGGAGCAGTTCTAGGAATAAGGTTCCTTATTAAAGCCTTATACTCATTCTTTTTCACAAACCAATAGTCATGCATTGCATGACTGAATCGACCATCGTGAAAACATTGGATTTGCCTTTTCTGGGCAACTTGATTATTGGGTGAACCCTTAGTGAAATGCAAGTGTGTGTTTCCTGAATTTCTCATTTCCTTCACCCCTTTTTGAACATTTAATTCATCAATTTTCAAGATGTAACAGTTATGCATCACATGATCGAATTTCCTACAATAATGACATGAGCCCTTTCTTGTTTGAGTGTGTGAGGGTGCATGTGACTTATGTGCAGCATTCTTTGTGCCAACAGGAGGGTTTTTGAACTTTTTCTGTGAAATTTTTTTATTTTCTAATTTTTGAGTTTGTTCTACAGTTTTGGGACTGATAGTGAATTTTTGGTTCTTATAAGCACTGAATTGGAAGATAGGTGCACTAGATGTGCCAGTCGGCTCAGAACTACACACAAACGATGTGCAAATTTTACTATCAAAGCACTTTTTATTAGTGAAGTCCCGCGATCAATGACACCCAAGAGGAGGGGTGAATTGGGTAACTACAACTTTTAGGAAAACTTTGCCCGATTCAAAACAGATGTAATGAACTAGCGACACAAGAGTTGGATCTATCAAAATCTATCACACAAGATAACTAATTATGCTAGATCTGAGGAATACAATATGAAGGAAACAATATATACGTATGATCACACAGAATGGGGATAGAAGAAATGAGCCAAATCACACAATTCAAACCACAATGCACGATGATTTTTAAGGTGGTTCAGATGCAACGACGGCAACCTACGTCCACCCCTCACCAAAATCTGGTGAGGCTTCACTGCTGTAAACAAGCACGGGGGTGAATCCCCATACGGAGATACACTCCAACCACACACGTAGGGCGACGCCTGAACACACACACACGGGGACGCGCCCCAACACATACACGGAGATGAGCTCCAACACACACACAGAGATGAGCTCCAACACGATCCGATGACCGGATCAACTACACACACACGCACACGCTGCAACAACTGCAACACAAGTAACCACACGACCGTACGCAGACGGTCACACACACACAAATGTAGATCTAGAAACAATCCACACACACAAGTGTAGATCTGGAAACAAGTCACACACACAAGTGTAGATCTGAAAAGATCCACACACACACACACACACTGATGTTCACAGATTTAGAATATTACACACATAAAGCTCAAGAAATTTGGAAGAAGAAACACAAATGAAAAACAGTTGAGAGAACTCCTGATTTGACTCCTCTTGAGTGTATGATACAGATCTTGAATGAAGATTGCTTCTCCACTTGATTCTTAATTGATTGGCTTCTAATAGATCTTGAAAAGCTTGAGGTTTGATGAAGAACTTCTAGACGGATCACTGTTCACGGAGTTGTTTCTACAGCTCTCTTTCTTCTTTGATGGCCTCCCTTTGATCCTCTTGCATTATATGTTGTGCCCCTGTGGTTTTGATGATTGGTCTTGATGTGAGTCAAACACTGTGAGTCACCATGTGGTGTTCAGTCATTCTGTCAGATCATAAAGCGTTCATATATATACATCGTTTCTTCATCATACACAAAAGTCTGAACATTCTTTGGTGAAGTTTGTACACACTTCAGTGGCTACATGAGCATCGTCTGTACATTGCATACTTCTTCCATATTGCATACTTCTTCCATATGCATCTGTACACATCTCAAGACAAAGTCTGTACATTCGCCACCATGCATTCAAGTCTATACAATGCCTGGGGGCAAGTCTCTACAACGTCCTTTACATGCATTACTTAAAGTCTATACATTGTCGCTTGCTCATGCATCTCTTCTTAGTCTATACATTGCCGCTATGGCTGTGCATCATTTAGCAAGTCTATTCATCCGTCAGCCTTGTCTCTTGCATGCAAAGTCTATACATTCATGAGCTATGGCTGTGCATCGTTTGCATATTGCACACTAAGTCCATACATCACTGCACAAGCAAGTCTGTACATTCTAGCGTCTCACTTAGCGTCTTTGTGCATGGAGCATTCAAGTCTGTACATTGGCAAAGTCTGTACATCGTTGGCTTGTGCATGCATCGTCTTTCAAAGTCTGTACAATCCCTTCCATGCATTCTAAGTCTATACATGCTTCGGATGGCATCACATAAAGTTTGTACATTCTTTAAGTCTATACATGCTTGGTTTAAATCTTGAACTGACTCGATGCATCCATTTTTCTCTTCGTTCAGGTTGATTCAAGCTGATGAGTGGCACGTGATCCGAGGTTGGCACCTAGCACGTGATCCGAGGTTACCTCTGGACAAAGAGGGCACAAGCCCTACACACGCCCTATCTCTGAGGCTGCTATAAATACGAAGCTTCTTCCTCATAAGAAGACTGATCGTGCTGAGAGTGGTCGAAGAAGCAGATAGAAGCAGAAAGAGCTAGCAGAAGAAGAAAAAGAGAGAACAGAAGAGAAAGAAGAGAAAGATGAGAAAGAGAGAAGAAGAAGAAGGAAGAGAGAGAGATCCTTTGAGAGCAGAGATCGAGAGAAGAAGAGAAGTGCAGCAGAGAAGAAGAGAGATAGAGAGAGAGATAGAGAGTTAGAGGAGAAGAAGGGAAGCTGCTTGAAGATCTGTTCCTACTGGACCGTAGATCAAATCCAGGCCAGTCAGCTCCGTTGAGAGCCACATTTGTGCTATCATATTTTATAGCTTTCAGTCGCTGTGTTTTTATCATTTCTTGTTTTTCTTTTTAACTGATCACTTTGTTCTTCCGATTCTCTGGTTTGAGGTCGGGTTCCTCCTGTGGACTCAGGAGAAGGGAGAGTTGGTGTCTCCGGTTGCAAGTGACTGGTGTCGCTTGTGGGTTCCCTCCTGGGTGGAGGAAGAGAGACCTCGGTCTCTGGTTGCTAGTGACGGGTAGTCACTAGTGGTTTCCCTCCGGTCTGGAGGAAGAGGGGAGGTTGTTCCCCTGGTCAAGCTGTTAGGCAGCACCTGTTTGCAGACTGAGTCTGCGGTTCTAGCATTTACTAGTGGAAGCCTCACTCCGATTTGGAGTGAGGGGTGGACGTAGGTCTGTGGACCGAACCACCTAAAAAATCCATTATCTTCGTGGTTTGTTCTTTTATCTACTTAGCGCTAGATGCATGGCTAGGACCGTCTCTAATGAGTCATATGCTTGAATGCTTTATGGCACACACTGTTTCAATTTGATTCTGTCTCGGCTTGGACCTGCTCAGGTTCCTGCATTGTTGCAGTCCAACTGGTTGATCAAGTGTGTCTTGGAATCTCGTCTTGAAGAGCTCAATAGTTTTTATTCCGCAACTGTGTCTAGCTACAGGCTTTTATTTGGGCAATTTTGAAGAGGGATACATTCACCCCCTCTGTATCCATCGCACCGGTCCTATCAATTGGTATCAGAGCAGGTGTCTGCATAGAAGGTCCAGCGACCTGCAGATCCGATCCTGCAGTCTTCGGTGCTATCTCACTTTTGGTGCATCATTATTCCTGTTGCATTAATATGATCTGTTTCCATGGGTGATCCACCGATTTTCAACGGCTCTAATTTTAATGTGTGGTTTGTCTGTCTGCGCAAATATGTTATATCAGTTAATCCTGATCTGTGGAAGTTAATTTCACAAGGTCCTCACGGATTACCAAAGAAAGTGTCCAAATGGACCGACAGTCACAGATCAAAGGATGGAGAAAATCAGAAAGCTATGAATCTGATGAAAGCAGCTACTAACAAAGCCTTACATTCTTGCCTTCATGATTGCAAGTCTGCTAAGGACATTCTGGATGTGCTGAAGCTAGCACACAAGATAAATGAGGACAACTGCATGATGGCTAACGGAAGTAATCAAAGTGGCAGCAATCAGAATGAGATCAAGGCAGCAATCAGAATGAAGATGATAATGATGAAGAGGTAAATCCCTTCGAGAATTTCTCTTTAGATGATTGGGAGAATGCATATGCTGAGTTGCTTGAATCTCATGAACATTTAAGAAAATAATACAAGAACTTGAAAAAGAAAAGTGATCGAGGTAGTTCACGTTCTCCATGTGAAAATTGTTCAAATATGAAGCAATCTCATGATGCCTGTATGTCTGATATGCAAATATTGAAAAAACAAATTTCATTGCTGATGATTGAGAATCAAGATCATGTAAAAGAAATCTCTGAACTTGAGAAGAAGCTTAGCCTAACTTGTTATGATTCTGTTCAGAGTAATGATTTGCTGAAAAATTTTGAATGTGTTAAGTCTGATTTAAACAAGCTGAAAAGTGAGAATGACTCTCTCAGAAAGTTCTCCAAAGAAAATGAAGAAAGTTTAGAGAAACTTAAAAAGGAGAACACGTTACTGATTGAAAAATTTGATGCCATCAAATCTGTAAACATGGAGTTACACAAAAACATTGAAAAACTGCAAAGAAAGTTGAAGGAATCTGAAATTGGAAAAATGCATGAAGTGAATCCGGATGATCAGATTCTAATAAATGAATTGATTCATAACGACAAACTTAAGGAGGAGATAGAAAAATTAAAACACTTGAACATCACCATGTCAGAAAGGTTACTGGAATTTGAAAAGGGTAAATGTGTGATGTCCGACAACTCAGAAGAATTGGACAAGCTCAAAGCTGAAATCAAAAATGTTAAAAATGCTAATGCTTCATTAAGTAAAAGACTTGCAAGTAGTGATGAAGAAAATGCTGACTATGAACTACTCATCGCTGCTTTGGAAAACGAAATCAAGGATCTAAAAGACTCTTTGTCAAAGTTTGTGAGTGGGCAAGAAAACCTAGACAGGCTACTAGGTGTAAAAGTCAATATCAGGAAGGAAGGTTTGGGTTACAATAATCTAAATAAAAAGGCTTTTCAGAACAAAGTAATGACATCATTTGTAAATGCTTCAAATGTAGCCACAACATCACATGTCAAACAACCCATTGTTCAGAAAACCCAAAAACAAATTGAAAAATCGAAAAAGAATGATAACATGAAGAAAAAGGCAACACTCAAGTATGTGGAAAAAGTGCATGCTGTACATCACAAGAACTTTCCTGCCACTAAGAAAAAGAGCATCTCATGTACCAATTGTGGTAAGGTAGGACACAGTGCTGCACAATGTTGGCTTGCAAATTATAAGAAAAATAAGGATAAACATATCCCTACACGTGTCTTGAAATCTGCTACCTCTACTGCATCTGATGGGTCAATGCATACTGCTCATAACTCATTTACTTACTCGTATGCATCTGATAAGAGTGTTTCATGCCATTATTGTGGCAAGGTAGGCCATGTAATGGATGATTGCAGATTATTGGTTGAAGATGGTCATGCAAGTGAAACATTGCATTCTAGAAATTCATTTGGTAGAAATCATGCCACTAGGAAGTCTGATACATCTTGTCATTACTGTGGTAGGCATGGCCATTTCATGGATGCGTGTTTCATCATGAAACAAGATGATAAAATGCATGCTAGGTCTTCTGATCATCATGGCCCCAAAAGAAACATGTTTGCCTCAAATCAGCACATTATTTGTTTTAACTATAACAAACGTGGTCACAAAGCCATTGAGTGTTGGTATGGATCTACTAGGGGTAAAAATAGTTTTAAAAGTAAGCATATCAGATGCTTCGAGTGTGGGAAAAATGGCCATACAGTCAAGGACTGTTGGCATGTTCAGAAGAATTCTGTTAACCCCCATGTTGTCAAATTCCCTGCAAAACGATTTGTGAAATTTTCATGCTATAACTGTGGGAAGCCAGGCCATAGAGCTGCTGATTGTTGGCTGGCTAGTTTTAGTAAACAGAATTCTCTCTCTGCTAATAAATTTCATGACTAGTAATTTGCATAAAAAGAACTTGAAATCTGCTGAATCATGCCATTACTGTGGTCAAATAGGTCATTCAATGAACAATTGCTATTTGATGAGATCTGATGACCTTCATGCTAAAAAATTATTTAGAACACCTGCCAAAGGTGTCACTGTTAATTCAGGACCCAAGACCTCTTGGGTACCTGTTTGTGCAAAGTAAACATTGTTTTGCAGGTGTGCCTTGGGACTGAGGAATAAAGATGGGTAAATAAGCCAAGGCACTCAAAAGTAAACCCCTTTCTGAACTTTTCAGGTAAATTCTCTGCATTTCCTGTTTTGAAATTCATTGCATATCTTGTTTGATGTGTTCATGCATATTTGTCATCCTTTGCACACTATGAGTATTCATACATGAACACTATGGTATATTAAATGGCAAGCTACTAAAAGGCAGGTGAAATCTATCTGGAGGTTCTTACTATGTGTGAGATGATCCTATCATTTGGTATCATGGGTCATATTGCTTGTTAGGGCAGTCTGTATGAGCATGAGTCACATAGTCATATGTTCACCCTCATTGTAAACATTGCATGTATACAGGGGGAGTTTGTTGAGTCTTTGCATGTCTTTGCATACATGTAGTTAATTGCATTGCATTTCATTACATTGAAAATGCCAAAAGGATTGATTGAATGCATATTGTCAGGTGGAGTTAATGCATTGCATACAGGTTGTCAATTGCATACTCTTATGTCAGAATTCATTGCATATTAACCTTGAAGATCCTGAAGCATGCCTGACCTCCTGATATCTTGCTTGGGGTGCATATCCTTTTTATTGATTCTATTGATAAACCTTGATCATATCTGGAAACACTGGGCTTCAAAATCACTTATTATTGCTGGATCTCTTCTATCAGCCATTCATGAAGATTTCAACGGGGCATGTCTCGATCATAAATCTGAAAACACTTGAACTAGGAATCTTCTATTATACAATTTTATGAATGTCTGAAATAACTCAGGTGGTTTAAGTTTAATGTATCCATTGAGTTTGACTTTAAAATCTCTTAAAAATATCTGAATCATGTTTTAATAAACTTTAACCAACTGTTTCATGCTGTGTCTTGAAAAAGCTTCTGAAATCTGCACTATTGAATACATGGCTTTATTTGGTTAAGTACATGAAATTAGTATTGATTTGAAGCAAATGAGTTTTCAGAAATGTCTAAAGGGTAAATAATTGTCAGAGCAATGACTTTGGTCACTGAGAAACCATGTCCAAAGGACTGTGTCATGAGGTGCCATAGTTAACTCTGCTTAAGAATGTTTGATAATCTGGCAGAGCAATGGCATGCACACTGAGAAATACATCTTACTCATCAAAGAAATGAGTTGAGGTATGTCATGAGGTGTAAATGTTAACTCTGTTAATTATAAAGTATGACTGTTAGTCACACTAAGTGCTTAGGGATATTAGCGTCTGATCAACGTATATCCTCTAGTTACAAGGTGTGCACTGAACTTGAGTGCTCTTGAAATTTGTTGCATGAAAATTCTTGTTGAACAAATTGCAATATTTGAAAAAGAATGCAAAGGATAATCTGCTATAACCCTTGATATGATCAAATGGTTTCATGCATGTTTAAACTCAATACTTAAGAGTGTATTTTTTAAAGAAGTCATTGAAATTGATTGAGTAAGATGGAGAGAGATTAATCAAGATGTACATATGAGTTTTTGGTTCATTTGTTATTAAATCTTGGTTTCAGATATGAGTACAGAACTGTTTGTCGAACCTGGTATACATCATCTTTAAACCATGGAGTTCAATAAAGTTTATTCATAAATCTTTATAATGGGAGACTCGCTGGAAAATTTGTTAGATTTATGAAATTGGTATACTCTTTGAAAATCTTGCTAAATGTGTTTAACTTTCACTACTTTTGAAAACATTCTGACTATGCTTAGTTCTTCTGCTCTCATTTGATCTCAGTATTTGACGATGTTTCCTCTGACTATCTGCGATCTACTTCAATTGACTGTGAAACCTTTGTCAAATCTACATGCCCCCGTGGTCTCCTTCTCATCCACCTCATAATACTCCATTTATTCAGGGGGAGCTTCCTCATCATATGAATCATGCTTGCATTCATATATTTAGGGGGAGATCTTGCATTTCTTGTTGCATCTACATCTCTGCATTCATACCTCCCAATTGGTTTGAGTCATACATATGGTTGTACTAATTTTTTTTTAAGTCAGAGGGGGAGATTTTTGCCAAAGGGGGAGACTTTCATTCAATCATTGCATGCAGGTTTCTTTTGCTATCTCAAACTATTTTCTTTTTGATGAAGTCAAAGGGGGAGAATAGTTTGAGCCATCAGAATGACTCACAGTGTTGCCATCATCAAAAAGGGGGAGATTGTTGTGCCCCTGTGGTTTTGATGATTGGTCTTGATGTGAGTCAAACACTGTGAGTCACCATGTGGTGTTCAGTCATTCTGTCAGATCATAAAGCGTTCATATATATACATCGTTTCTTCATCACACATAAAAGTCTGAACATTCTTCGGTGAAGTCTGTACACACTTCAGTGGCTACATGAGCATCGTCTGTACATTGCATACTTCTTCCATATTGCATACTTCTTCCATATGCATCTGTACATATCTCAAGACAAAGTCTGTACATTCGCCACCATGCATTCAAGTCTATACAACTCCTGGTGGCAAGTCTGTACAACGTCCTTTGCATGCATTACTTAAAGTCTATACATTGTCGCCTGCTCGTGCATCTCTTCTGAGTCTATACATTGCCGCTATGGCTGTGCATCATTTAGCAAGTCTATACATCCGTCAGCCTTGTCTCTTGCTCGCAAAGTCTATACATTCATGAGCTATGGCTGTGCATCGTTTGCATTTTGCACACTAAGTCCATACATCACTGCACAAGCAAGTCTGTACATTCTAGCGTCTCACTTAGCGTCTTTGTGCATGGAGCATTCAAGTCTGTACATTGGCAAAGTCTGTACATCGTTGGCTTGTGCATGCATCGTCTTTCAAAGTCTGTACAATCCCTTCCATGCATTCTAAGTCTATACATGCTTCGGATGGCATCACATAAAGTCTGTACATTCTTTAAGTCTATACATGCTTGGTTCAAATCTTGAACTAACTCGATGCATCCATTTTTCTCTTCGTTCAGGTTGATTCAAGCTGATGAGTGGCACGTGATCCGAGGTTGGCGCCTGGCACGTGATCCGAGGTTACCTCTGGACAAAGAGGGCACAAGCCCTACACACGCCCTATCTCTGAGGCTGCTATAAATACGAAGCTTCTTCCTCATAAGAAGACTGATCGTGCTGAGAGTGATCGAAGAAGCAGATAGAAGCAGAAAGAGCTAGTAGAAGAAGAAAAAGAGAGAACAGAAGAGAAAGAAGAGAAAGAGGAGAAAGAGAGAAGAAGAAGAAGGAAGAGAGAGAGATCCTTTGAGAGCAGAGATCGAGAGAAGAAGAGAAGTGCAGCAGAGAAGAAGAGAGATAGAGAGTTAGAGGAGAAGAAGGGAAGCTACTTGAAGATCTGTTCCTGCTGGACCGTGGATCAAATCCAGTCCAGTCAGCTCTATTGAGAGCCACATTTGTGCTATCATCTTTTACAGCTTTCAGTCGCTGTATTTTTATCATTTCTTGTTTTTCTTTTTAACTGATCACTTTGTTCTTCCGATTCTCTGGTTTGAGGTCGGGTTCCTCCTGTGGACTCAGGAGAAGGGAGAGTTGGTGTCTCCGGTTGCAAGTGACTGGTGTCGCTTGTGGGTTCCCTCCTGGGTGGAGGAAGAGAGACCTCGGTCTCTGGTTGCTAGTGACGGGTAGTCACTAGTGGTTTCCCTCCGGTCTGGAGGAAGAGGGGAGGTTGTTCCCCTGGTCAAGCTGTTAGGCAGCACCTGTTTGCAGACTGAGTCTGCGGTTCTAGCATTTGCTAGTGGAAGCCTCACTCCGATTTGGAGTGAGGGGTGGACGTAGGTCTGTGGACCGAACCACCTAAAAAATCCATTATCTTCGTGGTTTGTTCTTTTATCTGCTTAGCGCTAGATGCATGGCTGGGACCGTCTCTAATGAGTCATATGCTTGAATGCTTTATGGCACACACTGTTTCAATTTGATTCTGTCTCGGCTTAGACCTGCTCAGGTTCCTGCATTGTTGCAGTCCAACTGGTTGATCAAGTGTGTCTTGGAATCTCGTCTTGAAGAGCTCAATAGTTTTTATTCCGCAACTGTGTCTAGCTACAGGCTTTTATTTGGGCAATTTTGAAGAGGGATACATTCACCCCCCTCTGTATCCATCCCACCGGTCCTATCATTATATAGGTTTCTTGGCCCAAGAGTTGTGTTTATAAGCCTTGAATGGTCCATGGACAAGCTAGAAACCAGATCCACATTTCCTGGCGAATTTGGAGGCTAGAGGACTGAAAAGTCCACAAGAAAGGCTTGAACACGTTGGTGGAAACAAAGTCAAACAAGGCTGCATCGGGGCTGGCGGTCGACCGGTAGTATGGGGCGGTCGATCGAAATTTTACAGAACCGGAGTCTTTCAATTCTGGGAAAATCGGTCGACCGACCCTGGGTTGGCGGTCGACCAAAATCTGTAAAATTCCAGATTTCGAGCTTCTGTTAATTTTGGTCGACCGGCCGTTGCTCTCAGGTTGACCGAATAGTGAAGATCCAGCAAAAGCAGGTTGGTAGCCTAGTAAAACATAACCATATGGTCAAGGCTTGTGCTTGAAACATTATTCATATAATCTGAGCTTCATTCAACCCAATTATCAGTGTTTGCATGAGGGGTTCAAACCTTGTAGCTAGCATGAAGACCATATGTGGAAAATACATGAAGGTATCAAGTGAGTATATGCAACATGGATAGCACAAGGGACTAGGAAGAGGTTTAATGTTGACACACAAAAACCAAGTGTTCCTTGGAGTTTAACCATGATAACACCACATATCAACCACTTTCCACCACGATTCACATAAATAGATATTACCATGCATCCACGTGATATTTAGGTGTCTTCCAACTGTCTCTCTCCTGTAAAAGAGAAAGTAAAACATGAGATCTGCATGGGTATCAAAATCTCTATTCTGAAAGCTCACCTTTTGACATCGACTCATTCTTCCACACGCATGAATGACTATCAACTGAATAGAAGTTAAATCAAGCGCATATGGTATAATCATCCACACATAAACCATTTCATGTTCAACCACAAAAGTTCCATATGAAAGGAACATGAACCACATTATGAACCTCCAAACGCCATTTGCCATGATTCCATACATGAACAACAAGTGCACAAGGGCTCTTTGGTTATCACAGAACCAAGTAGCATGTAGCAAAACTGAATCGTATGAATCATTGTAAACTCATGAAACCTCATACCATAAAGTTTAGTTATCATCAAAACATATGCACGGCATGTACAACAATCTCCCCCTTTTTGATGATGACAAACTTTATGACTGACACAGACAGAGCATATTTTTCTCCCCCTTTGACATGATCAAAAAGTGGGAGGAAGGCAAGAAGGTTCAAATATCAGCAAGCTGATTCATATATCAATAAGTGCCCACTTCAGAAGTGCAAATTAGGCAATTGCAAGGCAAGGATAGAGGAACAGAAACATGTTGATTCTTTGCGATTCCAATTGTTGATTATGGAAACAGAAAGGTGTGGAGTCTTAAGAGTTGCAGACCAAGATTCATGAATCAAGATGATACCATTCAAAGCAAATACCCCATGTAGCAAGTGTAAAGAATTTGAAGTCCAAATTTTTAGAATTTTATTGATTTTCTGATTTTTACATTTTCTGTAGAAATGTATGAAGCTATATACATACAAATGATGACACATGAAGTGCAAACAATGCAACCAGATAGTTACGTATATATATACATGCAACACATCTCCCCCCTATTTAAGAGGGGAATGGGATAAGAATGATGCATGAGAGTCATGACAACCGGAGTGCACATGTGTAGCTCATAGGAGATTATGCAATTGCTTCTCACTGTGCATAGAGTATTTCATACTCTTACTTACTTTTTGCAAATAACAACTCACCTGTGCATACATAGAGCACATACTTAGTTGTATGAAACACCTTGCACATATCATCACATCTTTGCATACTTGTAAATAAAGAAAATCTTCTATCATCTTTTCAATTTACACGCATATGTTTGCATATATTTCATACTTCTGTGCTTGAATGCCATGATTATTCGATATATAAAATGGTGTTAGTGGAAGGTTGGATTATGTTCATCCGGAAGCTTTCACTACGCGTGAGGTGGTCTTCGGACCTACGTTCTCCGCCACGTACCGGTAATCAACTTGCTTAAAAATTTCAGTTCAGTGCTTGTTTGAATGTATATAATATACAACCACTTTTTGACTCTTTCTATGACTCATCCCTTGCTAAATGAAATTACATTGATTTAGACATGTCTGTTACATGGCATATATTAAGGGGGAGATTTTTTATAACTGTGCATACATTTAGGGGGAGACATTACTGTGATGAGACTAATTCATCTTTTACATTCAATACAACCACCCACACAAAATGCACCTTTTTGAGATAATGATTCAATCTAATAAGGATTACTATTTTCTACTCTACACTTTTGAGGACTATTGATTCTCTACATGGAAATCACATGTCTCATGAGGAAAGAGCTGTTCACCCGATCAAAAGTCATACAAGTGGAACGTGGATCCGAGTAGCCGGGAATCCCCCCTGGAATAAAGGAGGAAACTCGCGTCGAAAGAAGAAACTAATCCACATTTAAAATAAGTGTGATTTACCACCGAGTAGCCGAAAAGTGTCCCTGAGATAAAGGATACAACTCGCGTCGAAAAGTGATAAAATCCACAGTTAAGATAAGTGACGAACTGATTAACCGAGAAGTGTCCCTGAAACAAAGGATACAACTCGTGTCAAAAGGTTAGTCACACTACTTTTTAGTAATTGAAAATTGGAGTCATACGTAGCTACCAATATTCGAGCATTGTGTATGAAAGTGTATGGATGATAAGTTCTTTTTAGTGTTCCTTAGAAAATATATTTTTCCATATTGATTTGAACCTCATTGCTCAATCTTCACATATGCACTTTGGGTTTGATTGTTTGAATGTCCTTTATGAATCAGTCATCTTTCATGGTTAAGGCAATACTTTATTTATGTAAGCACAACCTTCTTAGTATTGCACATACACATCATGTTCTATAATTGATTGCATTATTCTTACACCCGTCCCGAAGGGACTGGCATGAGTCTATACTCTGGTATGCATGCTTGAGTGCCTGAATGCTTGATCCGTCTTGATCATATCATACTTCAGTCTAGTATTTGCATGTATAGGTTATACTTGTAAATAATAGGTTAAATAACCCATTGTCAGTTGGTTTTTGTTCTTGACAATTGGGAGAGAATAATGTGCTTTTTTAGCACAATCCATTATGTGAATAACTTTGTTTTACATTCTGCATATAGCATAGTTTCTTTATACTACATGTGCATAATTAGTCATACATATAGTAAAAAAAAATTACAAAAATTCAGCACGTATTTCACACATCTGCAAATTGCATATCAAATTCTAAATTCTTGCTTGGTTCTTGGTCTCCACACCATTATTTCATGGGAGATTTATTGCTAGGTTCGTGCGCTCTAGTCTCATTTATTTTTGAAAACTTCACAGTTGCTTCTTGTCCCCCATTTTTTGATTATGCCAAAGGGGGAGATGTTGTGCCCATGTCCCCTGTGGTCTGCGGTTTTTGATGATTGGCTTTAGGGGTTTATGATGATTGGTGTTTGATGTGAGTCATCTTGCTGAAATGAGTCATTGTCCTTCATATGTTCAGTCAGTTTATCTTGTTACACTGTGAGTCATTGCTATTGAAGTTCAGACTGTTTTATCAGCTGCATAAAGCATTCATATGCATTTACAGAGTCTATACATTGATTGGCAGTAAGTCTATACATTGAGCGTCTCTTGGAAGTCCATACAGTGCATTGCATTAGCTAAGTGTATACACTGTCTGTCTCATTTAGAGTCTAAGACAAAGTCTATACATTGGCTAAGGGTCTTCAAGTCCATACACAGTCGTTTACTCCAAGGGTTTGTCTCCGTGCCATGTGCACTCCGGGTTGTCTCTCCTCACAAACACGAAAAGACTTCGTGTCGTTTGAGTCTATAACACTTCGCGTTGATCTTCTCTATTACCAGGTAAAATGCTATGAGGTTGTACGTCGTGTGTCCGTGTTGTTTCCTTCATATTTCGTGTCGTTTTTCTTCTATTGCGTGCAGGACATTGCAGCACCTCGTGTTGCTTTCTGTGCCACCTTGTGTCGTTCTCTATGTAGTGTGTGTTTTTGTCACCACTATACTTCGAGTCATTTTTCTCTGTAGTGTTAAGCGTTATTAGTATGTATCACGTGTCGTTCTCTTCGTAGTGTTTATTTTGTTACAGTGACACGTCGTGTCGTTGTTCGTTACTTCGTGATGTTTTCATCATCTTCGTGTTGTTTTCGTATTTTCCTATTTAGTTTTGTCTTCGTGTTGTGTTTATGTACTTCGTGTCATTTTCTTCGTCTCGTGCTGTTCTTATCTTACTTCGAGTCGTTTCCGTGTTATTTCTGACTTCGTGTTGCTTTTCCTAGACCTCGTGTCTTTCCTTATTTGCAACCACTTCGTGTCGTTTCTGTTGTCATCTTCGAGTCGTGGTCAGCCCGTGTCGCCTCGTCTTCGAGTCGTTCATTCGAGCTATTTTGTGCTCGAGTTGTTTTTCTTATGTTTTCAAGGCTTGTTTCACTTCGTGTCGTTCTCTTTTCTATCTCGTGCTATTTTCTGTACCACCCCGTGTTACCCTTAGGTCTTTGTTTTCATTTGTATTCATGTCTTCGTGTTATTTTTATACACTCGTGTCCTCGTATTGTTTTTGCATTCGTAACCTCGTGTTGGTCTAGTATTTGTGTCTTTTTGTTATTTTTATTTTTGTGTCTTCGTGTCTCCGTGTTATTTTTGTCTTCGTGTCTTCGTGTTGTTTTCTTTCTACCTCGTGTCATTTTCTTCTCACTTCGTGCCGTACTTATCTGACCTCGTGTCATCTTCCTTGTTGTGTTAGACGTGTTAATTGTATCTCGTTTCGTTCATTTCCTACCTCGTGTAGTAGTCACCTAGTGTTGCTATTACATACCTCATGCAGTTTTGGTTTTTGTGGCCATACAGTGTGTTAATGGAGTTAATCTCATTACAGGTCCAAGGAAGAACATTCCACACACTTGGGCTGCACGTGATCCGAGACAAAAGGAACCAATCCTATAAAGACACGTGGCAGGAAGGTTCTGGATCAAGCGTGGGAGGCACACGTGTTTTGTGCCCTATCCACCTGCTGCTGCTGCTATATAATGCAGCCTTCATCCACAGATAATGCCGATCGAAGCAGAAAGCCTAAAGAGAAGAAAGTCCTTCGATCCAGAAAAAGAAGAAAAGAAAGAAAAGAAGAGAGCAGAAAAGAGAGTGAGAGCAGAAGAAGAAAAAGAGAGAGAGAGATAGTGCTCGTGTGAAGAGAGAAGAAAGAGTGAAGAAGAAGAAGTGTAGCAGAGAGTAAGAGATTAGGAGAGCAGAAGAAAGAGAAAGAGAGAGATAGAGAGTGAGCGAGAGAGCTTGTGGAGAAGAAGGAAGAAGCTGCTTGAAGATCTGTTTCCTGCTGGATCGTGGATCAAATCCAGGCCAGCCAGCTCCTGCGAGAGCCACATTTGTTTTTATCTTTTCAGTTTTCTGTTTACTGAAGTTATTTTCATTTCGCGTTTTTGTTTTGTCCTTTTTCATTTGGTTATCTGTGTTCTTTCGATCCTCAGTAGTGAGGTCGGGTTCCTCCTGTTGATTCAGGAGAAGGGAGATCTGATCTCCAGGTTGCAAGTGATAGGTTGTCACTTGTGGGTTCCCTCTGGTTAGAGGAAGGGAGGCTAGCCCTCTGGTTCTGGGCTTGTGGTAGCAAGTCCAGGTGTCCCTCCGGTTGGGAGGAAGAGAGGTCATCGACCTCTGGTTTGCTGGTCACTGGAAGTCACCGGTTGGTTCCCTCCTGGTCTGGAGGAAGAGAGACTTGGTCTCTGGTTTCCAAGTCGCTGAAAGTCACTTGGGGTGTCCCTCCGGTTGGGAGGAAGAGGGGAGCGTGTTCCCCTGGTCAAGCTGTTTGGCAGCATTTGTTGCAGACTAAGTCTGCGGTTTCTAGCGTGAGCTAGTGAAGCCTCACTCCGGTTGGGAGTGAGGGGTGGATGTAGGTCTGCTGGACCGAACCACCTAAAAACCCATTGTGCAGTGGTTTGATATTCTTGTGGTTTGCTTCCGGTAGATGATTGATTAGGGGCGCTCTAAGTGTTGGCCTTCTGGTTGAGCAGAAAAGTTGTTTAGCTCTCTTAGAGTGTCTTAATCTGTTAAGTAAACGTTATTCAAATTGAGCTACAGTTCGTCTAACTTGTCTTGTTAGAAGTGCTCACTAACTGGCTGTTAATTTCCGCATCGGCTAATTAGTCTTTCAGATTGGATAAATCTGTCGAGTTAGCATTCTATATTGTTAGTGAGCCTAATATGTTAATTGGGTGAAAGTTTTTATAGGCCTTATTCATTCACCCCCCCCCTCTGAATGCTTGCACCGATCACAACAATTGGTATCAGAGCAGGTCTCTGATCTATCAGATCTAACAATCTGCAGTGGATCCTGCTAGTCCTTGGTGCATTTCAGAGTGGGTCTCTTGAAATCGTGTGTTGTTTCATTGACCTGTGCTTTGCTTTGCTCATTTGTTTTTGGTGTTATTTGAGTTGATTCATTGTGCTTAATTAGTGTTCTTCCTAGAACTCTTATTCTGTCTAAAGCATGAAACTCACTGTTGATCCTCCGAAGTTTGAAGGTTCGGGTTTCTACAATTGGTTTAATCAGTTCAGAGAATATGTGATGCAAACTAATTCAGATCTGTGGATAGTCATTGCACACAGTTCCTATGAAGTTCCAAAGGATGAATCCTTATGGAAAACTTCAGACAGACAAAAATTCTCTGATTATCAGAAGGCCCTGGAGCTAACTCAAAGGGCCCTAAACACTGACAAGTTTCCATGTGTAGTTCATTGCTGCAGTGCCTCCGAAGTGGTCGAGATGATAGCAAGCAGCAGAACCCAAGATAAAGTGAATTGTCTCATGGCAACAGAAGAAGACGAAGATTATGAGAAGGACACTTCGTCACAGGTAAACTCTGATACTAATAATTTTTCTCTGGAAAATATGATTAAATTGAATGAGCATTTATTGAATAAATATGATAGACTGAAATCTGAAAAGAGAAAAATAAGAAAAGAAATGTTGCATGAGGTTAGAAGTCTGAAAGCTGAAAATGAAAACTTGAAATCTGACATGAATAAAGAAAAGGATGAGTTGAACAAGTTGAAATCTGAGAATGAAGATCTTAGAAACAAACTTATCAGTGAAGATAATTCTTGTAAATCATGTGCCATTTTCGAAGACATGATTAATGATCTTGATTCTGATGACAGTTTTCAAAAGGAACAAATCAAATCTCTGAAAGAAGAAAATGTCTACTTGAAAGATCAAAATAAAAAGTTAATGGTTCTGAATACTGTTTTCTCAGAAAGATGGATGACAATTGAAAAAGAATAATCTGTAACTTTATCTGTTAAGAGAAAAACTGGCTAGTTATGAGAAGGAGAAAGTTGATTCAGAAAATAGTATAATCTCCTTGGAAAATAAAATCACTGAGCTGAGTAGTACTTCATCTAAGTTGGCCAAGGATAAAGGCAAGATGAAAATGTTTCTGGAAGATGAAGTGAGTAGTCAAGGTGAAAGGGTGGAAAGTAGATTTGGAGTTAAGAATGGTATTAGAAACCTGCTATACACCACATTTGTGCCGAATTCTAAAGTAGCTAGTCTCTCAAATGAATCATTGAAAGACGCTGCTGCTCATGAAATTCAAAAAAGGAATAAAGATCAGAAAACCCTAAAAACTCAAAGGAACAATCTGCATGCCAAAAACTCATCTGATAAGTGCCATGTTTTAAAGAAATCTAATGGTTCTTGTTCTTGTCATTATTGTGGTAAGCATGGACACTTTATGAGTGAGTGTTTTATGATAAAACAAGATGACAGAAAGCATGCTAGAAAAGCTCTGTCTGATCAGAAAAAGGGTAATCTGAATGTTAAAGAATTTCATGCTAGAAATCATGTTTCTAAGAGACAGAATCTAAACTGTTTTTGTTGTGGGAAGTTTGGCCACATTGCTGCTCAATGTTGGCAGAATCCGAGAAAGAGATTCAACTCTAAACCTGTTAACTTTCATGTTAACAAAAAGATGTTTGACAGGAATAACCTTGGCTCCAAAGGTAAGCACCCAAGATGTTTCGAATATGAGAGGCATAGCCACACAGTCACGGACTATTGGCATGTGCAAGGAAGTAGATTTAATTTCAAATCTGTAAAATTTCCTGCTCCCAATGTTACTAGTAAGAAACAAAATGTCCATGTAAACAACAGAACAATTCATGCTAAGTTTCATAGGTCTCATGCCGCTGTTGATATGCATCATAGGACCAGACAATCTGTTGCTTCATGTTATTATTGTGGAAATTTTGGACATTCTATGACTGATTGCTCTCTAATGGAATTTGATGACGATATTGCTAAGAAATTATTTAGAACACCTGATAGGGGTAATTCAGGACCCAAGACCTCTTGGGTCCCTGCAAGATCATATTGATTGATATGTTGCAGGTGTGTCTTGGTGGGAGAAATAAAAGGGGTTAACCAAGGCACTCAAGGATGAAAACCCCATGATAGCAAAATTCAGGTCAGTTCCAAAACTCTATGCTTAAGTTCCATTATCTGAAATTGTGAGCATGAAAATTGTGAGTTTCATATTGATTTACTTCATTGATTGTTGATGATCTCTTCATGTCTAGCTGATCAGTCTGCATTTCAGACTCAGCTACTGAATTTTTGCACATATCTGATGCTCTTCTCTCACTGATTATTGCACTGAATAAATAGGCTGATAGATGCTCTGCACAATCTTTGTTAGAGTCAATGCATGTGTCTGGTGTCAATGCATTGCATGCTTGTTTACATACTTGAACTGAGCCTGAACAGGTCAGTTAGTGCATTCAGTCAATGCATGTGTCTAGTACTTGCATACATCATTTGCATGACTGTCATTTGCCCATTGTCGTAAACTGCATGTTTTTCAATGCATAATAGGGCTACTTTGCACTGCATTATCATTTGCTTAACCCTGGTATATCAAATGGTATGTTACTAAAAGGTAGGGAAATCTGCCCGGAGGTTTCTACCATGTGTGAGATGGTCTTTGAGACCAGGTTCTCCGCCGAGTACCATGGGTCCTGTCTCCATGTAGAACAGTGCACTGCATAAAAATCTGAAAAATCTGAAAAATCTGAAAAATCTGAAAAATCTGAAATAAAAATGATGCATTTGATAAATTCTCTCTCTGATTGAACAAAGCATTTATTCTTCTTGAGCATATTCTAAAATCATGACCAGTTCAGTAATTGTATTTCATGCACTTTGTCAGGGGGAGTTTAACTAATGATTGTATATGAAGTGCAGTGGAGTTGAAAAACCTGAAAAGAAATTTAATTGCATCTAGACAGGGGGAGTACTTAGAAGTGGTGTTTTGTTTGTCACATCTTGACCACCTCTTGCCTAAAAATTGATCAACTCTCATCTGATGTCATATTTCTCTCTCTTAAAAAAAAAGATTCTGCCTTTTATTTGTTGAACTGGTAAAGAAGAGTTTCTTTCAACTCCCTTCTTGATACTATCTGTCTAAACTCCAGCCTATACTCACCTTTCACACTCTTCTCAGCTGGTGTGACTGAATTGGTTCTTCTATTGATTTGTTGGTCAGCTAAACTTATTTTTCTGATCTGAGGAACTTAAGCTGCATGACATGCTATTTAGTCTGAGAACATTGTAGAAATTTCTATCATATAGGTTTAAGAATTTTCACTGAATCAGACTGATATAAGATTAATGCATTCTCAGATTTGTAGTTAAATGAATTGAAAATATCTGAATGATAAGGTTTAATAAACCTTAACCACATGTTTCATGTAAACCTTAGACTCTCTCATCAGATATCTGAAAATTTGATTTCAGGGCTTCTTTGGCTAAGATGCATATAGTGTGTACTGTTGTTAAACATTAATTTGAAAATGCTGAATAAATGAAGAAATTGTGAATTTAGAGCAATGACTCGGTCTCTGAGAAACTGAGTTCTTTATCAATGAAATAAAGCAACTCATGCCATGAGGTGCCATAGTTATCTCTGATAAAAAATTTAGTGAAACAAAACCTGACGGAGTAATAGCTTATCTGTGTTGAGTAGCTGGGGAGTCTGGCCTCTGATAAAGGTGTCTTCTCATGTAAAAAGACACTCATATTGCTAACTCTGCTCTCAAAGTGAGAGGCAATGACAGTTATCACACTGAGTAACTGGGTCACTTCAACTAAGACTTGTTGTGCCTCATGTAAAAAGGTGTTGATCAACTTAAATTGCTCAGGAGAAATATTATGTGCTTCAAATGAAATTATCTTGAAAAATCTGTCAACTCATGTTCTTGGAAAGTGTTTAACCTCTGTACTAATATGTGTATCTTTCAAAGGTGCTATTGAGATCATTTGTGTAAGATAAAAGATGATTGATTTTGGGTGTCATCTGAATATTTGGTTCACCTTTATTAAAACTTGGATTCAGATACGAGTATTGAGTTTAATTTGACAAATTTGGTATACATCAAAATTAAATCAGATTGGTTAAGTTGCCTCTTCATAACCCTTTATTATAGAAGAGTCTACATCTCTTAAGACTTATTGAAGTGATGTATGCATTAAAATCCCTCATGATCAGATTTTCCAGATAGCTTGCTAAGATTCAGTCTGATTATTCATTGAGATGTCTAGTGATGATTGTTGTCTATTATTGCCCTTCTATCACCAATCACTTTACTCTCCACACTGTTGGAATCCTCCATCTTGTTCTGCATTAAGTTCTGATTCTGTGGTATCTTCACCAGAATTCAGATTCTTTGGATGTTCTTGCAAGGGGGAGGAATTGACTGAACTTTTATACATGCTTTAACTTCTCAAACTATTTTCTTTTTGATGAAGTCAAAGGGGGAGAATAGTTTGAGTCATCAGAATGACTTTCATTAGAATGACTTACATCATCAGAATGACTCACTGAGTATTGTTGCCATCATCAAAAAGGGGGAGATTGTTGTGCCCATGTCCCCTGTGGTCTGCGGTTTTTGATGATTGGCTTTAGGGGTTTATGATGATTGGTGTTTGATGTGAGTCATCTTACTGAAATGAGTCATTGTCCTTCATATGTTCAGTCAGTTTATCTTGTTACACTGTGAGTCATTGCTATTGAAGTTCAGACTATTTTATCCGCTGCATAAAGCATTCATATGCATTTACAGAGTCTATACATTGATTGGCAGTAAGTCTGTACATTGAGCGTCTCTTGGAAGTCCATACAGTGCATTGCATTAGCTAAGTGTATACACTGTCTGTCTCATTTAGAGTCGAAGACAAAGTCTATACATTGGCTAAGGGTCTTCAAGTCCATACACAGTCGTTTACTCCAAGGGTTTGTCTCCGTGCCATGTGCACTCCGGGTTGTCTCTCCTCACAAACAGAAAAAGACTTCGTGTCGTTTGAGTCTATAACACTTCGCGTTGATCTTCTCTATTACCAGGTAAAATGCTATGAGGTTGTACGTCGTGTGTCCGTGTTGTTTCCTTCATATTTCGTGTCATTTTTATTCTATTGCGTGCAGGACATTGCAGCACCTCGTGTTGCTTTCTGTGCCACCTTGTGTCGTTCTCTGTGTAGTGTGTGTTTTTGTCACCACTATACTTCGAGTCGTTTTTCTCTGTAGTGTTAAGCGTTATTAGTATGTATCACGTGTCGTTCTCTTCGTAGTGTTTGTTTTGTTACAGTGACACGTCGTGTCGTTGTTCGTTACTTCGTGATGTTTTCATCATCTTCGTGTTGTTTTCGTATTTTCCTATTTAGTTTTGTCTTCGTGTTGTGTTTATGTACTTCGTGTCATTTTCCTCGTCTCGTGCTGTTCTTATCTTACTTCGAGTCATTTCCGTGTTATTTCTGACTTCGTGTTGCTTTTCCTAGACCTCGTGTCTTTCCTGATTTGCAACCACTTCGTGTCATTTCTGTTGTCATCTTCGAGTCGTGGTCAGCCCGTGTCGCCTCGTCTTCGAGTCGTTCATTTGAGCTATTTTGTGCTCGTGTTGTTTTTCTTATGTTTTCAAGGCTTGTTTCACTTCGTGTCGTTCTCTTTTCTATCTCGTGCTGTTTTCTGTACCACCCCGTGTTACCCTTAGGTCTTTATTTTCATTTGTATTCATGTCTTCGTGTTATTTTTATACACTCGTGTCCTCATATTGTTTTTCCATTCGTAACCTCGTGTTGGTCTAGTATTTATGTCTTTTTGTTGTTTTTATTTTTGTGTCTTCGTGTCTCCGTGTTGTTTTTGTCTTCGTGTCTTCGTGTTGTTTTCTTTCTACCTCGTGTCGTTTTCTTCTCACTTCGTGCCGTACTTATCTGACCTCGTGTCATCTTCCTTGTTGTGTTAGCCGTGTTAATTGTATCTCGTTTCGTTCATTTCCTACCTCGTGTAGTAGTCACCTAGTGTTGCTATTACATACCTCATGCAGTTTTGGTTTTTGTGGCCATACAGTGTGTTAATGGAGTTAATCTCATTACAGGTCCAAGGAAGAACATTCCACACACCTGGGCTACACGTGATCCGAGACAAAAGGAACCAATCCTATAAAGACACGTGGCAGGAAGGTTCTGGATCGAGCGTGGGAGGCACACGCGTTTTGTGCCCTATCCACCTGCTGCTGCTGCTATATAATGCAGCCTTCATCCACAGATAAAGTCGATCGAAGCAGAAAGCGTAAAGAGAAGAAAGTCCTTCAATCCAGAAAAAGAAGAAAAGAAAGAAAAGAAGAGAGCAGAAAAGAGAGTGAGAGCAGAAGAAGAAAAAGAGAGAGAGAGATAGTGCTCGTTTGAAGAGAGAAGAAAGGGTGAAGAAGAAGAAGTGTAGCAGAGAGTAAGAGATTAGGAGAGCAGAAGAAAGAGAAAGAGAGAGATAGAGAGTGAGCGAGAGAGCTTGTGGAGAAGAAGGAAGAAGCTGCTTGAAGATCTGTTTCCTGCTGGATCGTGGATCAAATCCAGGCCAGCCAGCTCCTGCGAGAGCCACATTTGTTTTTATTTTTTCAGCTTTCTGTTTACTGAAGTTATTTTCATTTCGCGTTTTTGTTTTGTCCTTTTTCATTTGGTTATCTGTGTTCTTCCAATCCTCAGTAGTGAGGTCGAGTTCCTCCTGTTGATTCAGGAGAAGGGAGATCTGATCTCCAGGTTGCAAGTGATAGGTTGTCACTTGTGGGTTCCCTCTGGTTAGAGGAATGGAGGCTAGCCCTCCGGTTCTGGGCTTGTGGTAGCAAGTCCAAGTGTCCCTCCGGTTGGGAGGAAGAGAGGTCATCGACCTCTGGTTTGCTGGTGACTGGAAGTCACCGGTTGGTTCCCTCCTGGTCTGGAGGAAGAGAGACTTGGTCTCTGGTTTCCAAGTGGCTGAAAGTCACTTGGGGTGTCCCTCCGGTTGGGAGGAAGAGGGGAGCGTGTTCTCCTGGTCAAGCTGTTTGGCAGCATTTGTTGCAGACTGAGTCTGCGGTTTCTAGCGTGAGCTAGTGAAGCCTCACTCCGGTTGGGAGTGAGGGGTGGATGTAGGTCTGCTAGACCGAACCACCTAAAAACCCATTGTGCAGTGGTTTGATATTCTTGTGGTTTGCTTCCGGTAGATGATTGATTAGGGGCGCTCTAAGTGTTGGCCTTCTGGTTGAGCTGAAAAGTTGTTTAGCTCTCTTAGAGTGTCTTAATCTGTTAAGTAAACGTTATTCAAATTGAGCTACAGTTCGTCTAACTTGTCTTGTTAGAAGTGCTCACTAACTGGCTGTTAATTTTCGCATCGGCTAATTAGTCTTTCAGATTGGATAAATCTGTCGAGTTAGCATTCTATATTGTTAGTGAGCCTAATATGTTAATTGGGTGAAAGTTTTTCTAGGCCTTATTCATTCACCCCCCCCCCCTCTGAATGCTTGCACCGAACACAACAGGAGAGAGATTTGGAGAGCCACAATATAGAGAGATTTGGAGAGCCACAATATATTATCATCATCAAAAAGGGAGAGATTATTGGGTTCGGTGCGCCCCCTCTTTATCTTTGACAATGGTTTTGATGATACCAATATATTGTGTGGCTTGCGTTTCATTGAATGTGCTTCATGTATATAGTCCTTGGGTTGACTGGCCTTATTTGTTCTCCTTGCACATACTTGTATTTGGATGGCCAAGTTTATTGCTTTAACAAAGTGCCGACACTGAGTTGCTGTGTGTCGACACTTTCTATGCTTCACACGTTCTGATCTGTGATTCTATCTTGGCTTGGCCTTCCTTGCTCTAATTGTATAAATCTCAATAGGTTGGTCTTTAATTGTCTTTGCATGAAACTTTAAATGGACTTTAAAATGGCTTAACTAAGTAGAATCATGTATAAAGTTCATTGGGTTTAATTCTCCATTGCATGGACTTTGTTCGTTATTGCACGGACTCTATTGATCCTTGCACCGACCCTATCTATCAGTTTTACACTTCTTTGCACAGACTCTGTTCTACGTTGCACTGACTTAGTTGGCATTGGGCCGACGTTGGTCTGCATTGCACATACTTTTGCTCACCTTTGCATCAACCCAATCAATGGGTTTCAACATCTGAATGTTGTTAAAGAGTTCGCCTCCTTTTGACTGAGCTTGGAAGTTTTGGACTGAACTTCGGATATTTGTGTTTTGGACATGGAACCCGTGTGACTTGCTTTAACAATTCTTATGACGTGAACTTGTGGAGAATGCGAACTGAAAATGTATGAAACACTTGTATTTTTGGTTGCTATTCAGTGTTCCTTATTACAGGTTAATGGAGATTTCAAGTGTGAAGAAATGCCTTATAGGTAGATCCTTCAAATGGATTGATTTGAGATTGACATGAATTTGAGTTCTATATAGTGCAGGTTTGATTAAGCCCACCAATTCTTGAAACCATGGTAAGAACTTATGTTTGAATAATTTTCCATGTGCCTTGATTGGGCTTGATTCACGTATTATGGTTTTGGGGTTGATTTAATTGCATATGGCATTTTCTGTTCTGGAATTGCAATGTGTCGACTCCAAGAGTCGACACATGCAAGCTTGGGGTGTGTTTTTAATTACTGCTGTCAGAACTCTTGCCAAAGACAGTTGACTCTGAGAGTCGACACTCTCGGCCTGGATTCCTTGATTTATGGGGTTCTCATATGTGCACTGACACTTGTACAATTCCTGCACCGTTGGCTAGCTTCAGAATTGCACCGACCCACCTTTGCCATTTCTTTGAGTGTGCGTGCCATCTTTAGCAACTTTGCACCGACCTTGCATTTGCACTGACTTGTGCACGCAATTAAAACTTGCACCGATCGTGTCTTTACTTGCACCAAGTTTCATATGTGCTGTTCTTTGTAAAACTTGCACCGAGTCTACTTTGCACAGACCTTGTCACATGCATTGCACCAAACCGTGCACCGACCCTATAGAAGTGCACTGACTTCTATCTTTGTGGTACACAAGTGGTCATATTTGCACCGCCCTTCCCCTGCTTGATGAATGAGTGCACCGACCCTGTTATACAACACTTGCACCGACTTGCTCTTTGGGTCTTACATGGAGTGCACCAACTTGCTCTTGTTTGCACCGACCGTCTCTAGCAGTTGTTAATAGTTTGCATCGACTTTGGCATTTGCACTTTTGTTCATATGTGCATCTATCTAAAAGTCTGCACCGACCTTAGCTGCTAAATCTTTGCACCGACCTTGTCATATATGCACATGTCTATGCTACACAATGTGCACAGACTTATCTTTATGCTTTACACATTATGCACCAACTTTTGTGTTTTACATAATGTGCACCGACGACTTTGGGCTTTTAATTGTGATAATGTTTTAGGCTGATTAGTGTTAATTTGTACTTGGGCGTCTGGAAACGGGTTTACGGGTTTGGTACCGAAACCCACTTTTCATGATCCATTTGGTTTGGTCTTTTACACCATTACCCTTAGGGTTTCTCCTATGGTATGGGTGTAGTTTTGAGAGGTTGTTACAAGGGCTTTTGTGGTCTTTAGTTCTATATCCCTGCCCTATTTATATCCTGCGATCTCCATCGGAGGAGTTGCCTTGCGAGCTTAACATTTTATCTTGTGCTGCAGGAAAGGAAGAAAAAGGAGCTGAGGGCGCCGCCCCACCTGGAGGAGGAAGAAGAAGAAGAGGAGGACATATTCCACGAGCTGATCTCTGCCGATCTGTCACAGCTCTGAAAGCGGTTCTCGAAGACATATCCCTGGACGTCTCCTACGGGCTTGGTCGAGTTCCACTCCGCGAAGAACGCTCTCCGACGCACCCTACTACTCCTTGGAGAGGATTTCACTGCAGATTTGAGGGGTATCTTTCTTCTCTCATCTCTATTTGTCTATTTCAGCATAGATAGTTGTTGTGGGCGTATATTGTATATCCTTTGATTTTGTTAACTCAGAATATTTGTGTGTGTGTACGGAGCTGTGTCTCCGTGTGGTTGTCATGTCCGGGGTACGTTCCCCGAACGTGTGTGTGTGCTGCAGTGGCAGCGTGTTGAGGCAAGGCCTCGTGTGTGTATTGCTGCGGAAGCAGCGTGTGTGTGGTTGGGGTTCGTCCCCGTGTTGCTACGCAAGTAGCGTGTAGTGAAGCCTCACCGGGTTTCGGTGAGGGGTGGACGTAGGGAGCCCGTTGTGGTCCCGAACCACCTAAAAATCTTTGTATCTCGTGCGATTGCCTGTGTGATTGACCATTTCTTCTATCTCCCTTCACAGGTCCATTGAAAGATTTTTACTCACTACACCACTGCACATTGCTATATCCGCTATCAGTGTTTGGATTGATTGTTAATCGTTCAATGCTTAGAATTATTCGTGTGAGATCGGAAAGATCGAGAGAACTCTTTTAATCTCACTTGAGTTTGGGCTAATCAACGTAGTTAATTTTACTTCAGTTGTAATTGGGTTCGAAAGTTTTTAAAATCCGCCATCTCGGCAAGGGGACAATTCAACCCCCCTTCTTGTCCGCCATCTCTTTGGGCCAACATGCTGCATCGAGGCATGGCTTGGCTGCATCAACCAGTTTCTTCTTAAACCATGGCACCTACTTCATTGCATTGGGGCAGAGTCCTTGAGTTCCCTTCTAATAGCTTCCCTGCGTCGAGGCATCTCCTGACTGCATGACTTATGCTTTTGACTTTTCCTCAAAGCTTGTTCTTGCAAGTTTCTAATGCACATCTTCTATAGATAGTGAAATCATCATACTCAAATGTATCATAGTCAAATGCAACATCGGCAGTAATGCATCAATGCTAATGCTAAGCATCATCAAACCACAATGAACAATGTTTTGGCATCATGGCATCATCAATTCATATTAATGGAACATCAACACATATGACATCATGCACAGATGAGTCATAGTGTTTAACATCATCAAAACCACAGGGGTACAACAATCTAACAATGGTCAGACCGAGGTGGTCAGTAGGAGTCTAGGCGACTTATTGAGGTGTCTTGTTAAAGACCGTGTAGGGGATTGGGACATCATGTTACTACTGGCTGAGTTTGCATATAATGATTCGATCAATAGGACTACAGGAATGAGTCCATTTGAGATTGTCACAGGTTGTAGGCCTAGGAAGCCAGTGGATCTTGTTCCCCGGCCCATTCATCCATGAGTGTCAGAGTCTACTGAGTCATTTGCTAGGCATGTTAGGAGTCTGCATGACGACATTCGTCGTCACATTGAGGCTAGCAATGCACAGTACAAAGAGTTGGCCGATGCCAATAGGCACCACCATGAGTTCCAAGAGGCCGATTATGTCATGATTAGGGTCAAACTTGAACGGTTTTCCTCTGGAACCGTGAAGAAATTGCAAGCTCGCGATGCCGGTCCCTTTCGAGTGTTGAGGCGAGTCGGGTCCAATGCGTATGTGGTGGACTTGCCTGAGGAATATGGGATCAACTCTACCTTTAATGTGTCGGATCTGGTTGCCTATAAGGACCCAACGGTGATTCCTAGTGTGCCTTTTGAGCCATCTCCTCCCCTTGTGAGTGACCCTACCCCTGAGTGTCCACCACCAGCCTCATTCCCCCACCAGTGTGAGTAAATAGTGCACATACTGGATGAGCAAGTGACCATTACTTGGAGTGAAGCATACCCGCGCTATCTGGTGCGATAGAGAGGACTACCCGCATCCGACGACACATGGATCACCCGGGCGGAACAAGAGAGAATCGATCTGGATCTGCTAGAGCGGTACCACAGTGATCGAGACCCTTACTCTATAGGGTGAAGTTCTTCCCACCTGGGGAGAATTGGTGCAAACACCAGAGCTCCCGAGTGGCACGACTCAGTGGGCCAACACTACAGGACACGTAGT
Organism: Amorphophallus konjac; assembly: GCA_022559845.1. Taxonomy (NCBI): domain Eukaryota; kingdom Viridiplantae; phylum Streptophyta; class Magnoliopsida; order Alismatales; family Araceae; genus Amorphophallus; species Amorphophallus konjac. The sequence goes on from CM040127.1 coordinate 131,111,412, forward strand.
ACCACTCGAGCTACATCGGCATCTCTTTGGCTTGGAGATAGTCTGGAGTCTCCATCTTGAGTCCTGGTATTTTTAATATTTATTTGGAGTGTAATTGGTGTGTAATTGTATTTTCTTGGGTTATTTTTAAGTCAAGTAAGTGTTAGTTGGGCTATTGGAGTTAATGTAATTCAATAAGGCCCATTAGGGGGTTTGTTTTGAATTGGGCTTCCTAGTTTAAAAGCCCATTTGGGTTGGTCCATGGATCATGGTCCACTTGGACCAAGGTAAGCAAGTCCAATTTGGACTCTTAAAGAGGGCGCCCCCCTTCTTTAGGAATTATTCAATTAATTTTACTATGGGAGAAGAAATGAGAATTTTCTATCCCCTAAGTACCCCTCCCTAACCCTAGATCTGAGGGTACTTATGGTCTTTTTATCTAGGGTTTACCTCTATATAAATACTCTCTTGTATAATTTTTAATGAATGAATGAATCATTTTGTGCAAAAATAGCCAAGGGTGTCCCTCTCTCCTTCCCTCCTTGCAGCTGAGAAGGTTCCTCCTCCAGGGTGTGAAGCCCTTCCTATCAAGTTCCCCTCTGAGTGAGAAGCTCAACCGTGTCGCCGCCGCCGCCACCGAGCCGCCATCGCCTCACCATCGTCGAACAGCAGCTCAGAGTTTGCTTCAGATCGCCCAATCCGCCGATCAGACCGCCACCCAACTTTGAGGGTAAGCTCCCCACATTTTCCCCCCTCTCCAGAAAAGTTCCCACACCCCCGATCGCCCGTTTGCACCCTGATCCATCACCGTTTCCCCGATCTACACAGTTCTGTCTCTGTGCAGATCGATAAACCAGCAACCCACCTCATCTCATTTTTCACCCCCTTACCCCTTTCAGATAGGGCTGAAATTTGGTATGGGATTTCTGTCCATCTAACCCCATCTCCACAAATGTTTCCACGATTTTTAGAGCATGTTCACCCCTCTGTAAAAATCGTTGTTCAAATCGGATTCGGTTCTGTCTCTGCAGCCCAGATCCGACCTTCCCCTACATTAAAATCCTCCTCACCCACAAAACCACCTCTGATCGGCCTATAAATTTGGGGGCCTGATCAATACTTTCCCCACTATCTTCCATAGCCACCCCGTCTTCCAGATCCAACGTTTTCCCCTCATTCCACTGTCATCTTCCGGTGACTTATGTTCTGTCCAGTCTGTTCTGGGTGAGGGAACTCGCCTGTTCAAATTTCCTCCACGGAAAATACATCAACAAAAAATTCTTGTAACACCAATGGTTAATAGATCTTTGAGAGAGCGTCGTAACGGTGCTAGTCTCACGTCGATCCGACATCGGATCTGGTCGTAGCAAGTGTTTTCGAAGGGTCGCGCAGTTCTGAATCTGCAGAATTGGTTTGGACCAGCAAATAACAATGGCCAACGAGTTGGATCGCCTCGCCTTCCACAAGGTGATCCAGCACGATCCCCTCCATGTAGTGGTTCCCCCAGAAGTCCTCTTCACAACGGGACCATCCCAGCCTCATTGGCCTCCCGACCGGAGTGTGATACTCTAGATAGTCAGTACGCGTCGTCCTGCCTGCACCGATTAGCAACGCGTCGGCATCGTCGAAGTTGCCCAAAACGTTGCCCATCAACCAAAGCTCGATACTCCCGGGTCCCACGGTTTTCCTATTACCTCCCTGCGTGGAGTGGGTATAACTTCTATAATTGTTGGTAATTGTTTGTATCGGGAGTATGGGTCTTGGCCAGGGTTTTCTTCCCCTCGCCTAGAACGTGGAGGTATCGATATTTATCTCTCTCAGCATTTGCTTATTTTGTATGTGTTTGTATGCCGCTGCTGGTGTGTGATAGGATTCTAGCTCGATATATTTTTTGATCACCGCTGCGAGTGAGAGACAGAGTATGACCCGTCCCGTGACTCGATCCGAGCACGAGAGTGAGTTTGACCACCCTTTGCTCTATCGATTTCTCAACCGCACAAATACCCCTATTTTCGTCGCTTGGGATGAATTGTGACCTTGTTGATGCGGGACGGACACGAGGACCGACTCTAAGTGATATGGACCTCGGACTCTAAATGCGGACAAGACCAGCAACATACGAGCATGAGAGACACTAGGCCCGACACTAAGAGCTCTTATGGGCTATACGTCGCTAACAAAAATGCAAGCTCACTCGTCGTCCCAAGCGAGGGAAACGAGGATCGTGCACGGTTGAGGAACCGGCAGAGTTAAGGGTAGTCCGACTCACTTCCGTGCTCGGATCGAGCCACGGGACAGGTCACTCTCTCGCTCACAACGGTGACATGGACTCACGGGCTAGAATCCTATGCTCTCACAGCGGCATATGACCATATACTAGCTAATCAAAGTAATGCCAAGAAGTTACGATCGTACCTCCACGCTCCCGGCGTGGGGAAGACAACCCCGGCCAAATCCGGACTTTCGGTTAACAAAGTTTTACTGTGGTACAATAATTTGACCCACTCCACGCAGTGAGGTAAAAGGTCACATGTGAGCCCCGGGAGTCACGCGAATTGGGTTGCCGGGCAGCATCTTGATGTCGCTCCGTCGATGTCGAATCCACATTTTCGTGCTGTCCAGACGGCGCGATCTACGGGTTCGTAGGGCCCACGGACCGCTCTGTCCTCCGGGTCTGATGGGGTGGGTCCCTCTGTGATGGAGGCCCCTGGTGACGCGCCTCCCTGGATGGCGGTCGGGCGGGAACGCCGGTCGGAGGCCGATCGGCTCCGATCTCTAAGCATTGGAGTTGCTGCCCACGGACTGGTTGCTTCTGTTTTGCAGCGCGCGATCCGGCGAGATCGGCTTCTGCGATCAATCCTGACGTTGGATTGACGCACAGAAAGTATCGTTGGAAAGCTCTTTCGAAGTAGTTCGATCTAGGGCTTGAGAGACAAATTGTATTTGCACGGATCTGGCCCTAGTCGATTTTGGAAGTTGCTGTTGGATAGGGTCCGAAATCTCAGGGCAGCAATGAAGTTTCCTGAGAACTGCCATTGACAGTGGGGTATACCTCAGATTCAGACCTCGAGCTCTTCATAAAAATTTTAGAGGGGAGAGAGAGGAAAACGGGAATAATTCATATGACCGATTTGGTAGAGATTTAGATGGGGAAAGCTATTTTATACTGGCGGGTGGTCGGATCTGGACAGAAGCAGATAGAACTGAAGGGGATCTGAAAATGATTTTTAAAAAATATGTGAAGGCCCTTGTAAATTCCACGAAAATTCGTGTGTGGAGGGGATGGTGGGTATAACCTCCGGTAATTTTGGGGGTTCCATAAAAAATCAAAAGGTTGTCCGGAAATGGAAAACTCACGGTGGCTGTGGATCTAGTCTGAAAATAGGCAGATCTGGAAGGAAAAGATGGACGAAAATGGAAAAATGGAAATTTGAAGTTGGAAGCCCAACCAATTTTTTTGGGACGTGGGGGGAACCTCTGGAACTCACCCTGAAAGTTTGAGCTCAAGAAGAGTCCGTGGCTGGGATCAGAAATTCATGGAAGGGGGATCTATCCTGGATGGACATAACTCCGGCGAACACGACGGTGGTGCGATGGCGGCACGGTGGCGGCGGTGGCGGTGGCGACGATCTCCAGAATCGATAGAGGAGGCTTCACACCTCAGAATCACAGCCGTCCCAACTGCTGAAGGGGGGGAGAGGAGAGAGAGAAGGGGGCGGCCCTTGCTTGCTCCAACAATATTCTGAATTTTGTGTGCATTAATTCCAATCAAATGAAAATACAAGGAATATATAAGAAATACAAAAAGACTTCAAATGTCCCTAGATCTAGGTTTGGGGAGGGATAAAAGGAGAAGTCCACATTTAATTATACCATGTGTTGTGGACCAAAATAGAAGAAATTACAAAGATTTATCTAATTTGTTCCAAAGGGGGGGGGGCACCCCCTTGACCAAGAAGCCTCCTTCTTGGACTTTTTAAAGCCTTTGTCCCCCACTTGGTCCACCCTTCTAGAAGCCAACCATTGGAAGGTTGACTGACCCCACATGGGCCCTAGGGATGAGGTGGATCAATGGGGAAGGGATAGGGGGGCCCGCGGGACCCAGATTGTCCCATATTACAAATAAACCCCTCTTACAATCCAAATTACAAACTGAATAAAACTAAATAAACACACATTGCACACAAATGAAATCCCCCAAAACATGATAAATACTAAGACTCAAGGGGGAGTCTCCAGGCAGTCTTCGAGCCAGATGGAAGCCGCTGTAGCTCGGGTGGTGCTCCGCGTACGGTACAAGTGGCTCGCCGACTCGTGCCGCTCGTGTGCTCTGGTGTCCGCACCACATGTACTTCTTGTTGAGGACATATTCTCCTCTTTCGGAGCTCCTTAGTGTCGAGCCGAGGTGGCTCCATTGTGCACGACATTGCTAGTCGTTTCGGTCCAAAATGAGTCGAGTTGACATCTACAATCTAAGTTTGTATTGTATAGTCGGGTCGCATTCGTCCCGCATCAGTTAGGCAAGCAATTTCCTTCTGCTGCGTCGACTCCATCTCATGATGCGTCAACTCAGGATGACCTTCAGAAGCAGATTCAAGCGCACATAAACTAGTGCATCGACGCAAGCACCTCACTGCGTCGACACAACATCAGCTCCAGCACCTGTCATACGGGCAACACCCGTCAGCTGTGTCGACACTGCTTTTATAGTAGGTCGACATAGGATTCCTTCAAAGAAACTGCTTTGGATGCATCTTTATAAGGATGCGTCAACGCATCCTCCTAGCTGCGTTGACACATAGTGGCTTAGCTCGCAACAACCCAAGCGGAAGGCTAGATGCGTCGACGCAACTACTTCAACTACGTTGACGCATACTCTATCAAATCTCACCCTGGTTCCCAGCAGCTCATGAAGACAGGAAGCTGCGTCGACGCAGGGGTCTTGGTGCATCGACACACCTGAAGCTTTTCGAAGCATGTTCTCTCAAACATGAAACATCCTCAGATTTTGAACAACGCTTCAAGTCAAAGATGTAAGTTCCTAGAACACGCGATTCAAGGTCTGAAAAGGTCTGTAGATAAAAGAGTTGTCCCTTTCATCATAAGATAGTCAGAATAACCTTTTGTGAGAAGGATCTGTCAGATAGAAGATTTTGAAAAAGTCTCTTTTCATAGGTGTCCTTCCTCCTACGGTCAACCAATAAGATTTAGTCCCTGAAAAGTTCCTAGGACAGAGGACCGTCCTTTCTAGCCTAAGCCAATGAGAAAGCAGAACTGGAAAAGGTCTTTAGCCAAGAACCTTATTTTATTTTTGACCAATCAAATGTAGATCAGAAGGAGAGAAAACGTTCTACCATCTCTACTATAAAAAGGATCTAGTAAAAATACAGTTCTGGAAATAGATTCTATCTATGCTCTCAAGTATACATGGCCCAATCAAAAAACTACCTTGGAAAAGGTTTGTGTCAAAGAAACTTAGTTTTAATTCTGACCAATCAGATTGCAAGCTTTTGGAGAGAGAACTTTTTGCCCTTTTCCTTTATAAATATGAAGCTCCCTGCATGAAGAACTCGTTGATCCTACCTAGAGAAAACTTGAGGGGGAAAAGAGTTAGAGAGAGCCTGAGCCTTGAGAAGAAAAATCCGAAAGAAAGAAAAGAAGAAGGAAGGAGTAGCCCAACACTTGGTCCGACCTAGTCCAGTGTTGTGAAGAAAGAAAAAGAGAGAGGAGATCTGAAAAGAGAGAAAAGCAAACCTACCTCCCCATGTTCGTGAGTGGATACCAAGCAGAGAAGCAGACCAGACAAGATCTAAGTTCAGATTACCATTACAACTTCATGAACTTAATCTGAAGCTACATTTATTTTTCCATATTCCATATTTTGTGTTTTCCGTTTGAAACTCTGATTTCTGTGTGTTGTGCTGCATTGACAACACTGTGTTTCTTGTGCTCTGTTTAGAGATCGGAGTGTTTTTCTGGCTGTTGTGCTGCTATGTGCGTTGGTGTGGCTTGTCCTCGCAGTTTTGATGCATCTGTGTAGCGTGTCTTTGTTTTATTCCTTTGGGGGTTGTCCCCGTGTGAAGTTGTGAATCAGCGGGAAGCTGTGAATCAGCGGTGAGGACCGTGTCCTCGTGTGGAAGCTGTGAATCAGTGCTTAAGCTGTTAGACAGCGGTGTTCAAGCTGTTAGTTAATGGGAAGCCTCACCGGGTTTTGGTGAGCGGTGGATGTAGGTCTACGGGTTTACAGACCGAACCACCTTAAAAATCTCTATGCAGTGGGCTGTGGTTTGTGTGATTGATCCTTCTCTCTCATCCCGATTCACAGGATGGTGTCTTGATTGGCATGTTTGTTGTCTTAGTTATTTAAGCTACCAGCGCACTCAGCATTGCGATCACACACATCCACGAGTTTGATAGATCACTGCTCAAAGGTGCAGCTGACCTTTTTGTTTGCTGATATTTCAGTTTGTATCCTCAAACTAGTTAGCTCTGAACCGTGATTGATCTAATACCCAGCAAAGCTAAGTTTTCTTATTAAATCCACTGTGTGATTTTAGTAGAGTATCATAATAGTTTGGTTCAACATACTTTGTTAGGGAACATTCGTGTTCCTTGTTCTGCATTTTATCAAGTGATCGGATTAGTTTTAAAATGGGCATTATCTCTAAAAGGATCTATTCACCCCCCTCTAGATCCTATTGACATATCCAACAGACTCGAGCTGCTGTTATCGTTCCCTGTTTGAGCCGGCATCCAAGCCATCTTCTTCTTCCCCTACTGGAGCCGCCACCATATCTAGCTCCCCACAACTATAGCCGTCCCCGCCATCGCCTCTATTGTCTGGTAGGATCGCGAGTATGTTGTTAGGCACGATGACTACTAGTTTCATATCCGAATCGCAACAAGAATAAATAACTATAAAATAGTGACGAGTTCGAATCCAATACACGGAGATGATACAGAACTTTGGTTTGAGCGTAGAAAGACAAGTTGAAATGGAAAATAACTCAACCACAAATTTAAATAAAAAATAACTCAAATGAAATAATTGAATAACAAGTGTTAATAGAAAACAACTCAATGATAATTTGTTCGTTACAATGGAAAAAGAAAAGAAAAATTAGATCTAGAAGCTAATGTCATGATGTGGCAACTTTAGGAATATGATTATGGCTCTACTTAGAACTTCTCAGTGCGATGATCTTCTCTACCTCATTTAGCTTCGAATTTCTCAAGAGAATCACCTCTACCTCCTATCAAAAAGGACTCCCCCTCCTGCAACTAACAACGAGAAAGAAACAAGCAACAAATAAGAAATGTTGTCGAAGAGAAAACAACAATAAGTAAAAGACAAAGCAAGAACATAAAATAAAGAAGAAGAAGTGGAGGGTGTAACGGGGAAGAGATGGGGCAACTGTGGATGTGTGGGAGAGAGAGCGTGACGAGGAAGAGAAGAGACAGGGAGAGCAAGAAGAAGAGAGAAAATGTGACGGAGAGAGAAGGGAGGAACCCTAAAATCATAGCCACCAGCCCAAGGGCCCCAAGGGTCTATTTAAAGACCCAAGCTTCTCATTTTCTTTTGAGGGAAAATTAATTTTTTTTCATTTATTCCTTTTCCTTTTTCTTCTCATGGCAACCATTCATTTCTTCTTTCTTTGATTTCTTTCCTTTTTTCTTTTGATATGGAAATGTGGTATATTTTTTCCTTATTTATTTATTTACTATTCTTTTATTTTATTTTGTGCGTAGACGTGCAAGTCACGAGATGACAATTTATTCGAACTCCAAAGACCGAAAGGCTTAGAGTCGCTAATGTGTGCATGCCATCTAACTGAACATACGATGAGGGATATCGAGTCAAGACCCGAGACCTGCCGCACCATAAAGGTTGCGACACTAATTACATCTCCTCAGAGGTAGAAAATCCTTGATTAATCGCCAGGAGAAGGTGCCCGATGGCCAGAAAATTGTATTAATGCATGCATGGAAATGCAGAATACTTTTAATCATTCGTGAAGAGGAATGAAAATTGTCCATAATGGGATCTTTTTGATTCAGCGAGGAAGAAACGTTGCACCGCTCATAATTATTTCATTATAATCACTATCATTATTCTTTTATTATAATTTTTTTAATATTTATTTTTTTATTCTTGGTTGTTTTAACCTTATTGCATTTTGTCATTTAGATTTCATTATGATTTTTATTGTTTTAACTTTCTAATATTATATTTTTTGTTGTTTTGAGTTTGTTACATTATTTTTTATTATTTTGATTTTATTACATTTCTTATTTTGGTCTGATTTTTTTTTTTGCTTTGGTTTTTTATATTATTCTTTTTTTATTTCGACTTTCTTATATTTTTTTGGTTTGGAGCTGATTATGTTCCTCTTATTTTTGTTGTGACTCGAGCGATGAAGAATCAAAGTTTTGGCAGCATCTTCCCCTGTCCCAGAATATGTCGGGGGGATATAGCGGATGCTCGTCTACAAAAGTCTGAGACAATCCCTTAATCGTCTAAGTGTGCATGAAGCGGCAGCACCTGGGCCCATATCGAATGTAGTACCTCCGAGGGGAGCTAGCCTACCATGAGGTTCAGATCATCTGAGGGGCTTCTCGATCATGTCTGCGCAAATCTTTCAACCCACCATTGACACTATTGCATACGCATGTAGGTTCAAATGCGAGTTGGCGTAGTCCTGGGCCATCGAATCTGAGGTTACGGAGCATGATATAAAGCTCGTTCGGACATTGATTCGATTCTAATTTATGCTGAAAATACAGCAACGCCATGGGTAATCCCTTGTGAACATGTTTGCCTATGATCCGGTGTAATTTAATGTTGGGAAAGGAGATAAAACCTAGCAAGAGTAGGTCAGACCCAACGGGCTATCGGCCCCGAAGCGAGGTTAGGTCATGGCCATGGTGGGGAAAACCCGCAGGCCCAAACTATGTACACAATAGGCTTTATTTATATTCCATTTATTCAATATTTAAGGGCATCAGATCTGACTAAACGACCACAAGGGGGCAATGCCGGGGTTCCAGCGGGGGTAGTACAACACAGAGCAAAGTCCTATGATCGACAGTAACATGGAATATGGAAAGAACCCGTCTCGAGCTGTAACATCCCACCCGGAGTGAAATTAACAAAATTTAGCCCTTAATGGGCCCAGAATGAATAGTTAAAAGTTCTATTCATTAACACTCGCTTTTTCACCGATATCCGGCTATCCGATAGCCCGGAGAATCTCTCCTCAGGACAAGATGTCGACGGTCATTGACTCTACCCCTGGGATTGTGAACCTGTCACATAGACATTTAAAAAGAAAGAAAAATTACCAAGATAAAGATGGGGATAATGATGATAAGATGAAAAAAACAAAAGGTGGGGGAGGAAGCATGTGATGCTACTCTAGGAGTGTGATCGCCAAAGGGGTTACCTCAAAAGAAGAAAGTGATCACGAAGAGTACCTTGCAAGCGGGTGTAGTGTGCATCCAACTTCCTCCTTCTACCGGTCGGCCCATGAAGGGGGATTTTTATATTGATTACCCTTGAAAAGAAAGATAAGCAAAGACAAGAAAAAGATTTGATTAGCCAAAAGTGAGTGTAGTATCAATGCTCTATGGAAAACACTCTATGCAACAAGGGCATGAACACACCTTGTGTGTTTGTTTTAAAACCCCTTCAGAAGGAGAAAAAGGGAGGGAGATATATGAATGCAAATAAACAAGATATGATGCTCCAATATCTTATAGCAAAGGAGCTAGAGATGATGCTCGTGCAGGTTAATAAGAAAATAGCAAGATAAAAAAAACTGAGAGAAGAGGGGCGTTGATATTATGAAGGGGCTAGCCCTTCAAAACCACTACTGCAGACAAGAGTTGAGGGCTCCAGCCGCGGCAGGCTTGCTGGAAAGAGAAAGAGAATGATAATTCTTTCTGCAATCTGCGAACACCTGCAAACGTTAGAAAATAAAGCACAAGCTCTCTTCGATTTGTGTTGTGCAAAAGGAGATCGAAGAAGTTCTCTCCAGAAGAAGATTCAGACGGCTAGCCAGAGGAACCCATGGCGATGAACAGAGAGGTATTTATAGGAGAGAAAATCTTGTTCTAATAAAATTACAATAAGGAATAAATCCCCAGGACGTGGATTTTCCTTCCTCAAAAGAACTTGGAACCAAAATGGACAAGGAACGCCATGCAGAGGAAGTTGTGGACGCAGTGGACACAAAATCTAAATGGCAACAAAGAGATTGTCGTCAATTAAAAGTGCAATTGAGAAACGATCACTATTTTCTGGATAAATTATAGAAATAACGGACTTTCCATATTTTAAAATAACAAATGGCACCTGCTTGAAAAGGCATTCATGAATGAGCGCCCGCTCAAAAGGGCGTTAATTATTTGAATTTAAATTCCAATGGAAATCAGAAAACCAGTAAATAGCGCCCGCTCGAACGGTCACCCGTTCTTTAAAATAATGACACTCCAAACGGTCTTTCATTAAATGACGCCCAGGAGGTAGTCGCGAATTCCAAAAAAATCTAGGAAAATATACAAACCTCATATTGAGCGAGTAATGAAGTCCACTTTGGGGCATTATGTTGGGACATGAAATTTACTCAACGTAGTGTCAGTTTTGGCGTGTCTACAGTTGCCCCGCATTGGCGTCTGCTTTGCAAGGGAGTGAGATGGAATGAAGTGTAGTGGAAATGAAAACGGGGTAAAAGTGTAACAAAGCGAAATTAAGTGAGCAAGGACTGAAAAGTAGATGCCAAGGTGTGATGTGACACGCCTGTTAGCGCAGCAAGAGTGACATAGAAGGGGGGGGATGAATAGATCACTCCCAATTTGCAAAACTTAGGCAAGAAAATAAATCTACCGCTTATGCCCCTTCTAAACTAGCACACAAAGAATTGGAAATGCAGATACCAATCAAGATCGAATAAGTGAATGATGATGAAGGGCAGAACAAACAACTAGTCGAAGAGACAAGCAGATAGGGAGCGTTGATAAAGACCGCAAACCACAGAGAAGACAACTGGTTTTTTAGGTGGTTCGACTGTAGTCCGCAATCTACATCCACCCCTCACTCCAACTAGAGTGAGGATTCCACTAGCCACTGCTAGAACACAGCAGACTCAGTCTGCGAACAACTTGCTGCCAAACAGCTTGAAAACCCAAGGGAGACAAATCTCTCAACCAAGCTCTGCTACCCACAGAGCTTGAAACCTGTTCTAGCACCCAGCACGAACAGAACCGGAGAGTGCCTCTCCCTTCCTCCACACATCGGAGGGAACCTACTAGTGACAACCCGTCACTAGCAACACCAGAGATCAGCGATCTCTCTTCCTCTGCAACCCAGAGGGAAATCGGAGTTAGACTCCCTTCCTCCACACACCGGAGGGGAACAGATCAGAATTTAGATGAAGAACACATAGAGAAAATCAGAAAAGAAACTAAAGACTGATCGAGAAAACATTCAATACTGAGAGTTAATACAAATGTAGCTTCCTGGGAAGCAATTTCAAAAACCAGATACTGCAAACTCTCTTTCTCTCTTCACTGCTATCTCTCTCTTTCTTTCTCTTCACTGCTATCTCTCTTTTTCTTTCTCTTCACTGCTGGATCGAGCTCTCTGTAATACTGCCTTTTCTTTCTTGGCTCTGATCTTCCTTCATCGGTGGGCGAAGGTTTCTATTTATAGCGGCAGTAGGTGGATAGGGCACAAAACGCGTGTGAATCCCACGCTCGATCCAGAACGTTCCTGCCACGTGACCTCATTGGATTGGTTCCTCTTGTCTTGGATCACGTGCACCCCATTTATTTGGGAATATTCTTCCTCGTACCTGTAAGAAGATAAAAACCATTAACACGCTGTATGGCCACTAAAACTAAAGCTGCATGAGGTATATGATAACAGCACGACGTGACCACTACACGAGATAAGAAAAGAATGACACGAGATATACTGTAATAGAACAGACACAACGAAGAGAACGACGCGAAGTGAGGTTATAAAACAAGAAAGACACGAGGTCTAGGAAAGGCAACACGAAGACATAATAACTAAAAAATGACACGAATACAGAGGACTCGAAGACATAAGGGTGACACAAGGTGGTACATACAACAGCACGAGGTGCTGCAGTGTTTAGTACGCGAAGAAACAACTAACGATATGAAGACGAGGACAACACGGACTGAAACCAACTCGAAGACGAAAAACAGAAACCAACACGAGGTGTGGTCACCAAGCAAAAAGTACACTGGGTCAGAAAAATAACACGAACTAACAAACGGCAACAAAAGACGACACGAAGTGAAACAACACTTGAAAACATAAGAAAAACAACTCGAGCAAAAAACAGCTCGAATGAACGACTCGAAGACGAGGCGACACGGGCTGACCACGACACGAAGACAGATAATAGAAACTATCACGAGTTGAAGACAACACGAAGATGAAACACAGGAATTGACACGGAGTGTGGTCAAGGCGAGAAGGACACGAAGTCTAAAGAGAAAAATAGCACGAAAACAGAAGAGTGACACGGCTATCACGACACGTGATGAAGCAGTGACACTAGTAAAAAGACGACTCGAGGAACAACAGTAAGTGACACGAAATAAAACAAGCAGACATCAAAGATGACACGAGATGAGCAACTAAAGGACAGAGAGAAGCGACACGAGGTTTACAAAGAAACGACTCGGAGTTCCTCAGAACTATTCGAGCTGCTTCAGTAACACGACACGAAGACAGAGGGAGACACGACACGAAGTTTAAACAACCGAGACTAGGACTCGAAGACATAGATGACAAGGATAGAACAACACGAAGTATTACCTCATACAAGTTTTCCTTTCAAGCATGGAAATCAACACGAAGTGTTGTAAGCTCAGACGACACGAAATCATTTCGTCTTAGTGAGGGAAAACAACACGAAGTGTGGCTCAAGTGGCACGAAAACAACTCCCAAAATTAACTGAAGTGGCTCGAGGATTTACATTAACACAGAGAAGCATTTTTGTTCACAAAGGTTCATAGTGTTGAAACCATCAAGACATTATGACTCAGGCAACACTAAAAATCATTTGGTCAAATGTTCAATTGAACAGGACATTCCCTTACTGTGTAATCCATTCACTTACATGAGATTATCTTGAGATAACAAAATGATTTATAGTGTGAGACATCATCAAAATCATAGGGACACAACAATCTCCCCCTTTTTGATGATGGCAACACTATGAATCAGGCAATGTCAAGGTTTATCATGATTTAACATTAAATCAATATCAGCTGCAACAACAGATTAAATTCAAGGCATGCTCATGCAAATGAATTAAACATACCCTACAACTCACTCTCATTTCCCCCACAACTCATAAACAGGAACTACCCCAAAGGTCAACTTTCTCAAGGCAACTAGCCACAACCAACTGATTAATTCATTGATATAGCAGAACCTCTCTCCCCCTTTGACATCAGCAAAAAGAAATGCAGAAGACATAACAATGCTGGAGACATGAAGAAGAAGTGCAGTAACGTTCTTAGTGCAGAAAGTCACGAATAGGTCTTAAGAAAATAAGTGAGGTTCTAACATCAAGAGAAGATTCTTTAAGCTTCAGTACACAATGGAGAAATAGAATTATGAAAAGTATATCAGCATACATAGTGTATGATTTAGAGCAGGAGTTGACAAGTATGGCCAAATATAGCTGATCATTCAACTATTCCAGAAGACAGCAAGAGTCTAAATCAGAGAGGTGTTCTCAAGGTATTGAGGACAAGCAATCCATTAGTTGCATAACAACAAGGAATTTTTGTTGGAGATGATTTTCAAGAAGATCAATGAGTAAGTTGGTAGTTCACTTCCTTTGACATTAGGGAGACACCTTGATTAGAGGCCTGAATCCCCAGTTACTCAGAGTGAGTACCTCATTACTTCCTTTTTTTTTTAAGGAACAGAGTTAGTAACTGTGGCTTTTGACATGAGGAAACACCTTGATTAGAGGCCAGAGTCCCCAGTTACTCACCAGCAAGCCACCATTGCTCTGTCATGACTTTTCATTTATTTTAAGCATTTGACACCTCATGACTTGGGAGAAATATTCATTTCATTGATGAAGCTCCCAGTTTCTCAGTGATCAAAACAGAACATGTTTGTTTAGTTAAGCCCTTGAGTTAAAGAGATAGAATGATTGAAGACAATACCAAAAAGAAAAGGACTTTTCTTGAATTGAGTCTTGAAGTCTAGATTTCAAGTTGATTGGGTCAGATATCAAGACATACAAGTTTTTGGCCTGAACCATAATCAATGACAATGTAGGAAGATATACTTTATGCAATTAGTCCAGATCTCTGAAGGAGTACCAAAGGAGAGATTCTAATTGGATTTTAGAGACACTGACTTATTGACTTAAGAAATAAGTGACACTCTACTGTCTGAGAGAACTACACTAGATTAGTCATGAAAAACCAGCAGAGATACACATCTGGACACTCCTTTTGAATTTATCAAAGAACTTCTCTTCTCACATTACAACTCAGCTCCCCCTAAGACATAGCATTCCCCAATAAAACATTTCAGCAAAATCTCAAGACTTTCCTTTATTTAGAGTATTCCTGAAAGCTAACCAGTAAGCATTCTGAACTCCCCCTTAAACCAGCATGCAAGAAGGCTAAACAACAGATAGACAAAACTCCCCCTCACAACAGGAACATGCTTCATAATTAAGACACTTTGTATAAGCCTAATTCTCTTCTTAATGTAGTGAATTTTTCATTATCCAGAGGTTTTGTGAAAATATCAGCAATCTGATTATCTGTCCCTACATGAATCAGTTCAAAATTATTCTTAGACACCTCATCTCTTATAAAATGATGTCTTATCTCTATGTGTTTTGTTCGAGAATGCAAAACAGGATTTTTAGCAAGATTGATGGCACTTGTATTATCACAGTAAATAGGTGTGCACCCCAGGTCTACTTGGTAGTCCTGAAGTTGGTGTTTAATCCAAATTACTTGTGTTCCACAACTCCCTGCAGCCACATATTCAGCTTCTGCAGTGGAGAGGGCCACTGAATGTTGTTTCTTGGAGCCCCAAGATACTAAACACCCACCCAAGAATTCACAATGGCCACTTGTGCTTTTCCTGTCTAGTTTACAGCCTGCATAGTCAGCATCTGTGTATGCTACTAGATTCAATGTGCGAGAAGCAGGAAACCATAAACCAAGAGAGTGACTAGCTGACAAATATCTGAAGATTCTTTTAACTGCAGCTAAGTGTAGTTCAGTGGGTCTAGACTGATATCTTGCACACATTCCTACACTGAATTGTATATCAGGTCTAGAGGCTGTTAAGTAAAGAAGTGATCCAATCATACCTCTATAAAGTTTGGCATTTACTTCTTTACCTGTCTCATCTGCATCCAATGATGTATTGGTGCCCATGGGTGTAGTAATGTGCTTTACGTTTTCCATGCCAAACCTTTTGAACAGTTCCATTGTGTATCTGGTTTGGTTGATGAAGCACCCATCTTCTAGCTGCTGTACCTGCAATCCAAGAAAATATTTTAGTTCACCAACCAAGCTCATTTCAAATTCAGCAGACATCATGGTAGAAAATTCATCACATAGTTCATGCTTAGTTGATCCAAATACCATGTCATCTACATATACCTGAACTATGATGTCACGCCCCGAACAAGGCGGAAATATCGGGACGTACAGTTAGAGGCGAGCTAGCTGAAATAAAGTTGAAATACTAAACTAGATGATTAACACAAGGCAATGGAAAAGAACAAATTTATTAAACATGGAAAATCCCAATCTATTACAACATTCATCAAACTACTAAGACACTCTCAAACATAACTTCTAATGAAATCTAGTACAACTAGTACAACTCCAAAACATAACTAGAAGCAATAACAAGACGACTCCATCTATTAACTGGTACACTCAGGTGTAATCACTCCTGCCCCTCCCCATCGGTATGGGTGTCGTCACCTGCATAGCCTGGAAAGGGGGAAACAACGGGGTGTGAGCTAACGCTCAGTAGGAGATAACAGATAGATATAAGTGATTAACAGTTTAATTACATTTTCAAAATATCATGCTACAAAGGATAATGCAATAAAAGGATAATATTGATATAGTAAAACAAGGTTTAAAGATCTTGCAAGGTCAAGAAATATAAATGAACAGAATGGTAATACTAAAAAGGAATAACAAAGACGAGAATTTACTGCAGGAGATAACGATAAAGAGTTGGCCATATCAAGACGATTCAAGTCATGTCAAGCACGTATGTAATTTCATTTCCACATCCAAGTAACAAAAAGTAGAGTATAGAACAGTAACGAGTGGAAATCAAAAAGTAGTAGGGAGTAGTAGAGAGTAGTGGACAGTCCTAGATTTAACACATGTCATAGTACTGGTGCCCAATGCCACACCTAGTCATTCACCTCCCCGGGGGTACACGTAGTGTTCGGGCGCTCCTCCCAGGACTAGACCGAGTACTTAATTGTTTGCCAGGCATTGATTTCTTTGGATCAAAGATCCCACGAATCTAGACTTCCACAATTTATGGCCAGAATTCCAAGGTTTAAGCTATGTAGCAATAACAATTTCAAGTAGGAAGAAGATTCATTTCAGAATTTCAAGGTAAGCACAATCATCAAGAAGATCGATAACCAAATCACAATAAGAGTTACATATATAACTTGACTGGAATAGATTACCACTTAATCAATGGATTTCTAAACAGGGATATTAAACATGTGAATTAATGGTAATCCCGCCGGATCAAGTTTTCCGGGGGTAACATGCTATTTAACGCCTTAGCGACTACTTGAAGTTGGGAAAGTAATCGTGCTATGTTACTGTAGTACAGCAGTTCCCCAGCAAGTTAACCAACATATTAATCCTAATTCCAAGTCAAATTAACAAGGATTAAGTTATATATTAAGTTAAGATGCCAAAAAGTATAATTCAAGTTGATAAGCTAGTGAATAAGATTGTGTAAGTTGCGTATGAACGAATAACAAGCATTTAGTTGCATAATTAAACATTAATCATGTGGGTTTCTAAATTATTAATTATCATTAATGACATGAAAAAGAATGCATTAGGATCACATCTAAGTCATTTACTGGGTAGATAAACGGTTCTGGGTGGACCGTATATCTTCTGGATTGGACAGGTGCTGATCGGGGGCCATTGGGCAGGCCAGGAGGTTGGGCGGCTCCCTGAGGGCCGCCCATGTACTTGGGCGGTTCCCTGAGGGCCGCCCATCTGCTTGGGCGGTCTGGAATGGGCCGCCCATCCCAGGGATGTGCGGCCAGGGGCAGGGCCGCCCATCCAGTTGTGCGGCCCAGTAAGTGGCCGCACAAGTTATGTGGTCCGTTTAGGACCGTTTATCCTGCTGGGATGGATATGTGGTCAGTTTCTGACCGTTTAACTAGGATAAGTGGTTGATTAGGAACCGTTTAACTCCTGTCTAAGCCAGGGCCGGGTGTGGGCTGGAGTTGGACGGTCTATCGTAAGACCGCCCATCCCTGGGTGTCTCCGGTCGTCCCTTCCACGGCCGGTGAACGCCGAGAAGAAGGGGGGTTGCTAGGGTTACACTAAAACGTTAATAACTAATGCAATTGGACTCCAATCAAGGGGCTTTTGGTATCCATGGAAAACTAACAGAGAATACTATCTAACAGAAGTGTCAATTGCATGATTAGTTGCTGTAATTAGGATTTATAACTACTGGAACACCGAAACCCTAGTTTTGGACAGGCAGTGACTAAAACTCAAAATTCTCCTACTATACTTAATGAAATTTAGAGATCTATATATCAACGGAAAGCTGACAGGATAAGGATTCCAACCATGTAAGATATGCCATGTGAATATTTCATTTGGTCACTCAAAATTGTGAGATAATTCCAGTTAATGCTGCTGGAACATCGACAGGACACTCTTATGAAAACTCAGGAATTCTATGAGCATGATCAATAATAATTAGGGCTTCCAACGTCAAAATGAAGCTAACATGATGCAGATTTCATTGATATATGGCAATTAGGTTGGGTCCATTATCACCTACCTGAATTGAAGATTGAAGATCAAAGCTAGAAATAAACCCGATCCAGAAATACCCTCCAAAGATGCCTCTAAATCTCCCTGAATACCCAATAAAAATTGGGTCTTTTACTATCATTGGAAAGATCTCGTCGAGCTGATCAAGATACTATATTCACAAGTCTCATTTGGTTAAGGGTACCTACCTTAATCGACGGATTAAAGGGCTGGAGATGAAGAACAACGAACTACCAACACCTTCCACCAAAACGACGAATACTCCCAGATCTGGACTCCTCGTGGGCTGACCCAGCTGCCAAATGAAACTAGAGTCGAAGAGCTACGTTTCTATAGGTCATGGGGCTTCTGGATCCTTCGGAGTGGGGAGTATTTGGCGCTGCAAGCTACGTGTTGGAAACGGCGCCGGAATCCTTGACTCGACCAAAGCTATGTCGGCAGCATGTTTTAGGGCTAGGTTTACCTCAAATTGATTGAGGGTAAATGTTCCTTACCTCGTGGTCTTCCATTTGCCCTTGATTTCAGATCATTTGGTTGAGTAACAAGGTCGAATTTCATGTTTTAAGTTTCGGTTAGGTAAAAGTTAGGTAAATGTCAATTTTGAGATTAATCCTCTAATTAGGCAAGGTTACGTAATTAATTTGGGTCAAGTCCAGAAGACAAAATTGCTATAAAAATGGTCTTTTACCCAATTACTATTTTTACATATTTTTCTAAGGTAGTCGAATTTTATAGGTTCTATTTTCTAATGAATTAAATATTAATATTTCGAAATTCAAACATTAATTCATTTTAATTCAATTTTTAATTGATAAAAGCTCAATAAAACTTAATAAATAATCGGGGTATTACACCCTCCCCTACTTAAAGAATTTGGTCCTCCAAATTCACTACACTATATACGGAAAGTAGGGAAAAGATAGATCACCTAGAATAGGTCGGGATACCGCTTCCGCATAGTATCCTCCGACTCCCAAGTAGCCTCTTCGGTCCCACGCCGACTCCACTGAATCTTGACCATCGATATAGAGCGATTCCGGAGTTGCTGTTGCTTCCGGTCCAGAATCTTTATCGGTCTTTCCTCGTAGGTCAGATCCTCCTTCAGCTCGAAATCCACATGCTGAATAACATGAGTGGGGTCGTACACATACTTTCGCAACATAGAAATATGGAAGACGTTGTGCACGCCAGACAACTGAGGCGGTAGCGCCAATCGATAAGCCACCTCGCCCACTCTATCCAGAATCTCGAACGGGCCAATATACTGCGGGCTTAGCTTGCCGCGAATGCCGAATCTGCGAATCCCTCTCATAGGAGAGACCTTCAGAAATACATGCTCACCCACTTGGAACTCTAATGCCCTTCTCCGGTTGTCAGCATAGCTTTTCTGTCTTGATTGTGCCACTTGTAACCGGTCTCGGATGATACAGATATTCTGTGACGACTCCGAAATAAGATCCGGTCCAAGCCATTGCTTCTCGCCCACCTCGTCCCAACACAACGGGGAACGACAGCTTCTTCCATACAAAGCTTCAAATGGAGCCATTTGTATACTGGACTGATAGCTATTATTGTAGGTGAATTCAATCAATGCTAAATGATCATTCCAGCTGCCTCCGAAATCAATCATGCAGGCTCTCAGCATATCCTCCACTATCTGATTAGTCCTCTCCGTCTCTCCATCAGTCTGTGGATGAAAGGCCGTACTGAAATTCAGACGTGTGCCCAAGGACTCTTGCAGTCCCTTCCAGAAATGTGAGGTGAATCTAGGGTCTCTATCTGACACAATGCTAACTGGAATGCCATGAAGTTGAACTACTTCCTTCATATACAATGCTGCCAAAACATCGACTGTCCATTTGGATTTAATAGATAAGAAGTGAGCCGACTTTGTCAATCGGTCGACAATCACCCATATCCCGTCAAATCCACCACGAGTCCTAGGTAGACCCATAATGAAATCCATGCCGATGCTTTCCCATTTCCACTGGGGTATATCAAGTGGTTTCAACTTCCCTGCCGGTCTGAGATGCTCAGCCTTGACCTGCTGACACACTAAGCATCTGCTCACAAAATCTGCCACTTCCCTTTTCATGTTCGGCCACCAGAAGGATCTTTTCAAATCCTTGAACATCTTGGTGCCTCCAGGATGAATCGTGTATCGGGATCTGTGAGCTTCTTCAAGAATCTTGTTCTTGAGTTCGGCTGCATCGGGTACACAAGTTCTCCCTCGGAATAACAATCGTCCATCATCAGCCATCATGAAATCCGGTCTGTTGCTCAAGTTTCCTTTGATTTCCACCAGCTCAGGGTCATTGTCTTGCAAGGATTTAATTTCTATCATCAAATCAGGCTTAAGTTGGATTTGTGCAATCATCACCCGATCATTTTCTATATTAAGATCCAGGCTAGCTAATTGTTCTAGTAACCTCCATTCTTGTAGCATGAGACTGGCCAATTTAGCCATAGGCTTCCGACTTAATGCATCTGCCACGACATTACCTTTACCCGGATGATACTCGATAGAGAAGTCGAAGTCCTTCAAATATTCCAACCATCTTCTCTGCCTCATGTTGAGTTCCTTCTGAGAAAATAGATATTTCAGGCTCTTATGATCTGAAAATACTGTGAATGTTTCTCCATACAAGTAATGCCTCCAAATCTTCAGAGCGAATACAACCGCTGCAAGTTCCAAGTCATGAACGGGGTAATTTTCTTCATGCTTCCTCAGCTGCCTAGAAGAATAGGCAATCACCTTCCCATGCTGCATGAGTACACAGCCCAAGCCAATACCGGAAGCATCGGTATAGACCACGAAACCTCCGTCGCCAGAAGGTAAAGCCAATACGGGTGCAGTAGTGAGGCAATCCTTCAATGTTTGAAAGCTCCGCTGACATTCTTCGGACCATTCAAACTTATTGTCTTTGCGGGTCAATCGAGTGAGAGGTACTGCAATCTTGGAGAAGTCTTGAATAAATTTCCGATAATAGCCTGCCAGGCCTAGGAAGCTTCTCACCTCGGTCACTGTAGTAGGCTGATCCCAATTCTTTACTGCCTCCACTTTCGAAGGATCAACTGAAATACCTTCTTTGGTGATGATATGTCCTAAGAAGGACACTTCTTGCAGCTAGAAATCACATTTACTGAATTTGGCATATAGTTGATGATCTCTCAATATCTACAATGCCATCCTCAGATGTTCGGCATGCTCTTCCTCAGTCTTGGAATAAATCAATATGTCGTCAATGAATACCACGACCCATTGATCAAGATAAGGCCGGAATGCATTATTCATTAACTGCATGAAAGCTGCTGGTGCATTCGTTAGACCAAAAGGCATAACGACAAACTCAAAATGACCATACCTGCTGCGAAAAGCCGTTTTATATATATCATCTTCCTTGATCCTCAGCTGATGATATCCTGATCGAAGGTCGATCTTAGAGAAATAATGTGCTCCCGCTATCTGGTCGAATAATTCATCGATCCTCGGCAATGGGTATTTATTTTTGATAGTAAGCTGGTTCAGTTGCCGATAATCGATGCATAACCTCATCGAACCATCCTTCTTCCTGACGAATAATACAGGAGCTCCCCAAGGTGAAGTACTCGGACGAATAAAGCCTTTCTCAAGCAATTCCATTAGCTGTTGCTTTAGTTCCCGTAGCTCTGCAGGGGACATACGGTAAGGAGCTCTAGAAACAGGAGACGTGCCAGGAACGATATCAATGGAGAAGATAACTTCCCGCTCAGGCGAAAGTCCTGGTAGTTCCTCCGGAAAGACATCGAGAATTCTCGGACAATAGGAGTGTCCTTTATCTCAACTTGCCGCTCCGGTGTAGCATGGACAAAGGCTAGAAAAGCCTCGCAACCTCGCTTCAACAGCTTGTCGGCTCGAAGAGCCGAGATGAGTGGTACGGGGTTATGGTGCTTAATTCCCGTAAAAGATAAACCAGAATGTCCAGTAAAAGTCACTGAGCTAGAACTGCAGTGAACACTGGCCTCATACTTGGCCAACCAATCTGCTCCAAGGATTACATCATAATCCTTCATATCCATGCAAACTAAGTCAGTTGGAAAGTTCCGTTCATCAATAATAACCTTACTAGAAGGGTAGTAATATTGAATAGCAGCTCCAGAACCAATAGGAGTTGATATAGCTAATGGAGTATTCATCATAATAGGTTCCACAGATAAAGACTTCGCAAATTTCTGAGAAATAAAAGAATGTGTTGCACCAGTATCAAAGAGAACAAATGCGGGCTTGTTAATTATAGTAAGAGTACCTTCGACGAGTCCGCCATCATCAGAAATCCCAGTTTCATCCGCATGTAAAGCTTGGAGCCTTCCTTGCGGCCTCTTGGTAGCTTGAGGTTTTGCCGGTGTAGCCTGTTCCGATAGAAGAGGGCAATCAGGGATACGGTGCTCCCTACTCCCACATCGTAAACACGCACCTAGCTTGCGCCAGCATTCCTCCATCTTGTGACCTGGACGATCACAATACTTGCACTTGCCCTTGAATGGAACAATAGGGCCGGGTTTCATCTCTTCATTTCTCGGCATCTTACCTTTCCACGTTCCCGATCCGATCCATGAACTAGACCCACTCATGGGCCTCTTCTTGCTAGTGCCAAGTCTGGGTTTAGGAGTTGGTTGTTCCTTCCTCATGCCATTCCCACGGATCCTCTCCGTCATCTCTAAGGTATCTTCTAGAACTTGTGCCTTTCTCACCATCTCAGAATAAGTAGGGATCTCCATCGGCGCCAGTTGATTGATGTAGTGAAGCTTCAACCCGTTGAGAAATCGCTTAGCTTTCATATTTTCGGTGGAGATAAGGTGAGTAGCATAGCGCGAAAGCTGAGAGAACTGTGCTTCATATTCGGCCACCGATAAGCTTCGCTGCTTTAGAGCCGTGAACTCCGCCGCCTTCTTCTCTTGTACACGATCAGAAAAATATTTGTCGTTGAAGAATTCCTCGAACTCTTCCCATGTGACTTGTTGATCGCCTAGAGTTGCCTTAACGGAATCCGACCAAGTACGCGCGTCCCGCTCCAATTGGAAGGTAGAAAGAAGGACACGCTCTTGGTCGGTGCACTGCATGACTTCAAAAATTCTCCCCATTTCGTTGAGCCAATGCTCGGCCTCGTCGGGGTTTGTCGAGCCAGCAAATCGTGGCGGGTTCATTCCTCGAAAGTTCCGGTATAAGTCACCGGTGCCATGACCCGCTGCTCCAGCTTGAGCTACTTGATGTAACGCCTGAGTCAGGCCTTGAACCGTGCGCTGCAGGTTCCTCATTCAGCACGTTCGGCTGCCATTTCAATTACCTACAAGTAGAGTAACTCATTTAGGGTTATTAAGATAGATAATACAACAATTGAGGTATTGCTCAACCCAAGTTTCTACCCAATCTCACCAGGTCAGTTTCTAGACTTTAACAAGGTTAGGGGTCTAATGCACCTAGTCTTGACCAAAACTCGGTACCTGGCGGAGATAATCGATCCGAAGACCACTCGCGCAAGTGTGCGACCTTCCCGATAGGCGTAGCCTAACGTT
This sequence comes from Amorphophallus konjac, assembly GCA_022559845.1. NCBI lineage: Eukaryota > Viridiplantae > Streptophyta > Magnoliopsida > Alismatales > Araceae > Amorphophallus > Amorphophallus konjac. The sequence goes on from CM040127.1 coordinate 131,135,050, forward strand.
CGGACAACACCTTTTGATATACCGGTTATTGGGATGCAAGGCAAAACCTATGACTTAGAAAAACCTAGGAATGTGAAACCTAGGGCTCTGATACCAACTAAACTGTCACGCCCCGAACAAGGCAGAAATATCGGGACGTACAGTTAGAGGCGAGCTAGCTGAAATAAAGTTGAAATACTAAACTAGATGATTAACACAAGGCAATGGAAAAGAACAAATTTATTAAACATGGAAAATCCCAATCTATTACAACATTCATCAAACTACTAAGACACTCTCAAACATAACTTCTAATGAAATCTAGTACAACTAGTACAACTCCAAAACATAACTAGAAGCAATAACAAGACGACTCCATCTATTAACTGGTACACTCAGGTGTAATCACTCCTGCCCCTCCCCATCGGTATGGGTGTCGTCACCTGCATAGCCTGGAAAGGGGGAAACAACGAGGTGTGAGCTAACGCTCAGTAGGAGATAACAGATAGATATAAGTGATTAACAGTTTAATTACATTTTTAAAATGTCATGCTACAAAGGATAATGCAATAAAAGGATAATGATGATATAGTAAAACAAGGTTTAAAGATCTTGCAAGGTCAAGAAATATAAATGAACAGAATGGTAATACTAAAATGGAATAACAAAGATGAGAATTTACTGCAGGAGATAACGATAAAGAGTTGGCCATATCAAGACGATTCAAGTCATGTCAAGCACGTATGTAATTTCATTTCCACATCCAAGTAACAACAAGTAGAGCATAGAACAGTAACGAGTGACAAGCAAAAAGTAGTAGGGAGTAGTAGAGAGTAGTGGATAGTCCTAGATTTAACACATGTCATAGTACTGGTGCCAAATGTCACACCTAGTCATTCACCTCCCCGGGGGTACACGTAGTGTTCGGGCGCTCCTCCCAGGACTAGACCGAGTCCTTAATTATTTGCTAGGCATTGATTTCTTTGGATCAAAGATCCCACGAATCTCGACTTCCATAATTTATGGCCAGAATTCTAATGTTTAAGCTATGTAGCAATAACAATTTCAAGTAGGAAGAAGATTCATTTCAGAATTTCAAGGTAAGCACAATCATCAAGAAAATCGATAACCAAATCACAATAAGAGTTACATATATAACTTTGCTGGAATAGATTACCACTTAATCAATGGATTTCTAAACAGGGATATTAAACATGTGAATTAATGGTAATCCCGCCGGATCAAGTTTTCCGGGGGTAACATGCTATTTAACGCCTTAGCGACTACTTGAAGTTGGGAAAGTAATCGTGCTATGTTACTGTAGTACAGCAGTTCCCCAGCAAGTTAATCAACATATTAATCCTAATTCCAAGTCAAATTAACAAGGATTAAGTTATATATTAAGTTAAGATGCCAAAAAGTATAATTCAAGTTGATAAGCTAGTGAATAAGATTGCGTAAGTCGCGTATGAACGAATAACAAGCATTTAGTTGCATAATTAAACATTAATCATGTGGGTTTCTAAATTATTAATTATCATTAATGGCATGAAAAAGAATGCATTAGGATCACATCTAAGTCATTTACTGGGTAGATAAACGGTTCTGGGTGGACCGTATATCTTCTGGACTGGACAGGTGCTGATCGGGGGCCATTGGGCAGGCCAGGAGGTTGGGCGGCTCCCTGAGGGCCGCCCATGTACTTGGGCGGTTCCCTGAGGGCCGCCCATCTGCTTGGACGGTCTGGAATGGGCCGCCCATCCCAGGGATGTGCGGCCAGGGGCAGGGCCGCCCATCCAGTTGTGCGGCCCAGTAAGTGGCCGCACAAGTTATGTGGTCCGTTTCGGACCGTTTATCCTGCTGGGATGGATATGTGGTTAGTTTCTGAACGTTTAACTAGGATAAGAGGTTGATTAGGAACCGTTTAACTCCTGTCTAAGCCAGGGCCGAGTGTGGACTGGAGTTGGACGGTCTATCGTAAGACCGCCCATCCCTGGGTGTCTCCGGTCGTCCCTTCCACGGCCGGTGAACGCCGGGAAGAAGGGGGGTTGCTAGGGTTACACTAAAACGTTAATAACTAATGCAATTGGACTCCAATCAAGGGGCTTTTGGTATCCATGGAAAGCTAACAGAGAATACTATCTAACAGAAGTGTCAATTACATGATTAGTTGCTGTAATTAGGATTTATAACTACTGGAACACCGAAACCCTAGTTTTGGACAGGCAGTGACTAAAACTCAAAATTCTCCTACTATACTTAATGAAATTTAGAGATCTATATATCAACGGAAAGCTGACAGGATACGGATTCCAACCATGTAAGATATGCCATATGAATATTTCATTTGGTCACTCAAAATTGTGAGATAAGTCAAGTTAATGCTGTTGGAACATCGACAGGACACTCTTATGAAAACTCAGGAATTCTATGAGCATGATCAATAATAATTAGGGCTTCCAACGTCAAAATGAAGCTAACATGATGCAGATTTCATTGATATATGGCAATTAGGTTGGGTCCATTATCACCTACCTGAATTGAAGATTGAAGATCGAAGTTAGAAATAAACTCGATCCAGAAATACCCTCCAAAGATGCCTCTAAATCTCCCTGAATACCCAATAAAAATTGGGGCTTTTACTATCATTGGAAAGATGTCGTCGAGCTGATCAAGATACTATATTCATAAGTCTCATTTGGTTAAGGGTACCTACCTTAATCGACGGATTAAAGGGCTGGAGATGAAGAACAACGAACTACCAACACCTTCCACCAAAACGACGAATACTCCCAGATCTGGACTCCTCGTGGGCTGACCCAGCTGCCAAATGAAACTAGAGTCGAAGAGCTACGTTTCTATAGGTCATGGGGCTTCTGGATCCTTCGGAGTGGGGAGTATTTGGCGCTGCAAGCTACGTGTTGGAAACGGCACCGGAATCCTTGACTCGACCAAAGCTATGTCGGCAGCACGTTTTAGGGCTAGGTTTACCTCAAATTGATTGAGGGTAAATGTTCCTTACCTCGTGGCCTTCCATTTACCCTTGATTTCAGATCATTTGGTTGAGTAACAAGGTCGAATTTCATGTTTTAAGTTTCGGTTAGGTAAAAGTTTGGTAAATGTCAATTTCGGGATTAATCCTCTAATTAGGCAAGGTTACGTAATTAATTTGGGTCAAGTCCATAAGAAAAAATTGCTATAAAAATGGTCTTTTACCCAATTACTATTTTTACAGATTTTTCTAAGGTAGTCGAATTTTATAGGTTCTATTTTCTAATGAATTAAATATTAATATTTCGAAATTCAAACATTAATTCATTTTAATTTAATTTTTAATTGATAAAAGCTCAATAAAACTTAATAAATAATCGGGGTATTACATATGATGAGGTCTTTACTCATGCCCTTGGTAAATTAAGTCTGATCAACTTTACCTCTTTTGTAGCCCTTGCAGATCAGAAATTCAGACAATCTTTCATACCAAGCTCTTGGAGCCTGCTTTAGACCATACAAGGCTTTGTTTAACCTGAAAACTTGGTTAGGTTGAGGAGAAAATTGAAATCCAGGAGGTTGTTCAACAAAGACTTCTTCTTTAATAACTCCATTTAAAAAAGCACTTTTAACATCCATTTGTTGGAGTTTAATGTTCTTTGAGCATGCAAAGGCAAGCAACAATCTTATAGCTTCCATCCTAGCAACTGGTGCATAGGATTCATCAAAGTCTACACCGAATTCCTGATAGTAGCCTTTGGCTACTAGTCTGGCCTTGTTCCTCGAGATGATTCCATCTTCATTCATCTTATTTTTGAACACCCACTTGGTTCCTATGACATTAATACCATCTGGTCTTGGGACAAGCTCCCAGACATTATTCCTTTCAAACTGACCTAATTCCTCACTCATAGCATTGACCCAACCTTGATCAGCTAAGGCCTCTTCTACTGTTTTGGGTTCAATTTGTGAGACTAAAGCAATTAAGTCATCATTATTCACATTTCTAAAATGAGACCTAGTCCTAAGAGGTTCTTCAGGATTGCCTATGACATTATCGAAAGGATGGTCTTTAAGGAATCTAATATTTGTTGAAGACTCACCTGTTTCTCTTTGACCTTCTTGATTTGGGGAATTTGTTTCTCCATTCTGTTGAGTCTTCTCTTCTTCTTGTTGGTTTTCCAGAAAATCTCCACCATGATTGGAGTCTCTGTCAAGATTTTCAACATTAGAAGCATCTTTCTTTTCACTAAAAAGAATGTGTGGAGATTCTTCCACTTTCTGATCTGATACATTAAATACCCTATATGCCCTTGACACTTCTGAGTAGCCCAAGAATATTCTAGGTGAACTCTTGGCTTCAAACTTGTCTAAATCTTTCTTATCATTGTTATGAATAAAACATTTTACTCCAAAAATTCTGAAATGAAACAAGTTTGGTTTCTTACCTTTTAGAAGCTCATAGGGTGTTTTCTTGTGTATGGGTCTTACCATGGCCCTGTTGATTATGTAGGTTGCTGTATTGGCCGCTTCTTCCCAAAACCTTCTAGGTAACTTACTTTCAATAAACATGGTTCGGGCCATTTCCACCACTGTTCTATTTCTTCTCTCCACGATCCCATTCTGTTCAGGTGTCCTGGGAGAGGAAAACCTGTGAGTTAGTCCTTCTTTGTCACAAAGTTCAGTAAACATGGAATTTTCAAACTCACCTCCATGATCAGATTGAATAGAACTAACCTTGAACTTTCCTTCTTGTTTGACCTTATTGAAAAATAGATTAAACTTTTGAAATGCATCACTCTTATTTGCTAAGAAAAATATCCATGAATATCTGGAGAAGTCATCTATGATGACATAGCCAAACCTGTTACCATTAAGACTCTGAGCTCTGGTTGGACCGAAAAGATCCATATGAAGAAGTTCCATTGGTCTAGAAGACAATGGCTCAGATCTTAATTTGAAAGAGTTTCTGGTCTGTTTGCCTAGAGCACAGGCATCACATGATTTTGAAATGGAATTGACTTTAATTCTAGGCATGCCTTTAACTAAATCAAGTTTGACCAGTTTATTTAAAGTAGAAAAGCTAGCATGACCTAGACGTCTATGCCATTCAAAAGCATCAATTTCAGAGTTAGCAGATAAATAAATAGTAGATTCAGATTTCTCATTTAAGTCTACAATGTAGACATTATTAATCCGGTTGGCTACAAATTTAACCTCATCAGAATTTATTTCAAAGATCTTGCATGAAGTATCATCAAAAACAACCTTGTGACCCTTGTCACATAACTGACTGATGCTGATCAGATTATGTTGTAGCCCTTCCACAAGTAAGACTTTTTCAATGGAGTTTGTGGAAGAGTTACCTACTGTGCCAACTCCAATTATTTTACCTTTGTTCTTTCCTCCAAACTTGACCAGACCTCCTGGCTTCATCTCTATCTTGTTGAACTTGGATCGGTCTCCTGTCATATGCCTGGAGCAGCCACTGTCGAGGTGCCACTTGTTGTCTTCAGCTGCCAGGCCGACCTACACAAGTATATCAAGCAAAGTGATTTGGAACCCAAGATGAGTTGGGTCCAAGGACATTGTTTAAATCTCTGATCAAGTGTTTGGGTATCCAGATTTGTTTCAGCATGGTTTTCTCTTGCACCTTCCTTTCTGGTTTATTAAAGTTCAATCCAGCTGAACTAGAGAAGTGAGTTCTATTCCTTTCATTGGTCTTCCTATTCCTAGGAAATTTCCTGTAGGCTTGTTGATTGGTATATCTTTGACCATGAAAGTTATTCCTCCAGTAGGTCTTGTTTGGACCCATCTGATTGTTATAATTCCAGCTCTTATTCTGATTTGTTTTCTTGGTCCAGTTACCATTTGTGTTCTGGTGAATGGACTTAATGTTATTCTTCATAAAGTTCATTCCAATCTTAAATGGTTGTCCAGTACTGATCGTTGTGTTTTCTTTAGGACTTTGAGTTTTCTTAGAGCTGTTTGAGCTGGATGGTGTGTCCAGCTTTTCTTTTCCCTTCTCTGGACAGAAGGTGATGGTCTTGAATTGCAAGGGTCTCTTGTTGGTTGGGTCATAGCCTAGACCTTCCTTATTGAAATTGACCCTAGTTCCTAGTATATCATCTAGGCTAGTCTTTCCTTGGACAAACTTTTCTAAGACTTTCTGTTTGTCTTCCAGCTCCTTTTGAAGAAACTCAGAATTCTTTAGGAGTTCAGCATTTACTTTCTTCACAGCTTCATATTTCTCTGAATTCATTCTGATTTCACTCATGCTTTCTTCAATTTTAGTTTTGAATTCATTGAGCTGTTTTTTACTTTCTTGGATTTCTCCCCTAAGCTTATCATTCTCTTTCCTTTGTGAGGTCATTTCTTCTAGTTGTTCTTTTAGCTTTGCATTTTCCTCACAGACCAGAGTTTGTTCTTCAACATTTGTGTTAAATTTTCTTTTCAGAACTCTGTGCTCTTTGCTAAGTGAATTAAATTTATCTAGCAAGTCATCATAAGCATCCTCCCAGTCATCAATTGAGAAATTTTCAAAAACGTTTATTACTCCTCTTCACTGTTTGCCATAAGACAAATTCCTTCTTCATATTCCTCCGAGGAAGTGTCTTCGGGATTTTCTTCTTCCTCGCTCCATGTGCAGACCATCGCCTGTGGCTTTTTCTTCTTCTACACCTTTGTGAACTTCTTCTGAAGATAGGGACTTTTCTTCTGGAGTTCTGGGCATTCGCCCTTCATGTGTCACTGTTTGTTACAGTTAAAACAAGTCAGTTTCTTAGGATTTCTATCCATGTAATTGGTAAACTCAGCATTCTTGTTAAAAGAGTGTGGGTTCTTCTTCCTAAAGGTCTTTCCCTTTTTCTTCAAAAATTTTCTGAACTGTCTAGTGAGCATTTCCTGCTCCTCCTGATCGAGATTTGATAAACCTTCAAGCTCGGACTCAGACTCGGGGCTACTGCTGCTGCTCCCACTTTTACTACCCTTGTTGCGGGAAGCTCTTAGAGCTACATTTTTACCCTTCCTCTCACTTCCTTCTCCACCTCCTTGGAAGTTCATCTCATAGGTCATCAGGGATCCTATGAGTTCATTCACAGTTAAGACAGTCAAATCTTTTGACTCCTCAATCACAATGGCCTTTGTGTGCCATGCCGGGGATAAAGATCTAAGGATTTTCCTGACTATATCTGCCTCAGCAAGATCCTTCCCTAGCCCTTTAAGAGTGTTAGTGATCAAGGATAACCTGGCATACATTTCGGTTATATTCTCATCAGCATTCATCTTAAACATTTCATACTTAGAGGTGTAGAGGTTTACCTTCGAAGCTTATTTGAGTTGTACCTTCATAGATCAATTGCAGCTCATCCCACATTCGCTTGACCGTCTTATAGGCTGAGATACGGGCATATTCTTCTGGATGAACAGCACACTGGATGATGTTCAGTGCCGTCCAGTTGAGAGAGGATAGCTTGATATGGTCATCTATCCAAGCGTCTTCGTTTGGTGGCAGATCATATGGCCCCACCGTGATTACTCTCCACAGTTTGTGACTCTGAGCCCTGATGAACACTTCCATCATGTTCTTCCAAAATAGATAGTTATTACCATCAAAAAACGGAGGGCGACTAATGGATTGACCTTCGGCCATGAAGGTTCTAGGACCACTGCCATTTGCTTGATTGTTCGTCCACATGGCGTAAACCTGCTCTGATACCAAATGTTAGCGCAGCAAGAGTGATATAGAAGGGGGGGGATGAATAGATCACTCCCAATTTGCAAAACTTAGGCAAGAAAATAAATCTACCGCTTATGCCCCTTCTAAACTAGCACACAAAGAATTGGAAATGCAGATACCAATCAAGATCGAATAAGCGAATGATGATGAAGGGCAGAACAAACAACTAGTCGAAGAGACAAGCAGATAGGGAGCGCTGATAAAGACCGCAAACCACAGAGAAGACAACCGGTTTTTTAGGTGTTTCGACTGCAGTCCGCAATCTACATCCACCCCTCACTCCAACTAGAGTGAGGATTCCACTAGCCACTGCTAGAACACAGCAGACTCAGTCTGCGAACAACTTGCTGCCAAACAGCTTGAAAATCCAAGGGAGACAAATCCCTCAACCAAGCTCTGCTACCCACAGAGCTTGAAACCTGCTCTAGCACCCAGCACGAACAGAACCGGAGAGTGCCTCTCCCTTCCTCCACACACCGGAGGTAACCTGCTAGTGACAACCCGTCACTAGCAACACCAGAGATCAGCGATCTCTCTTCCTCTGCAACCCAGAGGGAAACCGGAGTTAGACTCCCTTCCTCCACACACCGGAGGGGAACAGATCAGAATTTAGACGAAGAACACATAGAGAAAATCAGAAAAGAAACTAAAGACTGATCGAGAAAACATTCGATACTGAGAGTTAATACAAATGTAGCTTCCTGGGAAGCAATTTCAAAAACCAGATACTGCAAACTCTCTTTCTCTCTTCACTGCTATCTCTCTCTTTCTTTCTCTTCACTGCTATCTCTCTTTTTCTTTCTCTTCACTGCTGGATCGAGCTCTCTGTAATACTGCCTTTTCTTTCTTGGCTCTGATCTTCCTTCATCGGTGGGCGAAGGTTTCTATTTATAGCGGCAGCAGGTGGATAGGGCACAAAACGCGTGTGCCTCCCACGCTCGATCTAGAACCTTCCTGTCACGTGACCTCAATGGATTGGTTCCTCTTGTCTTGGATCACGTGCACCCCATTTATTTGGGAATATTCTTCCTCGTACCTGTAAGAAGATAAAAACCATTAACACGCTGTATGGCCACTAAAACTAAAGCTGCATGAGGTATATGATAACAGCACGACGTGACCACTACACGAGATAAGAAAAGAACGACACGAGATATACTGTAACAGAACAGACACAACGAAGAGAATGACGCGAAGTGAGGTTATAAAACAAGAAAGATACGAGGTCTAGGAAAGGCAACACGAAGACATAATAACTAAAAATGACACGAATACAGAGGACTCGAAGACATAAGGGTGACACGAGGTGGTACATACAACAGCACGAGGTGCTGCAGTGTTCAGTACGCGAAGAAACAACTAACGATATGAAGACGAGGACAACACAGACTGAAACCAACTCGAAGACGAAAAACAGAAACCAACATGAGGTGTGGTCACCAAGCAAAAAGTACACTGGGTCAGAAAAACAACACGAACTAACAAACGGCAACAAAAGACGACACGAAGTGAAACAACACTTGAAAACATAAGAAAAACAACTCGAGCAAAAAATAGCTCGAATGAACGACTCGAAGACGAGGCGACACGGGCTGACCACGACACGAAGATAGATAATAGAAACCGTCACGAGTTGAAGACAACACGAAGATGAAACACAGGAATTGACACGGAGTGTGGTCAAGGCGAGAAGGACACGAAGTCTAAAGAGAAAAATAGCACGAAAACAGAAGAGTGACACGGCTATCACGACACGTGATGAAGCAGTGACACTAGTAAAAAGACGACTCGAGGAACAACAGTAAGTGACACGAAATAAAACAAGCAGACATCAAAGATGACACGAGATGAGCAACTAAAGGACAGGGAGAAGGGACATGAGGTTTACAAAGAAACGACTCGGAGTTCATCAGAACTATTCGAGCTGCTTCAGTAACACGACACGAAGACAGAGGGAGACACGACACGAAGTTTAAACAACCGAGACTAGGACTCGAAGACATAGATGACAAGGATAGAACAACACGATGTATTACCTCATACAAGTTTTCCTTTCAAGCATGGAAATCAACACGAAGTGTTGTAAGCTCAGACGACACGAAATCATTTCGTGTTAGTGAGGGAAAACAACACGAAGTGTGGCTCAAGTGGCACGAAAACAACTCCCAAAATTAACTGAAGTGGCTCGAGGATTTACATTAACACAGAGAAGCATTTTTGTTCACAAAGGTTCATAGTGTTGAAACCATCAAGACATTATGACTCAGGCAACACTAAAAATCATTTGGTCAAATGTTCAATTTAACAGGACATTCCCTTACTGTGTAATCCATTCACTTACATGAGATTATCTTGAGATAACAAAATGATTTATAGTGTGAGACATCATCAAAATCATAGGGACACAACAACGCCTTCGACACTAGGTGTTAGAAATCTTTCCACGGTTCTGGATGAAACTACCTTGGATGATTTCGAGAAAGCAACAATTGATTGGATAAAAACTAAGCTAACAAATGTGCACGCGGGCACGAATGGAGAGACACAATTGAAGAGTGATTACCAGCCAATGTGCACGTGCTACAACCAAGGTGAATTTGCAGGAAAATAAAGGGAAAGAGATAAGAATCCAGTCGAAAGATGCTTTCAATGAACCAACATGAACGGCTTCATGGAGAACATAGTACTTGATTTGGAATGGAATATCTCATGTCAACTTGAAATAAAGAACGAGCGGCCCTCATTACTAACTTAATATGAGAATTTTTCAACATTAAAGCTCAAAGTCCTACATGATGCATGCTGGGCTAAAAGAAAAATTAAAACAAACTAAAATAGAAAATATCAAGAATAATATTGCTAAGCCACCCAAACTAGGTCAGGAATCCAGTTTTCTGAGCTGATACTAAGCCGAAGCCCGTTTATCCACGCACTAACTCAGAAAATGGAACCGTCGATCCAAGCCTTAGGCGACTCAACGGCCTATCCATGTGAGTAAGACTCCCCTAGAATTATCACTATTTTTGATAGAGGGGAACTCAAATTGTAGGTTTATTAGAAACACAAGGTCCTTGATATGCTCAAGTAGTGTAGATAACATATAGTGTAAAGGGGCACTCAATTAAGAAATGGCGACACTTCTATGGGTGCTATTTAAAGAATACACGGATACTGCAGCGGCCGCTAATTCTTCACGATTCCAGCATCCCGTTTCCTGCTTGGAAATTGAAGTTTTGATCCTTTTCAAGCTCAAATTTGAGCTAATCCTACGAATTGAAGCTTCCTCCTTATAAATAGCACCTCCAAAGCTCCCCCTTTCATTAAAGAGAATGTCCAAAGGCTCCAAGGAAGTCCCAAATCAAGTTTGGAGTGTAGAAATTAAGAAAAACAAACGAAAAAATAGAGTTTTGAAGGTTTGAGCATGGAGAACCTCATGCAACATCCTTTGAAGAGACCAAGGTGCGGATTTGCAAGGATTACGGAGATCAATGGACATATAAGCGGAAGGATTGCAACAAACCAAGTAAGTATTCAAGCAAGACCTTAGTTCTATCCCATTCTCTCTTCCAATTCTACCCAAATCTAATAGCATTATATCCTTTCTCTTCTTTCTTTCTAATTTTCAGGATTATCCTCTCATCCCGAGAGCTAGGAGATACACCAAGATCCAATGGCTCCCCCTACTTCTTTACAAAATCACCCTTGACATGAGATCATCTCTCTCCAAGTGGCATCTCTTAGGCTTAGTGACCCATGCCAAACACTATAATGATGTACACTTCGATTGGGCCGCCATGGGAGCTCCCATAGAAATATGGCATCCACACACCCATACCTTCCTATTCCCTGCTTTTGAAGCTACCATCCTTCTAGAGGAGGTGGAGATGTTACTAGGCTTGATGTCCTTGAAAGAAGGATAGTAAGAAAAGATGGCAGTCATGCAAGAGCCAATAAATGCACTAGAGATATTGGCAAGCCTAATCTCAAGCCAAAACATGATAGTTCAAATAAGGGCCACAAGAGCGATCAACTTGATGAAGTTTACGACGTGGGTGTACAAAGCTTTGGGAAAAGCCAATGAAGAGGAAATGGAGGTGATCATGAAAGCAATGGTGATTTGCCTCGCGGGAGCATTGCTATTCCCTTCCGCGGATGACTTCTTAGAAGAGGAACAATTGAGCGCCATTTGCGGAATATGGGAGGGAAAATGAATTAGGCCGGCGGTCTTAGCCTACCTCTATAGTGGGCTCACCTCGGCGTCTATGGGGAGGCCCCTATATGGGTCTATGCTTCTATTCACAAGTTGGGTAGACCTCCACTTCAAATTGGATCCATGTGAAGAAGACGAACAAACCTCTAGGATTTTCTCTAAGAGCCCACTCCACTACATGATGGGCACCCAAGGACTAAATGAAAGAGTTACAAACCGGGTACCCAAGCTCAAGAAACAGGTGGATTGGCTTGGACATCTCAAAGTTATGCCATAAAATGCTTTCACATGCGCGTCGGGATTCCTCAAGACTCCAGACCTCCGTGCTCGGCTCTCTTCCGGGGTGGATCTACGGCTAATCGGCGCTACTGAGTTCGTGCTCTACAATTCTCACCGGTGCCTTTCACAAGTCGGCCTTCCCCACCATCTCATTGAAGAAGCTTCTCATCTCTCACCAATCAAGAAGAGGGAATTAGGCTCAAAGGGATATGGAGAGGAGATCAAGACAATACAAGCCTTATGGCGGGTCAGCAAGCTACACCGGCCCATGGAGCGCATCGAGGAAGACAAAGACCAATGGAAGACTTATATGATAGCTCTTAGGAATTTGAGGCCCAAGGTGGCTCATTAAGCATGTAATGATCCTTTCCTTTCAATGAATAAAAGATTTTTCCTTGATTGAGCCAATGAAAGTGTCTAAAGATATCAAATCTTCCAAAAAACCTTCAATTCTGTCTAAAAAATGAAGCTCTATGAGAAACAATGACTGCCATAGAGGTCGCTAATTCTCGAATCTATGCCCTAGACATCGTGGCCAATTCATTTGGATCTTTTTTCATAAAACTGTGGAAATTCCAAAATTGGCACCTTTCAAACAGCCGCTTATTCTTATATAGACGTCCCTCCAAATGGGCGCTGATTCCTGTTATCCTTTTATCTGAAGAAGCACAAAAATTCAAAATTCCTTTAAATAGCGCCCGCTCACGTAGTCGTTAATTCAATAAATGGTGCTCGCGCAAATGGTCGTTGATTATAAAAGTGCACTTCATCATTAGCTGACAACTCCATAAATTCCAACGCATGCCATAAAATAGCGACCATGTAAGTGGTCGCTCAATAATAAATAACGCCCTAATGAATGGTCGCTGATTATAAATATTCCAAAAAACCTGAAATTCCAATAAATTAGTGCCAGCTCAAGGGGTCGTTGATTATACAATGACGACATGCTCTGGGGCGTCAATTCTTTGGAATCCACCGCCACAAAAACTTTCGTTAAAACCCTTCTTTCCTTTGGCCTTCTTCGAAACCTTTCTCATTCCTTCGTTCCTTCTCTACTACTGCAACTTCTACTCTACTACTCCTTCGCCGACGGCGACCGTGGCTCTCACTTTCTCTCATTCTCACTCTCCCTATCTCACCCTCCCCATCTCTATGGCTTATGTGAACGGCTCTAGCGGCGGGAAACGGCATCGTGTGATGGCGCCCGCCATCGTCCACATCGACGAGGAGGATGACATCGGCGAGGAGGAGGTCCCTCCCGTGGCGGCAGAGGCTCCGGTGGCGGAGCACGAAGAAGATGAAGGAGGAGAAGAAGATGAAGCAGACAGAGGCGAGGGTGGCGAAGAGGAAGGTGAAGATGGAGACGGTGATGATGGCGACGACGGTGAAGAAGAAGAAGAAGGTGAAGAAGAAGGAGTAGAGGCGGAGCAACCCCGTCCTCGCCGCCGGCCACTGTGTGGAGGCCTTATGGAACTAGAGCCCTGCAAGGTAAGCCCCATCACTCTGCCATTTTTTTCTTTTTTTCATTTTTTTTAAAAAAACATGGTGAACGGAGAAGGGGGGAAAGAACACTGTGAGACATAGGAATTGATGACCAAACATATGGCGTCATTTCTTAAATATTTATTTTTAAGAAAATAATTTTAGAAATATCGTCAGAGAAGAGGTCGCAGGTTACCCCTCTTTTTTAAAAAAAAATTAAAAATGAATAACATAAAGAAATAGCAACCAGACGACTGTCGTCATTTTGAAACGTTTTTTTCTTTTATGAGAAAAGCATGTTTTTTAATATATATTAAATAAAACCATACGAAATTGCCCAAGAAATAGCGTCTGACCTCTGGGCGTCAAATTTAAAATCTCAGGGACTTGCCGGCTGAACGATGGGCGCCCAATTAGTAATTGATGGCCGCTGTGCAGTCGCCAATTAAAACAGTGATGCAATTTTTTTTTATGAATTATTTTTATTTGGTTATTGACATATTTATCTCTTTTTGTGTGTGTTCTTCTTTATTTTGCAGGGGTTGATACGGACTCGCCGAGCTAGTCGGGCATTCTTGATGCCCTAGGGGCACATGGTGCCGAGCTTGGAGGATGTAGTGAGGATTACATGTTTAAGGGTAGATGGAGAGGCAGTGAGCGGAGTGACCCTCCCCGATTATGATGAGCTAGCCTAGAGGCTGTTGGGTTTAGAGACAGTGGTTGATACTCGTAGGGCATGCAGGATGGTTTATCGCGCTGAGCTGACATGAGTCATGGGATTAGGAAACTCTCGACAGAAGTCGGGGGAGTCTTTAGGTGATTGCCCAGAGAGGCTGACCGCGAGAGTTCGAGCCGCTTACTGTCAGGACCCGGCTCAGAGAGAGAGAGTAGACATGGACTTGAGAAGGTTTTTATTCTTGATGCTCGAGAGATTACTATTGGGGATGAAGGGAGATGATTTGAACTACAGGTTTTTGGGCATTTTGGAGGATTTGGATGGAGTGGGGCGATACGCTTGGGGTGCTACCCTTCTGGCACATTTGATAGCCGACCTATCCACGGGGACAGGTCGTGAATTGACTGTCAGTGGCTTCTCACCTTTTCTTCAGGTATGTATTATTTGTTATTTAAATGCTTATAATGAATGTTTTTGAATGCTACTAATGATTGTGGATGCAGGTATGGAGTCACCTCTACATGCCCATGGACTGAGTTAGCCCCCGACCTGGAGAGGAGGATGCCTACCCATTGGCATAACGGTGGCTACCGTACTTGACTAGGGCACCTCATGCCTACGAGCTACGAGTGCTTAGGCAGGAGTTTTGTGACTACCTTGCTTCACTAGTATGTGCGTGAATATGATGTAATTATGCTTTAATTTCCTGCTTTATATGATGTGATGGATAATGGTATGCATGCAAGTGGTGTGGAGACCATACCAGGGATCGACCGACGAGGGTCAACCTTAGGTCGCATCGGGCCGGCCTCGTTTTGTGCGTGACATCAGGTTTCACTGCCTGAACGAGATCGAGCCGTTGCGGCTAAGGCTGGGGATGAGGACGCTCGGCCTACACCAGGAGCGGGTCGAGGTAGCTGAGCCACACGGGATCTAGCGGAAGACCCGAGGACGCACCGTTGCTACCAACTGGCGGCTTCAGTTCTCGGATCAGTTCACAGACTGGCAGCGAGATGGGACCCCAGTCGTCTCCCATGCACCAGATAGCTCGGCATACTTGCAGCGCTACTGGGAGACGTACGCTGGTCGACCCCAGATGAGGGTAGTAGGGGTACGTATGAATGCATTTTATTTCTAATGTTAAAAACTATATGCTTATTGAAGTATGCAACTAATATGTGACAAATGCAAGATGCGCGTGATGCAGTAGTGGTGGACATGTAGGTCCATCTCCACAGTGTGGAGACCTAGCTTGCTCGTACGCGAGCGGGCTTAGAGACCCTGGTGAGTGTACTTAACTATATGCAATGAGTTATTCCTGAATTATTGATGTTCAGTCACTAACAATCTCAATAAATGTAACGTGCCTAGTAGGGAGCAACAGCAAGAGGGACAGGAGGTGCCTCCTCAAGCACGAGGGATCAGAGTGCCGAGGTAGCCTCTATGCAGGAGCTACTCATAGGAGCGATAGCACATGCTGAGGCAATGGAGTGCGACCTAGCTGAGCGGGTAAGTTCAAAGAATAGATAGATGCACAAATTCCCTTCAGGGATGAATATTCAAAAAGCTCATGTGAATAGTGACATTTCAGGATGCAGAGCTACATGAGGCACTGACCCAGGTGGCCCTGGCGAGCACAGAGCTTACGATCCGCGACTAGTGGATCACGGAGCTAGAGGAGATGTTGAGGCGGTGAGAGGAGTTGCCCAGCGATATGATGGAGATGAGGATCCTCTTCGAGGTGGAGAGGAGAGACCATGCCCGAGAGGGGGTGGTGCGGCTTGCGCGCGAGCACGAGCTTGCGGAGTTGAGGATGTGGCTGGCCGTCATGGAGGAGCAGTTGAGGATCACAGAGGAGCGCCTGCAGAGGGCCCGTGAGCGAGCACGGGCTGCGGGCCATTCCAGCGCCTTCACCAGCATAGGGTACATAGCAGGTTCCTCGACTCAACAGAGGAACGAGGCGGACGAGCGAGCACGAGCTGGTGGGTCGGCTGCCACTCAGGGGTCCATCCGCCCACCACGCTCTCGTCGCCAGGACGATGGAGAGGCGGAGAGTAGGAGGGAGGACAGTTGAGGCGAGAGCTAGAGGGAGTTTGCCTTTGTAGACCACCTCCTGCATTTTGTACACACATATATATGAGCATATTTATATAAATGAAAAGCATGTTTGTTACTTGAGTTTACCTTGTGTGCACTGTGTACTTGTTTCATCTGCTTCTTTTTGTTCCTGCATTCCACACTTAAGCAAATAGATTAATTAATCTGTCTGGCTTGTCCCCTTGCTCGATAAGCAAGGAGATATTATTGTTGACCTTGAAAAGGGGTCAAGGAGCCAAGCCTTTAATCAACTAAGGCAAATAACAAAGAATAGAGGAAAATGCGACATGCAGGCAAGCATATGCAAATCAGAATTAAAAGATGCCCATACAAGATGCACGCAAGCAAATGACAACAAACAGGGCATTCTGTGGGAAATGGCGACCGGACATACGCCTTTATTTAAGAGAATGACGCCCTCTTGTTGGGCGCTAATTGCAAACCAGTTTTTTTTATTTTTTATTTTTTTATGAAATGACGACCAGATAGGTTTCTTTATTTAGGAAAATGACGCCCTCTGATTGGGCGCTAATTGAAAACATTTTTTTATTATTTTATTATTTTATATATTATTATTTTATGAAATGACGACCAGACAGATGTCCATATTTAATAAAATGACGCCCTCTAAGTGGGCGCTAATTGAAAACATTTTTCTTTTTTTTTAAAAAAAATGACGACCAGACAGGTGTCTTTATTTAAGAAAATGACGCCCTCTGATCGGGCGCTAATTGAAAACAATTTTTCTCTCTCCTTTTTTTTGAAAATGATGACCAGACATGTGTCTTTATTTAAGAAAATGACGCCCTTTGATCGGGCGCTAATTGAAAATAAATTTTTTATTTTCTTTTTTGATTTTGATTTTTTTTGTTTACTTGAAATGAAATGTTTTTATTTATTTATTTGGACTTAGCATGGTACAGAGGTTGAAAACTCTTACACATTCACCATCTTAAATTCATTAACCATTCTTAAATAATTTAACAAAGGGTCAAAGTGCATAAAATTTGTGCTTTCACTCATGACGCCGTGCGGCGCATCCTCCTAAGTCCGTCTTTGCCATTCTTCAAGCTTACGACATATCACGGAGGGGGAATGAAAGAAGATATTTGGGAAGTCCACGAGGGGTTCCGAAAGATCGGAGAAACTTCCCTCCCCTTCCTTATTTCTAGTTGGGGTTCAGTCTTTGGCTTAGGAAAATTTTGTTACGGTTTTGCCCTTTTGAGACACATGTTTACGACCAGGGTTTTCCCTGCGGGGACTTTTCCCTCTTGACATACTTTTTCTTTCATAAATTTTTGGAATGATTTTTTACTTTTTCTTTTCAAAATAAAACCTAATTGTACTTGGGTTTTTGTTGCGTATTGTTCCCTTTTGGGCCCTGACTTCCACCTACTATGGCGGCGGGTAGGTTTGGTTGTCTGTCTAGAGTCTGACTTCCCCCCTCGTGAACGGAAGAGAATAGAACGGGTAAAGTCTTTACCCTCTCAGTTTGGCTTTGACTTTCCTTGGATTTTGTACCGCTTGAGTTCAAGAGCAAAGCGTGTTGTGTGTGTGTATTGATCTAGAGTTAAATCATCAAGACTGAAAAATGAATTAGAGATTTTAATTTTTCAGGTTTCGTGGCCCATTCACCATGCCAGCCAATCTTTTTTGTTATTTTTGGTTTGGTTTGTTTTGATTTACTTTTTTTTATTTTTATGCTTTTTTTTATTTTTGAGACTTAGGGGTAATATTTTTTAAGATATAGTCCATTCCAAGGGTGAGCCAATTCTTCCCCTTCAGCATTAGTCAGTTTAAAAGCATTGCCAGGATAAACTTCTTTTATTACATAAGGCCTTTCCCAGTTTGGTTGAAATTTTGAGCGGGGTCCACCAGGTTTTACGAAGATTCTTTTAATTACTATCTCACCAACTTTGAATTTTCTCTCGATTATTTTCTTTTAATAGAAACGTGAAAGCCGATTTTGATAAACTGTTGCATGTTCCGCGGCAGCCAGACGCCTCTCGTCTAAGAGTTCCAATTGTACAAGGAAAGATTCACGGCGCTCATTAATAGAGAGTTCCTTGTCCAATTGTACTCTAACGGAAGGTATAAGAATATCATAGGGAACCACCGCCTCCATTCTGTAAGTAAGGGCGAAAGGGGTTTGCCCAATAGGTGTTCGAATGGAAGTGCCAACCCACAGAGCTTCTACAAGCTTCTCTGGCCAATACGTAAATTTATTAGCTTCACACGTTTTCTTGATGATTTTAATCAAAGTTTTGTTCGTTGCCTCTGCTTGACCATTGCCCTATGGATAATAAGGAGACGAATGATGCAATGCAATGTTATACCTGTGGCAGAGGTCTTGAAGCTCTTGATAGATAAACTGTGGCCCATTGTCGGTGACGATGGTACTTGGTATGCCGAACCTGACGATGATGTTCTTCATTATGAATTTACGCACCATTGACTCGTTAATTTCCGCATAAGCTTCCGCTTCCGCCCACTTGGTGAAGTACTCCGTGGCTGTGAGTATAAATGAATTTAGTTTTGTGAGGAGGATTGAGTCACCAAGAGGTGCAATAATGTCAAAAGCCCACATGGAGAAAGGCCATGGGGAAGACATAGGATGGAGTGAAGAAGCAGGAGAATGAATTTTGTAGACGTGCAGTTGGCACTTAACACCTTCGAATATAGATAGAACAATCCTCTTCTAGAGTGGGCCAATAGAAGCCTAGCCTAAGGATCTTCTTAGCTAACATCTGGCTATTGACATGACCCCCACAGACTCCTGAATGTGCCTCTTCCATGACCTTCCATGATTCATCATCGTCAAGGCACCTTAGAAGAACACCAGTGAGACCTCTTCTATAGAGCACGCCTCAAACTAGAGTGTATCTTTGGGCGACTCTCCTGATAGCTTTCTTCTCTTCTGGCATGGCCTCTTCAGGATACGACTGATCTTGACAATATTTGGTAATCTCATAGTACCATGGCTTTTCCATGTCATCCAATTCTTCTTCTAGGTCGAATAGCATGATCTCCTTAGTCTCAATGATTCCTCCTTCCTTAACTTTATTGAGCACCTCCTTCTTAACACTAAGAAACGCAGGATCTTTGATAGCAGGAGTAAGACGCTTCTGAATGATAACAGAATGGAAATCTCTCTCGGGGAGGAAAATCAAGGAGGAGGCAAGTGAAGCAAGAGCGTCAGCTAAGATATTCTAGTTTCGAGGAACATGGACAAAGATTAGCTTAGTAAAGAGCTTGGCATAAGCAGAAGCAAGTTCTTGAAAGGGTTTGAGTTTAGGATCGAGCGTGCGACATTTGGTAAGCACTTGGTGAAGAATAAGCTGACTATCACCTACAATCCACAATTGGGTAACACCAAATTGATGAGCAGCCTCAAGTCCAACCAGAAGAGCCTCATATTCAGCTATATTATTTGTAACTGGAAATGCAAGCTGAGAGGCAAGTGGAATGGTGATACCCTCAGGTGATAGGAGAACAATGCTGATCCCCTTACCTTGAGAATTCAGAGCTCCATCAAAATGTAACGTTCACATCGAATCGAGCTGATTGACGGACATTAGTTCCTCATTTGGAAACTCTGGGCGAGCAAGATCAAATCTAGGGAGAGGGTGATGAGCTAGATTTTATGCTATGGCATAGCTTTTAATCACTTTTTGCTGAATATAAGTGATGTCGAACTGAGAAAGGAAGCTCTGCCATCGTGCTAATCGATCAGTAAGAACAGATTTCTCAAGAAGGAATTTGATGGGATTCATGCGAGCAATGAGATGAACCTCATGAGCTAAGAAGTAATGCTTCAATTTCTAAACTACCCATACTAAAGCTGCACAAGTCCTCTCTACAGTCGTGTACTTCTACTCACAGGGGTTGAGGAGCTTAGACAAGTAGTAGGCTGCCCTCTCCTTACCTTCTTCATCAACTTGTGCAAGGATAACACCTATTGAGTCATCCAAGATAGAAATATAAAGAACAAGAGGTTTGCCTAGAACCGGCGGCCTCAAGACAAGAAGATTAGATAGATAGTCCTTCAATCCATCAAAAGCTGCCTAACACTTGTCCTCCCAATAAAATTCGACTCCCGGCTTAGTAAGCTCATAGAACGGCCAACACCTTTGTGAATGCTGGGAGACAAACCGGCGAATGAATTGCAACCTCCCGATCAATCCTCGAACTTCTTTCAAATTCTTGGGAGGAGGCATATCTCTTATTGCCCTCGCCTTGTTGGGATCGATCTCGATACCCCTCTTACTGACGATGAACCCAAGCAACTTCCCTGACGAAACACCAAATACACATTTCTTGGGGTTCATTTTCAATTGTTACTCTCGCGCTCTCTGCAAGACCTTGGCTAGAACTCCGGGATGCTCGATCCTTGTCCTTGATTTCACTACCAAGTCATCAACATACACCTCGATATAGATGTGGATCATATCATGAAAAATAGCCATCATGGCCCTTTGGTAGGTGACTCCGGCGTTCTTAAGTCCAAACGGCATGACCATATGACAATATGTGCCCCAGGGTGTAGTGAATGATGTCTTATCTTGATCTTCCTCAGCCAAGCGAATCTGATTATATCCGGAGAAGCCGTCCATAAAAGAGAGAGTCTCGAATCCCGCCGTGTTATCAATCAAAACGTCTATATGAGGGAGGGGGAAATCATCTTTAGGACACGCACGGTTAAGGTCCCGGAAGTCTATGAAAATTCTGACTCTTCCGTCCTTCTTCATAACCAGGACAATATTAGCCACCCAGTTGGGGTAGAGGACGACTCTAATGAATCGAGCCTTATGGAGATTATCGACCTCTTCTTTCATTATTAATACCATATGAGGGTGGAAACATTTTAACCGATGCTTAACTGGGATGGACCCTTGCTTAAGTGTTAAGCGATGTTCAACAAGCGCGGGGTCCAGACCCAGCATATCCTCGTAACACCATGCAAACATATCCTTGTACTCTTGGAGAACCTGAATAAGTGCATCTTTAATAGATGGAGGCAAATTTTTACTTATGATGAGTATCCTAGGGTTTTCCTCGATCCCCAAGTTAATTTCTTTGGTAGGCTCTTCTACTGAGGCTGACGGTTCGTCAAATCTCTTCATGTCACTAGAAAAAGCGTCAGCCTCGTCCTCATATTCATCATACTCTTCATCCCCCCTCTTCGATAGGGTCTTCATCATTCCTGATCTCATAAACACCAAACCCTTCGTCTATAGAACAAACTTCCTCATATTCTAATTCCAGCAGAAGAATCGGATCGTCTACAAATTGAGGAATTGCTAAACAAGCTTGACACCTCCTGGCTAAATCTAACAAGAACCTACAGGGAATCTGCTTACCCTTGGCTTTTTTAATGGCAACTACCCCAAGACTCTTATCACTAATAGAACTAGAAGAACAACCAGCATGATCACTAGAATCTAAAGAAGTGGGTACAGGAGAAGGTACAGAAGAAGCCTCCTCATCAGAGGAGTAAAAGTGGTCCGCTAATGGACCTTGAATGAGTGGCCCTTGGGTCGGGGGACACTCATGAGCAAGATAGGAGGTCTCTTCAACAGAGATGGAAGATTGAAAAGTTTGAATTTTGGCATTTTTTTCGTTTTCAATAATGAAGCAATGAGAGGGGGGAGTACAAGATGGTGTTGAAATCGAGAGCTTGGAAAAGGACTGAATAAGAGATTGCCCGAGCGAGGGCGTGCTAGAGAGCTGAGAGAATTACTCAATGAGCAAAGGGGGAATTGATGGAGTTCGTAGAAAATCTGGAGATAGGGAAATCAAGACCGCGAGTGGTCTGGGAATGTTGACAGGAAATAATCTGGAACTCATGAAAGCAATTAGTGATGGATGGACATAATTAAGGAAAAAGAGGCCAGCCCACAGCCTGTCTATGGTGAAGTCTTCTTCAAACGGCACATTCGGCTCTCCCGTATCAGTGAAATTACTGAGCAGTTGCCTCTTGTCAGTGATTACTGCTGGCTTCTCTATCAACTCATGAATTAGTGGTGGCCATTCCGGATCAGTTGGCATAAACAATCGGCTCAAAGCAATAGTAATATCATTCATGTCAAACCATCTATACCATTCACACTCAGGGTGATCCATCTTTCTTCTTTTGAACGGCCTTAAGGACTCCAAGGCTTTATATGTGACTAGTGGTGCTAAATGGCGAGCAAATTGATGTTTAAGAACATCTTGATGATCCAGCAATGAAGTAATCACTGTAGTTTGCTCATTAGCCTATTGAGTGGGCCCGTTCACAAAATGAGTATATAAAGACCATGTGAGCGACTGCTTGTCTATCTTGAGAGTGGAATTCGTAGTATCCCATGGCTCTTCTTTATTTTTATCAAGTTTCTCCTTGCCCGGCCCCTTGTATCCCAAGCCGCCTCGGGGAATTAGCTTGTGATTCTTAATGGGCTTCACTCTACCTTGGAGGTTTACCCCTAGACCTTTGCTGGAACTGTACCCCATTCCCATCATAATGTTCCAACTTGGGGTGTTCATCATGTTCTTCTTTTTCTTCCCCTTTTGAGGTAGGGGTGGTGTTGGTGCTGAAGCAGAAGGTGGAACCTATGGCCTTAATAAGTCATCCCACAGATCGGCAAGGTCTAACACAGATAACAAAGGCCTGCTGGCCGGCCATATGGAAGGCATTGATGTGGCAGAGTGTATGTCAACTGATGGCAAAATTGGCATACTAGTGACTTTGATGACGCGCCCTTTATGTGGAAACTTTATACATTGATGATTTGTAGAGGGTACGGCATCAAGCACTTGGATATATGGACGGCCCAAGATGCCATTAAAGGATAGATCCATGTCTAAAATATGGAAATCTGCTGTAACTGACACGGGGCCCAGCCCGACTTTCAAAGTGATCATGCCCATGGGCGGCTTCTTTATTATGTTATCATAAGCAGTAACTGTGATGGTAGACGGCCGTATCTCACTGTCTAGAATGCCACATATTTTTAAAGTGCTGGAAGGCAGCACGTTTATGGATGCTCTAGTATCTACCAAACCTTGACTGACATCAACTTTATTAATATTGATGGTGACACACAAGGCATACTTCTTGGCTGGCTTTGGAGCTAGTTCATGTTCATGGAAGACAATAGCCGGTTGGTCACTTGCCATAGTTAAGACTGAAGTGATATGCTCAACTGGAATATCTTCATTGACCATCACCTTTTGCAGATACTCCTTTAAAGCCTTTTGGTGAGTGGTGGATCTCTTAATTAGCTCTGAATTGAAATCCTAGCCGGGGTCTTGTCCAAATGCTTTAACAGATCATATTGGGTGCTCAGTATGGATTCTTATTCTTGTTCTTGCTCCTCCTGCCCCTGTGCGGGCTCTTGCTCCCGTTGAGGAAACACATGGTGGAATATCCATCCACTACGAAGCACCATAGTTTTTGAAAATCGCACCTCTATCGGGTTTTGGGTAGGCAAAGGATTGGTAGATTTAGAAGGGATATCAGGGTTGACAAATGTTTGAGGTGGAGCAACCAAAGAGGGAACCCTTACAAGGGGCCTTGTTGGCTAAGGATTAGTAGAAACTTGGGTGGTGGGTAGTGAAGGTCCAATGGGAGCGGGACTGGAAGGAATGGGCGACGCTCAAGCAGTTGGAGGAGTCGTAGGCCGAATGAAGAGGGGCCCAGGTGGACGTAAGGGATTTGCGGGAGGTATAGTGAATGTTGGTGCAGATTGGAGTAAGGGGGTCCTTTCTGGCAAAGTGTTAACGATAGCGGGAGGAGGAACGGGTGCCGGTGAGGGGCGGATGAGGAGTGGCCTAGATGGCAAGGGATTTGTGGAAGGAGGAGGGGTTTGTTGTGGTGTGGGAGAAGGTGGAAGGCAAATAAGAAGGGGCCTAGCTGGAGGGTTGGTGATGGTGGAGAGAACTTGGTTGACGGTGCATAAGGGGGGACGTGAAGGTTGAGGGAAAGGTGTTGGTTGAGAGGTTGTTCTTAATATATGTGGGGGTTAGTTTGAACTTTGGTTGATAGCCCCGATAGAGGCATTTTATTCATGCCACCCTTACCCTCTCTCCACTTCATGGAAGGAGGTAACGGGGTTTAGCTGTTGATTAGGTGCTGAGTGCTCAGGTAGCGGATTGTGGACAATCCCCATGTCCTGTTGTGGCGCGGGAGAGCTTGTTGCGGTGGAGGAGGTTGTTGAACTTGATGTTGAGGTGGCTGCTGAGCCTGCTATTGCCGAGGAGGTCTTTGTGCTTTTAAAGTTGCGATAAATCGCCTCATCTCATCCCAGTCAATATCGCCCTGATAATTCAGATCATAAATGTAATCCTTGAAGTGAAAGTAATGATCTACGTTGTGACCGGGCTGCCGATGGAAGACACAATACCGAGAGGTATCCATGTTTTGCGGCCAGATTGGCCTTTCCTTTGGCAATGAGAGCGCGTTGGTGGCCATAAGGGCGTTAAATATATTGGGAAGGCTCTCGGGTAACGGAGGGTATTGGGCTCTTTTGGGGCCCATGGGTCTTCTTGGTTGTTGAGGGTCATAATTGGCGGGAGGTGGCACCTGATGATATTACTAGGGGACTTGCGAGTTTTGTGGCATGGCTTGGTTTTGTGGAGGTGGCCGAAATGCTTGGGGAGGGTTGTTTGCTTGGAGGGGAACTTATTTAAGGAAAGAGGGTTGTTGTTGTTGTGGTTATGGGGGCCTTGGGTTGGAAGGATTGCAAAAAGGTCAGGGATTACCAACCACGCCTAGCTGCTCGTTTATAACGGTACCTTCGGTAGTTCCACCATTGGTATTAACATTAGTGTTGTTCCTCATCATTCTCGACTTTTGTTCAAACATGTCCATGATGGGCGAATCCTTCATTTGAGTTTGAATATATCTATCCCTTTCATATAATTCCTCCATTGTATTTAATTTATTCATGGCCAGACTGTGACGGAATTGCAGAGCAGCATTTGATATTATCATTTTAACTTGCTCCATTTTCGAGAGTGTATCTTTTAGCTTTTCGGCCATTGACCTCCATCTATCGGCAAACTGTGTGAAGTCCTCCTCGGGCTTCATTTTCTCAGCCACCAAATCCGTAACAGACAAAGAGGGACCCACTCGATCTCTATACTTTGCAGAAATTTCCTCTGAACAATGTCAAAATCTCGAGGTTCAACAGGCTCCATGGAGTAAAACCATTCAAGGGCTGGACCGTCAAGGGACCTTCTATATAGATAAGACAAAGTGGTCTTATTATCCTTCCAGAAGGATGCCTCATACATGAAATCTTTCAAGTGGATGAACGGGTTGCCCGTTCCATTGTAACGCCTGAAGTTAGGCATCTCTGACGGAGGCAAGTGAAAAATCGGAAGAGTAGGGAGAGTAACCTCCGGAGCATTTTTAGGGGCCATGACCTTCTTGAGATGCTTCTCCATACTAGCAATCTTTTGGAGGAGAAGAGTGTTGGTGTTAGACTCGGCCGGGGCTGGATTAGTGGGGAAGGGGTTTGGCATAGGCCTTCTCAAAAATTGAGGAAAGGGTTGCGGCCTAACCATGGAATGACTTGCCAGTTGGGCTGGTGCAAGAATAATAGGTGTTCGCGGACGGGATGGAATTTTCTAAGAGACCGCCTGGTCATTAGAAGTATTGATTTGAAGGCCACCCGCGGCCTGAGGGGGATTTGAAGAAGAAGGGACATACTTCCCTTTGAGAGCGGCTTGGACCGCTTGACGTTGAGTATCGTGCAATTGGGACAAAGCATTGATGAGATCATTCAAATTAAAATATGGGGAAGCTTCCCCGGATGTGTGTTGAGTGATGGGTTGAGGTTGAGAGGAAGGATCAACCCCTTGAGTGGTGGTGTCCACCACATAAACTTGAGGGTAATGAGAATGAGAGGGAGTATAGTTTCCCTCATATTGAATGGGGCCTTGAGGGGGAACCTCATAGGATGGGTCAAATTGACCCTCCTCACAACCATTATATGAGTACTCATAGTTGGCCATGTTGACAATTCTACCTGACCAAAGCATCATGATTGTAATAAGAAATTATTTGAATCAAACAAGTATGGATAGCAAAAAAGCACTCAAGTAAGTTGTCAACCATGTTATGATGATTGCGTTAAGTTTTAAGGTTTTCTAAGATTTAGACAAGATGGGTTTTAATGCAATAGTTCTCTCTCTCTTCAATGTAGATCCTAATTTCAATGTGGGTGTAATCTCCGGGTCAACTAGATTCTTTCTCTCTCTTCACAAGTGTATGAGTTAGCTAAACTCCGGGGTACTTCAAGTGGTACAACCTACCCGGCATCCGTGAGGGAATCCACCGGTGCGGGGACTTATGGAGGCCTTAGTTAGGGAATTTCCAATCCAAAGAGACGGAATGCTCAATGGAGGGTTCTTCCCTTCCCAAGAAAGTGTAGGAAATCCTAAGGGTGTAGAGAGAGGAGGTCTCTCAACCAAATGTCCTAATGCAAGCTAATGCAAGTACAATCAACAACAATTATGAATATAACAAATAAACAAGTCACACAAGTCAAACAACAGCAAAGATAGCAATTCTATAAGAATAGAAAGAAATGGCGGCACACAGTGGTCGCTGTATCAATAAATAGCGACTATATAACAGCCGCTGATTATCTAACTGGCGCCTCTTCGTAGAGGCACTGAATCTGCTGAATAGTGATACTGAAAAGAAACTGCGTCTGAAGGTAAGGCACTAAATCAGGGACTGGTGCCTCTGTGGAGGGGGGCTGATTGCAATAATCAATAAATGACTGTCAAAAATAAGGTGAACAATGACTGCAAACAATTGGCACCTTAGAGTTGGCACAGAATATGTGAATGACACCTCTGTGGAGGGGCCCTGAATTCAATAAACAGCAAATATTATGAAAATAAAGAGATGAGAGCCTCTGTGAGAGGTCGCTAATTCATGAAATAGCGGCTGCCTGAGCGGTCGCTGATTTTTTCAGAGTGACAGAAACACATGTAAAGATAACGAAAAATGAAAATTTCTTCTTAAATGCTATGGACAATCCAAAAACTGGCTAATCAAGTGGGAGGTGTGCATGTGTTGCATAAAGGGAGTGTGCTATGTGGAATATAAAGGAGGGGCACACGTGGGTGCCAAAAGGAGGGGCACGCGAGGGTGCCAAAGGGGAGGGGCACACGTGGGTGCCAAAGGAGGGGTAATCAAAATAAAAATAGAAAGTTTCCCACCGTGATCACCAATTTGTGAACATGTCACATAGACATTTAAAAAGACAGAAAAATTACCAAGATGAAGATGGGGATGATGATGATAAGATGATAAAAACAAAAGGTGGGGAAGGGAGCATTTGTGATGCTACTCTAGGAATGTGATCGCCAGAGGGGTTACCTCAAAAGAAGAAAGTGGTCGTGAAGAGTACCTTGCAAGCGAGTGTAGTGTGAGTCCAACTTCCTCCTTCTACCGACCGGCCGATGAAGGGGGGTTTTTTATGTTGATTATCCTTGAAAAGAAAGACAAGCAAAGACAAGAAAAAGATTGGAGTAGCCAAAAGTGAGTATAGTATCAATGCTCTATGAAAAATACTATATGCAACAAGGGTATGAACCAACCTTGTGTGTTTATTTTAAAACCCCTTTAGAAGGAGAAAAAGGGAGGGAGATATATGAATGCAAATAAACAAGATATGATGCTCAAATATCTTCTAGCAAAGGAGCTAGAGATGATGCTCGTGCAGGTTAATAAAAAAAACAGTAAGATAAAAATAATTGAGAGAAGAGGGGCATTAATATTATGAAGGGGATGGAACCACAGCTGCAGACAAGAGCAGAGGGGGCTTCAGCCACAGCATGCTTGCAGGAAAGAGAAAGGGAACAACAGTTCTTTCTGCAATACGCGAGCACCTACAAACGTTAGAAAATAAAGCACAAGCTCTCTTCGATTTGTGTTGTGCAAAGGGAGATCGAAGAAGTTATCTCCAGAAGAAGATTCAGAAGGCTAGCCAGAGGAACCCACGGCGTTGAACAGAGAGGTTTTTATAGGAGAGAAAACCTTGTTCTAATAAGATTACGATAAGGAATAAATCCCCAGGATGTGGATTTTCCTTCCTCAAAAGAACTTGGAACCAAAATGGACAAGGAACGCCATGTAGAGGAAGTTGCAGACGCAGTGGACACGGAATCTAAGTGGCGACCAAGAGATTATCATCAATTAAAAGTGCGACTGAGTAACGGTCGCTATTTCCTGGATAAAGTAAAGAAATAACAGACTTTCCATATTTTAAAATAACAAATTACGCCTGCTTGAAAAGGCGTTCATTAATGAGCGCCCGCTCAAAAGGGCGTTAATTCTTTGAATTTAAATTCCAATGGAAGTCAGAAAATCAGTAAATTGTGCCCACTTGAACGGTCGTCCGTTCTTTAAAATAATAACACTCCAAACGGTCTTTCATTAAATGACGCCCAGGAGGCAATCACAAATTCCAAAAAAAACTATAAAAATAAAAAAACCTCATATTGAGCCAGTAATGAAGTCCACTTTGGGACATTACATTGGGACATGAAATTTACTCAATGTTGTGTCAATTTTGGCATGTCTACAGCTGCCCCGCCTTAGCGTCTGCTTTACAAGGGAGTGAGACGGAATGAAGTGTAGTGGAAATAAAAATGGCGTAAAAGTATGACGAAGCGGAATGAAAAGTAGATGCCAAGGTTTGATATGACATGCCTTCGACACTCGGTGTTGGAAATCTTTCCACGGTTCTGAATGAAACTACTTTGGATGATTTCGAGAAAGCAACAATTGATTGGATGAAAACTAAGCTAACAAATGTGCACGCGGGCACGAAAGGAGAGACACTATTGAAGAGTGATTACCAGCCAATGTGGATGTGCTACAACTAAGGTGAATTTGTAGAAAAATAAAGGGAAAGAGGTAGGAATCCAGTCGAAAGATACTTTCAAGGAACCAACCTAAACGGCTTCAAGGAGAACATAGTACTTGATTTGGAAAAGAATATCTCCTGTCAACTTGAAATCATGAACGAGCGGCCCTCATTACTGACTTAATATGAGGATTTTTTAACATTAAAGCCCAAAGTCCTACATGATGCATGCTGGGCTAAAAGAAAAATTAAAACAAACTAAAATAGAAAATAATCAAGGATAATATTGCTAAGCCATCCAAACTAGGTCAGGAATCCAATTTTCTGTGCTGATACTAAGCCGAATCCCATTTATCCATGCACCAACTCAGAAAATGGAACCGTTGTTCCAAGCCTTTGGCGAGTCAACGGCCTATCCATGTGACTAAGACTCTCCTGGAATTATCACTATTTTTAATGGAGGGGAACTCAAATTACAGGTTTATCAGAACCACACGGTCCTTGATATGCTCTAGTAGAGTAGATAACATATAGTAAAAATGCATACAGGAGGATATACAAAGGAAGAGAAAGATATCACCGAAGAAGAACTCCGAGCGCCTTGAAAACTACATAGCCTATCTTTTTCTGTGCTCAAAGATCATTAGCACGATAAGAAAAAATGATATGACAAAATTCATGTAAATAGGACAAGTGTAAGCTCATTAGAATGATAATGCAATCTCGGACAAAACCATCATAATTCATGTGAAATTTCGAAACAGCACTATTCAAATAATTGGCGACCATGTAAAGGGGCACTCAATTAAGAAATGGCAACACTTCTATGGGTGCTATTTAAAGAATACACGGATACTACAGCGGTTGTTAATTCTTCACGATTCCAGCAGCCCGTTTCCTGCTTGGAAACTGAAGTTTTGATCCTTTTCAAGCTCGAATTTGAGCTAGTCCTGCGAATTGAAGCTTCCTCCTTATAAATAGCACCTCCAAGGCTCCCCCATTCACCAAAGAGAATGTCCAAAGGCTCCAAGGAAGTCCCAAATCAAGTTTGGAGTGCAGAAATTAAGAAAAATAGAGGAAAAATAGAGTTATGAAGGTTTGAGCATGGAGAATCTCATGCAACGTCCTTTGAAGAGACCAAGGTGCAGATTTGCAAGTATTACGGAGATCGATGGACATATAAGCTGAAGGATTGCAACAAACCAAGTAAGTATTCAAGAAAGACATTAGTTCTATCTTATTCTCTCTTCCAATCCTACCCAAATCTAATAGCATTCTATCCTTTCTCTTCTTTCTTTCTAATTTTCAGGATTATCCTCTCATCCCGGGAGCTAGAAGATACACCAAGATCCAATGGCTCCCCCTACTTTTTCCCAAAATCACAATTGACATGAGATCATATCTCTCCAATTGGCATCTCTTAGGCTTAGTTACCCATGCCAAACACTATAATGATGTACACTTCGATTGGGTCACCATGGGTGCTCTCATGGAAATATGGCATCCACACACCCATACCTTCCTATTCCCTACTTTTGAAGCTACCATCCTTCTATAGGAGGTGGAGTTGTTACTAGGCTTGAAGTCCTTGAAACAAGGAGAGGAAGAAAAGATGGCGGTCATGCAAGAGCCAATAAATGCACTAGAGATATTGGAAAGCCTAATCACAAGCCAAAACATGATACATCAAATAAGGGCCACAAGAGTGATCAACTTGATGAAGCTTACGGCGTGGGTGTACAAAGCTTTGGGAAAAGCCAAGGAAGAGGAAATGGAGGTGATCATGAAAGCAATGTTCATTTGCCTCGCGGGAGCATTGCTATTCCCTTCCGCGGATGACTTCTTGGAAGAGGAACAATTGAGGGCCATTTGCAAAATATGGGAGGGAAAATGAATTGGGCCGGTGGTCTTAGCCTACCTCTATAGTGGGCTCACCTTGGCATCTATGGGGAGGCCCCTATATGGGTCTATGCTTCTATTCACAAGTTGGGTGGACCCCCACTTCAAATTGAATCCATGTGAAGAAGCCCAACAAGCCTCTAGGATTTTCTCTAAGAGCCCACTCCACTACATGATGGGCACACTAGGACTGAATGAAAGAGTTACAAATCGGGTACCCAAGCTCAAGAAATGGGTGGATTGGCGCGGACATCTCAAAGTTATGCTATAAAATGCTTTCACATGCGTGCCGAGCTTCCTCAAGACTCAAGACCTCCATGCTCGGCTCTCTTCTGGGGTGGAGCCACGGCTAATCGATGCTACCGAGTTCGTGCTCAACAATTCTCTTTGGTGCATTTCACAACTCGGACTTCCCCGTCATCTCTTTGAAGAAGCTTCTCATCTCTCACCAATCAAGAAGAGGGAATCGAGCTCAAAGGGCGATGGAGAGAAGATCAATTCAATGCAAGCCTTATGGCGGGTCAGCAAGCTACACCGGCCCATGGAGCTCATCGAGGAAGACAAAGACCAATGGAAAACTTATGTAATAGCTCTTAAGAATTTGAGGCCCAAGGTGGTTCATTAAGCATGTAATGATCCTTTCCTTTCAATGAATAAAAGATTTTTCCTTGATTGAGCCAACGAAAGTGTCTAAAGATATTAAATCTTCCAAAAAACCATCAATTCTGTCTAAAAATGAAGCTCTGTGAGAAACAGTGACCACCACAAAGATCGCTAATTCTTGAATCTGTGCCCTAGACATCGTCACCAATTCATTTAGATCTTTTTTCATAAAACTATCGAAAATCCAAAATTGGCGCCTTTCAAACAGCCGCTTATTCTTACATAGACTCCCCTCCAAATGGGCGTTGATTCTTATTATCCTTTTATCTGAAGAAGCACGAAAATTCAAAATTCCTTTAAATATCGCCTGCTCACGTAGTCGTTAATTCAATAAATGGTGCTCGCGCAACCAGTCGTTGATTATAAAAGTGCTCTTCATCATTAGCTGACAACTCCACCAATTCCAACGCATGCCACAAAATAGCGACCCTGTAAGTGGTCGTTCAATAATAAAATAATGCCCTAATGAACGGTCGTTGATTATTAATATTCCAAAAAAAACTAAATTCCAATAAATTAGCGCCTGCTCAAGTGGTCGTTGATTATAAAATAACGACACGCTCTGGGGCGTCAATTCTTTTGAATCCACCGCCATAAAAACTTCTGTTAAAACCCTTCTTTCCTTGGGCCTTCTTCGAAACCTTTCTCATTCCTTCGTTCCTTCTCTGCTACTGCAACTTCTACTCTGCTACTCCTTCACCGGCGGCGACCGTAGCTCCCACTTTTTCTCATTCTCACTCTCCCTATCTCACCCTCCCTATCTCTATGGCTTATGTGAGCATCTCCGGCGGCGAGAAACGGTAGCGTGTGATGGCGCCCGCCGTCGTCCACAATGACGAGGAGGACGACGCCGGCGAGGAGGAGGTCCCTTCCGTGGTGACAAAGGCTCCAGTGGCGGAGCACGAAGAAGATGAAGGAGGAGAAGAAGATGAAGAAGACGGAGGCGGGGGTGGTGAAGAGGAAGGTGAAGATGGAGATGTTAATGATGGCGACGACGATGAAGAAGTAGAAGAAGGTGAAGAAGATAGAGTAGAGGCGGAGCAACCCCGTCCTCACTGTCGGCCACTGCATGGAGGCCTTATGGAACCCGAGCCGAGCAAGGTAAGCCCATCACCCTACCCTTTTTTTCTTTTTTTTTTTCAAAAAACATGGTGAACGGAGAAGGGGGGAAAGAACACTGTGAGACATAGGAATTGATGACCAAACATATGGCGTCATTTCCTAAATATTTATTTTTAAAAAAATAATTTTAGAAATGGCGTCAAAGAAGAGGTCGCAGGTTACCCCTCTTTTAAAAAAAAAAATTTTAAAATGAATAAGACATAGCGACAAGACGACTGTCGTCATTTTGAAACGTTTTTTTTCTTTTCCGAGAAAAGCATGTTTTTTTAATATATATTAAATAAAACCAGATGAAATTGCCCAAGAAATAACATCCGACCTTTGGGCGTCAAATTTAAAATCTCAGGGAATTGGCGGCCGAACGATGGGTGCCCAATCATAAATTGATGGTCGCTGTGCGGTCGCCAATTAAAACAGTGGTGCAAATTTTTTTTATGAAATGTTTTTATTTGGTTATTGACATATTTATCTCTTTTTGTGTGTGTTCTACTTTTTTTGTAGGGATTGATATAGACTCGCATTTCCTAGGTTCAAGTGCTGGCTGCGTACTACGAGTTGCCCGACTTGAGAGGGCGAGGGTGGAGGCATTGTGATTCGGACCCTTCCTCAGCATCGAGCCGGTACGTCCCGACTTGATTTTGATTCAGGTGTTGAGGGAGAGATGGGACCGAGCTAGTCGGGCATTCTTGATGCCCTAAGGGCACATGGTGCCTAGCTTGGAGGACGTAGCAAGGATTACCAGTTTAATGGTAGATGGAGAGGTAGTGAGCGGAGTGACCCTCCCCGATTATGATGAGCTAGCCTAGAGGCTGTTGGGTTTAGAGACAGTGGTTGATACTCGGAGGGCATGCATGATGGTTTATCGCACTGAGCTGACGGGAGTCATGGGATTAGGAGACTCTCAATAGAAGTCGGGGGAGTCTTTAGGTGATTGGGCAGAGAGGTTGACCGCGAGAGTTCGAGCCGCTTACTGTGAGGACTCGACTCAGAGAGAGAGAGTAGACATGGACTTGAGGAGGTTTTTATTCTTGATGCTCGGGAGATTACTATTGGGGACGAAGGGAGATGATTTGAACTGAAGGTTTTTGGGCATTCTGGAGGATTTGGATGGAGTGGGGCGATACGCTTGGGGTGCTACCATGCTGGCACATTTGATAGCCGACCTATCCATGGGGGCAGGTCGTGAGACGACTGTCAGTGGCTTCTCACCTTTTCTTCAAGTATGATTTTTTTCGTTATTTAAATGCTTATAATGAATGTTTTTGAATGCTACTAATGATTGTGGATACAGGTATGGAGTCACCTCTACATGGCCATGGACTGAGTGAGCCCCTGACTTGGAGAGGAGGATGCCTACCCACTGGCACAACGGTGGCTACCGTACTTGACTGGGGCGCCTCATGCCTACAAGCTACGAGTGCTTAGGTGGGAGTTTCGTGACTACCCTGCTTTACTAGTACATGCGTGAATATGATGCAATTATGCTTTTATTTCTTGCTTTATATGATGTAATGAATAATGGTATGCATGCAGGTGTTGTGGAGACCATACCAAGGAATGATCGACGAGGGTCAGCCATGTATCGCATTGGGCCGGCCTCGTTTTTGGCGTGACATCAGGGTTCACTGCCTGAACGAGATCGAGCCGTTGCAGCTAAGGCTAGCGATGAGGACGCTCGGCCTACACCAGGAGTGGGTCGAGGTAGCTAAGCCACGCGGTATTGGGCGGAAGACCGAGGACGCACCATTGCTACTGACTGGCGACTTCGGTTGGCGGATCAGTTCACGGACTGGCAGCGAGACGGGACCCCAGTCGTCTCCCATGCACCAGATAGCTCGGCATACTTGTAGCGCTACTGGGAGATGTACGCTGGTCGACCCCAGATGAGGGAAGTAGGGGTACGTATGAATGCATTTTATTTCTAATGTTAAAAACTATATGCTTATTGAAGTATGCAACTAATATGTGACAAATGCAAGATGCGCGGGATGCAGTGGTGGTGGACATGCAGGGTGACCTCCACTGTAGAAACCCGATAATTTAAAATGAGAAATAATTTTTTTCAAATAAATTATGCAATTAAATTTTTCATGAAATGATTAATTTACATTTTTACTAAGTGAAATTAAGTGGATTATTGAATTTACATGAATTTACTTAAGGTAAAGTGAAAAATAAATGCTTTAACCCTTAGATGAATCATAGGAAGCCCAATAAAAGTCCATATAATGGACTAGGATTATAATTGGCCCATTGGATAATCCATAATGGGCTAGATTAATGGATTAAAGGATTTATTAAAGGATGATTAGACCAAAATTCGTAACATGTGTTTAATATGGCATATAAGGGATTAAAATAACTCCATTTCTAGAAGATTGACTCAAGAATCAACTCTTACCTAACAGCCCACCTTGGACCAGCCATTTTTACATTGATTTCACACCAAATGGAGGCTAGATTAAGAAGAAAAATTAGAATTTTCTACCAATTCGGAGTTGGAAAGTTTGGTAATATTAAGCAAGGAATCTTGACAAATTTGGCCATATTTTAGTTATAAATAGAACCCCATTTGACCCTCAAATCATCCTTGGAGGCTAAGGCTATGCTGCTGCAGTGATTGAAGGAGATTTGAAGGAGGATTTGGGAGAAATCAAAGGGTTTCATATTATTTGGGTATTTTTATTACCTCTCATTAGATCTGCTCAAAGGTAGGTGTCTCTCAGGCTAAACTCTAATTAAATTATGCCATCTTGTTCATTTTTCTGTCCTCTTTCCATTGATAGCTCATTTATTAAATTCCGTTATGAAATGAGCATGTTATGATCATTTTATTGGAGGGGTATTCCTATTTTTTTAATCAGGTCCAGAACGTGCTATACCTCAGTAGTGCGTTCTGAACGCGCTAGCCCGACATAGCGCGTTCATACAGAGTATTTTCCCGCCCTCGGGGGAGTCAAAAGCATAATTTCAAAAATATATATATTTTTTCCAGAACGCGAACACGCTACCTGAGGGTAGTCGGCTCGGCTCAGCTCGAGCCCACATCCTATGCCCTTTGGGTCTTGACCCAAGGGTGAGCTCTCCAACATATAAAGTCATGGAAGTTTTTTGTAACTTCTAATATGGGACTAAACTTTAGCCACCATACAATGGGATTATAGTATTTAGAATCCACCTTAATTGTAAAGCATTAGCATGTTAAAATTACTTTCAGCATCTTAAATATTAAATTCAGCATGTTAAATTTATGTTTACAGAATAAAAGTATTTTTAGTGTGTTAAATACTATTTATAATATGATAAGTCTATATTACTAGAAAATTTAGGTATAAAACTCATTTGAAGTATGTAAAAGTATGCTTATAAGTAAGTTGATGTTTAAAAAATTATTATCAGCATCATAACATTTATTTCTGTCATATCATCAGAAATTGAGTTATGAAAATTACTTTTAACATGATTAAACCTATTTTCTTATCGAATAAGTAAGAAATTAATGCATGAAAAATATTTACAGCATGTTAAAAATACTGCCAGCATGATAAAATTAATCCCAATATGATAGAATTATTTTTAGCTTGTTAAGACTATTTTTCAGCATATTAAAGTTATTTAAAACTATTTTTCAGCATGCAAAAATCTATTTTTATCATGTTATTAGTAAAATAATGTATAACAATTAGTTTCAGAATGTTAAAAAAATTATTTCAAGTATGATAAATTTACCTCCTACATATTGAGATAGAAAATTATTTTTCAGCATGATAAGTTTATTTAAAACTATTTTTTGCATATTTTCCTATCATGAAATTAGTAACTAAATGTATAAAAATTATTTTCAGCATGCTAAAAATTACTTTAAGTAAGATAAAATTATTTACAGTATGTCAAGATTATCTTAGCATGTTAGAATTAATTTCAGCATGCTAAAACTATTTAAAAAACTATTTCAGCATGATAAACCTATTTTCTCAACAAATAATTAGCAAATAAATGTAAAAAATATATTTTTCAGCATGAAAATTTTATTTTGTTTTCCGAAAATTTAGAAAATAGCATGGTAAACTTATGTTTATCACCTAATCAGTAAATTAGTGTACGAGGATTATTTAGCATGTTAAGTATTCATATTAATATGTTAAATAAAAATTTTCAGCATGATAAAAAGTTAATTCCAGCATGGAAAGTCTATCTTATCATTTCAACAGTAAAGTGACACATGAAAATTATTTTCAGCAAGTAAAATTATTTTTAGTACATAAGCTCTATTTTCTTATCAAATAACTAGTACATTGATGAATAAATAGTAAATACCAAAAATCAGGATTTTAAAATTCAGAAATTATACTTCCTACCTAAAACACTTAATTATAAAAAATATCAGATTAGACTATGAAATTTAAAAAAAATTTATTTACTTGACTTCATTCCTAGTTTACCGTCATCTTTGAATTCTACGACTTAATGTCGTTAAACATGATGCCTAAAATGAGTTTTCCACTCTCCTTTGTAATTATCACAATTTTTGTCAAATCTCTACTTGTTTACAAATGAGCTTGTTCTTGAAATTCTTTGGCCATATTGTGGAATTATATAGAAAAATGTCAGGGGCTATGGGTCCCAATGAAATGACATTTAAATACTAGTGTATAAAGGGGTTCTGATCTGATCCCACAGGCGAGGCAAAGTCCAAATATAAATCGGTATTCTAATGATCAGGTGCTGGCATTCACCAATACATGGTCTATTACAGTTAGGGGCAATCATACTGTCGTGAGAACTCCTAAGTGTGTAGACAAATAGTGATATTCCATGAGGGGCTGTCATATCATCGTGATCTCTCCTTAGTGCTTTGGCCAATCCTACTGAGTGTTGGTAGAAGTGATTGCTCTACTTCTATATTGTTATTGTTTAAAGGGTCATCATAAATATTCTTGTAGAAGTGATTGTTCTACTTCTATATTGTTTAAAGTTCAAGTGATTGCTCTACTTCTATATTGCTTAAAAATTCATCATGAAAGTTCTTGATATATTTTTGGAAATGACCATCGTCTTGTCTACTATCATGATCTTGAAATTATCTTGTTATCTTGAAATTACTTGGAAATTCCTTATACAAAATTTCATACTTCAAATTCATGATCAATTACTTCATGACACGAATTGTTAAAATTATTAAATACTTAAAGATTCCTGGCTTTAGAGATATAAAATCCTACTGAGCTTTTTGCTCACCCTACGTTTTGGTTAATTGTTGCAGGAAATGAAAATGAACAAAGGAATGGACAAGAGTGAAAGAGTGAATTTTTCCTTTTTACCTAGGTTTATATAGATCAATAGTTACTCTTACTAGAAATATGAAATTTGGGAAATTGTATCATGCCTTTTTAAGGCTTATGAATGATTATGTAAAACCTTATTTGATGGAATAAAAAGAGTTATTTACCTCTACCTCTTTGTCTTAGAATTAAATTTGTACACGCTCTGATCGACACGAGTGCCTCGTAACTGCTTGCGCCCTCGATTTTTCGCGTCAGTGTGTGACATCCACAGTGTGGAGACCCAGCTTGTGCGTACGCGAGCAGACTTAGAGACCCTGGTGAGTGTGCTTAACTATATGCAATGAGTTATTACTGAATTATTGATGTTCAGTCACTGACAATCTCAATAAATGCAGCGTGCCCAGTAGGGAGCAGCAGCAGGAGGGATATGAGGCTTCTCCTCGAGCACGAGGGATCAGAGTGCCGAGGTAGCTTCTTTGTAGGAGCTACTCGTAGGAGAGATAGCACGTGCCGAGGTGGTGGAGCGCGACCTAGCTGATCGGGTAAGTTTAAAGAATAGATAGATGCATAAATTACCTTCAGGGATGAATATGCAAAAAGCTCATGTGAATAGTGACGTTTCAGGTTGTAGAGCTATAGGAGGCACTGACCTAGGCGGCCCTGGCTAGCAAAGAGCTTACAATCCGCGACCAGCGGGTCACGGAGCTAGAGGAGATGCAGAGGCGGCGAGAGGAGTTGCCCAGTGATATGATGAAGATGAGGATCCTCTTCGAGGTGGAGAGGAGAGACCACGCCCGAGAGAGGTAGGAGCGGCTTTCGCGGGAGCATGAGCTTGCGGAGCTGAGGGTGTGGCTGGCCGTCACTGAGGAGCGGCTGAGGATCACAGAGGAGTGCCTGCAGAGGGGCCGTGAGTGAGCACGGGCTGCGGGCCATTCTAGCGCCTTCACTAGCACAGG
The DNA here is from genome assembly GCA_022559845.1 of Amorphophallus konjac. Taxonomy (NCBI): domain Eukaryota; kingdom Viridiplantae; phylum Streptophyta; class Magnoliopsida; order Alismatales; family Araceae; genus Amorphophallus; species Amorphophallus konjac. The sequence continues at coordinate 131,174,299 of CM040127.1, forward strand.
GTACATAGCAGGTTCCTCGACTCAATAGAGGAACGAGGCAGACAAGCGAGCACGAGCGGGTGGGTCGGCTGCCACTCAAGGGTCCATGCGCCCACCACGCTCCCATCGCCAGGACGAGGGAGAGGCGAAGAGTAGGAGGGAGGAGGGTGGAGGTGAGAGCTAGAGGGAGTTTGCCTTTGTACACCACCTCCTGCATTTTGTATACACATATATATGAGCAGATTTATATAAATGAAAAGCATGTTTGTTACCTGAGTTTGCCTTTTGTGCACTGTGTACTTGTCTCATCTGCTTCTTTCTGTTCCTGCATTCCACACTTAAGCAAACATATTAATTAATCTATCCGGCTTGACCCCTTGCTCGATAAGCAAGGGGATATTGTTGTTGACCCTGAAAAAGGGTCAAGGGGCCAAGCCTTTAATCAACTTAGGCAAATAACAAAGAAGAACCTGTCACATAGACATTTAAAAAGAAAGAAAAATTACCAAGATAAAGATGGGGATAATTGTGATAAGATGATAAAAACAAAAGGTGGGGGAGGGAGCATGTGATGCTACTCTAGGAGTGTGATCGCCAGAGGGGTTACCTCAAAAGAAGAAAGAGATCGCGAAGAGTACCTTGCAAGCGGGTGTAGTGTGAGTCCAACTTCCTCCTTCTACCGGCCGGCCGATGAAGGTGATTTTTTATCTTGATTACCCTTGAAAAGAAAGATAAGCAAAGACAAGAAAAAGATTGGATTAGCCAAAAGTGAGTGTAGTATCAATGCTTTATGGAAAATACTCTATGCAACAAGGGCATGAACACACCTTGTGTGTTTGTTTTAAAATCCCTTTAGAAGGAGCAAAAGGGAGGGACATATATGAATGCAAATAAACAAGATATGATGCTCAAATATCTTCTAGCAAAAGAGCTAGAGATGATGCTCATGCAGGTTAATAAAGAAAACATCAAGATAAAAAAAACTGACAGAAGAGGGGCATTGATATTATGAAGGGGGTGGCCCTTCAAAACCACTACTGCAGATAAGACCTGAGGGCTTTAGCCGCAACAGGCTTTCAAGAAAGAGAAAGAGAACAACAGTTCTTTCTGCAATATGCGAGCACCTGCAAACGTTAGAAAATAAAGCACAAGCTCTCTTCGATTTGTGTTGTGCAAAAGGAGATCGAAGAAGTTCTCTCCCGAAGAAGATTCAGAAGGCTAGCCAAAGGAACACACTGTGATGAACAGAGAGGTATTTATAGGAGAGAAAACCTTGTTCTAATAAGATTACAGTAAGGAATAAATCCTCGGGACATGGATTTTCCTTCCTCAAAAGAACTTGGAAGCAAAATGGACAAGGAACGCCATGCAGAGGAAGTTGCGGACGCAGTGGACACGGAATCTAAATGGCGACCAAGAGATTGTTGCCAATTAAAAGTGCGACTGAGAAACGGTCGCTATTTCTTGGATAAATTATAGAAATAATGGACTTTCCATATTTTAAAATAACAAATGGCGCTTGCTTGAAAAGGTGTTCATTAATGAGTGCCCACTTAAAAGGGCGTTAATTCTTTGAATTTAAATTCCAATGAAAATTGAAAAACCAGGAAATAGCGCCCGCTCGAACGGTCGCCCGTTCTTTAAAATAACGACACTCCAAACGGTCGTTCATTAAATGACGCCCAGGAGGCAGTCACGAATTTCAAAAAAAATCAGAAAAATAGAAAAACCTCATATTGAGCTAGTAATGAAGTCCACTTTGGGGCATTACGTTGGGACATGAAATTTACTCAACGTAGTGTCAGTTTTGACGTGTCTACAGGGATGAGCAGAACAACGGTGCAAGGTCGAACAGACACCCGGTGAAGCAATTAGTGCATTTAGATGAATGGTAACGTGAAAGCTTCACAATCAAAGAGGCTGTTGTATCAAGGGCTAAAAGAAAAAAAAGAAAAGAGGATGCCTGATCATGGGCGCCAGATCACCACTCTTCTTCTTCTTCTTCTTCTCTTCTTTTTTATTTTATTTTGTATCTTCATCATTATTATTATTTCCTGTTTCATTGTTTTGATCTGGTTGTGAATTTTTCATTCATTCATTTCTTATTCCCCCTTTTTATCTTACTACATATTTATTTATTATTATTATTATTATTATTTATTGTTTTGATCTCATTGTTGTTCTTTTTTGTTTTTGATTTTGCTTTCTTTTTTTTTGTTCTAGTCTGAACATAGAGATCTTTTTGTTGTTTTAGTTTTATTATATTATTATTATTTTTTATTTGCGCTTTGTTGTTTGTTTCTTTGTTATTGTTTGCTGTGTTTTTGTTTGTTTTTTATGTTGTTATCTTTTATTTAAATTTTTTTAATTTTTCTGTTTTCTGTTTTTTTATTTATCTATTTTTTTTTGTTTTTCTTCATTGTCTCTTTGTTTGTTCTTGTTATTTGTTTTGTTTTCTTTTTTTCATTATGTTTATATCCCTTTTTAATAATATTATTACTATTAATGTTCTTTCATTCGTTTGTTGTTTTGTTTTGTTTTGTTTTTTTCTTTTTTCTCCTTTTTAACCCTTTTTTATATTGTTATTTTCTATTATTGTTGTTATCCTTTTATTTTATTTTATTATTTTATTATTTTCTTTGAATCAATCATATTGTTGTATCTATTGTTATTATACATGTACATATACGTACTTCGATTAGCTTAGCAAGGATACTATCAACATCGAACTCTCTTTTAAAAGGGACAGACACACATAATCATCTTGACAATCTCGACGGAATTCCGATATCATCTCCCCCTGATTTGGAACATATTGGGATGATAAATGGGTGCTCGTGTACGGAGAATCCGAGACGGTCCCTAAACTCATCGGATGCGCACAAGAGCGGCGACATCCACTATCATCCACAACATCCTATCCCTGAGGGCCAGCCCGCTAAGGGATCAGAATTGTCAGGATATCTTAAAAGGAGGCATCGGGTTGTAATGAAAACAAAACAAAGAATTTAATCCTTATTCGGCCTGAAATAAATAGATAAAAGTTACTATTTATTAACGCCCGCTTTTCACCGATATCCGGTCATCCTACAGTCGGAAGAACCTCCCCTCGTGGTAAGATGAAAGAGGTCATTGGCTTTAGCTCGAGGGTGAACGGGATGGCGATATAGGGACGAACAGTGACTCTGTGAGGCAAATGACGCATTTAGGTGAATAGTGATAATAATAACAAAATTCACAAAGCATCTACCAAACCACCTGAAGCCTTGCTGGTTTACTAGGTAGAAGGGAAAAGGGGGGCTACTAGATCACCTTCTAAAGGGGAAACTGGGTTGTCGAATCACTTTGTTAGAGGGGACAAAATGGGGCTGCCGATTCACTTTTTAAATGAGAAAAAGGGGCTGTTGGATCACTTTCTAAAGGAGAAAAAGGGGCTATTGGACCACTTTCTAAAGGGGAAAAAGGGGCTACCGATTCACTTTGTTAGAGGGAAAATGGGGCTGCTAAATCACTTCATGAAAGAAGAAAAATGGGGCATTTATGGCACCGCATCATTCAGTGGTAAGGGAAAACGGGAAGCAACAAGGGTGCCGGATCATGAAAGCAACTGAAAATAGAGTATCGTAATACTCTGAATAACTCTAGCCGTGAAGAGTCAGTAAGGGAGATGATTATATGGGATGCAAGGCCCAGATTCCTGGCAACTTTCTCCTTATCACTGATGGATTGTAGAGGGAGAGATAAGGGTCCTATACCCCTCCCGTTTGTGACTCTCGAACTGAGTCCAAGACAAAGGGGGAAAATGGCCTACGCGGTTTCGAGGCTCAGGGTAGATGAGGAGGCGTAAGGATTCAGGTGTTCTATAGTTTACGGCCATGCCCACCATTCAGAGCAAGCCCTAAACACAGATATTCGTAGGGAGACTCCCTGCTCGCCCGAACACATATGCCTAAAACATCATCACGGGGAAGGCTGACATGCACAATAGGGAAGGGGAAGAGAAGGACAGACATCACAACAGAAAGAGATGCACACCAATGACTACATTAATCCATGAAATAAAGTTGAATTGCACAAAACTCTCCTAATAAAGATAGAAGATACAAAATATAGCCCTTGCCGGGCATAAGTCGCGATCAAACAAACCTACAAGGAATTTCTTGAGCACTGCTTCTTTTTTCTCTCCTTTCCTTTCTCTCTTTGTTCTTCCCCTTCTCTGGATGTCTTTGCACTCTCTTCCTCTATGGATCTTTTTTTTTTACTCGCCTCCTCTCCTTTCTCTGCTGGCCTACTACAGGGGGATTATCTGGGCCACCGCTTCACTTCCCCCCTTTTTTTTAGGTCCAGGCCCCCCTTTCTTATTCAGCGCAATCCCTTATATAGGGGTGCAGGCAAGTTAAATGACAACTAGATGTGTGAGCTGTGCGGCTTCGAGGGCCGTCGGATGAGGGCTCCAATGCTGTCAGATAGGGAGCAAAGGGGCTACCAGATGGGGGCTTCGCAAGGGATACCGAATGGGGGCTTTGCAAGGTGTCCTGCTGCCGGTTCAGGGACCATGCAATGGCCTGCAGAATGGGGGCTTCCAAAGGGGTTGTCGGTCCAGGGGACGGCCCCGCCAGTTTAGGTGGCAATGCTTCAAGAGCCTGCCGAAAGAAGGGCCTGCCATTTCAGTGTCATTAGAGGAAGCCTATCATTTCAAGGTTATAAGAGGCCTTTGGTAGAAAGTGCCCTTTCAAGGCCTTTAGATAGGACCGACCATCGAACTATGACGTTTTCAAGTCATTGGGGATCGTCTAAAATGGTTCCGCCTGAGCGGGCCTTTGAAAAAGATTTCTGTCACCATTTTGGGATATTTTCTTTTAAGTCTGCTCTCGTTCGGATCGACAAGGCTTATTGCTCTCGATGCCAAATTTTAGGTGTCAACATGAAACTGATGCCAAATTTTAGGTGTCAATAGGAAACCAGCTAGCGCCCTTAATCCCTTGGTCTTTGGCAAATAGAGAAAGCTTGGGAAGAGGCTAGGGCAACCCATCTAGGGCATCCCTGTGATGCTACATCATTTCTCATAATGCCCCCTGCAATAATAAAGACTTACAAGTAATTATCATCCTCCTATTTTAATTGGCCATACAAAAAAACAAATTAATTAATGCACTTAAATAATTCACAATAATGCTTAGATGAATATGCCCCAAAAATGTTATTTTTGTAAGAGAGCACAAATACTTATGAGAGTGAGTTATCGTGAAGAATACACATAAAATGAAAACATTAATGGAAATATGTTAATGAAAAGTCCATAATTAATTTGAAAGATGTATAAGCTATCACGCCTCCTCTAGGCCACTAGTGACCACGTGTGGTGTAATGCGTATGTGTCACATGCCGGCCATGCCAGTCATGGCTTGACATTATCTGGCATAGTCGGTACAAGCTGTGTCAGAGTGGCACGATAAACCTTAATTTTAAATAACTTTTGCTTTTATAGTAGGGGGGTTAACTCGCTGAGTTAACGTATGTTACTTTCAATCATAAATGTCCATTGTCTAGACACATATCTTTTCAAGGACCATGTTAAGCTCATGCTTTCATCTCTCTTTATCAACACTCTTACGTGTGTTTCAAAACTTACATTTATATTTAGGGTTTTTTCCTTTTTAGTCCCTATAAATAAATATATTTTCCTTTTGGTCTCTCAAATATAACTATTATTTTTAAAGTCCATATAATCTTTTAATTCTCATTTTCGAGTCCCTATAGGTTAAGGGTGTTAGAAAAAGATGATATACGAAAGAATATTCCATCCTAAACTAACAGGACATGGGAAATGTGTTGAGTTATGGTTTTGATGATTGTTGGCGTTATGGTTTTGATGGTAACTAAACTTAATGTGTGATTGAGTGATGATAACTAAACTTATGGTTGATTGCACATGTTCTTGTTGACTGTGTACATTCATGTTTAAATATGATTGACATGGCAAATGGTAACGGTACATGGTCTTGATTCTTGCTTGTCACGCCCCGAGCCTTTATTATAGTGGAAGACTAACTCGGGGAGCATGAACAGCCAGCATGGTAAGCCTCTTTCAAGCAAGAACGATCAGAGCGTAAGACAATAACACATAAAGATGCAATTGCACAATATATATTCAAACTTCAACTTTATTTCATTGATACACAAATTGAACCCTCAATTACAATCACTAATTCAACTTCCATTATGTACTAGACTCAAGAAATAGGAAAATTACATAGACTCAATCTAAACAATATAAACTTTCCTAAGTCTTCACTCTCATCTTGACAATACTTTCATTCGCTCTCGGACCCGCAACTTGTATAACCCGAATCCGAATTTGAATCAGTTTCATCTCCTGAAAAGATTGGAAATAGGTAATGAGCACACTTGCCCAGTAGGTATCTTCGCATCAACATGAAAACACTATTAAAGTAATTAACAATTTAGCTCTAAAGAATAAGGTAAAAATCATGTGAATGCGATCAATCATGTGATTAAACCAAAGTAACAAGATGATCATGTAAGTTAGAATGAAAACAAATACGAAGTAGTAATAATGTAACAAGAACATGATATTGACCTTTCATGAACAAGAATGTATCGAGAATGTACTAGCAAGCCACATAATCAACACTCTAGTATCTTTTGCTTATGAGTAAGTATTTCATGAATTTCTGTGGAATATCAAGCAAGAAAGTCATGTACAAGAATGTCATGTCGTGCCGTGGATTTTCACTTATTTATAGAGAAAGTACTCCCAGCGCAATGCGACGCTAGTAGCATCATACCCCATAGTTTATAAAATAGTATGTTTCCGACAATCAGCCGAGAGGACTAGCATAGAGCCCTTGAACATAATCAGTGCTCGATCGCATCTTCAAGTACAAATCAAGCTTTTTTCACGCATGTAACAATAAAGTATGGCCAAGAATATAATGAGTTCAAATAAGCTCATGATAACAATAATCCAATGAATGAATGCTTCAATAAGAATCATGAAAAATCAAGAATGACTTAAGCAAGGTTATGCTTATAGAAATAAATCGACAGCATAACTATACGTTCTTTATCTTCCATTCATTATATTAGGTTTCTTGATCAATATGATAAGTTCTAGATCATTAATAGTCCATCTAGAAACCTTGGAATATCAACCCTTGGTCCACCTTGGGTTAAAATACTCAAGCAGTGTGACGGTCGTGTACTGGGCCGTTACACGAGGTGACGCTCCAGTATTAGGCCGTTACATTAGTCTGAATCCAGAACCTAGAAATCGGACTCAGTGGAATGTGACGGTCGTATATTGGGCCGTTACTTGTGCCTGACGGTCCAACATAGAGCCGTTACATTACTGATAACCAAAAACATCAATAGTGTAATCTAATCAATGGGCTTTAATGGTACAACCAACTCGGCGTCCTAGTGGGAATCCTAGCTTCGCGGAGAATTACGGAGGCCTTGAAACAAGATTTCCTAGTCCATTGGAAGGAATATCTAATAGAGAGGTCCTCATGTCCAAGAATAATGTTCCTATAGTGCAAAGTGAACTAATGGACAACATACCGGAATATGTGCCATATACTTAAAGAAATGACTCTATAGACAGGAAAGAATGTGTAACATTATGAAACCAAGATAAAAACTCCGTCAATACAACTTTGGAAAATCATGATTTAGAATACAAAACTATAGAGTTTTAGCCAAAGAAATTAGCATAACTTAAAATAACCTAAGACACATTAATCATGCAATTTGATTATGAATCAGAAACTAAACTCAAAGTCGTGATAATAGGTCCAAACTTAGCTATCTAAGCTTATTTATAATTAAACTTAACTGGTTATTATTCTACCTTGGGCTGACAGAACACAGTGTCTAACGGTCTAGGGTAGGCGCGTTACAGTGTGTGACGGTTTATCGAGAGGCCGTTACAGTGGTGTAACGCTCCTGCTAGGGTGCGTCAGAGACAATAGAACAAATAAAAGCACAACAGGATGTGACGGTCTATCGTAAGGCCGTTATATTCTTGTGACTGTCTTACGTTGGTACATCAGAGAATCTGCTGGCAGTAAACTAAGTAAAGGTTTATGAAAAGCTAACATGTCTGGAAATCAACATACTACCATTGTCCTAGTCATGAAAATGAAGTATAGGCCAACTATATGCATAGGTTTAGTGAATAGACGGGATAATATCTTTTAATTTCCATTTAGGGCTAAGAAATGCATGAGTGTATAGAACTAGGAAATCATGAAATTCTTAGTCTACAATGCATGAAATCAAGCACAATCAGAGGGCTTTTATTCCTAACAAGTTGTTTTTGCCAATCATAAGATAACCTACCTCTTCTAGAACCTTAAAACTTCGAATTTTATGCTAGGTGCTACCCTTAGTCCCTTGTACTTCTTGTGATAAATCAGCAACTTCAATCTGCTCTATTTCCTCAGCCTCTTGACCTAAGGATGTGAAATTTTGAGGGTAAGAAGATGAAACTATTGGGAATAAAAACTTCTAAAGGATCGTACTCTAATTACCTCGTTTAGTCATCCTAATCTCTGGATCTTCAGGGGACTTGCGTTCAGATTCCTGGGTTGCTAAGGTTGAATCAGCAACTTTGGACGCCTCTATCTCCCTGGTTGCTTGATCTCCTAGCACGAAATTTGGAGAACCATTAGTCTAAAGTATACTAAATAAAAGCTTCTAAAGAACTTAGCCGAATTTATGACTCCTTGCCTTGATTCTTCACGAGCCAAAAGTAAGGGTCGCTCAGTTCAGAACTAGGTCCTATTTATAGGGTTTTGACTAGGGTTTGAAGATTAGATCGATTCTAGAGTCCTTAATTTTCCAGAACCTAATCCCTAAGAGTCTCTAGTAATGTTATAGCTTCCCTAAGTCGATCTCTTGTAGATAGGATTTCAAAGTTCCAATCTTTTTACAATGTCCTCACCTTACGGAATCTGCAGGATGTAACAGTCGTGTCTAGGTGCATTACATGGCTGTGGCGGTCACTCGATAGACCGTTACATTCAACGTATATAGAGTTTTAATTCAAACTCTTTTATTCGTTTATCCACATAATTATCTTATATCGATAGTATTTATCCTTAAAATACTTGAATAAGCTAATTACCCTTCTAGAATATGGGCTAAACTTAATGGGCTTAGTCCATTAATCTTTTGGATAATAATTAGATAGGCTAGGTTAACTAATTAGCCCAATTGAGCCTTATAATGACTTATTAATCTAATAATCCTTCATTAATTTATTTAGACCTTTATAATTTCCAGAAAACAATTTTATAATTCAAAATGTATATATATAAATTCTGGGGTACAACATTGCTTGATTGAATTGGTTTTACTAGAGGCAAGAGGTTTCATAACCTCTTTAATGTGAACAAGCATGGTATTAACCCTGACTATCTTGCTTGCAGGATCAAACTCTTGATAGTCACCTTGTAGTGCCCCAGAATTTATATAAGTTATTTGTAGATTATTTTATAATTTATTTGTAATTTATATGGGCTAAATAAATTTATAAAAGGATTATTGAGTTTATTAGTCATTATAAGGCCCAATTGTGTTAATCAATTAACCTAATCAACTTAAACAAATCAAAAAGGTTTAAAGACCAGGCCCATTTAATTTGGCCCATATTCTAGAAGGTTATTAAGCTTATTCACGGATTTTAAAGGATAAACACCACTTAATAGGATAACTAGATGAAAAATAAATAAAAGAGTTTTATTAAAATTAAAATTCTGAATGCGTCGAATGTAACGGTACATCGGGCGACCGCCACAGCCTTATGACGCGTATACCCTAGACCGTCACAGCCTGCAAGTTCCGTAAGTAAGGGAATGTATAAAAAGATTAGAACTTGATGATCCTATCCATAAGAGACCTAATTAGAATGACATGTAAAATCACTAGGGACTCTTAGAAGTCAGGTTTTAGCAGAATAAGGATAGATACAAATTATAAAAATAATTATATAGAATAATTAGCTAAAGAGTTTGATTAATGTTGAACTCTGGGAACATTGAATGTAACGGTCTATCGTGAGACCGTCACATGCTTGTAACGCAGGGGTCTACAACCGTTACACCATGTTAGTTCTGTGAAGGAAAGAACGAGTAGAAAGATCAGAACCTTGAGATCTTATCCACTAGGGATCGACTTGGGAGAGTTCATAACACTACTAAGGACTCTTAGGGATTAGATTCTGGTAGACTAAGGACTCTAGAATCGATCTAATCCTCAAACCCTAGCTAGAACTCTATAAATAGGACCTAGTTCTGAACTGCGCGACCCTTACTTCTACTCGCGTGGAATCAAGGTAAGGAGTTATAATCTCAGGTAAGTTCTTTAAAGGAGTTTGTTTACAATACTTTAGACTAACTCCTCTCCAAATTTCACGTTTTTAGGTCAAGAGGTCGTGGATTTAGAGTCCAAGGAAGTTGTTGAAAAGTCACAGGAAGAGGAGAGCTAGGGCACGTTTTTTCAAACCCTAAATTGGAAGTTTAAAGCCAAGTTAAGAGGTAGGTTATCTCATGAACGGCAAAAACATCTTGATAGGACTAAAAGCCCTCTGGTTGGATTGGATTTTATGCATTATAGATCATCTATTTCATGTTTTACTAGCTCCATGCATTTCACGCATCTCTTAGCCTTAACTAGACATAAAAGATGTTATCTTGTCTATTCACTGAAACCCATGCATATAGATAGCCTATACCTTGTTATCATGCCTAGGATAGACATGGTATTTTATTTATAGATGATGTGTGTTGATCTCTTAGGTTTCATATCAATTTCTGTCAGCAGACGCTCTGACACATCTTAGAAGGACCGTCACACTCAAGTAACGGGCTTACAATGAACCGTCACAGTCTCTGTTGTCTATTGCTTACTCCGTTTTCTCTAACGCACCAGGACAGGAGCGTTACATTACTGTAACGGCCCCTCGATAGACCGTCACAATCATTGTGACGCTCTCCTGTTAGACCGTTAGACTCTGTGTTCTGTTAGCTCATGACAGAATAGTTACCAATTAAGTTTACTTATAATTAACCCTAGATAGCAAAGTTTTAAAATGTTATGTGACTCTTAAGTTATCTAATTGTTCATGATATGTATTGCATGTTATTTTAAGTTATGCTAGTTTCATGTACCAAAAGTTCTATAGTTTTGTATTATAAATCATGAATTCTAAATGTTGTATTGACGGAGTTTATCTTGGCTTCACAACGATTATACATTCTCTCTTTATCAATAGAGTCGTTTCTATAAGTACATGGCACATATTCCGGTATGTTGTCCATTAGTTCACTTTGCACTATAAGAACATTATTCTTGGACTTGAGGACCTCTCTATTGGATATTCCTTCCAATGGACTAGGAAATCTTGTTTCAAGGCCTCCGTAATTCTCCGCGAGCCTGGGATTCCCACTAGGATGCCGAGTTGGTTGTACCATTAAAGCCCATTGATTAGACTACACTATCGATATTTTCTGATTATCAGTAATGTAACGGCTCTATGTTGGACCGTCAGGCACATGTAACGGCCCGATATAAGACCATCACATTCATCTAAGTTTGAATTCTTGATTCAGGGTTCAGACTAATGTAACGGCCTAATCCTGGACCGTCACATAATGTAACGGCCCAATGCATGACCGTCACCTTTCTCTGAGTCTATTTTTATTGTTCTGGACTCGGATCATTGTAACGGCCCACTACTGGAGCGTTACATGATGTAACGGCCTAGTAAATGACCGTCACATTGCTTAAGTACTTAACCCAAGGTTTAACCCAAGGGTTGATATTCCAAAGGTTCTAGATGAACTAATGATAGTCTAGAACTTATAAAATTGATCAAGAAATTTAATATAATGGAAAGAGAAAAGAATGTACCGTTATGCTGTCGATTTATTTCCATGAGAATGACATTGTTTAAGTCTTTTTTTTTGACTCTTGTATTCCAATATTGACGCATCCATTCATTGATTATTGTTATCATGAATTCTTGAATTGTACATTCTTGGCCATTCTTTATAGTTCATGCATGGAAAAAGCTTGATTTATACTTGAAGATGCGATCGAGCACTGATTGTGTTCAAGGGCTCTATGCTAGTCCCCTCGGCTGATTGTCGGAAACATACTATTTTTTAAACTATGGGGTATGATGCTACTGGCGTCGCATTGCGCTGGGAGTACTTTCTTTATAAATAAGTGAATTATTCATGGCTCGTGAAGTGAAAATTCATAACACGATGCAGCATGATTGATTCTTGTACATGACTTTCTTGCTTGATATTCCACAGAAATTCACGAAAATACTTGCTAAAGGGGTATTGGAGTGATAAATATGTGGCTTGCTAGTACATTCTCGATACATTCTTGTTCATGAAAGGTCAAATATCATGTTCTTGTTACATTCATTCTTGTTCACTCTATCTTACATGATTATCGTGTTACTTTGGTTTAATCGCATGATATTCGCATTCGCATGATTTTGCCTTACTTCTTTAGAGATAAATTGTCAATTACTTTAATAGTGCCTTCATGTTGATGCGAAGATACCTACTGGGCAAGTTTACTCATTACCTATTTTCAATCTTTTTTCAGGAAATGAAAGTGAGTCTGATTCGGGTTTAGAATGTTCAAGTAGCGGATCCGAGAGTGAATAAAGATGAGCGAAGACTTAGGAAGTCTATATTGTTTAGATGGAGTCAATGTAATTTCCTATTTCTTGAGTCTAGTAGAGTGAAAGATGGTGGAAAAAGTTGTTGTATTTTGAATATTTTGTTGATTATGGAATGAAGTTGGATTTTTAGTAAATATTATGCAATTGCATTCATTTTGTGTGATTGTCTTGCGCTCTGATCGTTCTTGCTTGCAAGAGGCTTACCATGCCGGCTGTTCGCGCTCCCCGAGTTAGTCTTCCACTGAAATAAAGGCTCGGGACGTGACAGTTAAGTTGGTATCAGAGCCTAAGTCTCAGGACTTAGGATAAAGAGTCACGTCATAGGAAAAGTCCAAGGTTTAAGGACCCCTACCTATGAACTAAGGAAGAAGTTTCCATACCCATGTGAGAAGTGGGTAGAGCCCGGGATAAGATAATTAATTAGCTTTAAGATTTATTTTGTTCATTCCAATTTCATGAGAAATAACAAGTTGTTATTTTCTCTCAGGTACCTTATCTTAAAAATGGCTCATCGTGTAGATTGGGATGGTATGCAACAAACAGTTGCCGACCTTACCCAGGCATTGCAAACTATAGCGCAAGGTGGCGCAGGGGCAAGGGCTGGTGACCTACATCGTAATTTTCAGAGTTTAAACCCTTCGCAATTCTATGGTTTGTCTAATCCCGACGAGGTAGAGAACTGGATAGACGAAATGAATCGTATATTTGATGTCATCCAATGCACTGATCAGGAGAAGGTGCGTCTCGCAACCTTTCAACTCAACAAAGATGCTCGCACATGGTGGAAGTCAATTCTGGCACCTCCGCCCAATGCACCTCATACGTGGGATGGTTTTCTCACTTTATTCCATTCCAAGTATTTCTCCGAGCATGTAAAGGAAAGGAAGGATATAGACTTCACTGCTCTTCGGCAAAGAATGATGACGGTTGTCGAATATGAACTACAATTCTCAAGGCTTGCACCTTACGCACCACATCTTATCAGCACTGACTTATTGAAGGCAAATCGGTTTATGGACGGGTTACGACTCGGCTTTATTCAGCAGCTCGGGACCCAAAACATCCGTACATATGCGGAGATGATTCAGCGGGCATATTTATGTGAAAGGACCTTAGAGAAGGTCGAGAAGTTAAAAGGGAAGGGAGAAGAGTCGAGCCGATGTTCATATCGGCGTTATTAGAAAGAGAAATTTAGTATCACGAAACCCTACAAAAGTCGTGATAGTAAGAAAAGATCTAGGAGTGGGAACGGTGGAAGTTCCCACAAGCAAAAGAAAGTCAAGGAAGAGAAGGAGCAGGTCGCCACGGCTTGCACATTTTGTGAGAAATTCAGCCATTCGGCTGAGGAGTGTTGGAAGCGCCTTGGCGCTTGTTTACGTTGTGGAAGCAGGGAGCATCGCATGCCGGATTGCCCCCTTATGAAGGACCAGTCATCTGGTAATGGACGCAGGAGGCAGGCTCGCCTCAATGCCGTTCTAGATGAAGAGGAAGTGCCCAAGGATGATGGGCTTATGGAAGGTACTCTTCAAACTTGTTCTCGTCCTGCATCTGTGCTATTTGATACTGGTGCCTCTCATTCTTTTATCTCCACTACTTTTGAAAAAATATTGTCAATTGCATCAGTCCCCTTACCTTCAGATCTTGCTATTTCCACACCCTTAGGTTCTGGAACTAAGCTTACCAACTATTATCCTGATAGCGAAGTGATAGTAGAAGGTCATAATCTCCCCGCAAACTTAGTATGCCTTGACATGAAAGGTTATGATGCCATTTTAGGGGTAGATTGGCTTGTAGACCACGACGCTTATATCAATTGTCGAAATAGGATTATATCTTTTCGAAAGCCCGATCTTCCGAGATTCTCTTTTCTTGGCATCAAGTACAAGAAACACCCCACTATTGTATCCTCACTTCACGCTTGCAAACTTATCCCGCAAGGATGTGAAGCTTTTCTTGCTTCTGTCATTATTACAGAGTCCAAGGAAATTATCATAGAAGACATCCCTATTGTAAATGAGTTCCCCGATGTGTTTCCCTCAGAACTACCCAGTTTACCTCCTGAGAGGGAAGTAAACTTCACTATTGAACTCATTCCAGGAGCACCACCTGTTTCTATAGCCCCTTACAGAATGTCCCCCACGGAGCTTAAGGAATTGAAAAGGCAGTTGCAGGAACTACTAGACAAGGGCTTCATCAGACCTAGCACATCCCCTTGGGGTGCGCCGGTTCTATTTGTCAAAAAGAAGGATGGTTCTCTCAGACTATGTATCGATTACCGACGACTAAATCAGCTTACAATCAAAAATAAGTATCCGTTGCCACGTATTGATGAGCTCTTCGATCAGCTTTCGGGAGCAGAATAGTTCTCTAAGATTGATCTCAGATCAGGTTATCATCAGCTTAGAATTAAAGAAGAAGACATTTATAAATCAGCTTTTTGAAGTCGTTATGGCCACTATGAATTCGTGGTAATGTCATTTGGGTTAACTAATGCCCCAGCAGCATTTATGCAACTTATGAACAGTGTCTTCCAGCCATACCTGGATCAATTCATTGTCGTCTTCATCGATGATATCCTGATATACTCCAAGATAAAAGAAGAACATGAAGAACATCTAAGGATAGCTTTGCAAACACTTGAAGAACACAAGCTTTATGCCAAACTCAATAAGTGTGAATTCTGGCTTGAGGAAGTCTCATTCCTAGGCCACATTATTTCAAAAGAATGTATTGCTGTGGATCCTTCTAAGGTAGAAGCTGTCAAGAATTGGAGTCGGCCAACGACCGTATCAGAAGTAAGGAGCTTTCTAGGTCTAGCTGGTTATTATATAAGATTCATTAAGGGCTTCTCAAAGATAGCAGTTCCTTTAACTAGACACACAAGAAAAGAAAATCCTTTTGTCTGGTCAAAGGACTGTGAAAAGAGCTTTCAAAATCTTAAGAATCACCTTACAACAGCTCCTATTATATCACTACCAATGGAGGGTGGTGGATTTGAAGTATATACGGATGCATTTGGTATTGGCTTAGGATGTGTCCTCATGTAGAATGGAAAGGTGATCTGTTATTCTTCAAGGTAACTGAAACGGCACGAGGAAAATTATCCTGTACATGATTTAGAATTAGCAGCAGTTATTTTCGCCTTAAAAATTTGGCGTCATTATCTTTATGGAGAAAAGTTCACAATATACTCGAACCACAAAAGCCTGAAATATTTATTCTCTCAAAAGGAGCTTAACATGAGGCAGAGGAGGTGGTTAGAATATCTCAAAGACTTTGATTTTGCTATTCAATATCATCCTTGCAAGGCTAATGCTGTAGCAGATGAACTCAGCAGAAAACCAATAGGTATGCTATCAAGTCTTATGATAAGCGTAACTAACCTTATTCCACAATTTGCTCACTTGAACTAAGATGTTGACATAAAGGAAGAAGACTATTTTCTAGCTAATATCCGAGCTCAGCCTACATTGATAGAGGATTTGGTCAAGTTACAAGATGATGATCCGGTTTTAATAGAAATTAAGGCCAATATAGAACAAAGGCCGGATTTTTCTATTTCCAAGGATGGAAGATTGTTATTCAAGGGCCGAATATGTGTACCAGATCATGAGGTTACAAGGAAACTGATCCTAGATGAAGCACATAATTCCAAGTACACCATTCTGTTGTGCCCCTTAGGCACAAGCATATGCTATTTTGTTTTGATGATAGCAACACAGTGAGAGTATCACAGTGAGCCAGTCATTGTGTTTAGTGTACATGCATTTCAGGTGCATGTCTTAGCTTTGCATTCATATAGTCAGTACAGTCAGTGCCACACAAGTCTATACATTGCATATGGTTGTGCATCACTCAAAGTCTATACATCCGTCTGCCTTGCTTCATGCACAAAGTCTATACATCATAGCAAATCTGCACATTCCTTTTTAGCAAGTCTGCACACTGCCTGTAGCATGCACGAACTCATGTCTGTACATCGTCCAGTTGCTCATGACGTCTTGGCTAAGTCTATACATTGCATGTATGCACACACAAAGTCTATACATTGCATGGTCACACACACTCAAGTCTGTATAGCCCATCTTTACCTACGTTCACTATTTTAGCACTTCCACCAAGTCTGTACATTCTTCACTTAAAGTTTGAACACGGTTGTCTAGATTGGCCAACAAGTCTGTACATTGCATGCACTTTACATCGGCTAAGTCTGTACATCGTCCTGCGTCTCATTCAGTGTCTCATGTGCATATGCAAAGTCTATACATTATCTTGCTGCACGCACTTGAAGTCAGTACATTGTCCACTTGCAGCATTAGCACAAGTCTGTACAGCCTGTGTGCTTCATAACGCCAAGTCTATACAACGGCTAGCTGCACAAACACCTAGTCTATACATTGGCTAGCTGCACAAACACTAAGTCTACACATTGTTGCATGTAGAGTCTGTACATTCATTTGGCATGTCAGTGCATCCATTTGTAATGTATATACCTTGCTATCAACATCTGTGCACTCCTTCACTCTAAGTCTATACATTGCTTCATGCATTGCACGAAGTCTGCACATTGTGTGTTGCTATGCTCATACACCATTTTAGTAAGTCTGCACAATGGTGCACGTTAAGTCTGCACAAGTCTATACATCCACATGGTATCATGTCTACACGTTCAAATTCATTCGTTGTGCACACCTTGTTAAAGTGCATTCTGCATTGTAAACCAACAAGTCTATACATTGATGTCGCATGCACTCTAAGTCTATACACTCCCTTGTGAACAAGTCCATACATCGTGTGCTTCACGCATTTTGTAAGTCTATACATTATTTTTCAAACTTCAGACTTACTCGATGCATTCTGAGATAAAATTTAACCTGACAGGACCTATACTCGAGGAGCTTAATGATGGGCACGTGATCTAAGAATGGATAAAGTGCCAGGATCGTGACACGTGGATTGCAGCCCAGCCAGGATGCTGCCATGTGGTCGAAATTCCTCAGATCTGGCAAAAGCTTTTGGGCGTGAAATGTGGAGGACACACGCCCTAGCTGCTGCTATATATATGAATCTTCTTCTTCAGGAGAAGTCTGATCGGAGCAGAGGAGAGTGTGACTGAAGCAGAGAAGGATCTGAGAGTCTGCATGATCCAGTGAGAAAGAAAAGAGAAGCAGAAGAAGCAGAGAAGAAAGAAGAGAGAGAGAAGGAGTTCGTTCCTCAGATCTTTGGTTCAAAACCAGATCTGAGTTTGCTCAATTGTTTGAGCTTCATTCCCAGTAGGGATATACTTTGTGCTTTATCGTATACAGCTTTCCGGTGCTGTGATTTATCATTTTGTGTTTTCTTTTAAACCTTTCTTCAAGCTGTTTGTCAGTAGAGCAAGCTGTGTTGCTCAGCGTTTGCAGTGGAGGAATCCACTAGACGGGTTAAGCTGTAGTCCCCAACGGATGGCTAAGCTGTATTACCCAGCGGTAGCAAGCTGTGATGCTCAGCGAATGGCAAGCTGTGAGGCCCAGCTGATGTAGGCAAGCTGTGATGCCCAGCCGTTCAAGCTGTGAGTCATTGGGAAGCCACACTCGGGTTTGAGTGTGGGGTGGACGTAGGTCTGCGGACCGAACCACCTAAAAATCCTCTTGTCTACTGTGGTTTGATTTCTTGTTTGATTTCGCTAGATGAATGCATAGGGTCGATATGGTTTGATTGCACACTGTGTGTTTGATTGTAGTTTTGAGAGTCCTTTGACATTGTTCCTAAGTCACTAGTCATTTCATCTATAAGCATATCAGTTGACTTAGTGAATCTGAATTCCGCAATTGCTTATTGGGCTTCTATTAGTATCAGGAAGAATTTTTTTTTAATTGGGCACAATTTTTAATGGGGAGATTCATTCACCCCCCTCTGAATCCACCGCACCGAACCCAACACTTGGTATCAGAGCGGGTGTCTACACAGAGGGTCCAACGACCTGCAGATCCGATCTTGCTATATTCGGTGCTTTTTTCGCTTCTAGTACATTTCTTGTCAATTGTTCTGTGCGCTGAATCTGTTTGTCATCTGTCCAAATGGCTCGTCCTCCGGTTTATGATGGTTCTAACCTCAATAGTTGGGTAGGAGGCCTATGTGTGTACGTAGACTCCATTGATCCCAAACTATGGAGTCTACTATCTAAAGGCCCACATCAATTACCTCATGATGAGACCAAGTGCTCTAGAGAGGACAGAATAAAGAACCGTGACAATGTCATAATTCTTAATATCTTGAGAGCTGCGATTAATACTGATATATATCGTTTTGCTCTCAGGTGCACTTCTGGAAAAGATATATATGACAGAGTCATTTCTGCTCATAACGAACATGAGGATAGCTGCATGATGGCAAATCGGGGAAATGATGATGAGGAAGCCTCATCAAAGGTAAATTCTGAATCTGAATCCGAAGAAATCTCGATTGATGAATTATGGAATATAAATGAGGAACTTTCTAATAGATGTGAAAAATTAAAATCTGAGAATAAAAGGTTGAAAAAGAAATGTGAATAGATAAATTTGAAAGATCCCTGTGAAAATTGTTCTAAACTGAAAGAATCTTTTGATGCATGTTTGATGGATGTTTGCAAACATAAGGAGCTGAATAATTTAATGAAAATTGAAAATGATGAACTTACTGCCAAGATTTATGAACTAGAAGATAAGTTGAATTCATTAGGAAATGATCAAATCCTAACTAATGAACGGGTTCAGAATGAGCAAATAAGAAAGGAGAATGAAGAGCTGAAGTTTCTAAATACTGAAATGTCTGAGAGACTCTTAATGTTAGAAAAAGGGGAGAGTTCTTTTGAAAATGAGTGTGAGAGAGTGAGTACATTAATATAAGAGATTGATAGATGCAAAGCTATTAATGTAATACTCAATGAAAAGATCACAAACTCTGAAATGTTCATTTCTTCTCTCAAAAATGAAATCACTGAACTGAACAAATCTCTATATGAGTCTTTTAAGAATAAAGAAAATCTGAAGGCTGCATCTAAGAAGAAAGTCTCTGATGGAGGTAGTAAGCAGGAAGAGAGAAAAAGATTGTACACAACCTTTGTGCGTAGCTCTGAGTTAGCTAGCACTTCAGCTTCTTCTTCAAATATGCCTGCTAATCAAGAGAATAAGAAAATAAAACAGAAAAGGAAAATATTGAAAAAGAATGATAACAATCAGCATGCTAAGAAAGTTCAGGCCAACAAATCCATTGTCAAGAATGTCAAATGTTTTTACTGTGAAAAGTTTGGCCATGAGATGGCTGATTGTTTTATCATGAAGAAGGATGAATTGAAATCTGATAGAATTCATGCTAGGAATTCTAATATGAAGAAACCCTCTTCTGTTCAAACCAAAAGGCCTCAATACTTTTATTGTCATAAAGTAGGTCATCTCATGCATGAATGTAGGCTAAGGGAAATAGATGACCTGTCTGCTGTTGGAATGCATGATAAACTGTTCCATGCTAAAAATCATGCATCTCATAAAAAGAAGCTTCAATGTTTTCATTGTGGCAAATTAGGCCATAGGGCAAAAGATTGCTGGCATGTTCAGGGAAAGAAATTTAATTCTGAAATTGTCAAATTCCTTGCAAATAGAAATGCTGATAGAAACAAATCTGTTTTTAAAGAAAAATCCATTGCATGTTTCAAATGTGGAAAATCTGGCCACAGGGCTGCAACATGTTGGGTGGCAGGATATCAAAACCAGACTAGTTTTGGTAAACAGAATTTTAATTTTGTTAACAAAAATTTTCATGCATATGCATTTAGAACTCCTGCTCATAGGAATGTGAACAAAAAAAATTTTAGAACTGCTGCACCATGCCACTACTGTGGTCAGATAGGTCATTCAATGAATGATTGCCATGTGATGAGAATTGATGACCTTCATGCACAGAAATTGGCTACCACACCTGCTAGATATGTCACTGTCATGTCAGGACCCAAGACATCTTGGGTGCCTATTTGTGCAAAATAGTTTGCTAACTTGCATGTGTGCCTTGGTGGGAGAAGTAAAAGGGGTTGAATTAACCAAGGCACTCAAGAATGAAAACCCCATGATTGCACCATTCAGGTCAGTTCCAAAACTCTCATTTTAAATCTCATCATCTGAAATTGTTGATTTGGTTGTTTGATCTCTAATGTCTTCTTCTTGTCTAGCTGATCAGTCTGCATTCAAGACTCAGCTACTAATTTTAATTCTGCACATATCTGATGCTCTTCTCTTGCCATTTATTGCACTGTGTACATAAGATGCTAGATGCACTTTGCACCGAGTTTGAATGATTCATTTAGTGCATACAGTCGATGCATGTGTCTAATGTCTGCATATATCATTTGCATGGCTATTAAGGAAGTTGTTCAATGCATATAGGATTGCTTTGCACTACATATATCATTTGTATAACCCTGGTACATTAAATGGTAAGCTACTAAAAGGCAGGAAAATCTGCCTGGAGGTTCTTACTATGTGTGAGATGGTCCTTGAGACTAGGTTCTCCGCCAAGTACCAAGGGTCAAGTCTTCATATACAGTAGTGTATTGCATATTATTAAATTTGAAAAATCTGAAAAAGGATAAAATGTTCATGACTTGGGTGCATAAACTTGAAATGATTGCATACTTGCTTTATGTATTATTGTTGCATAGTCTGCATTTAATTAGTTGGAAGCATTGCATAGCATAATTGTTGCATTTTGGTGTCAGGGGAGCTGAGAGTTAAGTTCAGTACATTGAATCTTTTTCACTCCTCTTAGTCCCCACTCAATTCATTCATATTCTTTGACATCAGATGCTCTTGGATCTTAATGCCTATTGCTATCATTTCCCTATCACTTTCACTGAACAACAGTATTGCTTCTGGTTTAGTACATTGAGCTGTGGTTATTGCAATTGTTCATTTATAAGAATCACACTTGCAAATTGAAAGGAACTAAAGGTTTAACTTTTATAAATTGAAGAGTTAAGTGTCTGCACTTCAGAACTTGAGATAAAAGAAAACCTTTATAGCTCTTAATCTCTGTCTCATGGTTAGAATAGAAAAAGTTTTTTTTAATGCCTGAATGTGTTAAACTGGAAATGTCTAGAAAAGGTGAATAAGAGTGTGTACTATTTTTAAACAATCACTCTAAAAGAAATCATGGCAGCAGTAAATAAGATCATCAATGTAATGAGCTGAACACAGTGACAGAGCAATGGCTGAATTGCACTGAGAAACTGTGATCTCCTCTAAAGAAGCAGGAGAATTCATAAGTCATGAAGTGCTTCAGGCTATCTCTGTTCATAGGGTCAAATCTATAGGGGGAGTCTTCACCAAGTAACTGGGGGTACTGGCCTCTGATCAAGGTGTACCCTTAATGTCAAAGGTGAAAATTGTTCCTTGTAGGTCTTGATCTGAAATAGATCTAATAGTTTATGCCTAGTAACTAGGGGTACCTGCCTCTGATCAAGGTGTACACCTAATGTCAACAGCATAAATGCCACTGGTCTATTCACTTAGCTCAGTTTCTGAAAAATTAAAAAGTGAAAAATAAACTGCTGTAACCCATTGAAATCAAAAGTCATTGAGTGAAAATTATTTTTTCTCAATACATATTCAAGTTGCCTTTCTTGAACTTCCATGTTTAATCACAAAGGGTATTGTTTCTGACTTATCTATTAAAACCATGTGCCCTAGATTCATTGCTATAAATGGAGTCTTAACTCTTTTTCAGTGGTCAGCTGCTTTACTCTATCTTTATCATTGTTAAACCTGAATTTTTTCAAGACTGTATATTGCTGATTCTTATGCTTTAACAGTTGTTTATAATCATGCTCACCTTTTGAACCAATGCTTTAGCTGTTGTGTAGTGACCACTTCCTTATTCATGTTCCTTCCCTCCTATCTTCTCTACCTTTTGATTATCTGTTTCATCCGTCCATATTCCTTCTCAAAGGGGGAGAAATAATTCAGGGAAAGTTATACATTCAGGGGGAGAATGGGTTGTTCTAAGGGAATTCTGCAATGTATACTACATTTTGCACTCATATTTTTCTTTCTTTTTGATTATGTCAAAGGGGGAGAAAATTTGGTTGGTGACTCACTGTCACTTTGTTGCCATCATCAAAAAGGGGGAGAATGTTGTGCCCCTTAGGCACAAGCATATGCTATTTTATTTTGATGATAGCAACATAGTGAGAGTATCACAGTTAGCCAGTCATTGTGTTTAGTGTACATGCATTTCAGGTGCATGTCTTAGCTTTGCATTCATATAGTCAGTACAGTCAATGCCACACAAGTCTATACATTGCATATGGTTGTGCATCACTCAAAGTCTATACATCCGTCTGCCTTGCTTCATGCACAAAGTCTATACATCCATAGCAAGTTTGCACATTCCTTTTTAGCAAGTTTGCACACTACCTGTAGCATGCACGAACTCAAGTCTGTACATCGTCCAGTTGCTCATGATGTCTTGGCTAAGTCTATACATTGCATGTACGCACACACAAAGTCTATACATTGTATGGTCACACACACTCAAGTCTGTACAGCCCATCTTTACCTACGTTCACTATTTTAGCACTTCCACCAAGTCTGTACATTCTTCACTTAAAGTCTGAACACGGTTGTCTAGATTGACCAGCAAGTCTGTACATTGCATGCACTTTACATCGGCTAAGTCTGTACATCATCCTGCGTCTCATTCAGTGTCTCATGTGCATATGCAAAGTCTACACATTGTCTTGCTGCACGCACTTGAAGTCTGTACATTGTCCACTTACAGCATTAGCACAAGTCTGTACAGCCTGTGTGCTTCATAACGCCAAGTCTATACAACGGCTAGCTGCACAAACGCCAAGTCTATACATTGGCTAGCTGCACAAACACTAAGTCTACACATTGTTGCATGCAGAGTCTGTACATTCATTTGGCATGCCAGTGCATCCATTTGTAATGTATATACCTTGCTATCTGCATCTGTGCACTCCTTCACTCTAAGTCTATACATTGCTTCATGCATTACACGAAGTCTGCACATTGTGTGTTGCTATGCTCATACATCATTTTAGTAAGTCTACACAATGGTGCACGTTAAGTCTGCACAAGTCTATACATCCACATGGTATCATGTCTACACGTTCAAATTCATTCGTTGTGCACACCTTGTTCAAGTGCATTCTGCATTGCAAACCAGCAAGTCTATACATTGCTGTCGCATGCACTCTAAGTCTATACACTCCCTTGTGAACAAGTCCATACATCGTGTGCTTCACGCATTTTCTAAGTCTATAAATTCTTGTTCAAACTTCAGACTTACTCGATGCATTCTGAGATAAAATTTAACCTGACAAGACCTATACTCGAGGAGCTTAATGAAGGGCACGTAATCCAAGAATGGATAAAGTGCCAAGATCGTGACACGTGGAATGCAGCCCAGCCAGGATGCTGCCATGTGGTCAAAATTCCTCAGATCTGGCAAAAGCTTTTGGGCGGGAAATGTGGAGGACACACGCCCTAGCTGCTGCTATATATATGAAGCTTCTTCCTCAGGAGAAGTCTGATCGGAGCAGAGGAGAGTGTGACTGAAGTAGAGAAGGATCTGAGAGTCTGCACGATCCAGTGAGAAAGAAAAGAGAAGCAGAAGAAGCAGAGAAGAAAGAAGAGAGAGAGAAGGAGTTCGTTCCTCAGATCTTTGGTTCAAAACCAGATCTGAGTTTGCTCAATTGTTTGAGCTTCATTCCCTGCAGGGATATACTTTGTGCTTTATCGTATACAGCTTTCTGGTGCTGTGATTTATCATTTTGTGTTTTCTTTTAAACCTTTCTTCAAGCTGTTTGTCAGCAGAGCAAGCTGTGTTGCTTAGCGTTTGCATTGGAGGATTCCACTGGACGGGTTAAGCTGTAGTCCCCAGCTGATGGCTAAGTTGTATTGCCCAGCGGTAGCAAACTATGATGCTCAGTGGATGGCAAGTTGTGAGGCCCAGCTGATGTAGGCAAGCTGTGATGCCCAGCTGTTCAAGCTGTGAGTTAACGTGAAGCCACACTCGGGTTTGAGTGTGGGGTGGACGTAGGTCTGCGGACCGAACCACCTAAAAATCTTCTTGTCTACTGTGGTTTGATTTCTTGTTTGATTTCGCTAGATGAATGCATAGGCTCGATATGGTTTGATTGCACATTGTGTGTTTGATTGTAGTTTTGAGAGTCCTTTGACATTGTTCCTAAGTCACTAGTCAGTTCATCTATAAGCATATCAGTTGACTTAGTGAATCTGAATTCCGCAATTGCTTATTGGGCTTCTGTTAATACCAGGAAGAATTTTTTTTTAATTGGGTGAAATTTTTAAAGGGGAGATTCATTCACCCCCCCTCTGAATCCACCGCACCGAACCCAACACATTCATCAAGGAGGTACAAAGATGTATCAAGATCTCAAAAGAAATTTCTGGTGGCCTAATATGAAGAGAGAGATAGCTGATTTCGTGTCCCGTTTCCTCACTTGTCAACATGTAAAAGCAAAATATTTTAGACCTACAGGTAAATTGCATCCCTTAAATATTCCCGAATAGAAGTGGGAGAGTATAGGGATGGATTTTATTATGGGGTTACCTAAGACAAGAGGTGGACATGATGGCGTATGGGTAATCATAGATCGTTTGACTAAATCTGCACATTTTATACCAATAAAGAGTCGATGGTCTGTGGATATCCTGGCAGCATTATACATAAAAGAAATCGTCAAGTTACATGGTGTCCCTGTCACTATTGTATCAGATAGAGATCCTCGATTTACATCACAATTCTGGAAGGGCTTACAACATTCACTGGGGACTAGATTGAATTTTAGCACAGCCTTTCATCCACAAACTGATGGTCAGACGGAAAGAACAAATCAGGTAGTAGAGGATATGCTCAAGGCTTGTGCTATTGACTTTGGAGGTAGTTGGCATGATCACTTACCTCTAGTAGAGTTTGCTTATAACAATAGTTATCAGGCAAGCATACAAATGGCACCTTTTGAAGCCTTATATGGAAAAAGCTGTCGATCACCAATATGTTGGAGTGAAATGGGGGAAAGACAATTCTTAGGCCCCGATATTATCAGAGATTCTATAGAGAAAATAAAACTCATTCAGGAAAGAATGAAGATGGCGCAAGATAGGCAAAAATCTTATGCCGACAATCGAAGACATGACTTGGAGTTTCAGGTAGGAGATCATGTATATTTGAAGGTTTCTCCAGGTCGTGGTATTCGAAGATTTGGCATTAAAGGAAAGCTAACTCCAAGATTCATTGGCCCGTTTGAAATTCTTGAAAGGGTCGGTGAAGTAGCTTACAAGCTGCCGTTACCCCCACAATTAGCAGGAGTTCATGACGTATTTCACGTCTCCATGCTAAAGAAGTATGTATATGATCCTGACCACATTATCACTTATGACAATCTGGAGATTCAGAAGGACTTGACATACGAACAAACACAAATAAAGATTCTGGAACGAGAAGTGCGTCAACTAAGAAATAAGGTTATCCCTATGGTCTAAATTCAATGGAAGAAAACATGGCCATATGAAGTAACATGGGAAACCGAAGCAGCCATGAGAAAAAGATTTCCAGAATTATTTAACTGTAAGTACACTCTCCACAATCCATGTATTGAATTTGGGGACCAAATGCTTCTAAGTGGGGGAGGGTGTAGTGCCCCAGAATTTATATAAGTTATTTCTAGATTATTTTATAATTTATTTGTAATTTATAAGGGCTAAATAAATTTATAAAACGATTATTGAGTTTATTAGTCATTATAAGGCCCAATTGTGTTAATCAATTAACCTAATCAACTTAAACAAATCAAAAAGGTTTAAAGACCAGGCCCATTTAATTTGGCCCATATTCTAGAAGGTTATTAAGCCTATTCACGAATTTTAAAGGATAAACACCACTTAATAGGATAACTAGATGAAAAATAAATAAAAGAGTTTTATTAAAATTAAAAGTCTGAATGCGTCGAATGTAACGGTCCATCGGGCGACCGCCACAACCTTGTGACGCGTATACCCTAGACCGTCACAGCCTGCAAGTTCCGTAAGTAAGAGAATGTATAAAAAGATTAGAACTTGATGATCCTATCCATAAGAGACCTAATTAGAATGACATGTAAAATCACTAGGGACTCTTAGAAGTCAGGTTTTAGCAGAATAAGGATAGATACAAATTATATAAATAATTATATAGAATAATTAGTAAAAGAGTTTGATTAATGTTAAACTCTGGGAACATTGAATGTAACGGTCTATCGTGAGACCGTCACATGCTTGTAACGCAGGGGTCTACAACTGTTACACCCTGTTAGTTCCGTGAAGGAAAGAACGAGTAGAAAGATCAGAACCTTGAGATCTTATCCACTAGGGATCGACTTGGGAGAGTTCATAACACTACTAAGGACTCTTAGGGATTAGATTCTGGCAGACTAAGGACTCTAGAATCGATCTAATCCTCAAACCCTAGCTAGAACTCTATAAATAGGACCTAGTTCTGAACTGCGCGACCCTTACTTCTACTCGCGTGGAATCAAGGTAAGGAGTCATAATCTCAGGTAAGTTCTTTAGAGGAATTTGTTTACAATACTTTAGACTAACTCCTCTCCAAATTTCACGTCTTTAGGTCAAGTGGTCGTGGAGTTAGAGTCCAAGGAAGTTGCTGAAAAGTCACAGGAAGAGGAGAGCTAGGGCACGTTTTTTCAAACCCTAAATTGGAAGTTTAAAACCAAGTTAAGAGGTAGGTTATCTCATGAACGGCAAAAACATCTTGATAGGACTAAAAGCCCTCTGGTTGGATTGTATTTTATGCATTATAGATCATCTATTTCATGTTTTACTAGCTCCATACATTTCACGCATCTCTTAGCCTTAAATAGAAATAAAAGATGTTATCTTGTCTATTGACTGAAACCCATGCATGTAGATAGCCTATACCTTGTTATCATGCCTAGGATAGACATGGTATTTGATTTATAGACATGATGTGTGTTGATCTCTTAGGTTTCATAGCAGTTTCTGTCAGCAGACGCTCTGACGCATCTTAGTAGGACCGTCACACTCAAGTAACGGGCTTACGATGAACCGTCACAGTCTCTGTTGTCTATTGCTTACTCCGTTGTCTCTAACGCACCAGGACAGGGGCGTTACATTACTGTAATGGCCCCTCGATAGACCGTCACAATCATTGTGACGCTCTCCTCTTAGACCGTTAGAATATGTGTTCTGTCAGTTCATGACAGAATAGTTACCAATTAAGTTTACTTATAATTAACCCTAGATAGCTAAGTTTTAACCTGTTATGTGACTCTTAAGTTAGCTAATTGTTCATGATAGGTATTGTATGTTATTTTAAGTTATGCTAGTTTCATGTACCAAAAGTTCTATAGTTTTGTATTATAAATCATGAATTCTAAATGTTGTATTGACGGAGTTTATCTTGGCTTCACAACGATTATACATTCTCTCTTTATCAATAGAGTCGTTTCTATAAGTACATGGCACATATTCCGATATGTTGTCCATTAGTTCACTTTGCACTATAGGAACATTATTCTTAGACTTGAGGACCACTCTATTGGATATTCCTTCCAATAATCAAGGAAATCTTGTTTCAAGGCCTCCGTAATTCTCCGTGAGCCTGGGATTCTCACTAGGACGCCGAGTTGGTTGTACCATTAAAGCCCATTGATTAGACTACACTATCGATGTTTTCTGATTATCAGTAATGTAACGGCTCTGTGTTGGACCGTCAGGCACATGTAACGGCCCGATATAAGACCGCCACATTCATCTGAGTTTGAATTCTTGATTCGGGGTTCAGACTAATGTAACGGCCTAATCCTGGACCGTCACATAATGTAACGGCCCAATGCATTACCGCCACCTTTCTCTGAGTCTATTTTTATTGTTCTGGACTCGGATCATTGCAACGGCCCACTATTGGAGCGTTACATGATGTAACGGCCCAGTAAACGACCGTCACATTGCTTAAGTACTTAACCCAAGGTTTGACCCAAGGGTTGGTATTCCAAAGGTTCTAGATGAGCTAATGATAGTCTAGAACTTATAAAATTGATCAAGAAACTTAATATAATGGAAAGAGAAAAGAATGTACCGTTATGCTGTCGAAGAATGTACCGTTATGCTGTCGATTTATTTCCATGAGCATGACATTATTTAAGTATTTTTTTTTGAATCTTGTATTCCAATATTGAAGCATCCATTCATTGATTATTGTTATCATGAATTATTGAATTGTACATTCTTGGCCATACTTTATAGTTCATGCGTGGAAAAAGCTTGATTTATACTTGAAGATGTGATCGAGCACTGATTGTGTTCAAGGGCTCAATGCTAGTCCCCTCGGCTGATTGTCGGAAACATACTATTTTATAAACCATGGGGTATGATGCTACTGGCGTCGCATTGCGCTAGGAGTACTTTCTTTATAAATAAGTGATTTATCCACGGCTCGTGAAGTGAAAATTCATAACACGATGCAGCATGATTGATTCTTGTACATGACTTTCTTGCTTGATATTCCACAGAAATTCACGAAAATACTTGCTAAAGGGGTATTAGAGTGATAAATATGTGGCTTGCTAGTACATTCTTGATACATTCTTGTTCATGAAAGGCCAAATATCATATTCTTGTTACATTCATTCTTGTTCACTCTATCTTACATGATTATCGTGTTACTTTGGTTTAATCGTATGATATTCACATTCGCATGATTTTGCCTTACTTCTTTAGAGCTAAATTGTTAATTACTTTAATAGTGCCTTCATGTTGATGCGAAGATACCTACTGGGCAAGTGTGCTCATTACCTATTTCCAATCTTTTTTCAGGAAATGAAAGTGAGTCTGATTCGGGTTCAAAATGTTCAAGTAGCGGATCCGAGAGTGAATAAAGATGAGCGAAGACTTAGGAAGTCTATATTGTTTAGATGGAGTCAATGTAATTTCCTATTTCTTGAGTCTAGTAGAGTGAAAGATGGTGGAAAAATTTATTGTATTTTGAATATTTGATTGATAATGGAATGAAGTTGGATTTTTAGTAAATATTGTGCAATTGCATTCATTTTGTGTGATTGTCTTGCGCTCTGATCGTTCTTGCTTGCAAGAGGCTTACCATGCCGGCTGTTCACGCTCCCCGAGTTAGTCTTCCGCTGAAATAAAGGCTCGGGACATGACACACCTGGTGAACCAAAACCCTACTCCTCTACAATCCAAAATAGGTGGTATATGTCATGGACTTTCAAGAACCATTGGTAAGGCTCTTATCCTATTTTACACTCCTTGTTATTGAGTGATCCATGAGGTTATTTCATGAATAATTTACTTGGGATGATTGAGTTTTATCTCTTGATTCTTAGCTCAGAACTTGATCCTTACCTCAGAACATACGTGTTTCAAAGTGTTCATATGCATCTAGTTCATGAGGTTTCAAGCCCTTGCAAAACTCGCCATCGTGCGCCCTGGCACGCGGATCAACCTGCCCGGTCAGGTCACGGGAGTCAAGGGGGCAGCGCCCCTTGCGGGGGTTTTTGGGGGAGGAGCTCCCGGAACAAAATTTTGATTATAGGGAAGAGTAAGCATTGAACTTGTTTAAGATAATCTCATGTAATGACATGTGCTCATTTGCTTTGAACCTTCCAAATGCATAAGCTAAGTTAAACCAAACTCAAAATGCATGAAATTGATATGGACATGAATCTCTTGACTTATGGATATATTTCTTTGAGCTAACACTTCATTTTTGTAGGTATAGGTCTTTCTGGTCGACCAACACACCTTGGCCGGTCGAGTGTTGGTCGACCAGATTTGCCAGAACCTAAAAAATCCAGTTTCTTCAGGTTTCGGTCGACCGCCACTATAGGGCCGGTCGATCGATTTTGCTAGAGCCTAAAAATATCCCGACTGTAAAATTTTGGTCGACCGCCCCGTAAATTCCGGTGGACCGCCAACCCCAAGGCCACATTTTGTTGACTTTTGTTCCAAGCTCGAGGATAGGTCTTTCTACCCATTTGTTTAATCCCAATGACCCCAATTACACCATGATTTGTGGATCTGGTCTGGGGGATGTCCATGGACCATTCAAAGTCTATAAAATACATACAAGAGGGTTAGAAACCCTAAGGATCCAAGAGGGCTTCAAGGGAGATCAAAGTGGAAGGTTATCAAAGGAAGAAGAAGGCTGCTACAACCCTCCGTGAACAGTACTTCGTCCAGCAGCCTCTTCATCTATCTGAAGGTATTCAAGCTCCATCTGAAGCCAGCAATCTCAAAGGAAGAGAAGAAGCAAGCAAGGATCAAGGAGATCAAGGAAGTTGTCCAAGGAAGAAGAAACCGTTATTGTAGCCGTGAATAGTGATCCGTGGATCAACTCTTCATCCAGGAGTTGAAGATTCAAGGTCCATCTGAAGCCATCAACTTCCAATGAACTGAAAAAGCAAGCATCATTCAAAGATCAATCAGCATACATTCAGGGGGAGCCAAATCAGGAGTTTTTTTCTCAACTGTGCCTTATTGTGTTTTAAGTTTCAGATTTGTGTTTCTTATAAAGTGCAAACTCGTGTGTGTGTGGGTCATTGTTGGATCCGTGGTCGTGTGTGTGTGTGTCGTATTTGATTCGTGTGTGCGTAGGTCTTCTTAGATCTGCGTGTGTGTGTGGTTTTATCCAGATCTTAGGGTTTGTGTGTGTGGAGTGCTGCACTTGTCGCAGCGTGTGTGTGTCTTGTTGATCCGCTTGTTGGATCGTGTTGGAGACTTCATCTCCGTGTGTGTGTGTATTGGGGCGCGTCACCGTGTGTGTGGGCAGACGTCGTCTTGCGTGTGTGGTTGGAGCGTCGTCTCCGTTTGGGGATTTATCCCCGAGTGAAGCCTCACCGGATTTGGTGAGGGGTGGACGTAAGATTGCCGTCGTTGCATCCGAAGCACCTTAAAAACCGCTGTGCACTATGGTTTGATTTGTGTGGTTTGGTCCTTTTCTTCTACCTCCTTTCTAAGTGAGTGTTAGGGTTAATTGTTGTTCCAGATTTATCTACGTATATCTTGCATAATCTATATCTCATCATATAAAGTTTGATAAATCCAATTTGTGTACAAATAGTTTTGAATCTCTTAACTAGCATTCTATCACATATTTCAAAAAGGCCTAAAGTTTTCGTAAAATTTGTAAACACCCAATTCACACCCCTCTTGGGTGTCATTGATCGCGAGACTTCAAAATGTTGAAAATACCCCTGCTCTCTCTCTCTTCATTGACTCTCTATCTCTCTTTCCCTGCCCCTACGCTTTCTCTCTCCCCAACCCAGTCGACCAATGGCAAGCCCTGCACTGGCCTCTTCCCACCACCTGCAACAATGGATGGTGGTGCTAATGGGGATGATGATGTTGGCACATCTAGCATTAGGAGCCTGACGATGTAGCCGGCGGGGCCTTCTTATAAACGACAAAATATGGGGGGTGGGGGGGCAGAATAGTAGGGAGAGGGGGGAGCTTTGTCATTAGAGGGGAGAGAGAGGGAGATAGGGTGAGAGAGAGAGAGAGAGAGGGAGGGTATGGGGTTAGAGAGGGAGAGTGTGCAGGGAGGGGGGACTCTGGAGGTGTCTCCCCCTTCGGCTCCTGTGGTGACAGAGGGAGAGGGAGATGGAGAGGGAGAGAAAGAGAGGGAGGGACCCTTCGGCAGTGACCGAGGGAGAGGGAGGAAGAGAGAGAGAGAGAGGAAGGCAAAGAGAGAGTGCTGACCAGTAGTGACAAAGGGAGAGGGAGGGAGGGAGAGAGTAAGGCAGAGAGAGAGAGAGAGTGTAGGCCGATGTTGATAGAGGAAGAGGGAGGGAGAGAGATAGGAAGGCACAAGGAAAGGGAGAGGGAGGGAGAGAGACAGAGAGAGGAAGGTAGAGAGAGAGAGCAGGTCGGCGATGGCATAGGGAGAGGGAGAGGGAGAGAGAGTGAGCAAGTTGAAATTGCTCAGTCTGGCAGCAATTTCATCTCACTCACTTTCTCCCTTTGTGAGCAAGTTGAAATCCCTCTTTTTGGAGCGATTTCATCTTGCTCACTCTCTCCCTCCATTCCTATCTCTCTCTCCCTCTCCCTCTGTCCCTGCCAGCTCTCTCTGGTGTCCCCTCCCCCTCTCCCTCTCCTTCTACCTCTGTCCCCGCCAGCTCTCTCTTGCCTCCCCCTTCCCCTCTCTTCCCAGCCCTCTATCAACGCCGACTCTCTTCGGTGTCCCCCATCCCCCTCTCCCTCTTCGGCCCTCTGTCATAGCCGAATATGTCCCTCTCCCTCTGTCACCGCCGGCTCTCTCCGACGTCCCCCTTCCCCCGCTCCCTATCCCTCTCACTCAGTCATCGCCGTCCGACTCCCCCTTCGTCTCTCCTTCTCCCTCTCGCTCTCTCTCTCTGCCATCCTCTCTCTCTCCATCTCCCTCGCTATAGTAACTCGGTCAAAGAAATAAATAGTAATATTAAATAATTGAAATATTGATTTAATGATGAAATTAAGTCTTACCATATAAAATAAATCTAATAAAAGAATTTTCTTGAATTAAATTGAAATTAAACATTTAAAATTACAAAAAATTTATAAGAGATCCAATTAAAATCCTTAGAGATAGTTAAAATCAAAATATGGGCTAAAAGATACCCCCTATTAGGCTAAATTGAGAATTTATGGGCTAAATTTGGAGAAAACCCTAAACCCCCAATTTTCATGGGCTATTTGGGCTTGATTCTAGAAGTATGTGCCAAATTTTAAGCACTAGATCGTAGCCCACCATAGAAAGTCTTCATCTACCCAATCCTAACCCTAATTGGGGCTAGAATAGGTGGAGGCATTTGAATTTTTGGGTTGAATGTTGAAATTTGGCGAGATTTCGAGCTTGACTTTCTTACCTCGAATCTGGACTTTCTAGGGGGTTTTAATCTATAAATAGAGCTCCATTATCTTATTCTCATACTTTAGCATGCTGGAGGAGGATTTTTTAAAGTCTTGAGGGCATAACCGAGGAGGAAAGGAGGCCTTTGGGCAGTCCTTCACGTTTTGCATCCTTTGTCTTAGATCCGATCGAAGGCAGGTATTCTCTTAGGCCAAACCCAAATTAATCCATCAAATAGGTTTAGATGTGTTGCCCCCAATCTTATGATGTGTGACTTAGAGAGTTTTGATGATGACCAATGCAATGTGATCAAGTGGATTGCAGCTTTACTCTCTAGATCTTCATGATGACTGATTCGATGAGTTTTTGTGTGTGATGCCTCATGGAACACTTTTGTATGGACATTGGAAACCTTTGGGTTGAGTAGAAAAATTGCCACATTTGTAAGTTTTTCACGGCTTCATAATACAAGATGGAACGGATGAGTTAAGATATGCATACAGATCTAATGTTCTAATTTGTGCTTGATTAAGGAAACACGTCAGTAAATTCTTCTTGGATGGCCAATGGAAATCATATAGAAATGAGCCTTCCTACCTCACAGGTTAGAGCAGGGAAAATGCCACAGGGGTAAGCTTCCTTAAACATTCAAAGGTTCATGATATAAGGTGGAATGCATGAGCAAGTTTATACTATTAATGGCAATACAAACCTAATTTTCTTGTGGTGTTTTTGCAGGTTGGAAGATCTCCTAAAACCCCATTTATAATGCCAAAATCCTAGTGAGGTTGTAGGTTTTTATTTCTAGCAGATTGGGCCTTTTTACTTTCAAAGGGACCAAGTGTCGACACCTGGTGTCGACGCCAAAATCCATATGTTCTGTCGGCCTTTATTTTCAATGCCCCAGGGAGAAGGAGTCGACACCTGGTGTCGACACCCATTCCCGTTTGTTCTGGCTGGGCATTTTTATTCACACTGGGGGAACAAGTGTCGACACCAGGTGTCGACACCTATTCCAAGGTGTTCTGGCTGGCTCGTTTCTACTTAGGCCATGGTGCTGGTGTCGACACCGAGTGTCGACACCCTGGCGGCATGTCCGATCGCGAGCTTTGCGAACCGGCTCGAAACCCTACCAACTCCGATCCCAATGCTCTCAAATGATTGGTCCGTGGTTCCCTAGACTTCCACAAGTGTGGAGACATGTTTTGGGTATAAATAGAAGCTCCTAGGGCGTCCATTCTAAGGAGGGTTTTAAGGTATACAAATTTTATTCTCTTTCTTGAGCAGGGCGGCGGCTACAGCTTCAAGGCCTTCTCCAGATCGATTTGAGCGCGAAAAGTGGAGGAGAGGGGTTGGATTTCATTTTCCTAACAAAGCTTTGTTGAATGCTATGTGTTCAATCAAGTGGTATACAAGTTCAACCAATAATCGTCCGCCATCTCTGAAGAACGTCCTTCATCCTGCGGAAAAGCTCAAGCATGTTCGATGAAATGAAAGGGGGAGCTCTATCCATTGAAAAATAAGTTGCTTTTTGATTTCTCCAGTTGCTCTTAGTTCTATCTTGAATATTCGCTGTAACCATCAACTCCTTGAATTCGATTCTAGTGTGGTTGCTTGTGAACGGTGACACAAGCGTGTTTGTGTGTATAGGTGGCCCAACTCGGCTACTGTGTGTGTCTTTGTTGTTGCATATAGTGTGTGGCGCTCACATCCTAGTAGAGCGTTAATCCTCACTCGGTGAGGGGTGGACGTACGGGGCACGTTTGTGTACCCGAACCACCTAAAAATCCTGTGCTCCTTTCTAGTTTGCTTCATCGCATATTTGTACGAGTGGGCCCTGCACTAAGTTGAGTGGATCTTCCTTCCGACATAGTTCTGCTGCGTTCGTCTACTCGTGTTCACGAGAGAGATCATGTTCGCATGAGAGTGAGTGCTTGTATGCCTAAAATTCATTCAAAAATTGCAGTCAACAGTTTTAACAAGCATCTTGTCTATTGAAGTTTTTTTTGGGAGTAATCAATTTACCCCTCCCCTCTTGATTGCCACTCATCCGGGCACAACAAGATGGATGTCTATGTTGATTTCATTTCATTTTCCCCATTTTTATTGAGTAAGAAGCATGCTAGTTGAGTTTTATTGAAGAGGTATCACTGTTTCCACCAGAACGAAGTTCGAGTTCTGATCGTGGTGGTCATAGGGACTACGTTCTGATCACGGTACCCCGATAGACCGCGAACATATAAGATCATATAATTATATTTTTTATTTAGAAACATGATTTGAATGCATCGTCACAAGGGGACGCATCCTTTGAAAGCATCACGTCCCTGTGACGTGATCTTTCATGAACTTGTAGTTTCATTTTATTTGAAAGCTGACACGAGATCGTGGTCGTCATGTAGATCACATTCTCATAAACACGGTGCCTTAGGAGACCACGTTATGCTTTTCATGTGATTTATTTCTAAATATTAGATATTCTATTTTGATGTGTCCTGTAAAGGTGGCACATATAATGGAAGCGTCTGGCTCCTTAGACGTAGTTTTTAAGTTGAATAGTCTAGGTATCAGAAGCTTCGTTTCAGATCACAGTGTCATTCCAGACCACGTTCTAGATCGCGGCCTCTGTAATGACGGTGTTCATCTCGGGTTCTTCTGAAACCCTCGTTCATCCAGCATGTTGGATCTTTCAATTCTGAGGTTCAAAATTGTATTTTCCTTTAAACATGTCATTTAAACAATCACATGATTAGGTAAATACATGGAAGATGATTTAATTTCTATTCCTTTGAGCTTAAATTCCTTCTATGATTCTTGTTATCTTCATGTCATCATTTGATCTTCTTGATTCCATTATCTCTTTCCAGCATGTTAATATGAGTAGATATTAATCTTGTTATTATGATGTAGTTATTTCCATAGCCTTCTATTATGATCAAACATGCTTAGCTTAACATTCTTAATCGACGATTCGACGAATAGATACTATTATATTGTTGCTTTTGTTTGAAGATCTTGTTACTCCGATGGCATGTATGTACTGCGCTACTACTTTGGATTTCTTGCTAAGCCCTTCTTGGTGAAGTTAGAACCCTCCATCGGATATCTCTTCCGCTGGACTGGAACTTCTTCATCTAGGATTGGAACTTCTTCATCTAAGGCCTCAAGAAAATAGGAAAATTACACAGACTCAATCTAAACAATTTAGACTTCCTAAGTCTTCACTCTCGTCTTGACAATACTTTTATTCGCTCTCGGACCTGCTACTTGTATAACCCGAATCTGAATTCGAATCACTTCCATCTCCTGAAAAGATTGGAAATAGGTAATGAGCACACTTGCCCAGTAGATATCTTCGCATCAACATGAAGGCACTATTAAAGTAATTAACAATTTAGCACTAAAGAATAAGGTAGAATCATGCGAATGCGATCAATCACGCGTTTAAACCAAGTAACAAGATGATCATGTAAGATAGAATGAGAGCAAGTATGAACTAGAAAGAATGAAACAAGAACATGATATGGCCTTTCATGAACAAGAATGTAACGAGAATGTACTAGCAAGCCACATAATCATCACTCCAGTATCTTTTGCTTATGAGCAAGTACCTCGTGAATTTCTGTGGAATATCAAGAAAGTCAAGTATCAATCATGCTGTATTGTGTTGGGGATTTTCACTTATTTATAAAGAAAGTACTCCCAACGTAATGTGACGCCAGTAGCATCATACCCCATGGTTTATAATAGTATGTTTCTGACAATCAGCCGAGGGGACTAGCATAGAGCCCTTGAACACAATCAGTGCTCGAACGCATCTTCAAGTATAAATCAAGTTTTATCCACACATGTAACAATAAAGTATGGCCAAGAATGTACAATTCCAACAAGCTCTTGATAACGATAATTCAATAAATGATTGCTTCAATAAGAGTCATGAGAAATCAAGAATGACTTAAGCAAGGTTATGCTTATGGAAATAAATCGGCAGCATAACGATACATTCTTTATCTTTCATTCATTATATTAGGTTCCTTGATCAATATGATAAGTTCTAGATCATCAAGAGTCTATTTAGAACCTTGGAAGATCAACCCTTGGTCAATCCTTGGGTTAAAATACTCAAGTAGTGTGGCGGTCGTGTACTGGGCCGTTACATGATGTGACGCTCCAGTATTGGGCCGTTACATTTGTCTGAATCAAGAACTAAGAAATCGGACTCAGTTGAATGTGACGGTCATACATTGGGCCGTTAGATGCTCCTGACGGTCCAGTGTAGAGCCGTTACATTACCGATAACCAAAAACATCGATAGTGTAATCTAATCAATGGGCTTTAATGGTACAACCAACTCGACGTCCTAGTGGGAATCCTAGGCTCGCGGAGAATTACGGAGGCCTTGAAACAAGATTTCCTAGTCCATTGGAAAGAATATCCAATAGAGAGGTCCTCATGTCCAAGAATAGTGTTCCTATAGTGCAAAGTGAACTAAATGGACAACATACCGGAATATGCGCCATGTACTTAAAGAAATGACTCTATAGATGGAAAAGAATGTGTAACAATGTGAAACCATGAGAAAACTCCATCAATAGAACATTTGGAAAAATCATGATTTAGAATACAAAACTATAGAGTTTTAGCCAACGAAATTAACATAACTTAAAATAATCCTAAGACACATTAGCCATGCAATTTGATTATGAAACAGTAACTAAACTTAAAGTCATGATAACATGTCCAAACTTAGCTATCTAAGCTTATTTATAAGTAAACTCTAACTGGTTATTATTCTGTCTCGGGTTGACAGAACACAGTGCCTGACGGTCTAGGATAGGCGCGTTACAGTATTGTGACGGTTTATCGAGGGGCCGTTCAGTGGTGTAACGCTCCTGCTAGGGTGCGTCAGAGACAATAGAACAAATAAAAACACAACAGAATGTGATGGTCTATCGTAAGGCCGTTACATGCATGTGACGGTCTCACATTAGTGTGTCAGAGAACCTGCTGGCAGTAAACTAAAGTGAAGGTTTATGAAAACATAACATGCCTAGAAATCAACATATTACCACTGTCCTAGTCATGACAACGATGCATAGGCCAAGTATATGCAAGGGTTTAGTGAATAGACCAGATAATACCTTTTAATTTCCATTTAGGGCTAAGAGATGCATGAATATATAAAACTATGAAATCATGAAATTCTTAGTCTATAATGTTTGAAATCAAGCACAATCAGAGGAATTTTATCCCTAACAAGTTATTTTTGCCCATCATGAGATAACCTACCTCTTCTAAAACCTTTAAACTTCGAATTTGATGCTAGGTGCTACCCTTAGTCCCTTGTACTTCTTATGATAATTCAGCAACTTCAATCTGCTCTATTT
Organism: Amorphophallus konjac; assembly: GCA_022559845.1. Classification (NCBI taxonomy): domain Eukaryota; kingdom Viridiplantae; phylum Streptophyta; class Magnoliopsida; order Alismatales; family Araceae; genus Amorphophallus; species Amorphophallus konjac. The sequence continues at coordinate 131,213,317 of CM040127.1, forward strand.
GCTCAGCCTCTTGACCTAAGGATGTGAAATTTTGAGGGTAAGGAGATGAGACTATTGGGTACAAAAAGTTCTAAAGGATTGAACTCTAATTACCTTGTTTAGACGTCCTAATCTCTGGATCTTCAGGGGTCTTACGTCCAGATGCCTAGGTTGCTAAGGTTGAATCAGTAACTTTGGAAGCTTCTATCTTCTTGGTTGCTTGGTCTCCTAGCACGGAATTTGGAGAACTATTAGTCTATAATATATTAAACAAAATCTTCTGAAGAATTTACCCGAAATTATGACTCCTTACCTTGATTATTAACGGGCCAAAAGTAAGGGTCGCTGAGTTCAGAACTAGGTCCTATTTATAGGGTTTTGGTTAGGATTTGAAGATTAGATCGATTCTAGAGTCCTTAATTTGTCAGAACCTAATCCCTAAGAGTCCTTAGAAATGTTATAATCTATCCCAAATCGATCTCTTGTAGATAGGATTTCAAAGTTCCAATCTTTTTACAATTTCCTCACCTTACGGAATCTGCAGGATGCAACAGTCATGTCTAGGTGCGTTACAGGGCTGTGGCGGTCGCCCGATAGACCGTTACATGTAACGTGTATGGAGTTTCAATTTAATAAAACTCTTTTATTTATTTATCCATATAATTATCTTATACAATTAGTATTTATCTTTAAAATACGTGAATAATCCAATTACCCTTCTAGAATATGGGCCAAATTTGATGGGCTTGGTCCATAAACCTTTTGGACAATTATTAGATAGGCTAGGTTAACTAATTAGCCCTCTTGAGCCTTATATTGACTTATTAATCCAATAACCCCTTCATTAATTTATTTAAGCCTTTATAAATTCCTAATAAATTACAGAAAATTTTATAAATACTCCAGAAAATATTATATAAATTCTGGGGCACTACACCCTCCCCCACTTAAAAGAATTTGGTCCCCAATTTCAATATATGGATTTCGGAGAGTATACTTACAGTTAAATAATTCTGGGAATCTTTTCCACATGGCTGCTTTGTTTTCCCATGTTGCTTCATATGGCCATGTTTCCTTCCATTGAATCTTGACCATAGGAATAACTTTATTTCTTAGTTGACGCACTTCCCGTTCCAGAATCTTTATTGGCTTTTGCTCGTACGTCATATCCTTCTGAATTTCCAGATTGTCATAAGTAATAATATGGTCAGGATCATATACATACTTCTTCAGCATAGAGACGTGAAATACGTCATGAACTGCTGCTAATTGTGGAGGTAAAGTCAATTTGTAAGCCACTTCACCAACCCTTTCGAGAATTTCAAATGGGACAATGAATCTTGGAGTTAACTTCCCTTAATGCCAAATCTTCGAATACCACGACCTGGAGAAATCTTTAAATATACATGATCTCCTACCTGAAACTCCAAGTCACATCTTCGATTGTCAGCATAAGACTTCTGCCTATCTTGTGCCATTTTCATTCTTTCTTGAATGATCTTGATCTTTTCTGTAGAGTCCATGATGAGATCGGGGCCTAGGAATTGTCTTTCCCCTATTTCACTCCAACATATTGGTGATCGACAGCTTTTTCCGTATAAAGCTTCAAAAGGTGCCATTTGTATGCTGGCCTGGTAACTATTGTTATATGCAAACTCTACTAGAGGCAAATGATCATGCCAACTACCTCCAAAGTCGATAGCACAAGCCCTGAGCATATCTTCTACTACCTGATTTGTTCTTTCTGTCTGACCATCAGTTTGTGGATGAAAGGCTGTGCTGAAATTCAATTTAGTCCCTAGTGAATGTTGTAGACCCTTCCAGAACTGTGATGTGAATCGAGGATCTCTATCAGATATAATAGTGACTAGGACACCATGTAGTTTGACAATCTTCTTTATGTATAATGCTGCTAGAATATCCGCAGACCATCGACTCTTTATTGGTATGAAGTGTGCGGATTTAGTCAATCGGTTTATGATTACCCATATTCCATCGTGTTCACCTTTTGTCTTAGGTAACCCCGTAATGAAATCCATCCCTATACTCTCCCACTTCCATTCGAGAATATTCAAGGGATGCAATTTACCTGCGAGTCTAAAATTTTCAACCTTTACTTGTTGGTAAGTGAGACAGCGCGACACAAAATTAGCTATTTCCCTCTTCATATTGGGCCACCAGAAATTTCTTTTGAGATCTTGATACATCTTTGTTCCTCCAAGATGAATTATGTATTTGGAATTATGCGCTTCATCTAGGATTAGTTTCTTCGTAGCCTCATGATCTGGTACACATATTCGGCCCTCAAATAATAATCTTTTGTCATTGGAAATAGAAAAATCCGGTCTTTGTTCAATATTGGCTTTAATTTCTAGTAATATAGGATCATCATTTTGTAGCTTGACCAGATCTTCTATCAATGTAGGTTGAGCTCGGATATTAGCTATGAAATAATCTTCTTCCTTTATGTCAATATCTAAGTTCAACTGAGCAAATTGAGGGACAAGGTTAGTTACACCTATCATAAGACTTGATAGCATACCCATTGGTTTTCTGCTGAGTGCATCTGCTACAGTGTCATGCCCCGAACAAGGCGAAAATATTGGGACGTACAGTTAGAGACACGCTGGCAAGAGAGAGAACTAATCTAAAATAATACACAAGTGCTACAAGATGGAAATACTAAATGATCATTAACAACCACAACTGATACAATAACCTCATGTTCAACTTAATACAACTGGAATAATCAATCACTAAAGCTCAATAACATGACTGAGACTAAATGCTCTCCAAAACACAACTAAAAGTAAGGTAACACACTAGAACTGATACACTCAAGACATCACTCCTGCCCGTCCCCATCGGTAAGTGCGTCACCTGAACAGCCTGGAAAGGGGGAAAACACAACTATGAGCTGACGCTCAGTAGGAAATAACAGACAGGTATAAGTGATTAACAGTTTAATTACATTTTAAAATGTCATGCTACAAATGATAAAAATAATAGAAAGATAACGATGATATCACGAAACAAAATTCAAAGATCTTGCAAGGTCAAGAAATATAATGAATAGAATGGTAAGACAAGAATTTACTACAGGAGATAACGATAAAAAGTTGGCCATATCAAGACAATTCAAGTCATGTCAAGCACGTATGTAATTTCATTTCCACGTCCAAGTAATCAGCAAATAAAGTAACAACAAGTAGATTATAGAACAGTGAAGAGTGGAAAGTGAAAAGTAGTAGAAAGTAATGTAGAGAGTAGTGGACAGTCCTACATTTAACACATGTCAAGTACTGGTGCCAAATGCCACACCTAGTCATTCACCTCCCCGGGGGTACACGTAGTGTTCGGGCGCTCTTCCCAGGACTAGACCGAGCCCTTAATTGTTTGCCAGGCATTGATTTCTTTGGATCAAAGATCCCACGAATCTAGACTTCCACAGTTTATGGCCAGAATTCCAAGGTTTAAACTAAGTAGCAATAACAACTTCAAATAGGAAAGAGATTCATTTCCAGAATTTCAAGGTAAGTATAATCATCAAGGAGATCGAAACCAAGTCACAACAAGAGTTAATCGTGCTGCGCTACTGTAAAACAGCAGCAATCAAACAAGCTAATCAACATATTAATCCTAATCACCAAGTTAAGATATCATGATTAACCATTATCATTTGTATTAGCCAAAGTGCCAACAAGCTAGAACAAGTTGTCGAGGTAAAGAACAAGCTCTCACAGTGGTGAAATAGAATGCATTATCAGGGGTTTTAGTTACACCATTAATCATTAATTATGTGAGTTTCTATTTAACCAATGTAAGTGTTGTAATGGAGATGGTAAACATCGTGTTTTGTACTATGTTTGCAAGAAAGGACCAATGCAAATTTGAAATCAAAGGGGGTACATGAATAGGTCAATTGTTCTTCAAAAATATAATTTCAGTGGGTCTAAGTTAAATGGGTTGATTCCCCACTGATTCGGATCCATCTTCGGGTCGAAAAAATGATGAAAATCGGGTTTCTGGTGTACGGGTCGACCCCTGGGGTCGACCCCTGAAAAACTGGGGTCTGGAAGTTGAATGGGTCGACCCCTGGGGTCGACCCCTACATTCCTGTGCAATGGGTCGACCCCCATGCAGGGAGCTGGATGGGTCGACCCTTGGGGTCGACCCCCATGCAGGAACAGGAGGGGAAGACCCCTGGGGTCGACCCTCGGGCCTGCAGGGTTGCCCAGAAAACGGGTCGACCCCTGGGGTCGACCCCTGCAAGAACAGCAACGTGAGTTGCCACCGAAAACCACATGAACTCATCCAAATGGGGTCCAATTGAGTTGAAATCAAAACCACAAGATCTAGGAATATTAATAGACATTCTAGGGTCATAAAACTACAATTTTGAAACACGGATTGTTATAGAAATTGATTGAATCTCAACTTATATATGATAAATTCATGAAAACCCTAGTTCCTGACCTACTTCTACTAAATCATGCAATTCTCTTAACATACACAACGGAATTTAGGGCTTTTGGTGTCAAAAGAAAGCTGACTCGATTATGAATCCAACCATATATAATATGCTACATGAAGATCAGGATACATGACTCAAAATTAGCCCGTAATCAAGCTCTGACTTAAAGGAACACTATATGAATCATGTTCTAGGTATGCTCTTACAAAATTTCGAAATTCACAAGGCATGCTCAATGGAATTTGGGGCTTTCTACATTAAATGAAAGATAATAACATGCTGATTATATCATGTAAGTTAATTAGAGTTTGGTTGTTAGATCCTACCTCAAATCGGAGAGAGAAAACTCAAACCCTAGAATGAAGAACACTTGGACAGCACCTTAGAAAACCCGTGATAACTCACTCCACACCTGATGAAAATTGGGGCTTTCAGTCCCAATGGATAGATCTTGACGAGATGAACAACTTGCTATACTCATGATCAAAATTTGGTTGAGAATTCCTATCTCAATCGATGGATCAAAGAAGGATGAAGGGAAGCCAACGGCCTGCTGACCCACCTCCACAATTCGAGCTAGATCTCCCCAGATCTGAAACTTCAGCGAACCCCACAGCAGCCAAATGAAAGAAGACTCGTAGGGCTTCATTTTGATAGCTCATAGAGCTTCTGGAGCCTTCGGAGTTGGGAGTATTCGCTGCTGCAAGCTACGTGTTTAGAAACGGCGCCGAAATCTTTGACTTGACCAAAACTATGTCAGCAGCACGTTTTGGGGCTAGGTTTACCTCAAATTGATTGAGGATAAATGTTCCTTACATTGTGGCCTTCCATTTGCCACTAATTTCAAATCATTTGGTTGAGTATTGAGGTCAAATTTCGTGTTTTAATCTAAGGGTTAGGTATGGGTCAAAAGTGTGCACTTTTGGTTTAAACTCTAAATAGATCTTACCACGGATTTACAATGGCCTAATGCCAGAAGGAAAAGTTGTTATCTACCTTGACCTTAATCTGTTTACTATTTTTATGGATTTTTATAAGGTAGTCGAATTTTCACTTATACTATTTCTAACGAATTAAATATTAATAAATCCAAAATTCAATTATTAATTCAATAAAATTCTATTCTCAATTAATAAAAGCTTAATAAGAAATATTGGGCTCAATTAAATAATTTGGGGTCTTACACCCTCCCCTACTTAAAGGAATTTGGTCCTCCAAATTCACTGCACTAAAACTGAGAGTAGAAAAAGATCGCTCACCTAGAATAGATCGGGATACCGCTTTCGCATAGTCTCTTCAGACTCCCATGTAGCTTCTTCGGACCCACGCCGACTCCACTGAATCTTGACCATCGGTATTGAACGATTCCGGAGTTGCTGTTGCTTCCGGTCCAGAATCTTGACAGGTCTTTGCTCATAGGTCAAATCTTCCTTCAGTTCAAAATCCACCTGCTGAATGATATGAGTGGGATCGTACACATATTTCTGCAACATAGACACATGGAAAACGTTGTGTACGCCAGACAAATGCGGTGGTAAAGCCAGTCTATATGCCACCTCTCCCACTCTATCTAGAATCTCGAATGGACCAATGTACCTCGGACTCAGCTTGCCATGAATGTCAAATCTTCAGATCCCTCTCGTCGGAGAGACCTTTAAGAACACATGCTCGCCAACCTGAAATTCCAATGCTCTCCTTCTGTTGTCGGAATAACTCTTCTATCTTGACTGGGCTACTTGTAACCGGTCTCGGATAACACGGATGTTCTGTGATGATTCCGAAACAAGATCTGGTCCAAGCCACTGTTTCTCACCTACCTCGTCCCAACACAACGGGGAACGACAACTTCTACCATATAGTGCTTCAAAAGGAGCCATCTGAATACAAGACTGATAGTTGTTATTGTAGGCGAATTCAATCAATGGCAAATGCTCACTCCAATTACCACCGAAATCAATCATGCAAGCTCGCAGCATATCTTCCACTATCTGATTGGTTCTTTCAGTCTATCCATCTGTCTGTGGATGAAAAGCAGTACTGAAATTCAGACGAGTACCCAAAGACTCTTGCAGTCCCTTCCAGAAATGTGAAGTGAATCTGGGGTCTCGATCAGATATTATATTCACTGGAATACCATGCAATCTCACCACTTCCTTTATATACAAAGCAGCCAATACATCAATCGTCCACTTGGACTTAATTGGTAAGAAATGAGCCGACTTTGTCAATCGATCGACAATCACCCATATCGCATCAAATCCACCACGAGTCCTAGGTAGACCCATAATGAAATCCATGCCAATGCTTTCCCACTTCCATTGGGGTATGTCGAGTGGTTTCAATTTCCCTGCTGGTCTGAAATGTTCGGCCTTAACTTGCTGACATACCAAGCATCTGCTCACAAAATCTGTAACTTCTCTTTTCATATTCGGCCACCAAAAGGACCTTTTCAAATCTCGGTACATCTTAGTGCCTCCAGGATGAATGGTATATCTGGATCTATGAGCTTCCTCAAGAATTTTGTTCTTTATTGTAGCCTCATCCGGGACACAAGTTCTGCCTTTAAATAATAATCTACCATCATCGGCCAACATGAAGTCAGGTCTGCTGCTCAAGTTTCCCTTGATCTCTACCAACTCGGGATCATTTTCTTGCAAGGACTTGATTTCCATCAACAATTCGGGCTTAAGTTGGATCTGAGCAATCATGACCCGATCATTGTCAATATTAAGATCTAGACTGGATAATTGTTCCAACAACCTCCATTCTTGTAACATGAGACTTGACAATCTAGCTACCGGCTTCCGGCTTAATGCATCTGCCACAACATTACCTTTGTCAGGATGATACTCAATCGAGAAGTCGAAGTCTTTCAAGTATTCCAACCATCTCCGCTGCCTCATGTTGAGTTCCTTCTGAGAAAATAAATACTTCAAACTCTTATGATCTGAAAACACTGTAAAGGTTTCTCCATACAAGTAATGCCTCCATATCTTCAAAGCAAACACGATTGCAGCAAGTTCCAAATCATGAATAGGATAATTATCTTCGTGCTTCCTCAACTGCCTAGAGGAATAGGCAATCACCTTCCCATGCTGCATGAGTACACAACCTAAGCCAATACCTGAAGCATCAGTATAAACAACAAATCCTCCTTCACCAGAAGGTAAAGCCAAAACAGGTGCAGTAGTCAAACACTCCTTCAGAGTCTGAAAGCTTCGCTGACAATCATCTGACCAATCAGACTTATTCTCCTTGCGGGTTAATCTTGTCATAGGTACTGCAATCTTGGAGAAATCTTGAATAAATCTTCGGTAATAGCCTGTCAGGCCTAGGAAGCTTCTGATTTCAGTTGCACTAGTAGGCTGCTCCCAATTCTTCACTGGCTCAATCTTCGAAGGATCAACTGAAATACCTTCCTTGGTGATAATATGTCCGAGAAAGGACACTTCTTGTAGCCAGAACTCACACTTACTAATCTTGGCATAAAGTTGATGATCTCTCAACAGTTGCAATGCCATCCTCAGGTGTTCAGCATGCTCCAATTCACTCTTGGAATAGATCAAGATGTCATCAATAAATACCACGACCCACTGATCAAGATAGGGCCGAAATACATCGTTCATCAACTGCATGAAAGCCGCTGGTGCATTCGTTAGACCAAAAGGCATAACGACAAACTCAAAATGACCATACCTGCTGCGGAAAGCTGTTTTATAAATATCCTCTTCCTTAATCCGCAACTGGTGATATCCAGATCGAAGATCGATCTTAGAAAAATATTGAGCTCCTGCTATCTGGTCAAATAGTTCGTCAATCCTCGGCAATGGATATCTATTCTTGACAGTCTGCTGGTTCAATTGCCGATAATCAATGCACAGCCTCATCGAACCATCTTTCTTCCTGACAAATAGTACAGGGGCTCCCCAAGGAGAAGTACTAGGACGTATAAAACCCTTCTCGAGCAATTCCATCAGCTGCTGCTTCAATTCCCGCAGTTCCGCAGGAGACATACGATAAGGAGCCTTGGAAATAGGAGATGTGCCAGGAATAAGATCAATAGAAAAGACAACTTCCCGCTCAGGCGGAAGTCCTGGTAGTTCCTCTGGAAAGACATCAGGAAAATCTCGGACAACAGGAATGTCCTTGATCTCAATCTGTTGCTCAGGAGTTGTACAGACAAAGGCTAGAAAAGCCTCACACCCATGCCTCAAAAGCTTATCAGCTCGAAGAGTCGAGATGAGCGGTACGGAGTTAAGGTGCTTGACTCCCGTAAAAGATAAACCAGAATGTCCAGTAAAAGTCACTGAGCTAGAACTATAGTGAATATTGGCCTCATACTTGGCCAACCAATCTGCTCCTAGGATTACATCATAATCCTTCATATCCATGCAGACTAAATCAGCTGGAAAGTTCTGCTCACCAATCATAACCTTACTAGAAGGATAGAGATACTGGATTGTTGATCTAGTGCCAATAGGGGTTGAAATCTCTAACGGAGTATTCATCAAAACAGGTTCCACAACTAATGACTTAGCAAATCTCCGTGAAATAAAAGAATGTGTTGCACCAGTATCAAAGAGAGCAAATGCGGGCTTATCGATTATAGTAAGGGTACCTTCGACGAGTCCGCCATCATCAGAAATCCCAGTTTCATCTGCATGTAAAGCTTGAAGCTTGCCTTGTTGTTTCTTGAAGACTAGAGGTTTTGCCGGTGTAGCTTGCTCCGATATGAGAGGACAATTGGGGATACGGTGCTCCTTGCTTCCACATCGCAAACAGGCGCCTAGCTTGCGCCAGCACTCCTCTATCTTGTGACCCGGACGATCACAATAGTTGCACACGCCCTTGAATGGAACAATAGGGCCAGGCTTCTTGTCTTCATGCCTCGGCATCTTGCCCTTCCACGATCCGGACCCGCTCCACGAACCAGGTCCACTAACAGGCCTCTTCTTGGTATACCCGGGTTTGACACTCCCGGAACCCGTAGGTAATTCTTTCTTGGTGCCTTTCCCACGGATTCTCTCCGTCATTTCAAGAGTATCCTCCAGAACTTGCGCTTTCCTTACCACCTCAGAATACGTGGAAATCTCCATCGGTGCCAATTGGTTGATATAATGAAGCTTCAATCTATTGAGAAAGCGCTTCGCCTTCATCTTCTCGGTGGAAATGAGATGAGTAGCATAACGAGAAAGCCGTGCAAATTGAGCCTCATACTCTGCCACGGACAAACCTCGCTGTTTCAAGGCCGCGAACTCTGCCGCTTTCTTCTCTTGCACTCTATCAGAAAAATACTTGCTGTTGAAGAATTCTTCGAACTCTTCCCACATAACTTGCCGATCACCGAGAGTTGCCTTGATAGAATCCCACCAAGTACGTGCATCATGTTCCAGTTGAAATGTGGACAAAAGGACACGCTCCTGGTTGGTGCATTGCATAACTTCAAAGATCCTCCCCATCTCATCTAGCCAGTGCTCGGCTTGGTCAGGGTCGGTCGAACCCGCAAACCTTGGCGGATTCATCCCTCGGAAGTTTCGGTATAGATCACCGGTGCCATGCTGTGCCGCTCCTGCCTGAGCTACTTGCTGAAGGGCCTGAGTAAGGCCTTGAACCGTACGCTGCAGGTTCCTCCATTCAGCACGATCAGCTGCCATCTACACGAGAAATAGGTTACTTAGGTTTAATCAAGATAAATAAAGCACGATTAAGGAACGAACTTAACCCAAGTTCTACCCAATCTCACAGGTCAGGTCTTAAACTTTCACAAGGTTAGGGATCTAGTGCACCTAGACACGACCAAAACTGGGTACCTAGCGGAGGTAATCGGTCCGAAGACCACTCGCGCAAGTGTGCGACCTTTCCGATAGGCGTAGCCTAACGTTCGGACAACACCTTTTGATATACCGGTTATTGGGATGTAATGCAAGAAAACCTAAAACTTAGGGAACCTAAGAATGTGAAACCTAGGCTCTGATACCAACTAAATTGTCACGTCCCGAACAAGGCGAAATATCGGGACGTACAGTTAGAGACATGCTGGCAAGGGAGAGAACTAATCTAAAATAATACACAAGTGCTACAAGATGGAAATACTAAATGATCATTAACAACCACAACTGATACAATAACCTCATGTTCAACTTAATACAACTGGAATAATCAATCACTAAAGCTCAATAACATGACTGAGACTAAATGCTCTCCAAAACACAACTAAAAGTAAGATAACACACTAGAACTGATACACTCAAGACATCACTCCTGCCCTTCCCCATCGGTAAGTGCGTCACCTGAACAGCCTGGAAAGGGGGAAAACACAACTATGAGCTGACGCTCAGTAGGAAATAATAGACAGGTATAAGTGATTAACAGTTTAATTACATTTTAAAATGTCATGCTACAAATGATAAAAACAATAGAAAGATAACGATGATATCACGAAACAAAATTCAAAGATCTTGCAAGGTCAAGAAATATAATGAATAGAATGGTAAGACAAGAATTTACTACAAGAGATAACGATAAAAAGTTGGCCATATCAAGACAATTCAAGTCATGTCAAGCACGTATGTAATTTCATTTCCACGTCCAAGTAATCAGCAAGTAAAGTAACAACAAGTAGAGTATAGAACAGTGAAGAGTGGAAAGTGAAAAGTAGTAGAAAGTAATGTAGAGAGTAGTGGACAGTCCTAGATTTAACACATGTCAAGTACTGGTGCCAAATGCCACACCTAGTCATTCACCTCCCCGGGGGTACACGTAGTGTTCGGGCGCTCTTCCCAGGACTAGACCGAGCCCTTAATTGTTTACCAGGCATTGATTTCTTTGGATCAAAGATCCCACGAATCTAGACTTCACAGTTTATGGCCAGAATTCCAAGGTTTAAACTAAGTAGCAATAACAACTTCAAGTAGGAAAGAGATTCATTTCCAGAATTTCAAGGTAAGTATAATCATCAAGGAGATCGAAACCAAGTCACAACAAGAGTAAATCGTGCTGCGCTACTGTAAAACAGCAGCAATCAAACAAGCTAATCAACATATTAATCCTAATCACCAAGTTAAGATATCATGATTAACCATTATCATTTGTATTAGCCAAAGTGCCAAAAAGCTAGAACAAGTTGTCGAGGTAAAGAACAAGCTCTCACAGGGGTGAAATAGAATGCATTATCAGGGGTTTTAGTTACACCATTAATTATTAATTATGTGAGTTTCTATTTAACCAATGTAAGTGTTGTAATGGAGATGGTAAACATCGTGTTTTGTACTATGTTTGCAAGAAAGGACCAATGCAAATTTGAAATCAAGGGGGGTACACGAATAGGTCAATTGTTCTTCAAAAATATAATTTCAGTGGGTCTAAGTTAAATGGGTTGATTCCCCACTGATTCGGATCCATCTTCGGGTCGAAAAATGATGAAAATCGGGTTTCTGGTGTACGGGTCGACCCCTGGGGTCGACCCCTGAAAAATTGGGGTCTGGAAGCTGAATGGGTCGACCCCTGGGGTCGACCCTAGCAATTTCTGAAGATGGGTCGACCCCTGGGGTCGACCCCCACCATTTCCTTCAGATGGGTCGACCCCTGGGGTCGACCCCTACATTCCTGTGCAATGGGTCGACCCCTGGGGTCGACCCCCATGCAGGGAGCTGGATGGGTCGACCCTTGGGGTCGACCCCCATGCAGGAACAGGAGGGGACGACCCCTGGGGTTGACCCTCGGGCCTGCAGGGTTGCCCAGAAAATGGGTCGACCCCTGGGGTCGACCCGTGCAAGAACAGCAATGTGAGTTGCCACCGAAAACCACATGAACTCATCCAAATGGGGTCCAATTGAGTTGAAATCAAAACCACAAGATCTAGGAATATTAATAGACATTCTGGGGTCATAAAACTACAATTTTGAAACATGGATTGTTACAGAAATTGATTGAATCTCAACTTATATATGATAAATTCATGAAAACCCTAGTTCCTGACCTACTTCTACTAAATCATGCAATTCTCTTAACATACACAACGGAATTTAGGGCTTTTGGTGTCAAAAGAAAGCTGACTCGATTATGAATCCAACCATATATAATATGCTACATGAAGATCAGGATACATGACTCAAAATTAGCCCGTAATCAAGCTCTGACTTAAAGGAACACTATATGAATCATGTTCTAGGTATGCTCTTACAAAGTTTCAAAATTCACAAGGCATGCTCAATGGAATTTGGGGCTTTCTACGTTAAATGAAAGATAATAACATGCTGATTATATCATGTAAGTTAATTAGAGTTTGGTTGTTAGATCCTACCTCAAATCGGAGAGAGAAAACTCAAACCCTAGAATGAAGAACACTTGGACAGCACCTTAGAAAACCCGTGATAACTCACTCCACACCTGATGAAAATTGGGGCTTTCAGTCCCAATGGATAGATCTCGACGAGATGAACAACTTGCTGTACTCATGATCAAAATTTGGTTGAGAATTCCTACCTCAATCGATGGATCAAAGAAGGATGAAGGGAAGCCAACGGCCTGCTGACCCACCTCCACAATTCGAGCTAGATCTCCCCAGATCTGAAACTTCAGCGAGCCCCACAACAGCCAAATGAAAGAAGACTCGTAGGGCTTCATTTTGATAGCTCATAGAGCTTCTGGAGCCTTCGGAGTTGAGAGTATTTGCTGCTGCAAGCTACGTGTTTAGAAACGGTGCCGAAATCTTTGACTTGACCAAAACTATGTCGGCAGCACGTTTTGGGGCTAGGTTTACCTCAAATTGATTGAGGGTAAATGTTCCTTACATTGTGGCCTTCCATTTGCCACTGATTTCAGATCATTTGGTTGAGTATTGAGGTCGAATTTCGTGTTTTAATCTAAGGGTTAGGTATGGGTCAAAAGTGTGCACTTTTGGGTTTAAACTCTAAATAGATCTTACCATGGATTTACAATGGCCTAATGCCAGAAGGAAAAGTTGTTATCTACTCGACCTTAATCTGTTTACTATTTTTATGGATTTTTATAAGGTAGTCGAATTTTCACTTATACTATTTCTAACGAATTAAATATTAATAAATCCGAAATTCAATTATTAATTCAATAAAATTCTATTCTCAATTAATAAAAGCTTAATAAGAAATATTGGGCTCAATGAAATAATTTGGGGTCTTACATAAAGCGTTAGCCTTGCTAGGATGATATTGAATAGCAAAATCAAAGTCTTTGAGATATTCTAACCACCTCCTCTGCCTCATGTTAAGCTCTTTTTGAGAGAATAAGTATTTCAAGCTTTTGTGGTCTGAGTATACTGTGAACTTTTCTCCATAAAGGTAATGACGTCAAATTTTCAAGGCGAAAATAACTGCTGCCAATTCTAAATCATGTACATGATAATTTTCTTCGTGACGTTTTAGTTGTCTAGAAGAATAACAGATTACTTTTCCACTCTGCATGAGAACGCATCCTAAGCCAATGCCAGACGCATCCGTATACACTTCGAATCCACCACCTTCCATTGGTAGTGATAAAATAGGAGCTGTAGTAAGATGATTCTTAAGATTTTGAAAGCTCTTTTCACAGTCCTTTGACCAGACAAAAGGATTTTCTTTTCTAGTAAGTCTAGTTAAAGGAACCGTAATTTTTGAGAAGTCCTTAATGAATCTCCTATAATAACCTGCTAAAGCCAGAAAGCTTCTTACTTCCAATACAGTCGTTGCCCGACTCTAATTCTTGATAGCTTCTACCTTAGAAGGATCCACAGTAATACCTTCTTTTGAAATAATGTGGCCTAGAAATGAGACTTCCTCGAGCCAGAATTCACACTTATTGAGTTTGGCATAAAGCTTATGTTCTCTAAGTGTTTGTAAAGCTATTCTCAAATGTTGTTCATGTTCCTCTTTTGTCTTGGAATAGATCAAGATATCGTCAATGAAGACGATGATGAACTAGTCCAGATATGACTGGAAGACATTGTTCATAAGTTGCATGAATGCTGTTGGGGCATTAGTTAACCCAAACGACATCACTACGAATTCATAGTGGCCATAACGACTTCGAAAAGCCAATTTATAAATGTCCACTTCTTTAATTCTAAGTTTATGATAACCTGATCTGAGGTCTATCTTAGAGAAATATTCTGCTGTCGAAAGCTGATCGAAGAGTTCATCAATACGTGGCAACGGATACTTATTCTTAATTGTGAGTTGATTCAGTCGTCGGTAATCGATGCATAGCCTAAGAGAACCATCCTTCTTTTTGACAAATAGGACATGCGCACCCCATGGGGATGTGCTAGGTCTGATGAAGCCCTTATCCAGAAGTTCCTAAAATTGCTTCTTCAATTCCTTAAGCTCTGTGGGGGACATCCTATAAGGGGCTATAGAAACAGGTGCCGCTCCTGGAATGAGTTCAATAGTGAAGTTCACTTCCCTTTCGGGTGGTAAACTGGGTAATTCGGATGGAAACACGTCTGGGAACTCATTTACAATAGGGATGTCTGCTACGATAATTTCTTTGGACTCCGTAATAATGACAGAAGCAAGAAAAGCTCCACATCCTTGCGAGATAAGTTTGCAATGCTTGAGTAAGGCCGACAACTGTTTGTTGCATGCCATCCCAATCTACACGATGAGCCATTCGTAAGATAAGGTACCTGAGAGAAAAATAACAACTTGTTATTTCTCATGAAATTGGAAGGAGTAATCTTAAAGCTAATTAATTATCTTATCCCGGCTCTACCCAATTCTCACATGGGTATGAAAATTCTTCCTTAGTTCATAGGTAGGGGTCCTTAAACCTTGGACTTATCCTATGACATGATTCTTCTTCCTAAGTCTTGAGACTTAGGCTCTAATACCAACTTAACTGTCACGCCCCGAGCCTTTATGACAGCGGAAGACTCGCTTGAGAAATGCGAACAGCCGGCATGGTAAGCCTCTTGCAAGTAAGAACGATCAGAGCGTAAGACAATCACATACATGAATACAATTACACAATATTTACTCAAAGTCTAACTTTATTTCATAATAATCAAATTAAATACTCAAATACAATCATTAATTCCACTTATTCTAATATACTAGACTCAAGAAAATAGGAAAATTACATAGACTCAATCTAAACAATTTATACTTCCTAAGTCTTCACTCTCGTCTTGACAATACTTTTATTCGCTCTCGGACATGCTACTTGTATAACCCGAATCCGAATTCGAATCACTTCCATCTCCTGAAAAGATTGGAAATAGGTAATGAGCACACTTGCCCAGTAGGTATCTTCGCATCAACATGAAGGCACTATTAAAGTAATTAACAATTTAGCACTAAAGAATAAGATAGAATCATGCGAATGCGATCAATCACGCGTTTAAACCAAGTAACAAGACGATCCTGTAAGATAGAATGAGAGCAAGTATGAACTAGCAAGAATGAAACAAGAACATGATATGGCCTTTCATGAACAAGAATGTAACGAGAATGTACTAGCAAGCCACATAATCATCACTCCAGTATCTTTTGCTTATGAGTAACTACCTCGTGAATTTCTATGGAATATCAAGAAAGTCAAGTATCAATCATGCTGTATTGTGTTGTGAATTTTCACTTATTTATAAAGAAAGTACTCCCAGCGTAATGTGACGCCAGTAGCATCATACCCCATGGTTTATAATAGTATGTTTCCGACAATCAGCCGATGGGACTAGCATAGAGCCCTTGAATATAATCAGTGCTCGATCACATCTTCAAGTATAAATCAAGTTTTATCCACGCATGTAACAATAAAGTATGGCCAAGAATGTACAATTCCAACAAGCTCTTGATAACGATAATTCAATAAATGATTGCTTCAATAAGAATCATCAGAAATCAAGAATGACTTAAGCAAGGTTATGCTTATGAAAATAAATCGACAGCATAACGATACATTCTTTATCTTTCATTCATTATATTAGGTTCCTTGATCAATATGATAAGTTCTAGATCATCAAGAGTCTATTTAAGAACCTTGGAAGATCAACCCTTGGTAAATCATTGGGTTAAAATACTCAAGTAGTGTGACGGTCGTGTATTGGGCCGTTACATGATGTGACGCTCTAGTATTGGGCCGTTACATTAGTCTGAATCTAGAACTAAGAAATCAGACTCAGTTGAATGTGACGGTCGTACATTAGGCCGTTAGATGCTCCTGACGGTCCAGTGTAGAGCTGTTACATTACCGATAACCAAAAACATCGATAGTGTAATCTAATCAATAGGCTTTAATGGTACAACCAACTCGGCATCCTAGTGGGAATCCCAGGCTCGCAGAGAATTATGGAGGCCTTGAAACAAGATTTCCTAGTCCATTGGAAGGAATATCCAATAGAGAGGTCCTCATGTCCAAGAATAGTGTTCCTATATTGCAAAGTGAACTAAATTGACAACATACCGGAATATGCGCCATGTACTTAAAGAAATGACTCTATAGATGGAAAAGAATGTGTAACAATGTGAAACCATGAGAAAACTCTGTCAATAGAACATTTGGAAAAATCATGATTTAGAATACAAAACTATAGAGTTTTAGCCAACGAAATTAACATAACTTAAAATAATCCTAAGACACATTAGCCATGCAATTTGATTATGAAACAGTAACTAAACTTAAAGTCATGATAACATGTCCAAACTTAGCTATCTAAGCTTATTTATAAGTAAACTCTAACTGGTTATTATTCTGCCTCGGGCTGACAGAACACAATGCTTGACGGTCTAGGATAGGTGCGTTACATTATTGTGACGGTTTATCGAGGGGCCGTTACAGTAGTGTAACGCTTCTGCTAGGGTGCGTCAGAGACAATAGAACAAATAAAAACACAACAGAATGTGACGGTCTATCGTAAGGTCGTTACATGCATGTGACGGTCTCACGTTAGTGCATCAGAGAACCTACTGGCAGTAAACTAAAGTGAAGGTTTATGAAAACATAACATGCCTGGAAATCAACATATTACCACTGTCCTAGTCATGATAACGATGCATAGGCCAACTATATGAAAGGGTTTAGTGAATAGACAAGATAATACCTTTTAATTTCTATTTATGGCTAAGAGATGCATGAATGTATAAAACTATGAAATCATGAAATTCTTAGTCTATAATGCATGAAATCAAGCACAATCAGAGGGATTTTATCCGTAACAAGTTGTTTTTTCCAATCATGAGATAACCTACCTCTTCTAAAACCTTTAAACTTCGACTTTGATGTTAGGTGCTACCCTTAGTCCCTTGTACTTCTTGTGATAATTCAGTAACTTCAATCTGCTCTATTTCCTCAGCCTCTTGACCTAAGGATGTGAAATTTTGAGGGTAAGGAGATGATACTATTGGGTACAAAAAGTTCTAAAGGATTGAACTCTAATTACCTCGTTTAGACATCCTAATCTCTGGATCTTCAGGGGTCTTGCGTCCATATTCCTGGGTTGATAAGGTTGAATCAGCAACTTTGGAAGCTTCTATCTTCTTGGTTGCTTGGTCTCCTGGCACGAAATTTTGAGAACTATTAGTCTATAATATACTAAACAAAATCTTCTAAAGAACCTACCCGAAATTATGACTCCTTACCTTGATTCTTCACGGGCCAAAAGTAAGGGTCGCTCAGTTCAGAACTAGGTCCTATTTATAGGGTTTTGATTAGGATTTGAAGATTAGATCGATTCTAGATTCCTTAATTTGTCAGAACCTAATCCCTAAGAGTCCGTAGCAATGTTATAATCTATCCCAAATCGATCTCTTGTAGATAGGATTTCAAAGTTCCAATCTTTTTGCAATTTCCTCACCTTACGGAATCTGCAGGATGTAACTGTCGTGTCTAGGTGCGTTAGAGGGATGTGGCGGTCGCCCGATAGACCATTACATGTAACGTGTATGGAGTTTCAATTTAATAAAACTCTTTTATTCGTTTATCCATATAATTATCTTATACAATTAGTATTTATCTTTAAAATACGTGAATAATCCAATTACCCTTCTAGAATATGGGCCAAATTTGATGGGCTTGGTCCATAAACCTTTTGGACAATTATTAGATAGGCTAGGTTAACTAATTAGTCCTTTTGAGCCTTATATTGACTTATTAATCCAATAACCCCTTCATTAATTTATTTAAGCCTTTATAAATTCCTAATAAATTACAAATTTTTTTATAAATAATCCAAAAATTATTATATAAATTCTGGGGCACTACAGGTGTAGTTATTTCCATAGCCTTCTATTATGATCAAACATGCTTAGCTTAACATTCTTAATCGATGATTTGACGAATAGATACTATTATATTGTTGCTTTTGTTTGGAGATCTTGTTACTCCGGTGGCATGTATCTACTGCGCTACTACTTTTGATTTCTCGCTAAGCCATTCTTGGTGAAGTTAGAACCCTCCATCGGATATCTCTTCCGCTGGACTGGAACTTCTTCATCTAGGATTGGAACTTCTTCATCTAAGGCCTCCGTAAGACTCTGCGAGCCACAGATTCCCTCTTGGCCGCTGAGCTGGTTGTACCCTAAAAACCCTAAAAATCGTTAGAATCATGTCTTACTGGCCTAAGATATGATTCGACCGGCCTTTGAAACCATGGAACGAGATTTTGTTTAGGTCTATTAACATATTTCTGAAGGCGGTGTATCCAGAGACCGCATTTAGGGAAGTCTATTTAACCTTCTGGGAATGCGTTGTGACTAAGGGATGCATTCTTATAGATGCGTCGTCCATACTGGATGCGTTCTGATCGCGACCTCTAGTCAAACCGCGTTCATCCTGAACGCGGCCCTGACTCAAATCGCGTTCTGTCTGAACGCGGCCTTGGCCCAAACTACGTTCAGTCCTATTTTCTTGTGAAGATCACACACACGTTTGACCTACCTATCATCATGTTTGTCATCTTTATGAGCTTATAGTTGCCCGGTTATCTCTGTAAATTAGGACTTTCCCTTGAAAGTGATCTCATAAACTATACCTTGAAATTCTATGGCCATTATTAAGTTAATGTGGATGTCTTGACAATTACATGGGATTGATGATCCATAACTACATTGCTTGGCACTAATAGAGCTTGATCTGGTCTTGGCAAGAGCACCTGAAAGTGCTTATGCCCATGGGAGTTATATTGACCTGGTATAGCATTACACCAAAGTACTTGCTTGCTAGATTTATCTATGACATTCCACTCATTCGTGAATTACTTGAATTATTTGACTTGCACATGTTACCCCTCATGAGAATTATTGCATGATATGGCCAATCAAATGATAGTATTTGTTACATTATATACTTGCACTCTTATTGATACTTTGACTTATTTGTGATTCCAAATGCTTGAAATCCTTATATCTTTCTGTTCATGTTCCATGATTTTATTATGTTTCTCGGTACTAGTGCATGTACATTATCAAACGTGTTAATCACTAAAAGATGCATGATATAGAGATATAAATGCTATTAAGATTTTGCTCACCCTAAGTTTTGTTGATATTTCAAGTAGTGCCGATGAGGAATCTCAGTCTGACGAGGCAGGGTGAGAGTAAATGGAGTGTTGTAGTTCCCTTTAGATGTCTTCTTCATCTTGCCTCCCTTTAACTAGAATTGAGAGCTGTATGTGAGATGTTGTGAGTTATTTGAGTTTGTGACTTGATTATGATCATTTGAGATTTGATGTTGTTGTTAAACTCTGTTATGCTTATGTCAGTTGTTTTCTTTCCCCATAAGTTTTTGTCCTTATGGTTGGTTATTCCTTTAGTGCATGCTCTGATTGTCGTGATCGATACAACTGTCATGTTTCGATATTCCTCATTGGGCTGTGACAGTTTTGTGGTATCAGAGCCTAGGTTTCTTAAATCCTAAGTTTTCCTTCATATAGGTTCTAGTGATAACCTATAACTCTTGATAGAGTCTTGAAACTAACAGGTGAGATTCGGTAGAGCCATGGGCTCCCCTTTGAAATATGATCAATATTAGGAATAAATAAAGTACTTAACTTTTATAGCTATCTTGCAGGCGCTTTGATTTTTATCAATGGTTGCCAAACGTGCTTAATTGAGGGAGACGCAACGGGCAATCCAAGGGTTGACCAAGGCACTATATCAAGTGGCTCAGGGAGGAGCACATCATGGCACTGGGAACTTGCATAGAAATTTCAGGAGTATCAATCCCCCTAAGTTTAATGGATCCACTGACCTAGATGAGGCTAAACACCGGGTCAAGAAGATTGAGTGGATTTTCTGAGTTATGCAATGTGCTAACTAAGAAAGAGTTGTATTGGCTACCTACTAACTGGAGAGGAATGCCAGGGCATGGTGGGAGTCGATGGAGGCTACTCTGCATAATGATCAGGCATTATGGGAGGAGTTTCTGGAATTCTTCAATAATAAGTACTTCGCCAAAAGGGTACAAGAGAAGAAGGCGACTGAGTTTGCATCACTAAGGCAAAGAAATTAGACTATTGCGGAGTATGAAGCCCAATTTTCTAGATTGTACAGGTATGTGCCACATTTGGAGTGTACTGAGAGAATGAAGATAAAAAAATTTCTAAATGGATTGCGGCTGTAGTATGATGCGAGCGGATGCTCGTCGTTAAAAGCACCGTGTACTCAATTTCAAAAATTCCGTACTCACACTATAAAATTAAGATTTTAAGTGTAGTGGTGAATACGGGTCGATCCCACGAGGAGGCTAGAATTTTAACGTTGAAAATCTTATGTTTTTTTAAAGAAAAAGTTGTTGAAAGGAGTTTTTTTTGTTATTTTTTTTTTGACGTGCAACAATTAAAATTGTGCAAGAGTAAAATCTATTTAAAGAAGTATGGAGGGGTAAATAGAAGAAATAGGGGGGAAAGAGATAGAACAAAAGATCTAGAGAGACAATCACACCCACTATTTATTTTAATGCTCAAAATAAAATGTTTACACAGCGTAGATGTTCCAGAAATTAAAAATGTACAATACTCAGAATAAAATCTAACTGTTGACACCCGTTTTTTTGCCAATAAGTCGAAGTCATTCCTTTTATTTTTATTTGTTGATGCCTCGAGTTGTCCATTGCTTGTTGGGCTATTTTTCTGGCACATCTTTGAGCCTATTTTATGGGTAGCCTCCCTCCCTGGCTAGGTCTGCTTCAATTCGGGGCTTAATGGTCCTTGATGTTGGTTAATTAATCATTTTCATGAATTTCAAGCGTCCAGAGACATGTACGGTCAACCCCTGGCCGCACAACCTCTGTGCAATCCATTATGGGCCGTCCAAATATTTATGAGATATTTTGGTTAGTTTTCTGAATTTCCACCGACACGCTTTAATACAGCCTTAGTTTAGCCGTTCAACATGATGAGCGGGCTAATCTTAGCCGTTCTTCTCCCAGAGTCCTAAGCTCAGTAGTTTCTCAGATAATTATCTAATTGTCTATTTATCACCGACAAGGAAAGCGCGGTTGGCACTTGGCCGCTCTTGTGATTGAACAGTGCATAAGTAGCTGCTCATATGTGAGAGTCCAACGGCGAGATTTTTGGTCGGTTCGATGGATAAATCGATTTATATTTTTTATATTTAAATTTCCACCGATAAAGATAAACGACCCACTTGTAGACAGCCCAGCCTGATGAGTGGTCTGTCGGGTGACCGTCCAACCGCCGATTTCCAGAGATTTTAAAGGGCTTTTTCTCTCTCCACTCGTGGATTTACCCCCAACTTTCTCCAACCATTTCTCCGCGAATATTGAACCAAATTCGGTGCCATTTCTTCTGGTTGAAAGATAATTCAATTATCTCCAACTTTTATTTCATTATCTCGACCTAAAAATGCCTAGAAACCCTAATTTCGAGCTAAGACTTCGGGGCTCTATAAATAGGTCCTAAGGCCAAGCTTGTGGGGGGGGGGGAGATTTTGGTCGACAGTGAAGCTCTGCCGAATCTTTGAGTGACCTACCACCAGGGAGGGAGGCCTTCTACATCCGCATAGGCCTCCAGTTCAGGGAGTAGTTGTATTTTGAGTCATTATTTCATTTAGCCCCACCGTTCTCTTTTACTTGCATGCATCATTTCTTCTATATTTCTTCCACGTTTTCTTACTCTCATACACCATTTACACACCCTCCTATGTTTTTGACGCCCCTAGGGGTTTAAAAACTCCCAGGTATCCCCATTCCATCTTGGTTATGGTTATTTCCTTCTATTTCTAGCATTTACTACACACCATAGTTCTAATCTGGGTTTTCTTTTGTGTTCTCTGCGTGGTTTTGCTGGTCAACAACCTTCTAACACGAGGCCCACTCTTTCTGGCCGGCCGGAAAGGGTGGAGGTTTGAACTTTTACAACTTAAGGCACGGGGGTGTTGGGCGGCCATCTCCAAGCCGTTTGTCGTCCATTGCACTTGGTCCCGCGTCCCCTCTCAGCGCTGACGAGCAGTCTGTCGAGCGGCCATGCAAGATAAGGGTGGCTCATTCGGAGTCGCGCATCCTTCCAGTGCTGGTCAAAAGGTGAGTGTCTCCCTCTTCTTTCCAAGGTACGGCGTGTTCATCACGTTCGGAGCCTTGGTGGCGATCACAAGTTCACGCTTCTATTCCCTTCTATTTCCATTTTGTCTATGTTCATATCCACATAGTAGGAGGGATTTAATGAAAGTTCTTCCGGTTAGGAAAACTTATCAATATCCCAAATTTCTGGCGATCACAGTGGGACACCTAGCGCCCATCGTGTTAGTGACCTGCTGACCCTCTCCTTTGCTTTGTTAGTCCTTGTTCTTGAGTGGTTTCAGATCGATCTTTGCTATTCACGTTTCTATCTTCTGGAACTTGTGCGGTTCTCCCAGAGCCGTCCACCATATTCGGCGGTCGAAGGCCCACCGCTCTTCTCTTCGAACAGTGCCATTCCTTCTACCACCTTGCAGCTTCCAGCAGTCCTCTATCGCCCGTACATCATTGCTACGATTTGTTACAGGCCGCTCGAGTTCCAGGCTCAAGTACGTCTCTATCTTCACACTGTTAGTTTTCATTGATGTTTTACGGTTGCTGTAGATCCGTCCCAGAGAGTCCACGGTCTGTGTTAGACCGTTCGGCCAGGTACGCCCTATTTCCCTGTCTCTGTTCATTTCATCGTTTGGTTCATTTTATCATTCTGTTAGTCTTGATTAAGTCCTGTCGTATTACTCCCTGCTGTTGAACGGTCCTCACTGGACCGTCGCCCTCCATGTGCAGTCTCCCAGAGATTGCCCTTCCCTTGCTATAGTGCACCCGAGCCTCATTTTGATTTCCATGTCATATCTTTTTCCTGATATTTCATGCTGATTTTGGTCTCCCTTGATTGTTCCTTGCTGCTACGTCATTGTGAGTTCTATTCATCATACTTGTTTGCCATTGCTTGCTAGACCTAGGCTAGAACTTTGCATGCAATCTGGTGCACTTTGGCGCATACACACTCTCCATTAGTAGTTGCATTCCTACCGAGGTAGGGTTTCCTCTCGTCTCCATACTCCTTGGAGTCGACTAGAGGACCTTGCCGGGGACCTCTGTAAGTCCCCGTGAACCATGGATTCCCACACGGATGCCGGGCAGATTGTAACGTACCACCCCCCAGTCAAGGGTTTGCATCAGAGAGAGAGAGAGAGTCCTCTAGTGTCAACCATTTGCCCATTTCCTACCTTGGCTAGGGACCCTGTGGTGGTGTGAACTCAAATCATAATTAATTCACCAAGGTCCTAAAAAGGAGGATTTATAAAACCTTGCGCGCATCATTTAAAAACTTGGTTGCATAATTGATTGATTCTCCTCTCATCTCTCCCCTCCATTGTGTGCATCTCATTTGAGTTGTTTGTTTTATCCCTTTGCTTATGACTGTTTGTTTTCTCTTCTCCCATTGTCATCAGTGTATGTGGAGTTGCTTCACGCCCTCAGGATCATTTCCTAGGGGCAGCTCGCATTTCTATTTCTATTTCAATCCCATGTTCGATTCATCACACACCATGTCGTCCTACAATTTCTCCCATTCCCATGAGGATTCCCTCCCTCAAGGACTTCTCGAGGACCCGCCTAGGGTCGCCCATGTGCAGGGAGGAGAGGGGAATGCCCCTCCTCTCCCGACCATTGTCATCGAGGGTCCTCAGCCCTCCCTATCTAGTTCCTCTTCAAAAAATTCGGCCAATCAGATTCTTAACATGATGGCCCAGCTTGATCCAACTCAAATTCACCTTCTGATACAGGCTCTGCAAGGGGCATATGCCCTGCCGTCAATGCTCCCTTCTGGCGTGACTGTTGCCGCCACTTCTACATCTCTGATTGCTGGATCAGGGGCCACCTCTACTGCCCCCATTGATCTTACTCCCATTCGTCCTTAGGCTCTTCGATTCTCCACCATGGAAGCGGGCCATGCTTCTACCTCAGCCCATCAGCCACTGGATAAGGGGAAGACCCAGATCCCCTCTAGTTCCTATGTTGATCCTTACACCACTATCTCTCTAGCGCCGCAGGCCCTCGTGGCCCCGGCTGATTCCACTTGTCTGCAACCAGAGGCCGCCCAGTTGGCTCATGCCGATATGGGCCCTTCCTTGGCCCATTATCAATCTTATGGGCTACTACCTCAGTCAGTTTATCCTTCAGCTCCATACTATGGTTCTATCTTTCCTGCCGTATCTCCTCCTTCCTGGGAACGGGAACTCCTTGACAAATGGCCTGCCATGCAGCAGTAGATTGACCTCCTCCACAAGTAGGTCGGCCCGCAGTCTCTAGCCGATGTTCCCATTCCTAACTTCCAGGACATTCACTTTCCTCCCCAGTCTGAGCTCCCCGTATACCGGAAGTATGACGGGAACAGCAACCCGTTTATTCATGTCAGGGAATTTCTTTATGAGTCAGCGCAGTTCCAACATGACGACCGCCTGATGGCGTATTTGTTCCGCCGATCCTTAGACAGGGTCGCCCTTGAATGGTTCTACACCTTGCCTCTAGAGGAGGCAAAGAGCTTCAAGACCGTGAAGGAGAAGTTTATCCAGAGATTCCAAGATCGGGTTTGTCCTGAGTATTCTTTTACAGACATAGTTGCAGAGAAGATGAAAGCAGACGAGGACTTTGCCACATATGTAGATCGATGGAGGCAGATGGCCTCGTGTGTGCCCGGGCAGATCCCGGAAGAAGAAAAAGTTAAGTTGTTGATTTCTAATGTCACTCTGACATTCCAAAACATATTGGCAATGAATGACATTTCAAATATGCACCAGTTGTACAGTCGGGCCTGGTTCATCTAGATCCAATTCAAAGACTCCCCTATTCATTCTATGTTTGAAGCCCAGAAATCCAAAACCACAAGAAAGTCCCAAGGCCTAGTTATTGAGGGAGTACAAACTAATGAGCAGGTCCAGGCTGTTCAATTCCCTAACCAGCCCGCTTCACCCCGTTTCCACCAACCACCACGCAACACCCAGTTCCCCGCTCCATAGGCTCCTCGACCTTCCTTCCCAGCTCCTCAACACCCACAACAACCACCACCACAACAGCCTCAACAGCCACCCCTGTACCATAATGTCCCTCCTCCTGCTGGTTATGGGCCTGCTCGATCGGGACCAAAGAGGGTCAATTATCTGTTGCATCCCTACGGTTTTGATGATGTCTCACACTATAAATCAGTCTGTTTCTATCTCTAGATCAATTCATGCTTCATCACTTGGGACAGTGTAGTTCATGTGGTTGTCATATAGACATGCATTACTTGATCAAGTCTATACACTGCCAGCATACACGTTCAAAGTCTCTGCATTGAAATCTGTACATTGGCCATCTCTGTACAGAGTCTTTTGCATTCCTTCATATCAAGTCTAGACATTGTGCATTCCTTCATATCAAGTCTATACAATGCATGCTACAAAGTCTGCACATTCCGTTTACACGAAGTCTACACATTGGCAAAGTCTATACATCGCTTATGCAAGTCTGTACAGCCAGTGCATTCATTGATATCAAGTCTACACACTGCATATAGGCAAAGTCTGCACATTGGTAAAGTCTATGCATCGGCCTGGCGCTCGCAAAGTCTATTCATCGCAGTCTTCAAGCTTTCCAAGTCTGTACATTGGCCTTTAAGATTCTCAAGTTTGTACAGCCTGCATTGTTGCTACAAAGTCTGCACATCCCGTTTGCACTAAGTCTGTACATTATCTGAGCATTCACATGTCTGGTTGCATGAGTCACCAAGTCTATACATCGCTTGGCGCTCACCAAGTCTATACATCGCTTGGCACTCACCAAGTCTATACATCGCTTGGCGTTCACCAAGTCTCTACATCGCTTGAAGTCTGTACAGCCAATAGATCAAGTCTATTCATTGGTAAAGTCTGCACATTATGCTTTGAAGATGCATTCAAAGTCTTTACATCGTGGGGCTTCGAGTCTTCAAGTCTGTACATTCTTCAAGGGGTAAGTCTATACATCGTTCGCTTAACTCCAGCCTATGCATCGAAAAGTCTATACATTGGTTATGGGTGTGCATCGTGAAGTCCATACATTGTTTGTCTAACTCAAGCCTTTACATCAAAGTCTATACACTGGTTATGCTTGTGCATCACAAAGTCTGTACACTGCCTTCTCATGCACGCATTCATCAAGTCTATACACTCCCTTGTTTTCATGTCTATACATTCGATTGCTTCATGCTTTACACAGAAGTCTACACATTCCTCTCTGTTATGTTAATGCATCATTCTGCAAGTCTGTACATTGGGGTCGCATGCAGGCTTTCAAGTCTATACATTCTCACGTTGTACATACTTGCTTATTTGCTGCTTCTAAAGTCTATACACGCTGTGTTAAAAGCCTGAACTAACTAGTTACATTTCTTTTGTCTCTGCCTGCAGATGATTCAGGTTGATGATTGGGCACGTGATCCGAGAATGATACTTGGCACGTGATCCGAGGATGCTCTGGAAAAGGAGGGAACGAGCCCCACTCACGCCACTCGTGTGAAGTCATGGTATTCAGGTCGGATGCCATATAAAAGGTGTCTTCTGCGATCAGAAGGACTGAACTGGAGGAAAAAGCTGAGAAGAAGAATCCCTGAGCAGAAGAAGAAAAGAGAGAGCCTCCACGTTCCAGAGAGAAGACAGAGAGAAATGATTTGAGAGTATTGTTCTGAGAGAAAAGTCTGAGTGAGAGAGAAGGGTCTAATTTGCTTCTTCGGAAGCTACATTGTTTTGGTTTTCAGAAACGATTGTCTTCATCGATTGTCTTGTTTTTCAGTTTCTTTCTTCATATTTCTGATTCCATATTGTTACCCTCTAGTGTTTGGAGGAAGGGAGAGATACTCCGATTTCCCTTTGGGCTGCAGAGGAAGAGAGATTTGTGATATCTGGTTCTGCCAGTGACAGGTTGTCACTAGCAGGTTCCCTCCGGTTTGGAGGAAGGGAGATTCATCTCCGGTTCTGGTCTTGCGGGTAGCAGGTCCAGGTGTCAAGCTCTGTGGGTAGCAGAGTTTGGGTTGAGGGATTTGTTTCCCTTGGTTGGTCAAGCTGTGTGGCAGCATTTTGTTCGCAGACTGAGTCTGCTGTTTCTAGCCGTGGCTAGTGGAAGCCTCACTCTAGTTGGAGTGAGGGGTGGATGTATATTGTGGACTACAATCGAACCACCTTAAAAATACTTGTCTCTTCTGTGGTTTGCTGTTATCGTTTGTGCTCTCCATATGCTTGGCATTTCGTTTGACTGTGAACAGCCTTTTCAATCGCACTTACTTATTCTGTCTTGGTTATTGATTGCGTTAGCAATACTCTTTCGTTGTATCTGAAGGGTTGAACTTCGAAGTAGTGATTTTCAGCTGAAGTTTTTAAATCGGGAGTGATCTATTCATCCCCCCCCTTCTATATCACTCTTCGCTGCGCATAACATTATCCACCACTTCCTGAAACCTTGCCGGATATATTCTCCTCCCTAATATACACTGGTGACATACAGTTGCCTCCGGAACGTCAGAACTGGAATATGACAGCCGACCAATCAAGGTATTGCATATACCATTGGCAACCCGGGAACATGATAGAAAGGTGTTATCAGTTCAGGGATCTAGTTTATGACTTGCATGAGGGCCAGAGGATTGATTGGGCCCAAATGCACAAGTTGATTGAGGATATAAAAGAATGAAGAAGACAAGCAAGGCCGTAGCAGGCGGTGCCTCAGCAGCAGTAGTTTCAGCAACCTCTCCAACAACAACAACCTTCACATCAGCAGCAACAGCACCAAGACCTCGGGATTCATCATAATCCCATGCCAGAACATCCGCCTGCTCCTCAATAGCAACAACAGTCGCCGGCACCGGCTCAAGTGAATGTAGATCACCACCCAGCGCCTAATACTGGGTGGTCTTTTGACGATGAGACTCCCGCTCATCTCTTGGCCTTCCACCACACCAACTTCCCCGCACCTTCTCTTCCTTCCATTCTCCGGCCCACCACCATGGCCACCGCTCCACCCAATGTCCTCTCACAATCACCTATTGCACCTGCCACATTCTCCATCATTCCGCCAACCCTTCCACCATCACCCGCCATACCCTCCATCATCACCCCTCCATTTAACCCTTCACAAATCATCATTCTTCCAGGGCCCGTCAGGCCAGCCTCCGTCATCCTCACCCCCATTTCTACCCCTTCCCCTTACCCTTCCGGGCCAATCGAGAGTCCTTCTGATGCCGTGCCGACACGACAATGCACCCTCTGGAGTGGGCATCCATTCCTTAGAAGTTACCCTTTCCCCGGTGCATCTGCACCCAACCCTCAAGTTCCTTCCTTAACATTTGAAGCAGAAGAAGTAGACCCCGTGCCTGGCACGAAATATGACTTGTTAGAACATTTGGACTAGATGCCGGCCAAAATATCAGTTCTGGAGCTAATAAAAAGGTCCACGCTGCATCAAGACGCCCTAAGGGCTTTTCTGCAAAAAGTTATGGTTAGCGAGGACGTGGCGGTAGATAGTTTACCGTCAGTGTTGGCGACAATTACCAGGGGGCCTTCCATCTCATTTTCTGAATCAGAATTGGCACCCCCAGAGGCACGGCAGATGCTGCTCTGCATTACTATTTCCTTAAACAAAGTGGCAGTTGAGTCGGCCCTCGTGGACACAGGAGTATCGATAAATGTGTGTCCATTACATACACTGCGTGCCTGCAATATTTCAGAAGACATGCTTAGGCCAATGCCAACCACGATTGCGGCTTATGATAACTCCAGACGAGCTTGCCACGGGGTCGTGACTGTTCAGGCCGAGCTAGGGCCTTTGGTAATGGACGTGGAGTTTTATGTACTGGACATAGATCCGATGTTCAAGGAAATTCTGGGTCATCCGTGGATAGATAGTCTGAATGATGTGCCCTCAACTGCCCACCAATGTCTTAAGTTCCTATTTCAAGGCCGGATAGTTAAGGTGAAGAGTATCTCCACCGTCCAATCTGTTGATGCCATTGCCGACAAGATTCTTCCTACCCTGTGGCCAAGTAATCGGCCACTTCTTTCTGTTATGGACTTAAACTACTCATGGGCATATGCGTCACGTAAGCCCGCCACTGCAGCAGTGAATGTCAAAATTAAGTCCAAGATTAGAGATTCAAAAGGGTGGCACATGATCTTGAAGTTAGGCTATCGGTCAGGCTTAGGCCTCGGCGTGCAGTTGCAAGGGCGAACTAAGCCCATCCCTAAAGGCAGGAAAATGAGCCGAAGAGGCCTTGGCTATCGGGAGTCAACACTGTCTATACTGGGAGACTCCGGGCCACTGACATGGGACTACCGTCAACATTTCGTGAAGAGCCCGTTGCAACTTGGTACTTTGAAGAAGCTTCCGCCCTGTTCTGATAAGAAGATTGATGCCGCTCGTGATGTTGCTGACCCACCGCCGCCACTGAAGGGGCTGGTGGGTGACATGGAAGACTTTTGTAGTTGCTTTGAGAAGCTATTCCAAGAAGAAGAAGCTTGCCCAAAGAAGATGGAGATGCAGCTGGTAAAGCATTCTCTGACTGAGCTAGTTCATCGGAGGCCGCGGGAAGTGGGGAGCTCCATTACTACCTTTTCTTTATCCCCGTCCCGTCTTGCCTGCTTGTTTCAGAAATTATGGTTTGTTCCCCGTTCCCCTCCGATCATGGTCGACCCATACTTTACGGAAAGACCACTTGAAGTTCTATTTGTCCCTTGTGCATGTGGGCGCTGCCCACCCATTGACTTATCAACTCTATTTACTCCTCCCTCCCCTACTGCCGAACTCCACGAGATGTGATTTTCATCTTCCGACCCATTCTTCGATTGCATCTTCCCCTCTCTGTTTCCCATGCAACTTCCTCCTCCCCCATCCTCCTCTTCCTGTTGCGTGATCTCCTCCGACTTCCAAAAAAAAATGCCAATTTTAAAACGGAGGTTTCAATGGAGGATTACGCTATGTTCTGCCCATCTCCCCAGGGGGATGAGACCCCTGCTCCTTTCCTAGTAGATCTCTTGTCTCCTAGGTTAGATGTACATTTTGCAGAGTCTCCTAGGTTGGTAGAGCCAGTTGGGGTAGAGTCTAGCTCTAGCGTAGTCAGCCCATCCACGTCTGCGGCGCACCCTGTGATGCGTCATTCCAAATCTATCCTAGATAGGTTTCTACGAGATTTAGCTCAGAGATGTCATGCTCTTCTCAAATGCCCTGAGTTTGTAGAGACCGTGATAGTTTTAGAGGATGATGAGGAAGTAGAAGGGGTGTGGAGCAATGATGGATTAGGTGTATATGAAGACATAGATGAGAAGGACCCAGCCGATGGTAAGGAAAGTGACGTGGATGACACTGCCGATCTATACGCACAGGGATTAAAGAGATTTGATGAACCGTCGACGATAGTGGATGAACCCACTAAAGAGATCAACCTTGGAACGATAGAGGACCCCAAGCCCATAATTATTTCTGCGAATCTCCCTCCTCAGGTTGAAGAGGAGCTGATCAAGGTTTTGAGGGAGTACATCGACTCTTTTGCCTGGTCCTATGAGGACATGCCGGGTCTTGACCCCACTTTGGTTGAACACCAACTTATTCTTAAACTAGGGGCAACACACGTTAAGCAAAAAGTGAGAGGTTCCACCCGCAAATGGCCTTGAGGATAAAGGAGGAGGTCGATAAGTTGCATAAGGCCAGGTTTATTGGAGTGGTATTATATCCGCAATGGGTGGCAAACATAGTCCCGATAATGAAGAAAGATGGAACAATTTGGATTTGTGTTGATTTCTGGGACTTAAATAAGGCATGTCTGAAGGACGATTTCCCACTTCCTCATATTGATGTGTTGGTGGATAACATAGCCGGGTATGAGGCCCTTTCATTTATGGATGGATATTCTAGTTATAATCAAATCCATCTTGCTCCCGAGGATCAAGAGAAGACCTCTTTCACCACGCCCTGGAGCACATACTGCTATGTCGTTATGCCATTCGGATTAAAGAATGCAGGTGCCACGTACCTGCGGGCAATGATGGCCATCTTCCATGACATGATGCATGTGTACGTGGAAGCTTACGTGGATGATATCTTGGTGAAATCGAGATCCAAAGAAGAGCACCCCGCCATTTTAGCCAAGGTGTTGCAAAGGGGTAGGGAGTACAAACTGAAAATGAATCCAAAGAAATGTGTATTTGGAGTTGCGTCAGGGAAATTGCTTGGGTTTATAGTTAGTAAATGGGAGATTCAGATCGATCCGAATAAAGCAAAGGCCGTTATGGAGATGCCGCCACCTAAGAACATCACTGAGCTCAGAGGTTTGATTGGGCGTTTGCAATTCATTGGAAGGTTCATATCCCAACATTCGTAGAGATGCCGCCCGTTCTATGAATTGTTGAAGGCGGGATCTAAGTTCGAGTGGAATGAACAATGTCAAAAGGCCTATGAGGATCTTAAGGTTTACCTTTCTAATCCTCCGATTTTGCAACCACCAGTCCCTGGGAAACCCCTGATATTGTACATTTCAGTTATTGAGGACTCCCTAGGAGCTGTCCTGGCACAGGTGGATGATGAAGGAAGGGAAAGGGCAGCATACTACCTTTCGAGGTTGTTCAATCCTAATAAATCTAAGTATACTGCCTTGGAGAAGACCTGCGCATCATTAGTATGGGTAGCTCAGAAACTCAAGCACTATTTCCTTGCCCACGAGGTTAAGCTGATCTCTAGAATGGACCCAATTCGTTACCTCTTAGAAAAACCTGCCCTTTCTGGCAGATTAGCTCACTGGCAAAGCTTTCTTTCCCAATTTGATATCACATTCGTTGTTCAGAAAGCCATCAAGGGATACGCGATTGCTGAACATCTCGCTCATTCTTTTATCCCTCGCACTGATTCAATCCAGGACGAGTTTCCTGATGAACACTTGGCTGTAATCACTCATCCTCCTTTTTGGTCACTTCATTTTGACGGTGCTCTCAATTCGCAGGGTCGCGGAATCGGCGCCGTTCTCCTCACTCTGGAAGGGGTAACCATCCCCATCGCTTATCAGCTCTCTTTTCCTGCCACTAATAACATAGTCGAGTATGAGACTCTCCTTGCTGGTCTGAAGCACGCCTACCTCATGAGCGCGTGATACCTTAACATCATAGGAGACTCTCAATTAGTGCTGTGTCAAGTTCTGTCAACTTACCGCACCCGTGACCCTAAACTCAAACCTTATCAGGATTTGGTCACGATCTTGGCTAGGTAATTTTGGAAACTCATCTACATTCATACTCCTCGTTCTTAGAACATTCTGGCCGATGCACTTGCATCGCTCTCTTATTCTCTTTCATTCCCCCTCAGTCGCGCCACTAAGACTATTGTAGTCCAGCGGTTAGACGCTCCTTCCCTTAAGGATCCCTGGTTTGACAGCCTTAGGAAGTCTGTAGAAAGGAAAGCGGAGAGGGAAGATCTGAAAGAAGTTTCACTGACTGAGCTAGAGTAGATTATAGAAGAAGAGGAATTGCCGTGGTACCATGAGATAGAGCAATACTGCAGGGATGGTTCCTTTCTCGAGATGGCGAATGCCGAGCAGCGCAAGGCCATTAGGAGAGTCGCTGCCAGATACATGATTATCGCAGGAGAATTATACAGGCAGGCTCTCAATGGAGTTCTAATGAGGTGTTTGGATGACGATGAGGCTTGGAAGGTAGTAGAAGCTGCTCACTCCAGTGAGTGTGGAGGACACGTAAATGGGCAGGCGTTGGTGAAGAAGATTCTTAGGCATGGCTATTACTGGCCAACCCTAGAAGAAGACTGTTCCACATATGTCTGTAGGTGTCTTCAATGCCAACTTCATGCTGACAAAATCCATGCGCCAGCTTCTTCCCTCCATCCTCTTTCCGCTCCTTGGCCATTCTCCATGTGGGCCTTTGATATCGTTGGACCACTTGGTAATCCTAATGCTCAGGTTAAACAGAAATCTTTCATTCTGACTGCTACGGAGTACTTCACCAAGTGGGCGGAAGCTGAAGCTTATGTAGAAATCAAAGTAACCACTGTATGCCATTTCATCCTCAAGAACATCATCTCACGGTTTGGAGTGCCAAGTGATATCGTAACGGACAATGGGCCTCAATTTGTTTCTCAAGAACTTCAAGACCTCTGTAAGAAATTTAATATTTCATTGCACCATTCATCACCATACTACCCTCAAGGTAATGGCCAAGCCGAGGCCACAAACAAAAACCTTCTTAAAATCATTAAGAAAACATGCGAGTCACACAGATTTGCTGATTGGGATGACAAACTGATAGAAGCTCTATGGGCTTATCGCACCTCCGTCTGTACTCCCACGGGGCAAACTCCTTTTGCTCTCACCTATGGGATGGATGCGGTACTCCCATACGAGATCTTAATCCCTTCCCTAAGAGTGCAACTAGACAAAGAACTTAATCTCGAGGAGCGTCGAGAGACGTTGCTAGTCCAACTGGAACTCTTAGACGAGAAGAGGCTAAATGCGGCCAATCACATCTTTGTTTATCAAAAACGTGTCTCGCGATATTTTCAAAAGAAGGTTATCAAAAGAAAATTTCAAGTGGGTAACATGGTTTTGAAGCACAAATTTATCAGATCAGCAGGTCCTAGGTCTAAGCTGCAACCTAATTGGGAAGGGCCGTTTGTAATTAAAGAAGCCTATCCTGGCAATGTGTACCGTTTAATTAACGCTGAAGGTGAAGAATTGCCAAATCCGTGAAATGGGTTGTATTTAAAACGTTTTTATCCATATAGTCAAGCCAGCAACGGCCCGGCGGCAGGGGAAGGCCTCTACTTCATCACGAAGGGAGATCCCCGGTTCAACATTCACACACTACACGACCCCCTGTGGTTCGATTTTCCCTTTTTGCGCAACACCGTTTCTCCCTTGGCCATGCTTAGGGGAAAGTGAAAATCCTTATTTTTCTCCTCTCTCGGCTGAAAATAGGGGCAAGTGGTGAATAAGGGGGCGAGAACTTATCTAGACCCCCCGATAAAAGAGGTCTCAAATAGGGGCAATCCGTCGTGACCTTATTCTATAGTTATAAGAGCAAAAATAAAAAAGAAAAGAAATAGAGAAAAGGGGCAAAATCAAAGACAAAGCTAAAAGCTCATCCAAAGCTCGAAGCCCCAAAGTCTAAAAGTCCACAAAACAAGGAGACTAGGCATGGCAAGAGTGGCAGTACAGTTTCCCCGCGAGACATTATGAGCCCGGTCGTATGTGTCCCTAGAGCGGATGTAGGTTCGATGACGGACACAAAGCCCCGGCGCAACAGACCAAAAATTCTTTGAAAAGGGGTGTCGCGAGAAGAACTCAAGCCCTAAAAACCTCTATACCTATTGCCAGCTTTTCTAACAAATTTCTTTTTATTTTTCCAAGGAATGGATCCCACCCCGGGTATGGCCTCGGTAGAGGCATCGTTAAGCGAAATTGGACCTCGGCCATGGGCGGTCACCCATAATGCACGTCGAATTTGGGAGACCCCTAATGAGAATGAGGTTCCCCGACGTCGGGTTTAAGCTGGTTTCAAAATCTAAAAAAATCAAATACTTCCAAAACCAAAAAAAATCCAAATATTTCAAAATCCAAAAAAATCAAATACCTCAAAAAATCAAATACTTCAAAACCCCCAAAACCAAATATTTTCAAAATCACAAAAAAAAAGATTTTCATCATTTGCATTTCACGGCATGCATTGCATTCATTTTCATTGGTTATTTGCCTAGTTAATAAGGCTTACCCCCTTGACAAAAAATCAAGAATTGGTCATTTCCTAACTTGCTACATGCATGGGGTTAAGCCTAAAATAGATTTAATCTGTTTTCTTTGTTTGTGTGTGCAGGGGTAGGTTGAAGCTAAAGGTTCAGTCAAGTAAACGGTCCTAGTGAAACCACTTCAACGGTCATGATCAGATCGTCCAATCCTTCACGCGGATTCATTCAGACCGATCTAATTTCAAGCTCCTTCAAAGATCTACGGTATTCATTAGACCGTTCAAGGATATGAACGGTAGATTCTTGACTGTTTTACCATTATCACGGTCTGTCGCAGGCTGTTCAATTCTCTGTTCTCAAACTCTACCGTTAATCTAAAGCGCGGCCCTAATAAAGTCGCTCTATTCCTTGCACGGTTAGCGTCTAACCGTTTATTCAACCGAACGGTCTATGTGTGATCGTGTCCATTTTGGATTCATATCCCAACTCATTCAATTACACATAAGAAAACCAAACTCAAATCAACCAATTCATCAATTTTATTCATTCATATACCAAACTTTCTAAGCATAAGTCTCTATATCAAGCATCATGAAAGAAAAGAAAAATCACTCAGTCCTCCGATGGGCATCCCCGTAGGGACGTATCTCTCTCAGCTCTCTAACATAAGCCTGGCGTGTCGCTGGAATCTCTGCAACCTCCGCTGGAAGGGAAAGTACCCTGCTAACCTCCCACATGATCAGGGCACTCCTGACTGCCTGCTCGTCCTCCTCTGTACCGATCCTCCTCGCCTGTAGTGCGGGAAGGTGGGGTAGTGCCGGAAGTACGGTCCTAGGTAGTCCAACCTATAGGTAGCACTGATGCGGGTTGTACATCGCCAGTGCAGTGTCGCTCACGAGCCTCAGATCCAAGCCTGGCCTCCTAGGTACCCTGACAATGGTGTCGCGAAGGAAGTCAGGGCGCATCACGAACCAATCCAGGGGCAATCTGTTGAGGTGCAGTCGCCACTCGTCCCTGGTCTTCTTTTCTGCTGTCCTGCACTCTACCTGTCGAGAAAACCCGAAGGTGCCACCTATGAAGAAGAGGGGATGGCTCCCGAAGATCCGACTGGCTGAAGTGACATCCTCGTTATGAACAAATTTCATCCTAACACCCATCCAGCACTCTAAAAGTATCATGGAGCCAAAGAGAGGACCTCCTAGAGCTACTGAGGTAAGGCCCGCGTACAAGTAAGCAAGGACAGCCTGGGAGATGGAAAGACCCTGCCACATGCCACTGATGGTACTAAGGATAGGAGTCTCTAGCACATGGTCGACAAAAGGGAACAAGATGGCCCCGCACAAGCAAATAGATGCGGCCTTAGCTATGGCCTCATCACACCCACATCTATCCTTACAACGCGCTATTACCCACTGGCTAAGAGGAAGAAGGTGGATTTGGCGTGGGCCTATGAAGGTGCGAACATCCTTGTTCTATGGTATAAACTCCCCCAAGATAAGGCTAGGATATATAGGGGCAACAGTGTAACACACCATGTCCTCCTCACCCACCTCAGACCTAGGAAAGAAAAAATAGGTCTCTACCTCCTCTAGTAGGATAGTGGCCTCAAATGATGGGAAAATGAATGTATGGGTCTGAGGGTGCCAGATCTCTACCAAGGCTGAGATGTTGTGCCAGTCAAGAGAGAGATTTGGGTAATTTTGGCATAATACCAAGAGTGGGTGTAGGTGCCACGACTTCAGGATGGATATCACTCCTAGGGGCAATGCACGGACCATGGGAGCCATCCACTTTAAAGTGGAATAGCGCTTGGAGCCAGGGAGAAGCTGAAGAAAAGGAGAAGAAGAAAGAGAGGAAGAACGTATAAGTGAATGAATGAACTGATTTGAATGAAATCATGCTAAACATACCTCTCTCGAAGGGCTCGAGCTGAGATGGCGAGGGATTGTAGTCAGCCATTGGAGCACCTCGCGCTCCTTTCTAACTGGCTTTGGCCCTTCATAAACTCCTCCTTCCATAGAACTCCCCTCGAGGCACCTTTTCATGATGATTTGAGCAACAATATCAAAGGTTTGGGGCTTAGAAAAAGGGCTATGATGTGTTGTAGCACCCCTGATAAATACCTTTGAGTAAATTTAAAACTTTTTCCTAAAAGAAATCATACTTGAAGGCCTTACATAAAGAACCCAACCTCACAAGGACTATAATGTAAATATACAAGCCAACCCTACTTTATAACATAAAGAATCATGAGGGCTTTGTGTAAATAGCCAAACCTTAAGGGGGGCTTGTATATAAAATTATAGATCATCACTTTATGCATACGTAATCTACTATTCTTAATAGAATTCTAGGTTTTGTTTAAAGAACTAAACTATAGGAGGACTAGCATACAAATGTGCAATCCAACTTTATGCACATGGGTAAAGAATCATACATGGGAGGTCTTGCACAAAGAAACAAAACCATGGGAGGGTTATTCTATAAAAGTACAAGACAACATTAAAACACAAGGGGCCATGGGTTGTATGTAAGTGGAATCCACACTTTCCACTCACCAAATTGAAGACCCTTCACATAGTCTTCAATTTCCAAATTGAAGACATGCATGGAGGCGCCAATTTGAATAGGACCCCATTCTATTAATATATATATATATATATATATATATACATCCTAATGCTAACACGTGAATGTGGGCTCATGAATAATGACACATAGGGTAATGACGCACTCATGCAAGGCGTCATTTACGTGAATAGTGTCACCTAGATTAAATAAACGACCCCTTACAAAGGCGTCATTTAAACCTATGCTTCTAGAAGAATGAAACACGAACAACCCCATTTCACTGGCTAAGCACTAATCTAGGATCGTGTTCCCAAACCGGACCCGCAAGGCAATAACCAATGCTTGCAAAATCCCTATAACTAATCCCGTACGAATCACTATCAGAGGCTACTGCCATCTTTCAGTACTTACAAAAGGGAATGTTTCCCTTCGTTCCTCGGGAAGTATGAAGTCTACGTCATGCTGCGGCGGCGGGGAACGCGTGGCTTCATCCTATCATCTTTCCTAGCAATCACACGTCAAAAGGTAGGTGTTCTCAAATCCTTGCCTAATTAGTAGCTAAATAGGTTAAATGATGCATGCTTAAGATTCGAATTACTCGTCAACCATGCTATATATATATATATTACATGGCTTTACCATGATCAAGAATAATACCATGTTATACATATGTTAATAGCTTGTTACACTTGATTCTATACATACTGTTACCATGATCTTTATGAGTTTAACTTAGTTATTAGCATGATTTCATGAGTTTTTGAACGTATTTTATCACACTAGTTTTATAGTCTTAATAACCATATTTTAAACCTTAATATATAGTCTCTGTTTGACATAATACTCATGTTTTAAGGTGCCCAACTCTGTGGTAAATGGCGCCCTTGACAAGGGTGCGAATTACAAAATTGATGACTGCGCAAGCAGTCGTCATTTAAATGAAGACACCCCCAGTGTCGTCATTCAAATTTCTAAAATTTTCAGTAATTGATAATTGAACACATTCAAAAATCCATAACTATCGAACTAAAGTACGAAATTTTTGCATGAACATGTCTCTGGAATCCTGACATTTTTCTCAACATATTTGTGCCATTACTTCCTAATTCAGAGATTTTTCACACTGATAAATAGTTGACACCTCTCTGTACTTGGCGCCCCTGACCAGGGTGCCAATTTCAGAATTGAAGACTGCCCGCGAGGGCGTCAATTAATTGAAGACATGCGCCATGTCGTCAATTCCGTTTTCTAGAATTTTTAGAAATCAGTAAATCAGCGCATTCAAAAATCTATAACTAATAAATTGGACCTTGAAATTTTTGACAAAATATACTTCTGTAACCCTGAGATTTTTCTCCACCCGACCATGTCTTCAGATTCTGATTCGGAGAAACTTTGGAGAAATGAATAGTAACTTGTGTCACAGAACTTACAGTTCTGATGCGAAGCACAACTCACTTGGAAAACAACTCAATTGGTGTGTCGTCAATTCGAGTTGAACCTGTACTTAAATTGAAGACACCCTTAAAGTCTTCAATTAAATGAAGACTGCCCACAGAGTCTTCAATTTGTTAAATAGCGATAGCCATCAAGTCTTCAATTAATT
Source organism: Amorphophallus konjac (assembly GCA_022559845.1). Lineage (NCBI taxonomy): Eukaryota > Viridiplantae > Streptophyta > Magnoliopsida > Alismatales > Araceae > Amorphophallus > Amorphophallus konjac. The sequence goes on from CM040127.1 coordinate 131,253,114, forward strand.
GAAGACTGGTCACAGAGGCGCCAATTTCAATATGCACATATATTTTCTGAAAAATCATAATTTTGAAAGGTTGGGCAACCCCCAGGCGCCAATTACTGAATTGAAGACGGCCCTCAGTCTTCAATTACTGAATTAAAGACGGCCCTCAAGTCTTCAATTAATTGAAGACTTCATGAGGGGCGCCAATTATATATATATATGTATAAAATTCTAAAATTTGAAAATTTGAAAGTTTGGCAAACCCCCATATGCCAACTCATTGATTCCAACTTCTGATCTTCATCTGTCTCGTGATTTGTGTAAACACAACCCTAATCCATACTCCTGTGTATTGAGGTCTTGAATTTCCATTCCATGAAAAATCTACCTTGTGTATATCCTACATGGTCAAACCTTGAACCGCTTAAACTACCATTTGGGAGTGTTGGAGCTAAGTGCCATGCTGGGCAAAGTGCTACGTTGTGGGAGTCACCTCTTGAGGCCGTACGGCGTAAAGTGCTACACGACGGGAGCCACCTTTTTAGCCTGTAGGGGCCATCTCTAGAGTCCTCCATAACCAAATGACTAGTTAATCTAGTTTGTAATACTACGTTTCTAAATTCTTGAAATTCCACATTAGCTATAAATGAGAGTGGATGTCAAAGGTAATACATGAAATGCTGTGCATATAGGGCCCAGTCTGGTCCTGGGAGGAGCATCCGAAGGTACTTGTGCCCATTGGAGTTTATTCACCACGGTGTTTAGTATTGTACCGGAGTACTTGCTTGACTTGAGACACTCCACCCCTACTCTCTCTCTCCTTACTTACTTAACTTGCGTGGCCCGGAATGGGTAATACTTGACTTGTGGCCCGAGAAAGGGTAAAATACTTACATGATAATAGCCAATTCTACTAATACGTACTTAAACATATCTTGCATGAATTGAATTGTTACTTGCTCGTACCTGAGATATACTTGTACATGAGTCCATTCTCGTGCTTGAGTTCATACTTGTACACGAATCCCTGCTTGTCCCGAAGTGGCATTTACATCTGTAAACTCTTGAAATACTGCTTGTCAAATACTTGAAATATTGATATACTCTCTTTATACAGTTCTTGATCTCTTACGATTTATCATGCCAACATTTACTTGTATATCTAATTTTTTCTTATACGTACATCATGCATAGCCATATTGATAATACATGCAACTTGTAAATCACGTAAAGATTACTCCTATTTGAGATGTAATTCTTACTGAGCGATTCGCTCATCCAGTTGCTTCCTAACATTTTCAGGTGATTCGGATAGTGACAAGAATGAGGTTGAGACAGAGTGAAGAGTGCTAGAACGCCAGTCACCTATCATTAACTAGTCGCGTCCTTGAATTTTATTTGAGTCCTACATTGTATTTCCAGTATGTCAATCTACTTGTCCGAACCATGTTAAGGCACTTAGCCTAGTGTTGTCTTTTTAAATTTGAAATTTGTCATGGACTTTCTTTATTTCCTTTGGTTAATCAAATAAACATCACTTAGACTATTAGGATTATTAGATTTTATTAGTCTTTTGCGCACTCCGAAATTATGTATAGCAAAAAATTTATCGCTCTAATGGCACGATCTATATAGACGCGTCATGCATCCGAGTATCTTCTGCACTCGGGATGTGACAGTTTTCGTGGTATCAGAGCCTTGGTTTTCAAACCTAGGGAACTAGAAGAAATAAAAGGTTCGAAACTGAAATCTAGGTAAAAACTTGAGTCCAAGGATAGCTATACCTTACCCGGTGAGATGGATAGAGCCATGGGTTAAGATCTATAATGACTTTTGATCTTACAAGTAAACCCGATCTTTATCATACTTTAACTCTTTTGTAGGATCATGGCTGCAGAAACAGCACAATGGCGCGAGATGCAGCGCACCGTGTAAGGCCTTACACAGGCATTACAGCAAGTGGCCCAAGGCGGAGCTAACCGTGGAGCAGGAGATCTCCACCGAAGTTTCCGTAACATGAACCCACCAAGGTTCACGGGTTCATCCGACCGCGAGGATGCTGAGAATTGGCTAAAGGAGATGGAATGAATCTTCCGTGTAATGCAATGCACGGATGAGGAAAAGGTTTTACTGGCCATATTCTAACTAGAGCGGGACGCTCAATGCTTGTGGGAATCCATAGAAGCAACACTGCCAGAATATCATGTCACATGGGATGAATTCACGGAGCATTTCAACAAGTACTTCTCCGACCATATCAAGGAGAAGAAGGCCACAAAATTTGCCGTTCTAAAACAACGGGGCTTGAAAGTGGCCGAGTATGAGGCCCAGTTCTCAAGATTGTCAAAGTATGCACCTCACTTGGTGTGTACAGAAAAGATGAAGGTGAGAAGATTCCTCAACGGGCTTCGGCCCCATTATATCACACAACTTGCCCCGATGGACATCCAAGTCTATTCAGAGATAGTTCGGCATGCCCAATTGCTGGAAGACACCACCGAATTGTCCTAGAGAATCCGAGGAAGAGACAAGAAGGAACCCGTCACAAGCCTGGGAAAATTCAAACAATCATTCAACAAGAAAAGGTTCTTCATGGGAGGGGAGCCCTCCAAGGCAAAGAAATTCCAGAAGAATGACAGGCCATTCTCCACCACCACACCCTCAAAGGAGATTTGCAAGTATTGTGATAAAGCCGCTCATAAGACCGAGGAATGCTGGAGAAAGTTAGGAGCTTGTCTTCGATATGGGAGCCGAGAGCATCGGATCCCAGACTGCCCACTGATGAAGGAGCAAGACATCAAAGATGAGAAGCGTCCGGTAAAGAAACAAGGCCATCTACAAGCTCTCCAAGATATGGAACCCACTAAGGTGGAATTGTGGAAGGTACTCTGACTATTTGTTCTAAAACTGCTCAAGTTTTATTTGATACCAGAGCAACTCATTCATTCGTTTCCATGCACTTTGCTACTTCATTTTCTAAGAAACATGAACTGTTAGATTTGGTCATATGTACACCTCTTGGGAATGAGTCTGATGTCACTTATCACTATCCAAATTGTGAAGTGAAAATAAGGGAAGCAATTTACCTACTGACCTGATATGCCTAGATATGAAGAATTATAACGTCATACTAGGTGCCGACTGGCTATCCACATACCAAGCAACTGTAGATTGCCGGCATGGCAAGGTAACTTTCGTGGATTTCCCAGAGCTAGTTTACAATAGCCCTCGGTGTAAATCACTTCTTATATCAGCACTCCAAGCTAGAAGGCTTATGGATAAGGGATGTATGGCTTTCATAGCATTCGCGACTGCCACGGAAGTTGAGAAGGTCAAACTTGTGGACATCCGTGTAATTCGGGATTTTCCCGATATTTTTCCATAAGATTTAACTGGCTTACCCTCGGAAAGGGAAGTGTAGTTCACAATCGACCTTGTCCCTGGTGCTGGTCCTGTTTCCAGGGCACCATATAGAATGTCCTCTGCTGAGCTAAAGGAACTAAAAGAGCAACTAATGGAGTTATTGAAAAAGGGTTTCATCAGGCCTAGTACTTCCCCTTGGGGAGCACCCGTGCTGTTCGTCAAAAAGAAGGATGGATCGATGAGACTATGCATCGATTATCGGCAGCTAAATCACCTTACAATCAAGAACAAATACCCGCTGTTGAGGATTGACGAGCTATTCGATCAGTTATCTGGAGCTTCATATTTCTCCAAGATTGATCTTCGTTCTGGTTACCACCAATTGAAGATCAAAGAAGAAGACATTCATAAAACTGCATTTCGAAGCAGGTATGGGCATTACAAATTTACTGTTATGCCTTTCGGACTAACAAATGCCCCCGCAACTTTTATGCAGTTAATGAACAGTATATTCAGGCCCTATTTAGACCAATTCATTGTGGTCTTTATTGATGATATTCTGATCTATTCCAAGATCGAAGAGGATCATGAAGAACATCTCAAGAAGGCATTACAGATATTAAGGGAAAATAAGCTTTATGCCAAATTCAGCAAGTGTGAATTCTAGCTCGAGGAAGTATCCTTCTTAGGCCATATTATTTCAAAGAACGGAATTACTGTTGACCCGTCAAAGGTCGAAGCCATGAAGAATTGGGAACGACCCACAAATGCAACGGAAATTCGAAGCTTCTTGGGTCTAGCTGGTTACTACCGGCGTTTTATCAAGGACTTCTCCAAGATTGCTGTTCCTCTTACCAGGTTAACCCGCAAGGAAGTGCCTCATGAGTGGAATGAAGACTGTGAAAAGAGTTTCCAAGCTTTGAAGGATCTCTTGACCACTGCTCCAGTCTTATCATTACCAATTGAAGGAGAAAAATATGAGGTATATATCGATGCTTCGGGTATTGGCCTCGGATGTGTATTGATGCAGAATGGAAGAGTCATTGCATACTCTTCCCGACAATTGAAGAAATATGAAAAGAACTACCCGGTTCATGACTTAGAACTGGCCGCGGTAGTATTTGCTTTGAAGATCTGGAGGCACTATCTCTATGGAGAATAATTCACTGTGTACTCCGATCATAAAAGCTGCAAGCACTTATTCTCCCAAAAGGAGCTGAACATGCGGCAAAGGCGTTGGCTCGAGTATCTCAAGGATTTCGACTTCACTATACAGTACCATCCTGGTAAGGGTAATTCCGTAGCTGATCCCCTTAGTCGAAAGCTGAGAACAATATTGGCCAACTGTATGATACAAGAATGGAAGCTGCTGGAGAAATTCTCTGAGCTTGATATCAGCACAGATGAGAAGAACATGTGTATTATTTCATATGAGCTTACATCCAGATTTTCTATCTGAAATCAAGAAGCTGTAGGAAGAAGATCCCTCACTACTGGAGATAAAGAGCAAGCTGGAGGAGAGACTGGATTTCAAGCTGGCACTTGATGGAAGATTGCTATTTCATGAACGGACATGTGTGCCCGACTGTCCTAAATTGAAGAAGAAGATTCTTGAAGAAGCTCATAGATTGAGGTACACGATCCACCCTAGAGCCACTAAGATGTTCCAAGACTTAAAAAGAACTTTCTGGTGGCCTAACATGAAAAGGGAGGTAACAGACTTTGTATCTCGTTACCTCACATGCCAACAAGTGAAGGCGGAACATCAAAAACCCGCCGGAAAGCTACATCCGCTGGATATTATCAAGTGGAAGTGGGAAGATATCGGCATGGACTTTATCACTGGTTTGCCCAAGTCTAGGGGCAGATATGATGGAATTTGGGCAATTATCGACCGGCTAACCAAATCGGCCCATTTCTTACCCATCAAAAGCCGATGGTCAATCGACGTACTTGCTATCATGTATATCAAGAGATGGTTAGATTACATGGAGTTCTCGTCTCGATCGTATCTGACCGAGACCCACGTTTCACCTCTCATTTCTGGAAGAGTTTACAGTACTCTCTGGGGATAAAACTCAACTACAACACTACTTTCCATCCCCAGACAGATGGACAGACCGAGAGGACTAATCAAGTTGTGGAAGATATGTTGAGAGCATGCATTATAGACTTCGGCGGAAGCTGGCATGACCACTTACCACTAGCCGAATTTGCATATAACAACAGCTATCAAGCTAGTATACAAATGGCACCTTTTGAGTCATTATATGGCAGGAGTTGTCGATCTCCTATATGCTGGGATGAAGTCGGTGAAACATAAATTCTAGTCCCAGACATGGTACGAGATTCTATCGAGAAGATACATCTCATTAGAGAAAGATTAAAGATAGCACAGTCTAGATAGAAATCTTATGCCGACAACCGAAGGCGAGACCTAGAATTTCAAGTCGGAGATCATGTTTTCCTCAAGGTATCTCCCGACTGAGGCATTAGAAGATTCGGTGTTAAAGGCAAACTCACACCAAGGTTTATTGGTCCATTCGAAGTGCTAGAAAGAGTGGGCGAGATGGCTTATCGCATCGCCCTACCTCCGCAACTGTCTCAAGTGCACAACGTGTTTCATGTTTCTATGCTAAAGAAATACGTGCACGATCCTTTCCATGTCATTGACCACAATAATTTAGTGGTATAGAAGGACCATACCTACGAGCAGAAGCCAATGAAGGTCCTTGACCGAGAAGTTCAAGTTCTAAGGAACAAGACGATCCCTATGGTGAAAATTCAATGGAATCGATGGTTAGAACAAGAAGCTACATGGGAAACTGAAGAATCTATGAAGAGGAGATTTTCGGAGTTCTTCTAATTGTAAGTACACTGCACCTTTCCTATTCCTGCATAATACAGTTGAATTTGGGGACCAAATTCTTTTAAGTGGGGGAGGGTGTAGCACCCCTGATAAATACCTTTGAGTAAATTTAAAACTTCTTTCTAAAAGAAATCATACTTGAAGGACTTACATAAAGAACCCAACCTCACAAGGACTATAATATAAATATACAAGCCAACTCCACTTTATAACATAAAGAATCATGAGGGCTTTGTGTAAAGAGCCAAACCTTAAGGGGGCTATGGGTTGTACGTAAGTGGAATCCACACTTTCCACTCACCGAATTGAAGACCCTTCACATAGTCTTCAATTTTCAAATTGAAGACATGCATGGAGGCGCCAATTTGAATAGGACCCCATTCCATTAAAATATTAATATATATATATATATATATATATATATATACATCCTAAATGCTAACACGTGAATGTGGGCTCATGAATAATGACACCTAGGCTAATGACGCCCTCATGCAAGGCATAATTTACGTGAATAGTGTTACCTAGATTAAATAAACGACCCCTTACAAAGGCGTCATTTAAACCTATGCTTCTAGAAGAATGAAACACGAACAACCCCATTTCGCTGGCTAAGCACTAATCTAGGATCATGTTCCCAAACCGGCCCGTAAGGCAATAACCAATGCTTGAAAATCCTTATAACAAATCCCCTACGAACCACTGTCAGAGGCTACTACCATCTTTCAATGCTTGTAGAAGGGAATGTTTCCCTTCGTTCCTCGGGAAGCGTGAAGTCTACGTCCTTCTACGGCGGCGGGGAACGTGTGACTTCATCCTATCATCTTTCCTCGTAATCACACGTCAAAAGGTAGGTCTTCTCAAATCCTTGCCTAACTAGTAGCTAAATAGGTTAAATGATGCATGCTTAGAGTTCGAATAACTAGTCAACCATGCTGTATATATATATACCATGATCAAGAATAATACCATGTTATACATATGTTAATAGCTTGGTACACTTGATTCTATACATACTATTACCATGATCTTTATGAGTTTAACTTAGTTATTAGCATGATTTCATGAGTTTTGGAACGTATTTTATCACACTAGTTTTATAGTCTTAATAACCATATTTTAAACCTTAATATATAGCCTCTGTTAGACATAATACTCATGTTTTAAGGTGCCCAGCTCTGTGGTAAATGGCTCCTCTGACAAGGGCACCAATTACAAAATTGAAGATTGCGCAAGCAGTCGTCATTTAAATGAAGACACCCCCAGTGTCGTCATTTCAATTTCTGAAATTTTCAGTAATTGATAATTTTACACATTCAAAAATCCATAACTATCGAACTAAAGTACGAAATTTTTGCATGAACATGTCTCTAGAATCCTGACATTTTTCTCAACATATTCGTGCCATTACTTCTGATTTGGAGATTTTTCACGCTGATGAATAGTGGACACCTCTCTGTAATGTTGTGCCCCTGTGGTCATTTGAGTTATTTGATATTCATGGTTTTGATAATGGCTAAACACTATAAGTCATTGTTGTTTTCCACTCTCATATGACTGACATACGTGATGCTTTGTTCATGATAGGTAAGCCAATGAATGGACAAGGAATGGAGTGGAGATGGCAAATGTGAAAGCTCAATGATTGCGCCCTCGCACGCGTATGGACCTGTGCGGTCAGGTCGCGGGGATTTCCGGGGACGGAGCCCCCGGAACAAAATTTAGAAATGCTCAAATGATCTAATGCATAAACCAAACCCAAAAATGCGTGGAATTGATAAGGACATGAGTATCTTGACTTATGGACATGTTTCTTTGGGCTAACACTTCATTTTTACAGGTATAGGTCTTTCCGGTTAACCAACACACCTTGGCCGGTCGACCAGATTTTCCAGAGACAAAGAACTTCAGAATTTACAGGTTCCTGTCGACCAGTGGGTAGTGGCCGGTCGATCAGTTCTTCCTGAAATGAGAAACTCCAGTTTTTACAGGTTTCGGTCGACCGCCCCTAGGCGTCTGGTCGATCGGTTTTTCCAGAGATGAAAAATCAACCGACTGTAAAATTCCAATCGACCGCCCCATGCCTTCTGGTCGCCCGCCAGCCCTGAGGCCCCCTTTTGTTGACTTTTGTTTCAAGCTCGAGGAGAGGTCTTTCTACCCATTTGTTTAACCCCAAAGTCACCCAATCCCCCATGGATTGTGGATCTGGTCTGGGGGATGTCCAAGGACCATTCAAAGTCTATAAAACCAATACAAGAGTGTTGGAAACCCTAAGGCTAAGAGGGGAGATCAAAGGAGGCTGTAAGGGTGTGTTCAAGGGAGAGGAGTTCGAGTACTATAGCCGTGAACAGTACTCCGGGAATAAGTTCTTCATCAAATCCTCAAGTGATTCAAGCTACTTCAAGAGGAGATCAAGCCCAAGCCAAGAGAAGATAAAGCTGCATCCTTCATCCTCTTCATCATCTCAAGGGTGATCTAAACTGCATCCTTAAACCTCTTCATCAACTCAAGAAGATCAAAAGGAAGATCCAAGCTACATCCATAGTCTTCCTCATCAACTAGAAGAGATTCAAGGAAGATCATCTCTCAAGGAAGAAGACACCATCGAAGCATCAGATTCAAGCTCCTGCAACTCAGACAAGATCTTTTTACTTCGAGCATATTCTATATCTTGTCTGAGTGATATCTATTTGTTCTCTTTCCATTTCTTTCAAACAATCAAAACTGAAGATCGTCTCTACCGGTGGTTAGTAGGAAGGCAATCGAAAGTTCTCCGATCTGCGGTGATTGATGTCCCTACCGGTGGTTAGTAGGAAGGCAATCGGAGGTTTTTCCGATTTACGGTTCAGTGCTTGGCACTAGTGGAGCCTCACCGGATTTGGTGAGGGGTGGACGTAGGACTGGGCATTCAGTCCGAACCACCTTAAAATCCTTTGTGTTGTGGTTTGTTTATGTGATTACTTCGTTTTAGATGCATGCTTAGGTTCAATCTCTATATTACGTAATCATCTTGCTAAGCAAATCGTTGTCCTTCGTTAAGTTAGTTATATTCCGCTGCAATTTATTTTATCTAGCTATATAGAGGGTTGCATTGTGAAAAGAGGGACAGATCTATTCACCCCTCCCCTCTAGATCCGCTATCCACTACTCAACATGTAATTGACACCCCTGACCAGGGTGCCAATTTCAGAATTGAAGACTGCCCGTGAGGGCGTCAATTAATTGAAGACATGCGCCATGTCGTCAATTCCGTTTTCTAGAATTTTTAGAAATCAGTAAATCAACGCAATCAAAAATCTATAACTAATAAATCGGACCTTGAAAATTTTGACAGAATATACTTCTGTGACCCTGTGATTTTTCTCCACCCGACCATGTCTTCGGATTCTGATTCGGAGAAACTTTGGAGAAATGAACAGTAACTTGTGTCACAGAACTTATAGTTCTGATGCGAAGCACAACTCACTTGGAAAATAACTCAATTGGTGTGTCGTCAATTCAAGTTGAACCTGTACTTAAATTAAAGACACACTGAAAGTCTTCAATTAAATGAAGACTGCCCACAGAGTCTTCAATTTGTTAAATGAAGACTGCTCACAGAGTCTTCAATTTGTTAAATAGCGGCAGCCATCAAGTCTTCAATTAATTGAAGACTGGTCACAGGGGCACCAATTTCAATATGCACATATATTTTCTGAAAAATCATAATTTTGAAAGGTTGGGCAACCCCCTGGCGCCAATTACTGAATTGAAGATGGCCCTCAAGTCTTCAATTACTGAATTGAAGACGGCCCTCAAGTATTCAATTAATTGAAGACTTCATGAGGGGCGCCAAATTCATATATATATGTATAAATTTCTAAAATTTGAAAATTTGAAAGTTTGGCAAACCCCCATATGCCAACTCATTGATTACAGCTTCCGATCTTGATCTGTCTTGTGATTTGTGTAAACATAACCCTAATCCATACTCCTGCGTATTGAGGTCTTGAATTTCCATTCCATGAAAAATCTACCTTGTGTATATCCTACATGGTCAAACCTTGAACCGTTTAAACTACCATTTGAGAGTGTTGGAGCTAAGTGCCATGCTGGGCAAAGTGCTACGCTGTGGAAGTCACCTCTTGAGGCCGTACGGCGCAAAGTGCTATACGATGGGAGCCACCTTTTGAGCCTGTAGGGGCCACCTCTAGAGTCCTCCATAACCAAATGACTAGTTAATCTAGTTTGTAATACTACGTTTCTAAATTCTTGAAATTCCATATTGGCTATAAATGAGAGTGGATGTCAAAGGTAATACATGAAATACTGTGCATATAGGGCCTGGTCTGGTCCTAGGAGGAGCACCCGAAGGTACTTGTGCCCATGGGAGTTTATTGACCACGGTGTTTAGCATTGCACCAGAGTACTTGCTTGACTTGAGACACTCCACCTCTACTCTCTCTCTCTCCTTACTTACTTGACTTGCATGGTCCGGAACGGACAATACTTGACTTGTGGCCCGGGAAAGGGCAAAATACTTACATGATAATCGCCAATTCTACTCATACGTACTTAAACATATCTTGCAGGAATTGAATTGTTACTTGCTTGTACCTGAGATATACTTGTACATGAGTCCATCCTCGTACTTGAGTTCATACTTGTACACGAATCCCTGCTTGCCCCGAAGTGGCATTTACATCTGTAAACTCTTGAAATACTGCTAGTCAAATACTTGAAATCTTGATATACTCTCTTTATACAGTTCTTGATCTCTTACGATTTATCATGCCAAAATTTACTTGTATATCTAATTTTTTCTTATACGTACATCATGCATAGCCATACTGATAATACATGCAACTTGTAAATCACGTAAAGATTACTCAAATTTGAGATGTAATTCCTACTGAGCGATTCGCTCATCCAGTTGCTTCCTAACATTTTCAGGTGATTCGGATAGCGACAAGAATGGGGTTAAGACCGAGTGAAGAGTGCTAGAATGCTAGTCAACTATCATTAGCTAGTCGCGTCCTTGAATTTTATTTGAGTCCTACATTGTATTTGCAGTATGTCAGTCTACTTGTCCGAACCATGTTAAGGCACTTAGCCTAGTGTTGTCTTTTAAAATTTGAAATTTATCATGGACTATCTTTATTTCCTTTGGTTAATCAAATAAACATCACTTGGACTATTGGGATTATTAGATTTTATTAGTCTTTTACGCACTCCAAAATTATGTATAGCAAAAAATTTATCGCTCTAATGACACAATCTATATAGACGAGTCACGCATCCGAGTATCTTCCGCACTCGGGACGTGACATATGTGTTGCAAATTTAGACCCCCCCCCTTTCTTATAGAGCTTTATTAGAGGCCTACTCCTACTAGGACTGAGCAAGGGTAGGTCTAGATTCGGTTAGGATAGAGTTTGGGCTGAATTAAAACTCACTTCCTCGTATTGGGACTCTCCAAGAGAGTCCCGTTCGGACTCCCAGTACGCTGAGATAGACGGCCTCACGGCAGGCCGCTCAACCTATTGAGCGGTTGATAATTTACCATCCATTAGCTTCTAAACAGAGGTTTGAACGGTAGATCTATAGTCGTTCTTCTTCTTGGACGGTTAAACCTGGACCGTTTATCTACTTATGCATGAGTTCTTTATCTGGCTGTTCTTCCCAAGAGCGGCCGGTTATTCACCGCCCATCTCCCTGCTACACTGTTTGTATACTTCTCCCTCTCTCTCACTCAGTTTGGCATCTCTCACGTCCATGGGAACATTGCTCTCTCTCTCACTTAGTTTGGCGTCTCTCTCTCACTCTAAGTCGGCGTCCCTCACTCTCATTCAGTTCGGCGTCTCTCTCTCACTCTGTTTGGCGTCTCTCTCTCACTCTAAGTTGGCGTCCCTCTTTCTCACTGATTGTTTGGCGTCTACTCTCCCACTCTGTCTCTCACCTCCTCACTCGCTCACTCGTGTCGTCCCTCTCTCACCCATGTCTGTCTCACTCGTATTGAGTTAGTAATCGTAGTTAGTTAGTGTCAATCATTTGCATTCATTCATTCATACATTTATCCACAAAATGAAAACAAAAAGCATATCATATCACTATCATGACCATATGTACAAAAGTCGAGTCCCAAGTACAAAGTCAGGTATGTCCCTCTCCCTGACCCCCATCACTGTCTCCGTCACCCTCGTGCCTCTTTGGTGGAGGCATCGCTGAGGTCACCTCGTCGCGCTGTCACTGGCGCCACTCGTCCTCCTCATTCCTCCGGTGGCCGGAGGAACCCATGAAGTAACTCCTCACCGAGCCGTGGGTGTCGTGAGTGCTGCCGCTAGGAGTCCCGCTGTGCGTTGATCACCGGCTCATCTCCTTGCAGGCCCATAGCTCCCCACTCAGCCCAGACACCTCGATCAAAGCACGGTCCCGCTCTGCTCGGACCCGCACCAACTCCTCTGCTCCAGCCCGGAGCCGCTCCATCTCGGCCCGTAGAAGTGCCGTATCAAGTGCATCAACCGGTCGACTCTGCGTCGCCTCCTCTCGCAGGCGGGCCGCCTCTTCCCGAGCCGCTACCCGGCTCTCCTCGAACTCTGCCCTCAGTCGTGTCAGCTCGGTTGTCTGCATACATTTTCATGGTCAGTTAATTGCATTTCATACATTGCATAAGCATAAACAACAGGAAAAGTATAGTGGTTACGTACCCGCTCAGTGAGCGCCACCTCAGCCGCCTTGGCCCGTGCTACCATCCGTGTGAAATCGGCATCCCGTTCGGCTCGGTCTGCGAGAGTCTGCGAAGAAGAAGAAGGAGCGTCAGCCCCCTGCTGCTGGGCTCCCTCGACACGCTGCATCCAAAACTCCAAGTCAGTCACATGCATAATCAAAATTAAGTGCATAATTTTAGAGTTCAAGGGTTAGAAGACTCACGAGTAGGGCCAGGGCCTGCCGAGCATCGTCTCGCTCCCTGATCGTAGAGTATAGGAGCCCCTGCAGCTCCGCAAGCCGTCCCTCAGGGTCGATCTACATTTAGAAGTCCAAATGTCAATGTGTCATCATATAGAAAGCATAAGCAGAATAGACAAAGTGATGCGGGACGGACACGAGAGACCGACTCTATAGGATGCGGACCTCGGACTCTAGATGGAGATGCGACCAGCAACACACAAATTGGAGAGACTTCGGCCCGACACTGTGAGTTCCTATGGGCAATACGTCGCTAATTGAAACACAAGCTCACTCGTCGTCCCAAGCGAGGGAAACGCGGATCGTGCGCGGTTGAAGAGCCGGCAGAGTTCAAGGGTAGTCCGACTCACTTCCGTACTCGGGTCGAGTCACGGGACGGGTCACTCTCACACTCACAGCGGTGACATAGACTCACGGGCTAGAATCCTACGCTCTCACAGTGGCATACAACCATATACTAGCTAAGCAAATGAAATGCCAAGAAGTTTGACCGTTACCTCCACGCACCCGGCGTGGGGAAGACAACCCCGGCCGATCTCGGACTCCCGGTTAAACACTTTTTACAGCAGTACAATAATTTGACCCACTCCACGCAGGGAGGTAATAGGTCACATGTGGGGCCCGGGAGTCACGACAATCAGGTTGACGGGCAGCATCTTGATGTCGTCCCGGCGGTGCCGAACCCGCATTTTCGTGCTGTCCGGACGGCACGATCTACGGGTCCGTGGGGCCTACGGACCACTCCAACCTCCGGCTCTGGTAGGGTGGGGCCCGCTGTGATGGGGACCCCTGGTGGCACGCCTTCCTGGACGGCGGTTGGCCGGAAACACCGGTCGGAGATCGATCGGCTCCGTTCACCAAGTGGGGAAGTAGCTGCCCACAGATTTCGGCTTCTATTTTTCGGCGCGCGCTCCGGCGAGATCGGCTGCTGCGATCAATCCGAATGTCGGATCGGGGCACATGAGCGATCGTTGGAAAGCTCTCTTGAAGTCCTTCAATCTCGGACCAGAGGGATCGACTGGATCTACCCGGATCTGGCCTTAAACTATTTTTGAAGTTTCTGTTGAACAGTATCTGAAATCTCAGAACAGCAGGAATTTTCCTGAGAGTTGCCTTTGACCGCAAGTAGACGTCTGATTCAGATCTTGAGTGCTTCATCAAAGTTGTGGAGGAGAAAGAGAGGAAAACGGAAATAATTTATGTGAAGGTATTAGTGGAGGCTACGATTTGTTATGGATTTTACACTGACTAGTGGTCGGATCTGGACACTGGCTGATAGAATTGTAGATGGATCTGAAAGGGAATATCTAAAAATATGAAATGGGATTTCGAAATTCCACTAAAAATTGGGGATGGAGAGGAAGGTAGACAGAACTCCCAGTAAATTTGGGAGCTCCTAAAAAAATCAAAAGGAGGTCCGAAGACTAGAAACTCAGGGCGGAATTGGATCTGGACTAAAAGTAGCCAGATTTAGAATGAAATGGGGACCGAAAATGGAAAAATGAATTTTGGAGTCTAGAGGCCAAACCAATTTTTTTAGAACATGGAGGGGACCTCTGGAACACGCCCTAAAATTCTCAGCTCAAGAAGAACCCGTGGTTGAGAGCAGAAATTCGAGGAAGGGCCTGCTATCACCCGATTGACAGAATTCCGACGAACACGATGGCGGTGCGATGGCGGCACGGTGGCGGCGGCGACGACGAGCTCCGGAACTGATAGGGGAGGCTTCACACCTCCAGAAGGCAACCTTCCCAGCTGCAGTAGGGGGAGATGGGAGAGAGATAAGGGGGCGGCCAAGGCTCCTTCCAATAATAATCAAGATTTCTTCTTCATTAATTCTTCTAAATTGGGAAATACAAGCCATTTATATGAAAGGCCAAAAGACACAAAATACCCTTGGACTTAGGGTTTGGGGAATAAACAAATGGATAGAACTAATTAGTTCTAATACCATTTTTACAAAAAATAAAATGCTTGATGGTGAGAGGGGGGCGCCCCCTTGACTATGGTGTCAAGGTTTGTGGCCAACCTTGACATTTCAAGTCATTTGTCCCCCACTTGGCCCACCATTCTAGAAGCCCCCAATTGACATGTTGACTGACCCCACATGGGCCCTGGTGATGAGGTGGATTAATGGGAGGAGGTCTGGGGGGCCCGCGGGACCCAGGTGGTCCATATTACACATAAACCCCTCTTACAAACCAAATTACAAACCGAATAAAGACAAATAAAAACACACTACACACATATAAAGTCCCAGTAAATGTGATAAATGCCGAGACTCAAGGGGGAGTCTCCAGACTGTCTCCGAGCCAGATGGACGCCGAAGTGGCTCGGGTGGTGCTCTGTGTACGATACCGGTGGCTCGGCGTATCATGCTTCTCCATCGCGCGGGTGTCCGCATCACAAAGTTTAAGTTTAGAAGTCGTACCAGTTGGTGGGCACCCTGGAACACTTGGTCCCGGTAGTGTCTGGCATACACCGTGTAGTATGCCGCGTCAGTGTCTGCTCGGGCGGTCACCACCCGCCCGAGTGCTGTCTAGTCTGCTATCTGCGTGGCATTCCGTGCCATCCAGTCAAAGGCCGCTGCTAGGCCTCGTGTCGTCCGAGTGACGCGCTCCCCCGACTTCTCTGCCACCGGGAACTCGACCACTGGCTGAGGGACGCCAATCGTCCTCATCACCAGTCGAAAGTACAGTGGCTCAACCACGTTCATGCAGTGAAGGCACATGTCACGCCCCGAGAAGGCGAGGGCCCCGACCACCCAAGGTTGGTCCTCTTGTCCCTCTTCGGCGTATGGTGTCCACCGTACCTACAAAATAGAAAGTTACATCAACCTCATCATCATATAGAACTCCATTTAATTAAAGAGTCTAAGTTTAGAATCGTACCGAGGTGTACGGTAAAGCGTCTAGGTCATCCTGTAGCTCTCGGTCCTGTCTCCTAAGGGCTACAGTCTCTCGAGGTGTGGTCCACCTCCCGACGATCGGCAGGAGCTCAGGGTGAGTCTCCTCGCTTCTGCCTAGCCCACGTAGGCGCACGTAGGCCGAAACCTGCATCAGCTCACGTCAGCATATACGAAGCATATAGCAATTGTACAATCGAGTCTAAGGTTGAGTCATACCTGGAGTAGGGGAGAGAAGCCCCCGAGCATGGTCCACCTGCCCGTCGAGCTCAAGGTGTCGAACAAGAAAGCCAGGACCGCCGCTCCCCACGCGTAGTCATCGACGTGGTCGAGGTCCTGGAGTAATGGAAGGAAGCGATAGTGGATCACATCCGCACGTGTCGAGAAGAGGAGTCGTCCGAACAGAAGCATCAGGAATCTCCTCAACACTCTACCTGCCTCAGCTCTCGGCTCCGCCGCAACTCTCGGTGTCGCTAGGTCCACCAACCTATGGAGGTGCTGCTCTGGCTGCTCCCCCGTCTCTATGCCGGCTCATCGTAGTCCGAGGTTGTCCTGAACACTCACTCGGGGCAGGAGGGTAGACTGCCACTCAGGACGACACAACTCCAGGCCCAGCAACTCCTGGGCCACCTCACGGTAGTCGGGATACGTGCTCCCGCTGACCGGAGTCCCGTGCACTCGCAAGCCAAGGAGTCAGGCCATGTCCTCTAACGTGGGGACCATATGCCCCCACGGGAAGAGGAACGTACAACTCACTGGATCCCAGCAGTCGTGCAGAGCATAAAGGAGTGCGGTATCGAACCGACACACCTCAATGCTCAGGAATGGGGTGAATCCCATGGCATCTAGCCGCCCTCGCTGAAAGTCCGACAGTGCCAGATACACTGCACGGACCTGCAACCACGAGATGCTGGTCCTACGTTTTCCCTGTATTTATTCATATAGTTGCATGCATTTAATAATAGTTTTAAGCATTTTATTTCAATAAACAAATGAAAATAATTAAAATTGCACTTGGGTTGGATGAGCGGTTCTCAATGAACCACTCTACTCTATGGGCGGTCCAATATGGGCCGCATTTGTTCTGAACCTCTAATGTTTCGAACGGCACATTGAGGCCCGTTCTTCAGTTGTACGGTGGACCTCCCACCGTTCATCTCCATCTTTAGTCCTATTATTTTCTAGTTTTGAACGGCCACCCCTGGGCCGCATGTCCTATGGGCGGCTCTATATGAGCCGAACATCCTTCGTTATGTGGTTCCTTGAGAACCGCTCATCCATCGTCTTCCCCGACGATGGTGAGGGCCTTCCCACTGGCGGTGGCACCCCATGGGCCCCCAAACCGGCTCCTAAGCGGTCTAATCCCCCCATGGTCCCCCTAGGCTAGCATGCAATGTCTAAAATTGGAAATGGCTTGGGTTGGGGCAGGGCTACCTTGGGGTCCCGGGTCATTTTTTCCTTCGCCACCGCCGTCGGTGGCGCTGTGATGTCCCCCTCCTCCCCTGCTTCTTCTCCGGCCGCAGCAGCATCGGTTGCTTCCCGTTCAATCGTCGGTGGCGTTTCACCCCCCCTCGCGAATCGCTGGCAACAATCCCACGGTAGCCTCCTCCATGACGACCTCTAGCGGTGGTGGCACCTCGCTTCCTTCTTCGGCCATCGAGGGTTGTCGGGCTTGGCGTTTAGTTCGCATCAACGGGGGAGGGCGAATGAAGGGAGAGATTGGGAAAGAGTTTGAGAGAATGTGAGAGGGAGTGGGGGGGGGGCTCGGTTGGGCCTTCGTCCTCCCTTCCTTCCACCGTGGGTTACGGTGGAGGTGGGGAGACAAAGGGTTTTAGGGCTTTGAAACTCCAGACGTTGTGCGGTCTAACGATATGCCTTCCCAAGTGGAGCGGTTCAGGTTGTGAGGTTGATTCCTTACCGTTCTTCTCCAACGGTATGTTGCATTTGAATGGCTATGTGCTGGCCGTCCCAAGTGAAGCGGTTAAGTTTTAACCATACTTCTTTCTTTTAAATGTTCAAATTCAATGATTGTGCACGGTTTGGAATCAGCCATTCATATTGTGGGGCGGCATATCGTTGATCGTTCATATCTTGAAATAAATGGTTTGATCCTTATGGTTAATTCATAAACTTGGTTTTTTGATGATATTATTGCAAATCTTGTTAAAAAGTTCTTTGTAGCCTCAGCTTTCACTTGCCTTTCGGCTCCGTCAGGTAAGTCAGGTAAATATTCTGATCTCTATATCCTTTATTACATTACTATATGGTACTATGTTATATTATCTCGAGAACCAGTTGGTTGCTTGCGTGTTCCAGGATCTGATGTTCCCCTTTAACAAAAATAAGTGATGATCTAGGTGCACGCGTTTAACCTTCGGATAGGACGTTAGGTTGGGAAAATTAGGAGACGATGGTTCTATCCTGCACGCTGTGGTTGCAAATAGTGTCTTGACTCTGATTCTCCCAGTCTAGCAATATTATTCTCGAGTATTTTATATTTTATCCTTTCTTTGCATTTGTTTTAAGGATTTCTTTTTTTTTAGCCCAGCATACATCATACGCATCTTTTGAGCATTCATGACCCATGATTTTACCTGCGAAATGTCCCACCAGTGATGGATGACTATGTATGATTCATGTTAGAGTAAGGGGAATAATTCCACTCTGAGTTGGAAGGTTCTCTCTGGTCTTTTCGCTTGGTTTGGTTGATTGAGAGTCCTGGTCTGGAGTTTAGTTCATCTCTTTATTTTACTACCTGCTTTGGTCTCCTCATTGGACCGCGTGATTGTGTCCCCCATGAGGTTAATCCTATTTTTTTCCCTTCAGTTTAGTTCCTCTAGACTGGTGTTGCTTTTGATCTAACAATTCATTGTGTTTGCTTCAGAGTTTTCAGGAAGATTCCTATCGCTTGTTGGCGAGAAAACAGGTGTCGTTTTTACCTTAACACCCATTTTTCAGTCCACTCCGCTTCATCTCCGCTTCATCTCCATGTTCCATTTCACTCTCGCTTCACCTCCGCTCGCTCCCCTGCAAAGAGGACGTTAAGGAGGGGCATCTGTTGACACCCATTTTTTGCCAATAAGTCGAAGTCATTCCTTTTACTTTTATTTGTTGATGCATCAAGTTGTCCATTGCTCGTTGGGCTATTTTTCAGGCACATCTTTGGGCCTATTTTATGGGTAGCCTCTCGCCCTGGCTAGGTCTGCTTCAATTCAGGGCTTAATGCGCCTTGATGTTGGTTAATTAATCATTTTCATGAATTTCAAGCGTCCAGAGACATGTACGGTCAACCCCTGGCTGCACAACCTCTGTGCGGTCGATTATGGGCCGTCCAAATATTTATGAGATATTTTGGTTAATTTTATGAATTTCCACTGACACGCTTTAATACGGCCTTAGTTTAGCCGTTCGACATGATGAGCGGGATAATCTTAGCCGTTCTTCTCCCAGAGTCCTAAGCTCGGTAGTTTCTCAGATAATTATCTAATTGTCTATTTATCACCGACAAGGCAAGCGCGGTTGGCCCTTGGCCACTCTTGTGATTGAACGGTCTATAAGTAGCCGTTCATATGTGAAAGTCCAACGTCGAGATTTTCGGTTGGTTCGATGGATAAATCGATTTATATTTTTTATATTTGAATTTCCACCGACAAGGATAAACGGCCTACTTGTAGACCGCCCAACCTGATGAGTGGTCTGTCGGGCGACCGTCCAACCGCCGATTTCCAGAGATTTTAAAGGGCTTTTTCTGTCTCCACTCGTGGATTTACCCCCAACTTTATCTAACCATTTCTCCGTGAATATTGAACCAAATTCGGTGCCATTTCTTTTGGTTGAAAGATAATTCAATTATCTCCAACTTTTATTTCATTATCTCGACCTAAAAATGACTAGAAACCCTATTTTCGAGCTAAGACTTCGGGGCTCTATAAATAGGTCCTAAGGCCAAGCTTGTAGGAGGGGGGGGGGGAGATTTTGGTCGATGGCGAAGCTCTGCCAAATCTACCACTAGGGGGGAGGCCTTCTACGTCTGCATAGGCCTCCAGTTCAGGGAGTAGTCGTATTTTGAGTCATTATTTCATTTAGCCCCACCATTCTCTTTTACTTGCATGCATCATTTCTTCTATATTTCTTCCACGTTTTCTTACTCTCATACACCATTTACACACCCTCCTATGTTTTTGACGCCCCTAGGGGTTTAAAAACTCCCAGGTATCCCCATTCCATCTTGGTTATGGTTATTTCCTTCTATTTCTAGCATTTACTACACACCATAGTTCTAATCTGGGTTTTCTTTTATGTTCTCTGCGTGGTTTTGTAGGTCAGCAACCTTCTAAGAGGAGGCCCACTCTTTCTGGCCGACCGGAAAGGTTAGAGGTTTGAACTTTTACAACTTAAGGCGCGGTGGCGTTGGGCGGCCATCTCCAAGCCGTTCGTCGTCCATTGCACTTCGTCCCGCGTCCCCTCTCAGCGCTGACGAGCGGTCTGTCGAGCGGCTATGCAAGATAAGGGAGGCTCATTCGGAGCCGCGCATCCTTCCAGTGTTGGTCAAAAGGCTAGTGTCTCCCTCTTCTTTCCAAGGTACGGCGTGTTCATCACGTTTGGAGCCTTGGTGGCGATCACAGGTTCACGCTTTTATTCCCTTCTATTTCCATTTTGTTTATGTTCATGTCCACATAGTAGGAGGGATTTAATGAAAGTTCCGTCGGTTAGGAAAACTTATCAACACTAACTAAAAGTAAAATTAAAGAATTATGGAGGGGATATAGTCGGGAAGATGAAGACGTCGACGTCCACACTCTTGAGCCTTTTAGTGTCACCCAATCTAAGAGAAGACGTCGCCGTGAGGGATGGACTCTATAGAGCGAGGTAGAGAGATAATAGAAAGGGGTGTAGAGTAAGTGATAGAGAGAGGAGAAAATTAACATGAAAGAAGTGTGTGCGTGTGTGTGGGGTAGAGAGAAACAGTGCAGGGGAGGTGAGAGACGGAGGGAGAGTGAAGAGAAGAGCAGCGAGAGAGAAAGGTGGACGAGCGAGGGAGGAAGAGGGGAGAAATGAGAACGAGAGCAAGAGGGAGCGAAGTCAACAGAGAAAGAGAGTTAGAATGAGAGAGGGTGAGCAGAGAAGGATGAGGAGGTTGCTGGCCAGCGGTGCTTGTGTGTGTGTGTGTGTAGAAGAGAGAAAAAGAGAGAGAGAGAGATGAGAACAGAGAGAAGGGGGAGCAGGGAAGAGATAAAAGAAGGATAGAGAGATCTCGGTGTGAAGGGGGGAGCAGAAGAATAGAGAGTGTTGGCCCGGTTGCCGAGCGGACAATAATGGGGGGTTGAATTGTCCCCCAAGCGATATGACAAATTTTAAAACTTTTTTAGCACAATTAGCGAGATTGATGAAAAATATACTAATCAAAGTAAACTTAGGTTCTCTCAATCTCGTCGAGCTCACTTGATATATGCATTAAAAGGTATTCAAATCACAATAAGTCCAAACAATAGGGACACAATGATTTTTAAGGTGGTTCGAGACCACGACGGGCTCCCTACGTCCACCCCTCACCAAACCGGTGAGGCTTCACTACTAGGAAACCAGCACGGGGATAAATTCCAATACACACATGGAGCCAAGCTCCAACACACACGCGCAGGGCGACGCCTGCACAAACACACCGGAGTAAACTCACAACCACATACGGGGAACAACCCCCAAATCACACACGGATATCCACCGCACAAAACGACGCACAAGTGTCAACACAAACACTCAGAGAATCCACTCTCCAAACACCCACACAAGATATTAGTTCAAAAATTTATGAAATCTTCACAAATGAGTACTATGAGTCCAAGTATAATCTAAAGACTGAAACAAAGAAGACCTATCAAGTATAAAGCTCCCCCTTCTCTGGAAGATCCGGTTCTCCTTGGTTCGTAAATGGATGATCACGAAGTCGCCATCATCTTGCTCCTTTCATCATTCCGCTCTTCTTTCTCTTCTTCCACGATCTCCAAAAATGCGTTGAGGTAGATCAAAACCCCTTTTCAAGTTTTCCTTTTCTCCTCCTTGGCCTTCTTCTCCTGCAAGATAAAAAAATAAGCACATTAGGGGTTATTCTCTCCAAATTCATAGGTCTTGTATATATATAACCAAAAGGGTGCAAAGGACTAAGAAACCCGTTCTAGAACCCTCCAAAATGACCCTAATATATCTATCAAGAACCCAGGGGGAAATGGGTAACTTTAGAGCCCAAATGGATTGAGTTAGATGGGTTTCGAACTCAGAAATCGGGCACGTTCGCCGTAGTCGATCGACCGAAATTGGCCGTCGGTCGACCAAACTGTAACACATTTCACACTGGCAAGCACTGCCTAATTCGGTCGACCGAAATCCTCTGGTCGGTCGACCGAACTGAGACTTCATTCTGTCCAGCTAGCTCTGGCTATTTAAGTCGACCAAACCCTGCCATCTGGTCGACCGAAATCCTGCAGAATGCTTAAAACAATGAACATTTGTTAGAGTTTAAGCTCACTATACCCAAGTTGAATATGCATGAAGTATAATCATGAAAACCCATTAACAAGGAGCATAAAAACACTTTGAAAACTCAATCAACCAGAACATAAGTTCAAGATCATGTAGCAATGAACTTTTTGCAATTAGAGTGAGCACCATGAAACAAAATTCACATTAGTGATATAAAAGATTTGAACACATGTTACCTTTACAAATCCATGCATAAAATGCATTGGGTTGATGCTTAGGAAGCATGGGGTCGACTCCATCCTTTGATGGGTCGACACTATGAAAAGGCATGAAGGCCCATGCTAGAGTTCAAGATGTGAAATCAAATTCCATACAATGTAAGAATTTCATTCAACTCATTTCTGCCAAGGTTTGCATGAGGAATTCAAACTTTGCAGCTAGCATAAAAGCACTATGAAGAATATGCATGAAAATCAATTTCAGTAAGATTCTCATTTGTTGTGTCCCTGTGGTTTTGATGATAGCAAACACTATAAAGCAAACACTATAAGTCATCATGTGTTTGCTTGAAAGATTGAATGATGATGAAATATGCGTTTGATTATGCATCTGGTCATTGCACTGCTTAGGTCGACGTTAGTCGGTGTTAGCATACAGAACCAGGCATCAGAGTCTGTGCTAGTTTGCACAAGGTCGGTGCTAGTTCTACCATTCTGGATAACCAGGTCAGTGCTGGTTGCACCATCTATCACACTCATAGTCGATGCATGTTTGTGTACGCATAATGCTAGTCGGTGCTAGCCAGTTTTGTTTACTTTATAAAGTCTGTGATACACTGTTCAAGTCTGTGCACATTGCACAATCAAGTCAGTGCTAATACTTAGCAGGTTGCATGTAAGGTCAGTGCATATGTGCACTCGGTGCATGTTTTGGCCAAACGAATATAAGGTCAGTGCATATGGTAGGTTACTGCATACTTCAGTTGTCTTCATATAAAAGTCAGTGCACATTCATGCATACACGAGTGTAAGGTCGCTGTGGGTTTGCTGCATGCACACAAGCTAGGTCGGTGCATGTTTCCACTCACTCATATAGAGGGTAGGTGCATGAATTAATTTTAGACGTAGTCAGTGTAGGTTTTGGGCATGTAGGTTGGTGCAGTTTGCCTCACATGCTACATCTAATGCACGCATAGGTCGGTGCAAGCTTTAGCTCGCACAGGATGGTGCAAGCTTTGGCTCGCACAGGTCGGTGCAAGCTTTGGCTCGCATGTAGGTCGGTGCATACTTCGTTGTTGCACGCACGCATATAGAGTCGGTGCATATAGTTTGCTGTGAGCGGTTCAGGTCGGTGCAGCTTTTGTTGTGAGCATAAGGTTGGTGCACTTTTTGGTTAAGCGTAGGTATATGTCTCAAGCAAGGTTCGTGCATTTCACTGTAGCGGTCGTTGCATGTCTTTGTCCAAGGCTATATAAGGTCCGTGCAAGTTGCATTTCATGCGCACCCCAGGTCGATGCATGCTGTCCTTGGCACACGTCAAGGTCGGTGCTAGTTGCATGAGGGTCGATGCCCTTTCTTGTTTGACCAAACCAAAATCAGTACATTTCTTATATTGTTTTGACTACACTTTAACTATGACTTTGTCAATGTTTGACAAATACTTTGCTTATTGCAGGGACACTTTATTACAAAGCTGCTATCTGTGGTGCAGATAAAACAAGGTAAAAATAGTGTTGACCCTAAGAGTCGACACTTGTTTCTGGTAAACCCAGAACCGAGCTCTTCTCCAGGTTGGTCGATTGGTTCAACAGTAATGAGCACGTGATCCTAGAAGACTGGAAGTGGACATGTGGATTCTCTAGAAAAGGGGGCACGAGCCCAACACACGCCTAAGGCGTAAGTCCGTGGAACTCCAGGTCTGAACCCCTATAAGAAGACATCGTCTGCGATCAAAGGAACCTTACGAAAAAGAGAAAAAGTAGAGTCGCCAGAGAGAAGAAGAAAAGAAGAAAGAGAGTGAGAGCTGATAAAGAAGAAGAAGAAGAACCAGTGAGTGAGCAGCAAGAAAGAAAGAGAAAGAAAGAGAGACAAGCTGAGAAGAGAATAGAGAGAAGAAGAGAGAGCCTTCTCTGAAGATCCGAGTTGTATTGGCCACTGGATCAGATCCAAGCCAAGTTGCTCCTATGGAGCTACATTTGTTTCCGTTTCTCCTTTTATTTTTCAGTTGTTCTTTCCATTCTCCATTAGTGTTCTTTCGATCCTCTAGTTTGAGGTCGGGGTTCCTCCTGTGGACTCGGGAGAAGGGAGACCGTGTCTCCGGTTTGCAAGTGGCTGGGTGTCACTTGTGGTTTCCCTCTGGGTTTCAGAGGAAGGGAGACTTGGATCTCCGGTTGTGAGTGGCTGGTGTCACTCACGGTTTTCCCTCTGGTTTAGAGGAAGGGAGACCAATGTCTCTAGTTGCTAGTGACGGGGTGTCACTAGTGGGTCCCTCTGGGTTGGAGGAAGAGAGGAGGGTGTTCCTCTGGGTCAAGCTGTTAGGCAGCATCGGTTGTAGACTGAGTCTACTGTTCTTACTTTTGCAAGGGAAGCCTCACTCCGATTTGGGGTGAGGGGTAAACGTAGGCAGACTGGTGTCTGGCTGAAATACCTAAAAATCTTTTGTGCCGTGGTTTGCTTTTCACGTTCGTTCCTTATCTTCTACCTCCTTCACAGGTTGTTTGAGTATTCTATATCAGAAGCTTTCCTCTGTGATTTCAGTTTGAATTTGGTGCTGTTGTTAAGTGTTTGACTGAGTGTTTAATAGAAACATATGCTTCTTAGTGATTCTTGTTCTTTGAGCAAACTTGTGAGTTGAGTCTGCGTGATTACTTGGGTTATCTATCTTCAGCATTTTCAGTTTCCTGAGTAAGAGAGCTCAATGGTCTCATTAGACTTCATTGAGTGTAGGCAATAGTTTTATTCCACAATAGTTTTTTGAACGGGGATTCATTCACCCCCCCTCTGAATCCGTGCCTAGCACCCTATCAATTGGTATCAGAGCAGGTTACTGGTTCTACAGATCCAACGATCTACAGTGATCCTTGCTGCTCCTTGGTGCTAATTCCATTTGCTACTCCTTATTTTTGGCTGATTGTTCCTAAATCCTTCTTATGGGTCATCCACCGATTTTTAATGGTACTGATTTTAATTTGTGGTTTAATAACTTGCGTATGTTTGTTAAGTCTGTTGATCCAAATCTGTGGAAGCTAATGTCACATGGTCCACAAAGATTACCAAAGAACAAGTCCAAATGGAATGATAGTCATAGATCTATGTGTGCTGAAAACCAGAAAGCTTTGGAGATGATGAAGGCCGCTACTAACAGGGCATTCCATTCTTGTTTTTATGATTGCAGATCAGCAAGAGAGATATTGGATAGACTGAAGACCACCGATAAAGGAAATGAAGGCGAAGGTCTAATGGCAGAGAAAGGTAATCAAAGTAGCAGTCAAAATGAAGAAGAGAATGATGATCAGGTAAACCCTTTCGAGAATTATACTTTAGATGATTGGCAGGATGCATATGGTGAGCTATTAGAGTCACATGAGATGTTAAGAAAACAATACAAAAAATTGAAAAAGAAAATTGATCTGAATAGTTCAGAGTCCTCATGTGAAAATTGCTTAAAACTGAAACAGTCCCATGATACATGCTTGTTTGATGTCCAAATGCTTAAGAAACAAATTTGTTTATTCAAAATGGAAAATCAAGAACTTGCATGTGAAGTCTCTGAACTAAAAGAAAAACTTAGCTCAACCAATGATGATCAGGTTCATGTCAATAATCTAGTTCATAAGAAAGAATTGTTGAAAGATCTTGATTGTGTTAATTCAGAGCTAGAACAATTGAAATTTAAAAATAATGATCTCAGAAATCAAATTGAACAGGTAGAAAAGAAACTTAAGAATTATGTGAAGGAAAATGACTTGATTCATGAAAAACTTGAAGCTGTTAAAAGTGTAAATGTAGAACTTCAGAAAAGTCTTGATGATATTGAAAAACAAAAATTCCAAGCTGAATCAAAGTATTATGGTAAATCAGTTTGTAATAAATGTGAATTTCTAAAGGAAATGAATGAAAGCCTTCACAGTGATTTAGAATGGCATGAAAACTTAATTGCATTCTTGAGGGAAGAAAACAAAAATTTGTTGGATGAAAAATTGGAAACTGAACAAAGAGAGAAAAGGCTGAGTAAAGAGTTGAATTCCAAATCTGATAACAATAGTGAATAGATTGAATAATTAAAATTAGAAAATGAGAGACTCAAACATCTCAACTCTGCTATTTCTGAAAAGCTCTTGACCATAGAAAAGGGAAAATCAGTCTGTATAAAAGAGTCTGAAAGACTGCACAATCTGGAACAAGAAGTTGAGAACTATAAAACTACAAACAAAGTGCTAAATGAGTGTGTGAATTGCAGTGAACAAGAAATTGCTAGTTATGAATTACATATTGCAACCCTGGAAAATGAGATTAAGGATCTAAAGAATTCTTTATCTAGATTTGTTGAAGGTCAAGATAATTTGGATAAGCTACTAGGGATGAAAGTGAATTTTCAGAAAGAGGGGCTGGGGTATAATCCAGTAAATAAGAAGAGCTTTGAAAATAAAATTCATACATCATTTGTAAGTAGCTCAAAACAAACCAGCATCAAAACTCCATTGGTTTTTCAGTTCACTGCACATAAAAATCCAAATCTAGCTACTATTCAGAAAAGTCAGAAACCTACTGAAAAAGCTAAAGGAAATGGAAATTTGCAGAACAAGCCTACACACACTCTTGTTAAAAATGTGCATGTTGTCCACAACACCAACACACATATTCATGCACACAAGAAGAAAAATTCATGCCACTATAGTGGTAGGCTCGGCCATTTGATGAATGACTGCAAATTGATGAAAAAAGATGATCTAAATGCTAGTAAAATGCATGCTAGGAAAACGTATCCTAAAAATCATTCATTTCAGAATTAGAAAATTTCCTGTTTTCATTGTGGCAAGATGGACCACATTGTTGCCCATTGCTGGTATGCCCAAGGAAAAGCTCATTATAAACATGATAGATTCCCTGCTAAACAGAACGCCTTTGGTAACGATAAATTTGCTTCCAAAGGAAAAGTTTCTATTTGTTCCAATTGTTGGAAGCAAGGCCATCTGCCTAATGAGTGCTAGTCAGTGATTAAGAGAAGAAATTTCTCCTCCTGTTTTGAATGTGAGAAGTATGGCCACACAATGCAGGACTATTGGCATATTCAGGGAAAGAAACTTAATTCTAAATTTGTTAAATTCCCTGTAAACAAAATTGATGTTGGCAGAAAAAAATTTATGTCTAAGGAAAAATATTTTGGATGTTTTGAATGTGGAAAACCTGGGCACCGAGCTTCTGAATGCTGGTCGGCAGGTTATGGAAAACAAAACGTCCATGCAAATTACAGAAATGTTCATGTTAATGCACAAAGAATCCATGCTTATAACAATGTGCATAAGAAGAATTTAAATTCGGTTATTTCATGTTATTATTGTGGTCAGTTAGGACATTCAATGTCTAACTATTTTATGATGAAGTTAGATGATCTATTTTCTCAGAAAATGTAGAAAGCACCATTCAGAGATGCCACTGTTATGTTAGGACCCAAGACATCTTGGATACCTGTTGGTGCAAATTACGAAATTGCTCAGCTGGTGTGCCTTGGAGTTAAAAAAATAAATAAATGTGGTAAATAAACCAAGGCACCCAAGTTGGTAAAACCCCATTCAGGTAATGTTCTGCACCTTCAACATTTGTTCAATTGATACATTGGGATAGGCTTTGGTCACAATGGCTCCCAACGAAAATATCTGTGCACCTGTGGAAAATACCTCAAAACTGCCTCCCTGTTGACTCTAATGTTCAGCATCTGGGTGTGCAAATGTGCTCTATTTGTTCCTGCTGTCAGATCCACCATGGGGAAAACATGACTCATCTGTTCTTACACAGTGAGCTAGCTTCTTACATATGGTCGTATTTCAAATCAATGGGGCTACAATTGGAAGGAAACTCTATTACATCATTTATTTCGAATGCTGCCAGCCAAATTCAACTGAAATCTGCTCTTGGCCACTTGATTCTAGCAGTCATAGGCTATGGTTTCTGGGATATTTGGAGAGCTCGGAATGCTGTGAGATATGAAGGCAGAACCATTTCAAAAAATAGTGTTCTCCACCAAATCATAAATCAAGTGAAACAGGTTTGTGTTAGTGCCAATTTAAAGAAATCAGACATCAGCAAACTGAAGATTCTGGAAAAGTTTGGTATTCCTACTCACCTCTCAAATGGTGCTCAACTGAAAATCATCAAATGGATATGCCCCCCTTGGCCATTTCTTAAATTAAACTCTGATGGTGCTTGCAAACCCAATGGAACATCTGGAGGACGAGGTGTTATTAGAGATCACATTGGCAATGTTATTCTTGCCTACTCTCACTATTATGGCCAGACCAACAGTCTTGTAGCAGAAGCAAGGGCCTTAATTGATGGCATCAAATACCTCCATACAATCTCAAACCACCCAGCACATATTGAATGTGACTCACAAGTTCTTGTTCGAGTTATTAAACAGGAATATCAATGCCCTTGGTCTATCCTTTCATATGTCAGAGAGATAACGAGATCTATTACACAGTATGACAAGATTGATCATATTTACAGAGAAGGCAATAAAGTAGCGGATTCTTTGGCCTCCATAGCTTGCTCATCCAAATGTAATGCTTTTTTCTTTTACAATGAGTTACCCTCAATTATAAAGGGAGAGGCTCGATTGGATAAGCTGGGTTTACCCAACATCAGATTGATGTAATCTCTATTCTATCTTTTTTAGCAATAAAATTCACCTCCTAGTGGTCTGATGGTGGTTCCTCCCATCTGTCCCTAGGCAGGGCTTTTTGGGAAAAAAAAACATTTGTTCAATTGAAGTTCTTAGAAATCTGGTTTAACTGCATATCATGTTAAATCTGTTCAGTCGAAAGTGTCATGCATACAAGATCCTTATATGTTTTTTCATTTGCATTGAGCCACATGAGTTTATCTGCTCATACTTTGAGATGTGTGTGCACATATTCATTGAAGATATGCTGGATTCATTTCTAATCTGCATGCACTCATGTTCTCACATTTGTCTGGCATGATTCATTAAAAATTTGATAAGACTACATTTTGCACTGTATTGTCATGCATGACCTCACATGGTATATCAAATGAAAGTTGGGAGAAGGGTAGATATTTTCTATCTGGAAACCCAAGCTATGTATAGAGGCTAGACCTCCGCCTAGTACCATGGGTCAATTGCATATTAGAGCAGTCTAGTTGTTCATGAGCATATTCCCTCATGTTTCAAAAGTTCTGCATATGCTGTTTTCAGAATCCAGTTAATACATGCATTCATGGGGAGCTCGCGAGTACTCATGATTCATATATGTCATTCTTCTCATCTGACATATACTCTTCTTGATATCTCATGCATATTTGTTTCAGATTATCATCCTGCATAGTCTTCACGTCATACATCATGGTCTAATGCATTTAGTCATGGGGAGTAGATAGATTTGCATACATGAGTTGTTTGCACTTGATTAATTTTGAAAACACCAAAAGGATTGTTTGAGTGCATGCATTCAGGGGGAGCATAAGAAAATTCTTGAACTGCATGACCATCTTTGTTCTTTCAACAATTTATCTCAAACATTGACTTCAGTTGGTCTCACTTACATTTGTTATGCTCTCAGCTCACTGATTCTAAAATAACTCTCATACCCTCTGAATCATTGACCTAAGTTGCTGCACTTCTTAATTGTTCTGTTAGAAGTGTCGACACATTCATTGGTGTGCTTCTGATTTTGATTCTGCCGTGTTGCTCAGAAATCATTTGAGTTCATCCCCTTCATGATTCTAGAATCTACTGTCTGCTGCTCCTATATTTACTGAAGGGGAGATTGCTCTAATCCGAGATCTAGTTGCTACCTGAATAAATTGCCATCTCTGTACTCCTTGAACTCCTATCTGACCAAAACACTCTTAGCCATCTCTGGTGCTTATATGAAAACTTCACTCACTCCTCGTGATTGTTCCTGTTGCTGACTTCCTTGATAAATCTGGCTATTTCTTAAAACATTCTTATGATCTATCTATAAATTGAGAAGATTTCAATCTGCATATCATGACCATAAATCTAAAAATCTTGTCAATAAGGAATCTTCTATTATACATGATTATGAATGTCTAAAAGATTGAGTTGGTTTAAGTTTAATGTATTCTGTGTGTTTGGATTTGAATGACTTGAAAATATCTGAATCAGTCTTTTAATAAACCCTAACTGACTACCTCATGTAAGTTCATGTAAGACTTCCTAATATCTGAAAATTGAAACCATGATTTTCTTTGGTTGAGATACATAATGTAAATATTGTGTTCTTAAACATTTAATTTATCTGAAATTATCTTAAAGAAAATTATGGACAGAGCAATGACTATGGCTACTGAGAAACTTGTCCAAAGGACTGTGTCATGAAGTACCATGGTTAACTCTGCTGAAAAATGGTTGAAAATTGTGTGAAAATCTGATAGAGCAATGGCATGGTTGTATTGAGTAACTGGGGATTCCTGCCTCTAACCAAGGTGTCTCCTCACGTAAAAATATACTTCTAATGCTAACTTTGTTCTCTTAATTGAGAAGCAATACGGTTATCACACGGAGTAACTGGGTCATTTCACCTAAGACGTGTTGTGCCTCATGTAAAAATGTGTTGATTAACCAAAAGTACTCATTGAAAAATAAATTGATATTCAAAAATAAAAATCTGAAAAATGGGTGTATCAGAAAAGTTTTTGCAAGCAATGTTAAATTCAGATGCATTCACAGATGTTTACTCTCAATACTACTTTGTGTAACTCCTAAAGGAGTCATTGAAAGTAATTGAGTAAGATGGAAGGAGGTTGAACTAGAAAGTTATATGAGCAATTGGTTCATTTTTATTAAAACTTGTTTTCAGATATGAGTACAGAAACTTTCATGAACAAACCTTGAATACACTATATTTAAACCATTCTATCAAATAAAGATCATTTCATAAGTCCTTATAATAGAAGAATCTGAAATATCTTCAACTTTTGCATTTATGGCATAACTATCTCATTGAAAATGTTCTTGCATATCTTGATCCTTTGGGTCTTCAGTCTGGTCTATTGCTGAAAAGCTCTTGCTAGCTTACTCTCATTCTTTTTCAACTAAAATTCTGAGCTTAGCTTAGATGTCATATTTCGTGACTGCACTCCTCACTGTCATACTTTTTGGCTTGTTTGATTGTGTATGACTGCCCCTGTGTTTTTTGCTGATTTGATTCATTCATCCAGGGGGAGAGTTCTTGAGAAAACATCATATTGTGCCATTTGTCTCAGGGAGAGATTTTGTAGCAACCCTGATAAAAATAAGATCTTTAAATAAATCAAATTAAAAATAAAAGATAAGTAAGTAGATGACAAAGAGCCTAAATGAGTAAATCATTGATCAAGAGGAAAATAACGCCTTTTATCAAGGCGTTGATTCAAAAGGAAACGCCTCTGTCTAAGGCGTTAATTTAAAAGGGACGCCTAGACAATAGGGCGTCAAATTTCAAACGACGGGAAAATAAAATTAAGGAAAGGAAATGAAACGCCCTCTACATGGGCGCGTTTTACATAAGTAACGACGCTCGACAAGACGTCAATTTAAATTCGACGCCCTCACTTAAGACGCTAATTCCGTTTGTGTTCTGTTCGAACCAGAACATTATCCAGGGAAAGTTTATGGATTAGTACGAGTTAGTAGAATATAGTAAGGACTCTATCATGGAAGTATTACTTCCAATACAACTCTAACCCTATTAGGATCCTCAAAATCTTATAAATATCCTTGTCCATCAAACCCTAAAATCTATTTGGTCGAAGCTCTGTTGCTGCTGTCATCGACGTGAAGAACATGTAATGTTCTTCCTCTTTATTTTTGGTTGTATGTGTTGAAAGAACGTTGATGTTCTTTTCCTTCCTCATCTTCCTATACAGGTCGTCTGTGTTAAGAAGACAATCATCCTTTTGACCGAAGAACGAGCGTTCCTCGTCCATATTCTCCCTGCAGGAGGGACGTGAAGACTGTTGTCTTCCTCTCCTTCCCCCTTGCTGAACAGAAGGCAAATCTTCTGTATCGGTAGGGAACCTACTTTCAGCTGCATCAGACCAAGGACTTCTGTCTCTTTCATCTCCTGCAAGCTATCTCTGTTCGAGAACAGAGCATCGTTTTCTTCTCCAAACCTTCATCCGTTTATCAGTTAAATCTTCATAAGGTAGGTTTTCTCAAGAACGTAGCCCAAACTAGCTTAATATCTTTTATAATATCATCGATCCTCCATGCATATAGTTTTATTGTGGTTTCAACTGTTTCTATGCAATTTTCAAAGCAACGCCCTTGACAAGGACGCTAATTTAAAGAAGCGACCCACACTAGGGCGCTACTTATTGTTTTGACGCCCTTTCCAGAAGTCGTCAATTACATGTAATTAATAAATACCCACGTTTAAAATTTAATATCTATGTAACCATGAATATAATATGTTGCATGAGTATACCTGTGAAACCCTGTTAATTATCTTGTCATGATCATGTACCCTCTTACCTGAAATTTTATTATCTGAAAATTGGTAAATTCCTGAATTCACGACCTTGTCTAGGTCGTCTCTTATTGAACTAACGACCCAGACTAGGGCGCTAATTGAAAAGTAACGCCCCCGTCCAGGGCGCGTTTTTGTTAAAATTCCATAATATTGATTTTCTGTAGAATGGAAATATTGAAGGGACTACTAATGTATACGTCGTCAAATTGTGAATAAACGCCCCTGAGTAAGGCGTTAATTGGAGAATTAATGACTTAGCTTAAGTCGCTATCTTCTGTATTACTGTTTTACACTGATTACTGTCAACCGAAGGGTTATATATATATATATATATATATATATATATCGGCACTATATTTCCACTCCGTGAATATAGTCCCATGTTTCATGATATTTTTATCGCACTACCCTCAATTCTCATTGACATACAAGCTCTCCATTGGATATTCCGTTCCTTTGGACTAGCGAGTTAGTCATAGAGACCTCCGTAAGTCTCCTCGCAGCCTTGGATTCCCTCAAGGCCGACTGAGCTGGTTGTACCATAAAAACCCATTACACTATTTTGCCATGTCACTCTATAGAAACATGGTATACCGGCCCTCATGTTATGCAAAGTGTGTATCATGAGAATTCTCTTAATGGGATGAGGTTATCATGCCATTTGATGCTGTTCTTGTAAACCCCAATTCTATATCAACATTGTCATGATGTTCTTGTAAACCCCAACTCTATATCAACATTGTTATGATGTTCTTGTAAACCCTAATTCTATATTAAACTTGATGTTCTTGTGGACCTCAATTCTATATAAAGAATGTCCATACTTGTTTGACATGGTACCCAAGTTAGGGGACCAATTCCACATAGTTTTATCGATAATCGTGATTATACCGTTATTATCGCCTATCTATGTCAAGTGTCATATTTTGGACTCTATTCTATCTAAGTTTATCCTACATGTCTACAAGCTTTATTCTTGAAATTTCATAATGGCTATATACAAAAGTGGATGTTAAAATACATGATTAATGCCTGCGCATATAAGGCCCGATCTGGTCCTGGGAGGAGCACCCGAAAGTACTTGTGCCCATGGGAGTTGATTGATCACGGTATTGGCATTATACCGAAGTGCATGACTAGCTTGATTGAACATTCCACAAATCTTGTACTTATACTTGACTTGATATTACATGACTTGCGTGACCCGAAAAAGGGAAATTGCATACTTCCGTGCTTGAACGTGATAGCCAAATTTCCACATGACATGATGAATACACTTGCTTGAATATCTTGGTATCTTTTGATATAAGTTCTTGAAAGTTCATGACTAGTTCTCGTCGCTATCTTATTGTTATACACTCTCTCTATCTTGTCGTTTTATGCGAGCATGCATAGCTATAGTGCATTCATGAAAGATGTAATTACTTAAACCCATTGCTAGTTCTTGAGATATAATTTCCTACTGAGCGTTCGCTCACTTAGTGTTTCCCTACTTTTCAGGTAAGTCCGACGATGAGGGAACTCGAACGGATGGGGAAAATCAAGAGTGAAAGAGATAGAGCTTCTTCCGTGTTATCTAGTCTTTTTCGTATTTTCTTGAGTCAACCTTGTATTTTTCCTTTATTTTAGTTAGTACTTCAAAGGTTTGTAATAGACATATTCTTATAAAGGAATAAAGGATTGGGTTATCTTTACTTTTGCGCATCTCTGATTTTGGTGTCGAATACACTAATACTCTGATTGACATGATTGATATAAACTCGTCACGCGTCTCCGGGTATCTTCCGCTCTCGGGGCGTGACAGTTTTTGTGGTATCAGAGCCTAGGGTATTCAATTCCTAGGAAAACCCAAGTCCAAGGATAGGTTTTAACCTTTAACCGGTGAGATTGGGTAGAACCAAGGGTTAAAGTTAACATAGAAATGCTAGCTTCTAAATGAGATCACGTATTGATCTAGTTATTGTAATTGTAGGACGATGGCTGCCGAACGTGCTCTGTGGCGCAACATGCAACGTACACTTCAAGGCATGACTCAGGTGCTGCAACAAGTAGCACAGGGAGGTGCACAACCAGCCGGAAGTCTCCACCAAGTCTTTAAAAACATGAACCCGCCTAAATTCACGGGTTCTACTGATCCGGACGACGCAGAGCACTGGGTCAGGGAGATGGAACGTATATTCCGTGTTATGCAGTGCACGGATCAAGATAAAGTCTTACTAGCTACCTTTCAGTTGGAAAGGGATGCCCGATGCTGGTGGGAATCAATAGAAGCTACTTTAAATCAAGACCAAGTTACTTGGGAAGAATTCGTTGAACATTTCAACGCTAAATATTTTTCGGACCGAGTACAGGAAAAGAAAGCTGCAGAATTTGCTGCACTGAAGCAACGATCCTTGACAGTGGCCGAGTACGAGGCCCAATTTTCTAGATTATCTCGGTATGCTAAACACTTAGTTAGCACCGAGAAGATGAAAGCTAGGAGGTTCCTAAATGGGCTCAGGCCCCAATATATCACACAGCTGGCGCCAATGGATATCCAGGTCTACTCGGAAATTGTGCGCCGAGCTCAGCTATTAGAAGACGCCACGGAACTATCTGATAGAATCCGTGGGAAGGACAAGAAAGAACAAGTTACAAGTTCGGGTTCCTTTAAACCCAACTTCAAGAAGAGGCCTAGCAATGGAGGTACTTCCTCACAAGATCAGAAGTTTAAGAAGACCAAGCCTTTCTCCATCACCACTACCCCATCAAATATAGTGTGCAAGCATTGTGACAAGGCGGGCCATAGAGCAGAAGAATGCTGGAGGAAACTTGGAGCATGTCTCCGTTGCGGGAGCCGTGAGCATCGGATTCCCGATTGCCCATTACTTAATGATCAAACCGGTGACGGAAAGCGCCCGGTAACCAAGAACACTCGTCTTCACGCAATTAAGGAGACCGAAGAAGAAGAAGGCGGACTAGTAGAAGGTACATTGAAAGTTTGTTCCAAGTATGCACATGTCTTATTTGATACGGGTGCATCACATTCTTTTATTTCCAAGAAGTTTGCTAACCCACTACCTATGGAACCGGAATGGATAAAAATAATTTTATCTACTCCTCTCGGAAATGAAACCGATATTACTCACCATTATCAAAACTGTGAAGTCTTGGTAAAAGGAAGAAATCTTCCTATCGATCTCATATGTTTAGATCTAAAGGAGTATGATGTCATACTGGGAGCGGATTGGTTATCCAAATACCAGGCAACAGTCGATTGCCGCAATAGCAAGGTTACTTTCAAGGACTTTCCAGAACTAGTCTATTCTAGCCCTAAGAGTCGGAGCGAGTCACCTCTTATTTCGGCTCTCCGAGCTAGCAAGCTAATAAGGAAAGGATGTGTATCTTTCCTTGCATTTGTCACGATTAAGGAGGCTAAGGAAACTAAGATAGAAGATATCCCAGTTGTGCAAGAATTTTCGGATGTGTTTCCGGAAGATTTGCCTGGATTACCCCCACAAAGAGAAGTGGCCTTCACCATCGATTTAGTTCCTGGTGCGGGTCCAGTTTCTAAGGCACCGTATAGAATGTCGCCTGCTGAACTCAAGGAGTTAAAGGAGCAATTGATGGAACTCATTAAGAAAGGATTCATAAGACCAAGTACTTCTCCATGGGGAGCGCCTGTATTATTTGTAAAGAAGAAAGATGGATCCATGAGGTTATGCATCGACTATCGACAATTGAATCATCTCACTATCAAGAATAAGTATCCACTGCCGAGAATCGATGAGTTGTTTGATCAAATTTCAGGATCCAAGTACTTTTCCAAAATTGATCTTAGGTCGAGATATCATCAGTTAAGAATCAAGGATGAGGACATTCATAAGACTGCATTCAGAAGTAGGTACGGCCATTATGAATTTGTTGTTATGCCTTTCGGACTAACGAATGCCCCTGCTGCCTTTATGCAGTTAATGAATAGTATATTTAGGCCTTATTTGGATCAATTCGTGGTGGTCTTTATCGATGATATATTGATTTATTCCAAGACCAAGGAAGAGCATGAGGAGAACTTAAGGATTGCATTAAAAATATTAAGGGCAAACCAATTATACGCAAAACTCAGCAAGTGTGAATTCTGGCTTGAGGAAGTGACTTTTCTCGGACATGTTATATCAAAGGATGGCTTATCAGTAGATCCATCAAAAGTTGAAGCTGTAAGAAATTGGGAAAGACCGACCAATGCTAGCGAGATCCAAAGTTTCTTAGGTCTTGCCGGCTATTACAGGCGATTCATCAAAGATTTCTCTAAGATCGCCGTACCACTTACGAGGTTAACTCGCAAGGAGATCCGTTACGAATGGAGTGAGGAATGTGAAAGAAGCTTCCAAACTCTCAAGGATCATCTTACTACAGCTCCTGTCTTAGCTTTACCAATGGAAGGAGAGAAATTCGAGGTATACACTGATGCTTCTGGCATTGGCCTCGGATGTGTTCTAATGCAACAAGGAAAGGTTATAGCTTATTCTTCTCGTCAATTGAAGAAGCATGAAGAGAACTACCCCGTCCATGACTTAGAATTGGCCGCGGTGGTATTTGCACTCAAAATATGGAGACATTATCTTTATGGAGTACAGTTTACTGTATACTCTGATCACAAGAGTCTCAAGTATCTCTTTTCACAAAAGGAACTAAATATGAGGCAAAGACGTTGGCTAGAATATCTCAAGGACTTCGACTTTAATATACAATATCATCCCGGAAAGGGTAACCATGTAGCAGATGCCCTTAGTCGAAAGCCGAGAGCACTGTTAGCCAATTGTATGATTCAAGAATGGAAATTGCTGGAGCAATTCTCTGAACTCAATATAAGCATGGAGACAGACTTTCAATGTGTCACATTATCTCATATAAGCATTCATCCAGACCTATTAACTGAAACACAAGCACTTCAGGATGATGACCCAATATTAGTGGAAATCAAGGACAGATTGGAAGGACAATCTGATTTCCAAATAACTTGTGAAGGAAGATTAATGTTCAGGAATAGAACTTGCATACCGGATTGTCCCGAGTTAAAGAAGAAGATCTTAGAAGAAGCTCATAGATCAAGGTACACGATTCAACCAGGATCAACCAAAATATACCAAGATGTGAAGAGGAATTTTTG
Organism: Amorphophallus konjac; assembly: GCA_022559845.1. Lineage (NCBI taxonomy): Eukaryota > Viridiplantae > Streptophyta > Magnoliopsida > Alismatales > Araceae > Amorphophallus > Amorphophallus konjac. The sequence goes on from CM040127.1 coordinate 131,291,515, forward strand.
GTGGCCCAACATGAAAAGGGAAATAGCAGACTATGTATCACGTTGTCTCACTTGCCAACAGGTCAAGGCGGAACACCAAAAGCCTACTGGAAAACTACATCCTCTAGACATCCCTAAATAGAAGTGGGAGGATATTGGTATGGATTTCATCATGGGTTTATCTAAATCAAAGGGAGGACATGATGGAATATGGGTTATTATTGACCGATTGACCAAATCGGCGCATTTCTTGCCAATCAAGAGCCAATGGTCAGTCGATGTGTTGGCTGCATTATACATCAAGGACATAGTCAGATTACACGGTATTCCCATTTCAATCGTGTCTGACAGAGATCCCCGTTTTACTTCTCATTTTTGGAAGGGACTACAACATTCGTTGGGAATAAGGCTTAACTTTAGTACAGCTTTTCATCCTCAAACGGATGGTCAGACCGAGAGAACTAATCAGGTAGTTGAAGATATGCTCAGAGCTTGCATCCTGGATTTCAATGGAAGCTGGCATGATCACTTGCCGTTGGTGGAATTTGCATACAATAATAGCTACCAGGCAAGTATACAAATGGCACCTTTCGAAGCCTTATATGGAAGGAGTTGCCGATCACCCTTATGCTGGGACGAAGTTGGAGAAAAATAACTATTAGGTCCAGACATGGTAAGGGATACCACTAAGAAGAATACAATTGATTCGAGAAAGATTGCAAGTTGCCCAGTCTAGGCAAAAGGCTTATGCCGATACAAGAAGGAGAGATCTTGAATTCTAAGTCGGAGATCATGTATTTCTCAAGATATCGCCTGGACGTGGAATAATGAGATTTGGTGTTAAGGGCAAGCTTACACCAAGATTTATCGGACCTTTTGAGATATTCAAAAGAGTTGGCGAGGTTGCTTATCGCATCGCATTGCCTCCTCAATTGTCTGATGTTCATAATGTGTTCCACATATCTATGTTGAAGAAGTATGTACACGATCCATCACATATTATTGAACATGGAGACTTAGTTATCCAGAAGGATCTCACATATGAACAGCAGCCCATAAAGATACTAGATCGTGAAGTACGTACCCTAAGGAATAAGGCTATTCCCATGCTTAAGGTACAATGGAATAAGAACTCCGAACATGAAGCTACATGGGAGACCGAGGAATCCGTGAGAAAACGATTCCCAGAATTATTTTAAAGGTATATGTTCTACACTCTCCACTTATACATACTATTGAATTTGGGGACCAAATTTTTTTAAGTGGGGGAGGGTGTAGCAACCCTGATAAAAATAAGATTTTTAAATAAATCAAATTAAAAATAAAAGATAAGAAAATAGATGACAAAGAGCCTAAATGAGTAAATCATTGATCAAGAGGAAAATAACGCCTTTTATCAAGGTGCTGATTCAAAAGGAAACGCCTCTGTCTAAGGCGTTAATTTAAAAGGGACGCCTAGACAATAGGGCGTCAAATTTCAAACGACGGGAAAATAAAATTAAGGAAAGGAAATGAAACGCCCTCTACATGGGCGCGTTTTACATAAGTAACGACGCTCGACAAGACGTCAATTTAAATTAGACGCCCTCACTTAAGACGCTAATTTCGTTTGTGTTCCGTTCGAACCAGAACATTATCCAGGGAAAGTTTATGGATTAGTACGAGTTAGTAGAATATAGTAAGGACTCTATCATGGAAGTATTACTTCCAATACAACTCTAACCCTATTAGGATCCTCAAAATCTTATAAATATCCTTGTCCATCAAACCCTAAAATCTATTTGGTCGAAGCTCTGTTGCTGCTGTCATCGACGTGAAGAACAGGTAATGTTCTTCCTCTTTATTTTTGGTTGTATGTGTTGAAAGAACGTTGATGTTCTTTTCCTTCCTCATCTTCCTATACAGGTCGTCTGTGTTAAGAAGACAATCATCCTTTTGACCGAAGAACGAGCGTTCCTCGTCCATATTCTCCCTGCAGGAGGGACGTGAAGACTGTTGTCTTCCTCTCCTTCCCCCTTGCTGAACAGAAGGCAAATCTTCTGTATCGGTGGGGAACCTACTTTCAGCTGCATCAGACCAAGGACTTCTGTCTCTTTCATCTCCTACAAGTTATCTCTGTTCGAGAACAGAGCATCGTTTTCTTCTCCAAACCTTCATCCGTTTATCAGTTAAATCTTCATAAGGTAGGTTTTCTCAAGAATGTAGCCCAAACTAGCTTAATATCTTTTATAATATCATCGATCCTCCATGCATATAGTTTTATTGTGGTTTCAACTGTTTCTATGCAATTTTCAAAGCAACGCCCTTGACAAGGACGCTAATTTAAAGAAGCGACCCACACTAGGGCGCTACTTATTGTTTTGACGCCCTTTCCAGAAGTCGTCAATTACATGTAATTAATAAATACCCACGTTTAAAATTTAATATCTATGTAACCATGAATATAATATGTTGCATGAGTATACCTGTGAAACCCTGTTAATTATCTTGTCATGATCATGTACCCTCTTTCCTGAAATTTTATTATCTGAAAATTGGTAAATTCCTGAATTCACGACCTTGTCTAGGTCGTCTCTTATTGAACTAACGACCCAGACTAGGGCGCTAATTGAAAAGTAACGCCTCCGTCCAGGGCGCATTTTTGTTAAAATTCCAGAATATTGATTTTCTGTAGAGTGGAAATATTGAAGGGACGACTAATGTATAAGTCGTCAAATTGTGAATAAACGCCCCTGAGTAAGGCGTTAATTGGAGAATTAATGACTTAGCTTAAGTCACTATCTTCTGTATTACTGTTTTACGCTGATTACTGTCAACCGAAGGGTTATATATATATATATATATATATATCGGCACTATATTTCCTCTCCGTGAATATAGTCCCATGTTTCATGATGTTTTTATTGCACTACCCTCAATTCTCATTGACATACAAGCTCTCCATTGGACATTCCGTTCCTTTGGACTAGCGAGTTAGTCATAGAGACCTCCGTAAGTCTCCTCGCAACCTTGGATTCTCTCAAGGCCGACTGAGCTGGTTGTACCATAAAAACCCATTACACTATTTTGCCATGTCACTCTATAGAAACATGGTATACCGGCCCTCATGTTATGCAAAGTGTGTATCATGAGAATTCTCTTAATGGGATGAGGTTATCATGCCATTTGATGCTGTTCTTGTAAACCCCAATTCTATATCAACATTGTCATGATGTTCTTGTAAACCCCAACTCTATATCAACATTGTTATGATGTTCTTGTAAACCCCAATTCTATATTAAACTTGATGTTCTTGTGGACCTCAATTCTATATAAAGAATGTCCATACTTGTTTGACATGGTACCCAAGTTAGGGGACCAATTCCACCTAGTTTTATCGATAATCGTGATTATACCGTTATTATCGCCTATCTATGTCAAGTGTCATATTTTGGACTCTATTCTATCTAAGTTTATCATACATGTCTACAAGCTTTATTCTTGAAATTCCATAATGGCTATATACAAAAGTGGATGTTAAAATACATGATTAATGCCTGCGCATATAGGGCCCGATCTGGTCCTGGGAGGAGCACCCGAAAGTACTTGTGCCCATGGGAGTTGATCGGTATTGGCATTATACCGAAGTGCATGACTAGCTTGATTGAACATTCCACAAATCTTGTACTTATACTTGACTTGATATTACATGACTTGCGTGACCCGAAAAAGGGAAATTGCATACTTGCGTGCTTGAACGTGATAGCCAAATTTCCACATGACATGATGAATACACTTGCTTGAATATCTTGGTATCTTTTGATATAAGTTCTTGAAAGTTCATGACTAGTTCTCGTCGCTATCTTATTGTTATACACTCTCTCTATCTTGTCGTTTTATGTGAGCATGCATAGCTATAGTGCATTCATGAAAGATGTAATTACTTAAACCCATTGCTAGTTCTTGAGATATAATTTCCTACTGAGCGTTCGCTCACTTAGTGTTTCCCTACTTTTTAGGTAAGTCCGACGATGAGGGAACTCGAATGGATGGGGAAAATCAAGAGTGAAAGAGATAGAGCTTCTTACGTGTTATCTAGTCTTTTTCGTATTTTCTTGAGTCAACCTTGTATTTTTCCTTTATTTTAGTTAGTACTTCAAAGGTTTGTAATAGACATATTCTTATAAAGGAATAAAGGATTGGGTTATCTTTACTTTTACGCATCTCTGATTTTGGTGTCGAATACACTAATACTCTGATTGACATGATTGATATAAACTCGTCACGCGTCTCCGGGTATCTTCCGCTCTCGGGGCGTGACAAATTTTGATTCAAACATATCATGCGTGTTTGTATTTCTTGTATCAAACTATTTTCTTTTTGATAAAGTCAAAGGGGGAGAATAGTTTGACATAAGTCTGCATCTTGCTTTATCCTTATGACTCATAGTATTGTCATCATCAAAAAGGGGTAGATTGTTATGTCCCTGTGGTTTTGATGATAGCAAATACTATAAGTCATCATGTGTTTGCATGAAAGATTGAATGATGATGAAATATGCGTGTGATTTTGCATCTGGTCATTACACTGCTTAGGTCGATGTTAGTCGGTGTTAGCATACAGAAACATGCATCAGAGTCTATGCTAGTTTGCACAAGGTTGGTGCTAGTTCCACCATTCAGCATAACCAGGTCGGTGCTGGTTACACCATCTATCACACTCATAGTCGATGCATGTTTGCGTATGCATAATGTTAGTCGGTGCTAGCCAGCTTTGTTTACTTCATAAAGTCTGTGATACAGTGTTCAAGTCTGTGCACATTGCACAATCAAGTCGGCGCTAATACTTAGCAGGTTGCATGTAAGGTCAGTGCATATGTGCACTCGGTGCATGTTTTGGCCAAACGAATATAAGGTCGGTGCATATGGTAGGTTACTGCATACTTCAATTGTCTTCATATAAAAGTCAGTGCACATTCGTGCATACACGAGTGTAAGGTCGGTGCAGGTTTGCTGCACGCACACAAGTTAGGTCGGTGCATGTTTCCTCTCACTCATATAGAGGGTCGGTGCATGAATTCATTTTACACGTAGTCAGTGCAAGTTTTGGGCATGTAGGTCGGTGCAGTCTGCGTCACATGCTACGTCTAATGCATGCACAGGTCGGTGCAAGCTTTGGCTCGCACAGGATGGTGCAAGCTTTGGCTCGCACAGGTCGGTGCAAGCTTTGGTTCGCATGTAGGTCGGTGAATATTTCGTTGTTGCACGCACGCATATAGAGTCGGTGCATATAGTTTGCTGCGAGCGGTTCAGGTCGGTGCAGCTTTTGCTGCGAGCATAAGGTCGGCGCACTTTTTGGTTAAGCGTAGTTATATGTCTCAAGCAAGGTCTGTGCATTTCACTATAGCGGTCGGTGCATGTCTTTGTCTAAGGCTATATAAGGTCCGTGCAAGTTGCATTTCATGTGCACCCTAGGTTGGTGCATGCTGTCCTTGGCACACGTCAAGGTCGATGCTAGTTGCATGACGGTCGATGCTCTTTCTTGTTTAACCAAACCAAAATCAGTACATTTCTTGTATTGTTTTGACTGCACTTTGACTATGACTTTGTCAATGTTTGATAAATACTTTGCTTATTGTAGGGACACTTTATTACAAAGCTGCTATCTGTGGTGCAGACAGAACAAGGTAAAAATAGTGTTGACTCTAAGAGTCGACACTTGTTTCTGGCAAACCCAAAACTGGGCTCTTCTCCAGGTTGGGCGGTTGGTTCAGCAGTAATGAGCACATGATCCTATAAGACTGGAAGCTGACACGTGGATTCTCTAGAAAAGGGGGCACGAGCCCAACACACGCCTAAGGCGTGAGTCCGTGGAACTCCAGGTCTGAAGCCCTATAGGAAGACATCGTCTGCGATCAAAGTAACCTTACGAAAAAGAGAAAAAGTAGAGCCGCCAGAGAGAAGAAGAAAAGAAGAAAGAGAGTGAGAGCTGAGAAAGAAGAAGAAGAAGAACTAGTGAGTGAGTAGCAAGAAAGAAAGAGAAAGAAAGAGAGACGAGTTGAGAAGAGAATAGAGAGAAGAAGAGAGAGCCTTCCCTGAAGATTCGAGTTATATTGGCCACTAGATCAGATCCAAGCCAAGTTGCTCCTACGGAGCTACATTTGTTTCTGTTTCTCCTTTTCTTTTTCGGTTGTTCTTTTCATTTTCTATTAGTGTTCTTCTGATCCTCTGGTTTGAGGTCGGGGTTCCTCCTATGGACTCAGGAGAAGGGAGACTGTGTCTCCAGTTTGAAAGTGGTTGGGTGTCACTTGTGGTTTCCCTCTGGGTTTCAGAGGAAGGGAGACTTGGATGTCCGGTTGTGAATGGCTGGTGTCACTCATGGTTTTCCCTCTGGTTTAGAGGAAGAGAGTCCGGTGTCTCCGGTTGCTAGTGACGGGGTGTCACTAGTGGTTCCCTCTTGGTTGGAGGAAGAGAGGAGGGTGTTCCTCTGGGTCAAGCTATTAGGCAGCGTCTGTTGCAGACTGAGTTTGCTGTTCTTGCTTTTGCAAGGGAAGCCTCACTCCGGGACGTAGGCAGACTGGTGTCTGGCTGAACCACCTAAAAATCTTTTGTGTCGTGGTTTGCTTTGCGCATTCGTTCCTTATCTTCTACCTCCTTCACAGGTTGTTTGAGTGTTCTATATCAGAAGCTTTCCTGTGTGATTTCAGTTTGAATTTGATGCTACTGTTAAGTGTTTGACTGAGTGTTTAATAGAAACATATGCTTCTTAGTGATTCTTGTTCTTTGAGCGAACTTGTGAGTTGAGTCTACGTGATTACTTGGGTTATCTATCTTCAACATTTTCAGTTTCCTGAGCAAGAGAGCTCAGTGGTCTCATTAGACTTCATTGAGTGTAGGCAATAGTTTTATTCCACAATAGTTTTTTGAACGGGGATGCATTCACCCCCCCCTCTGAATCCGTGCCTAGCACCCTATCACCATTGATTAGTTTGATTAACTCTCAAGCTCAAAACACCATGATCAAAATGAACTCTCCAAAACATTTTGAAACCTCAATGACCCATGAAGGGAATGCATAAAACACAAATGGGTTGAGACACAATCTTACCCAAAAGTCATCAATTTAAGGATGTGAGAGACTAGAAACTTTACCGATGTTTCTTGAGGAATGATAATGACATGTACCACTTGTTCTTGATCCTTGATTGCTTGATAGCATTTCCATATGATGAACATAAAGGATTCAAGAGTCTTGTTCATGCTATGCAAGATAGTCAAGGTTAATGCATCAAGGATAGCACAAAGAACTTGTTCATTCAACAAGACTATTATACCTCTTTGAAAATCTAATTTTTCTCAAACAAAAATCAACTTCATATAGCCATGCATTTAAACAACATGTATGATTCTCATTCAGACTAACTTACACCAAGGTTGATATAAGAATCTTAAACATGTATAAACCTCAAAATCCCATGTAGAAGCCATGAAGGATAGCAAACCTCAAAATCCCATGCAGAAGCCATGAAGCATAACAACTATTTTCAAACGCATATACAAACATAAAGTTTAGTCATCATCAAAATATCACAAATATCACATGCAAGGCACACAACAAAGAGAGGTGAGAAGAGAGAACTAGAGGGTGAGGTAGAGCTATTTGGGAGAGGGAGAGAAGAGAGAAGGAGGGAGAACGGAGAGAGGGAGAAGAAGAGATGAGAACGAGAGGGAGAGGGAGAGGGAGAGGAAGAGGGAGGTTAATGGCCAGTTAGAGAGAGGAGGTGGGAGAGAGGGTTGCGACGGTGGTGGGAGTAGAGAGATGGAGGGAAGAAGAGAGAAATAGAAGGGGGATGCGGTGGGGAGGACGGGTAAAGAAAAGAATACACAGAGAGGGAGAGAGCTGCAAAGAGGGGGGGTTGCGACTATGTGAAGGGGTGTGTCTTCAGCTGGTGGTGTAGAAGATAGAGAGAAAGAGTGAGAAGAGAAGGGAGAGCTGGAGGGAGAGGGAGAGAAGGGAAAGGAGAGTGAGATGAGAGAAAGGGGGCAGGGGCGATGCACTGGCCGGCGCCCCTGTTCAAAATAGGGGGCTCCGCCAGCCACGTAGTGAATAGGGGAGAGGAGAAAGAGAGGAGGAGCAAGAGGAGAAAGAAGGAGAAGCAGAAGAAGTAGGGAGGAGCAACCAGAGGAGAAGAAGAGAAGGGGCAGGAGAGCAACCAGAGTAGAAGAAGAGAAGGGGAAGTAGGAGAAGTGATGCCTACCACAGGTATGGTGCAAGGGAGAAGAAGTTCTAGAGAGGGGGGGAAGAGCTGGGTTCTTATAGCAGAGCAGGCGAATCTGCTTCACCCCAACGCCACTTCCAAGCCTTCCACACCGTGCCATTCGCCCATGCTTGTTGCCCACGCCATAGGCGCCCATGCTGCTACCATTGCTGCTACTGTGCCGTTGCCATTGCTGCTATCATGCCTATTGTTCACCCACGCTGCTACACATGCATGCCAGGAGGCTTACGCCACTGCCTTCGAATGCCATCGTCTTCCGCAGGCTGCCATGCCAGAGCATGCGAGAGGAGGTGCCCCTGTAAACTGCCATGCCATTATGCCACTGTCGCCTACTGTGCTCGCTAGCTGCCCATGCAACTGCTCAGCCATCGCCCATGTCCAGCCGTTCCCTGCTGCCTGCGTAGGTGCACAGCCGCTGGCCACACGCGATGCCTGCCATACGTGCTGTCAGAGGACACTGTTCTGCTGCACGCCTACTTGTGAACGCCACTGCATGCGCACGCGAGAGCGGGCTCGCCTGCACACGCCTACGAGAGAGGGCCTCGCATGCCATCGAAACCTGTCGCCGATGCATGCCATGTTCACAAGTTGTACAAAATGAAGAAAATTATACAAAACCCCTCAAACAAAAGGTTTAACAATGAATATACGCTTTGCCTTTTGTTCCTCTTTAGTTCAAACAAAAAATAAATTTTGTATAAAGCAGTTATAACAAAATTTCTTATGAAATAATTTCATTAAAATTTAATTATGAAATTTTTTTTATTTTATTTAAAAAAGGTCCCAAGTCCCATTAATTATAGATAAATCTTCATTTCAATGAGATTGAGATTATCATGTAAAAATTATATAATTAACTTCATTAGAGCCAAAAAAATGATGTGTGTGATATGAAAAATATAAACAATTGAGCGCTTATCATACCCCCCAACTTACTCATTGCTAGTCCCTTAGCAATGTAAACAAGTTAAAAATTAGGGACTAACAAGTGTTTAAAAGCTTCATGTCTCAAGTCAAGATCCTCCTTCAAAGAATAAACTAAGGATTGGGACTTTAGAATTATTAAAGTATACTAGCCATAGGATTAGAACATGATGCTCTTAACTTTCTTAGACTACTCCCAAAGTCTCATAGCACTTGTGCTCGTGAAATATAAATCCACTGTTGGACAATTGCATCCTCCATATTGCCATTTTAGTTAGGTGTCTTTCAACTCTACACCTCCCAGATCATAGCTTTGATTGTGGTAGCTCTTTTTTTTCCTTAATTTTTTCCTTTTTTTTCAAACACATGATGCTTCACATCCCTTCAACATTTGACAGAATCTCGACACTTGCCTTAGGTGAAGAGGCCCGGTTACTAAGATTAGGGGCATTTTTGCTAGTTTATTCTCTCTCTATTTCATTTTTTACAAACACGTGGCGTTGCACATCCCTTCACCGTTTGACGTTAATCTCGACACTTGTCTTAGGTGAAGAGGCCTAGTTACTAAGATCATGGGCATTTTCTAAGTTTTTTTTTTCAGATCTAACTCTTTACTAGGGAGGACAGAGTTACAAACACCATACCAAATGACAGAAGGCTTGTCCTACCTGTTTCATTAGTGTGCAAGTGATTTTTTTTTAAGTGCTAAGTTACTTTAGGAGATTCTAAATCAGTTTCCATGACTAGATGCTAAAAATTATTCCATCATCCATCTCCACAGTCTTCTCCATTCCAGAGTCTCTTTCATGAGAGCATGAATCATGAAAACTTAGTTTTTTTTAGCAAAATGCGGCATTGGGTAGTTTGAGATTTTTACATTGATTACCCTTACCCCCAACTTAAATGGCATTGTCTTTGATGATATGAACAATATACGAATAGGACAATGTGCACGTGAATTCTTGGGAAGGAAAGGTACAACCTGAGGCATGCAGATGTGGCCCTTTAATAGGTGGCCTTGTGAATGACTTCTTCGGGCTCCTACATATACAAATGAAAATAACTCACTAGAATATTAAAGGAGAAATGGCTGGTGTTGTGCCCCTGTGGTTGTGATGATGATGATGATTTTGTTTTGATGATGGTTTTGATGATAGCAACACTATAAGTCACACTGAGTGTGATATATTGTTTGATAGCTTTGCATCTGGTTCTTGCATGTTCTGATAGATTGCACTTCAGGTTTGCTTACTTCACGGTTCTTGTGCACTTAGGTCTGTGCAGGCTAAGTCTAAGCACTTCATGGCGTAAGTAAGTGCAAGGTCACTTGTCTACGGCCAAAGTTCATGCACATCTTAGTTAGACTGCATAGCAAAGTTAGTGCATGTCACTGTTCATGAGCATTTAGGTCTGTGCATTTCTATGTTCACGATGCATACTTAAGGTCGGTGCAAAGTTTTATCTTGTGCATAGCTAAGTCTATGCATGTTAGGGTTTTGGCATATAAGGTCCGTGCATATCCTTGAACCAACTCCGTGCACATTTCCCTTATGCATATAGAGTCCGTGCATATTTGCCTTGTTGACATTAAGAGTCAGTGCATGTAGAAGGTCCGTGCATGAAGAAGGACCGTGCAGAGTTTGCTTCATAGAGTCTGTGCACGATTACATGCTAGATGTCATAAGGTCTGTGCATCCTTTGCTGAGTGCAGGTCAAGTCGTTGCACGTTACTCAAAGTCTGTGCAAGTTTCTGACATCCGCATGACAAGCTACGGCATATCAGTGCATATGGCATATCAGGTCCATGCATACTAGGGCCGTGCATTTCATAGTCGGTGCATATCTTATTGAAACATAGGCATAGTCGGTGCAATTCTTGATGTGAGCTTATAAAGGTCTGTGCAAGTTTTTGTCCTGTGCAAAACACGGTTGCATTTGTTCGTTACATAGTCTGTGCATGTTTTTGTTGTTTGGTCTATGCACATTTTAGAACATGCTAAAATAGGGCTGTGCACATTCTGCTTGTGCACGAATAAGTTTTGTGCACATATACATAAGTGCAGTACATGGTCTGTGCATATGTGCATATAGACTTATAGGGTCAGTGCATTCTTTGCATCATGCACACACGAAGTCTGTGCACCTTTCAGCCCTACAGCCATACAAGGTCTGAGCATATCTAGGTCAATACACATGTGTTATCAATTCATAGTTACAATGTGTTTGACAAAATGCCTCTTATTCCCTTGATAGAGAACTCAAGTGTGCAGAGGGTCAAGTCACGAAGTTCAAGACTCAACTTAATCAGGCATGTGATCCAAGGTTGATCATTATTCGAGGAAGTTGCCACGTAGATAGCAAAACGTTGAGACTCTGACTCGTGGCTGAAAGCTTCCTGAAGCTTCTTGGCGGGAACGAGCCTTCAACATGCCGAGTACGTGAGCTCGTGGGTCCCAGACAAAATGAATATAAAAGACCTTCATCCTGCGAACAAGATAGTGACTCCGAAGAAGAAAAGAGTTGAGCAGAAGAAAAAAAGAGTTTGTGAGATCGAGGGAGAAAAGAGTGAGCAGTAGAGAAGGAAGAGAAGTAGAAGGAAAAAGAAGAGAAAGAAAGAGAGACAGAGAGCCCGAGGAAAAGATTGAAGTAATTATTTAAGAGCAGTTTGTACTGGACCTTGGATCAAATCTAGGCTAGGGAGCTCCTACGAGAGCCACATTTTATTTGCAAAGTCCTTCAACTTTTTGTTACTATGATTCTCGATCCTTCATTTTCTTTTTATCTTTGTATCAAGCTGTCAGTCAGCAGAGCAAGCTGTGTTGCTCAGCAGTAGCAGAGGATCGGTTCCTCTGGACGGCCAAGTTGTATTGCCCAGCGGTTGCGGAGGAGGATTCCTCTGGTCGGCTAAACTGTATTGCCCAGCGGGTCAAGCTGTTAGGTAGCAGATGGCTAAGGTGTATTGCCTAGCGGAAGCAAGCTGTGACGCTCAGCTGGTGTAGGCAAGCTGTGAGGCCCAGCGGTTTAAGTTGTGTATCAGTGGAAGCCATACTCGGGTTTGAGTGTGGGGTGCACGTAGGTCTGCGGACCTCACCACCTAAAAATTCCTTCGTGCTCTGTGGTTTGATTACATTATCTGATTCGACTAGATGAGTGCTTAGGGCCGATCAGTCCTTCTCTGGCTGGTGAGGTATTTGGTTGCACCTTGTGTGTTCGACATTGGTTTTAAGAGTTCTTCTGACACCGTTATCAACGTCATCTATCTAATATTCAGTAAGCATTTTAGATAACTAAGTGAACCTCTTAAATTCCGCATCCGTTAACTAGTTATAAGTTTTAATTGGGCAAAATTTGAAGAGGGGATTCATTAACCCCCCCTCTGAATCCAGGTTCGCACCATACCTTCTTGGACTCCTTCACCCTTCAATTGGTATCAGAGTGGGTTGATGTGTTATCGGATCCAACGATCCGCAGTAGATCCTACAGCTTCCTTGGTGCTTTTCAGAGTGGGTCTCTGACCGTTCCAGATCCAACGATCTGCAGAAGGTCTTGTCGTTTAGTGTTTGGTGCTTTACTCGGTTTTGGTGCCTTGGTTTACAAAAGTCTGATCTCGGTGCATTTCTCACTTTGTCCTTAGATCTATATTTGGTCAGTTATTTTTCTATGGCTCATCCGCCGATTCTTAGTGGTAATGATTTTGATCTATGGGTTAAAAACTTGCATCGATATGTAAGAGCCATTGATCCTGATCTATGGAAGGTAATTGTTCACGGTCCACATAAACTATCGAAAGATAAATCTAAATGGACTAATACGGATATATTAAAAGATTCTGTCAACTCTAGAGCATTAGATCTGATGAAAACATCAATTGATAAAGCTCTAATTTCGTGTGTTTCATCCTGCATGTCTGCTAAAGAAATCTTGGAGAAATTGAAGATTACCAGGAGCTGCAATACATGCCTGATAGTTGATAACGATGGATAGCAAGAAGAAAATGAAGAAGAAGACGAAGATGAGGTACCTTTTAAATTTGATAATTATACTATGGATGATTGGATTGGAGCATACAATGATTTGCTTGGTTCTTATGAACAGTTGAGAAAATGAAATAAATCTCTGAAAAAGAAGTTAAATAATTATGTGAATGCTAATTCTGGAGGTGAGGACATGGAACTCCTGAAAATAGAAAATGACATATTTAGAAGACAACTAAAATATTTTTGATTCTGTAACTTCAGATCCAGATCATTTGAAATCTGAAAAAGAAACGCTCATGAAACAAATTGGTTTACACAAAAAAGAAAATCAAGAGCTTGCATGTGAAATTTCTGAACTAAAGGAAAGACTTAGCTTGATTGATGATGATCAGACTCATAATAATAACGTAGTTCAGAATGAAAAATTGGTAAAAGATTTAGAGTGTGTTAGCTCTGAATTGAATGTCTTAAAATATGATAATGAATATCTTAGGAAACAATGCCTAAAAGCCAATGCTGAAACAACATGTTTTGTTGAATCTGCTTGCAAGGATTGCTCATGTCTGAAAGAAGTTAATGAGTGTCTTCATATTGATCTTGAATGGTATAAGGATCTAGTTGCCTCATTAAGAGATGAAAATAATGAATTGCTCAACAAAAGTCTGGAAGCTGAACAGAGAGAAGAAGTACTAATAGAACAGCTAAGCTCCATGACTAATGATGAAAATTTTGCTGAACAAATCAAAAAATTGAAATCTAAAAATGTAAGACTGAAATTGATACAGAAAGGGAATGAAGAGTTGAAGCAGTTGAACACTGCTATGTCAGAGAGACTCCTTGCTATAGAAAAAGGAAAATGTGTTGTTGATAGAAATCAACTTGAAAATGAGCTCAAACTCAAATAGGAAATTGAAACATTGAAAAATCTTAATGCTGAGCTGCATCAGCAGGTTATCTCTTGTAAAACTGAGATCATTGGCTATGAAGATAGCATAGCCTCCTTAAAATCTAAAATCCATGGTCTTAAAAGCACACTGTCAAAATTTGTTGAAGGAAAGAGCAATTCTGATAAGATCCCTAGAATTAAGCTTAATGTTCAGAAGGAAGGTCAGGGTCACAATGTGGTCGACAAGAGGAAACCTGAAAATAAGCCATCTACCTCATTCACTAGCTGCTCTGTGCCTCCTAAAACACCTCCATCATCTATATTTCAATTCAAGGCTCAGAAAAATGAAAAAAAAACAAAAACTGTGAAAAAGGGTAAAAAACCAAAAAAGAATTATCATACTGATAAAGTTAAAATTGTCCCTGCATGTGCTGCAAAATCTGCTAGTCCTGTGGAATCTGATGGCTCAATGCATGCTGCTCATAAGTCTTTTACTCATTCGCATGCACATGAAAAGGATAGTTCATGTCATTACTATAGTAAACTAGGCCATGTAATGCATGATTACATGTTGATGCTAGAAGATGAGCATGCTGGTGAAACAATGCATTCTAGGAATTCTTATAGCAAAAATCATGCCACTAGGAAGACTAATAATTACTGTCACTACTATGATAGGCATGGTCATTTCATGAATGGATGCTTCATCATGAAAAAAGATGATAGAATGTATGTTAAATCTTCTACAAATCATCATGGTTTTAAAAGAAATAAATCTATGTTAAATCAGCACATCATATGCTTTAATTGTAACAAGCCTGGTCACAAGGAAAATGAGTGCTGGTCAGGATCTCATTGGGGTAACACTGGATCTAGACGTAAACACATCAGGTGCTTTGAATGTGGAAAGCATGGCCATACAGTTAATGTAATATCCCGGACCTTTCGGATCCTTCTTCGTGGGTCCCGGATCTGGTTTTCGGAGCGTCCGGCTCCGTTGTGTCCAAAATTTCATTTCGGACATCTTTCGTGTTCGGATCGGCGCGATCCGGAGTCGTTTCGGAGGCCCGGAGGCGTTCCGCGGCTTTTCCGTGCGTGTTTCCCGATTTCCGGCGCGAGTTTCGGCTTTTCCTTCAGACGCTCGCTGCGGGTTAACTGGGCCGTTCACCCGGGCACGAGTGGTACCGTTGCGATCGGTGCGTTCCGAGGATTCCGGAAACGTATTTTTCTATTTTTTGGTATTTTTCCAAAAATTCGGATTTTCTATAAAGCCCTTATCCTTTTTCTTTCCTTTTTCCCTTTTCTCTTTCTTCTTCCTCTTCCCCTCTCTCTCGCGACCGTGAGCCCCCCTCTCTCTCCCTCTCTCCCATTCGGACGCGGTGAACCCCTCTCCGGCTACGGACGGCGGCGGGGCGACGGCGCGGACGCGTGGGCAGCGGTGAGGCGATCTCGTGGGCGTGCGGCGAGCGTGGGAAGCGTGGGGAGTTCGTGAAGCTTCGAGCATTCTTCGTGATTCGTGATCGATCCGGCGAAGCATTCGCTCCATTGAGGTAGGGTGACGTTCCTTAGCCTCATGCCGATCTTTTTCGTGATTTATAGGCCGCGGGGAGGCCGAGAGGGGATCATTTGAGTGTTTTTGGGTTTTTCCATGATTTGGGGAGAGCTCGCCCGATCTATGGATTCAATGCATGGATTCATGTTTTGAGGGCCTAGAATCATGCTAGGGGTCCCCAGGGGTCTTCCCCTTTGTTTTCCCCCTCTCCTATGGAGGTATGTGGGCGTGGTTAGAATTTTTGGGCGTTCTTACCGTTTTCGGCCGCGGACTGAGAACGCGCTATACTCCAGTAGCGCGTTCTTGGAGGTCGCGCTGCCCCGACCGAGCGCGTTCATCGGAGAAGATGAACAGGAGGCAGTTCCTGTCGTGCTATGGGGTCACAGCGCGATCATCCTTGTCGCGCTAGGGTTCCCCAGCGCGATAGTTCGTGTCGCGCTATGGGGCCATAGCGCGACATCCGTTGTTGCGCTAGGGTTCCCTAGCGCGACATGCCCTGTCGCGCTAGGTATCCCTAGCGCGATTTGGTTCGTTGTTGGGTGTTCCCCTTGGGCCGTGTGTGCGTCCCGGGCACCCCGTGGAGTTCCGTGACCGTGTCTTTGGTGTCCGGAAGTCCCGTTTGCCTCGGTCAGGCGTTTGACCGTGGGCAGTGCGTCTGTTTCTTTTCCGACCGTGGTCACCGTGCGACAGGGCTGGTGCGTGGGGTGATTCCCACACGTTGTCGGGTTCGGACGTCGTTTTTCGTTGACTTGAGAGTCTACTCCTTCAGTGACCCTCCACTAGTCGTAGCCCACCAGTACGAGGTGCTGGTCTCACCTGGGAGTGGTGTACGGGCACCCACCTTTCGAGACGGTTTGTGGACCGGTTACCGTAGGCCCTTCGTCTTAGCCAGAGTCCGGCTACGGGGGAAAACCGGTTAGAGGGCCAGACCTAGGACGCGTGGTCTGTGTGTGCACACGTGGTTGGGGGCGGTTGGACCCACGTCGACGGGCGTGACCCCAGCTAGTCACTTGTTTGTGGTTACTTGTACGGTGTTTGCGCCTCGGGTAGGACCTACCACGTCAGGCGGCTCACCTGCGGTGCGGTGTCAGACGTCAGGGGACGCTACCGGCTGTGCTTCTAGTGGGTGGTACTCATGTCGAGTACGGAGTGTCTGACTGTCAGTCGTGTGTTTCCGACCTTCGGGTTTTACGGTTCGACCATTGGTTTCGGTCTTCTCGTGCCGTGGCACGTGTGTCGGTTTGCGTGCCATAGGGTCTAGTTCTGTAGAGTACAGGGCTTTCCTTTCCGAGGTACTTTCTACCGCTAGAGTAGTGGTTTCTCATTTTACGAGGTAGGGTTCGAGTGATCCCTACTAAGTCTTGTTCCGAGACTCATTCCCTGCGTGTTTTCACCGTGTTTCAGGTGAGACGCCACCTTCGGGGAGCGCGTCAGGAGCGCAGCGTGGTGCGGGTGCCCAGAGGTAGTGCCAGTGGTCAGAGCCGGGGTATGCCCCGTGTAGCTGTACTTTCCTTTCTTGTCACTGTACTAGTCGTGGACTGTGGTTATTGTTAATTTCTATTGTGGACCATGTAATATGTTAATTTATTTCCTGCTTAATATTATAACTGTTTAATTTCTACAATTATCTGTGATGCTTGTGTAGTTTCCACACCATCCTTTTAACCCTTCCGAGTCTTCGGGCTCGTGGGTGGCGGTGCGAGTCTCGGGTTATCGGGCCTTCCCAGTAATCGGATTCTCGGGTCGTTACAGCTGGTATCAGAGCGCGGTTGTGGAATTACATGAGAATCATAGGTAATCGTAGTGGTCCACTAGTCCACAACGATGATGTACATGTGACGCTAGCATTGGGCACCGCGTGTTTTATTCTGACATTGCCGTTTTCGTGTTTTCTGTCTTGTGCTTCAGGAGCGAGGATGGCGTCGAGGAGGAGTTCTCGCTCTCAGCAGGGGCAATCGGCTGGAGGTCAGGAGATCCAGCAGGGGGTCCAGAGGGACCAGGAGGAGCATAGCAGAGTTCCGGGAGCTACCGAGGCCGCGGATGCTGCGAGAGCTCCGGGGGCCGAGGATTTCTTTCGTGGCATGTACCATCTCATGTCTCAGCAGTTCGGCGGAGAGGCTGCTGAGGGCTCGTCAGCTAGGGGTGGGCCAGGCCGAGCGGTGAGGGACTTCATGCAGTTCCATCCACCTTACTTTAGCGGCCAGGCAGACCCTGATGCGGCTCGTGATTGGCTCGATGAGATGGAGCGGGTGTTCAGTTCTGTGAAAAGTACTGCCGAGGACAGAGTGGTGTTGGCCTACAACCAGTTGCAGGGTACGGCTCGCAGGTGGTGGTCTTCCGAGTGGAAGGCGTCCTTTCAGCTTCGTCCACTTGAGCAGGTCGAGTGGGGTGACTTTGTCAGTGCTTTCGAGCGT
This sequence comes from Amorphophallus konjac, assembly GCA_022559845.1. NCBI lineage: Eukaryota > Viridiplantae > Streptophyta > Magnoliopsida > Alismatales > Araceae > Amorphophallus > Amorphophallus konjac. The sequence continues at coordinate 131,309,504 of CM040127.1, forward strand.
ACGTACTGTCCAGACGTCGTTGCTACGCAGTGGATGCGGGAGTTTCTGGAGCTGGTGCAGGGTGACATGTCCGTGTTGCAGTACAGGGCCCGATTTGTCGAGCTGGGTCGGTACGCACCTCATATCATGGAGCATGAGAGGGTGAGGACGACGCAGTTTGTGCAGGGCTTGAGGCTAGAGCTGAGGCACCATTTGATCGCGAACGGGGCCTCTGATCTAGAGACAGCGTCTCATGTTGCGATTTCCCTGGAGATGGATATGCAGAGGACTCGAGGACCGATCAGCCAGGGGCAGTCTGTGTCAGGTCGCGGCCATCAGTCGGCTACCCAGCAGCAGGGTTCCTTCCAGCATGCGTCGGGTGGTTCAGGAGTATCGGCATCGGCAGCTTCGGTGACAGGATCTGCGTCCTTTGGCTCGAAGGTCAAGAAGTTCTTGAAGAAGAATTTCCGTAAGAAGCACAAGGATCAGGGGCAGGCTTCATCGGGTAGTGTACAGCAGCCGTTTCCTTTGCAGCGTCAGGGATCAGTGGGTGGATCGCGAGGACCTTGTCCACGGTGTGGTGGGACCCACCCAGGCAGGCAGTGCACGGTGCCGATCATCTATTTTCGGTGTGACCAGCCAGGGCATATGGCGCGTGACTGTCCTTAGAGGCCGCCGCAGCAGCAGGTTCCCCAGCAGCAGCAGCAGCAACAGGGACAGTATCCGCCGCTACCCAGGTCGGCTAGTGTGGGAGGCAGGCAGAGAGCTCGAGGCCAGATCACGCACTTGACCAGGGCAGAGGCAGTGGCGTCGCAGCTCGTGGAAGGTACCGTTCAGATTTTGGGTTGTGCGGCTCGGGTTTTATTTGATTCTGGCGCGTCTCATTCGTTTATTTCGGAGGATTTCGCGTCGAGCGTCGAGGAGCCGGTGACCCAGTTGTCCTGTGATTTGGCAGTGGAGTTACCTTCGGGTGACTTTATGGTCACTCCGTATTGCTTCGACCAGGTTCCAGTGTGGATCGATGGGCAGAGTATGCCAGGCAGGTTGTATGCGTTGTAGCTTCGGGATTACGACGTGATTCTAGGCATGGATTGGCTTGAGACTCATGGAGCGGTGGTGGATTGTGGGATGAAGAGGGTCTATTTCCAGCATCCGAGCAAGAGGACCTTCTATTTCCAAGGTATCCGTTCCACCTCTTCTCGATTCCTTATCTCTGCTATTCGAGCCCGTCGGTTGCTTGATTCAGGTTGTCAGGGTTTTCTCGCGTCAGTGGTTGTGTCTGACCGGATGGAGCCGGATGTCGAGGACATTGCGGTGGTGTGCGAGTTTCCCGATGTTTTTCCTGAGGAGTTGCCTGGATTACCTCCCCAGCGGGAGATCGATTCCGTGATCGAGGTTGTGCCTGGTACGGGACCGTTAGCGAAGGCTCCCTACCGTATGGCCCCCGCTGAGTTGAGGGAGTTGAGGGCGCAGTTGCAGGAACTGTTGGCCAAGGGGTATATTCGTCCGAGTTTTTCCCCTTGGGGTGCGCCCGTGTTATTTGTGAAGAAGAAGGACGGTAGTCTGCGGCTCTGCATTGACTATCGGCAGCTGAATGAAGTGACCATTAAGAACAAGTATCCGTTGCCGCGGATTGATGATTTGTTCGACCAGCTTCAGTCTGCGCGAGTGTTCTCGCGGATTGATTTGCGGTCCGGTTACTATCAGCTGAGGATTCGCGAGTCCGATGTGGAGAAGACTGCATTCAGTTCGAGGTACGGGCATTATGAGTTTCTGGTGATGCCGTTTGGGCTCACCAATGCCCCAGCTGCCTTCATGGATTTGATGCAGAGGGTGTTTCATCCGTATTTGGACCAGTTCGTGGTCATCTTCGTGGATGACATCCTTGTTTATTCGCGGTCTGCTGAGGAGCATGCGTACCAATTGGGTGTGGTGCTGCAGACGTTGCGAGATCACCAGTTGTATGCGAAGCTCAGCAAGTGCGAGTTTTGGCTCAGTGAGGTGCACTTTCTGGGGCACGTGATCTCTGGTGATGGCATTTCCGTGGATCCCGCCAAGGTCGAGGCTGTGATGCAGTGGCCGAGGCCGAGGTCGGTGACGGAGATCCGGAGTTTCTTGGGGCTTGCGGGTTATTATTGCCAGTTTATCCAGGATTTTTCCCGCATTGCGACCCCGATGACGAGGCTCACGCGGAAGGATGTGCCTTTCGTTTGGTCCGAGGAGTGTGAGCAGAGCTTCAGGGAACTGAAAAGATTGCTCACCTCGGCTCCGGTGTTGGTTTTGCCTTCTGGATCGGGAGGTTTTGTGGTGTGTACAGATGCTTCCGGTGTCAGATTGGGTGCTGTTCTGATGCAGCATGGTAGAGTGGTGGCTTATGCATCTCGGCAGCTAAAGCCCCATGAGGAGAACTACCCCACCCATGACCTTGAGTTGCCGGCGGTGATCTTCGCGCTGAAGATCTGGAGGCATTATCTGTATGGCGAGAAGTTCGAGGTGTTCACTGACCATCAGAGCTTGAGGTATGTGTTCTCGCAGAAGGACCTGAACCTCAAACAAAGGCGTTGGATGGAGTTCATGAAGGACTATGACTTCACCCTGTCTTATCAGCCGGGCAGGATGAATGTCATCGCCGATGCCTTGAGTCGGAAGGTGGCGGTCAGTACCTTGATGCTGAGGAGGTGGAGGCTCTGGGAACAGGTGCCCGAAGTATCCTTCAGGCTCAAGATTCCCCAGGGGCGAGGGTTGGCTGTGCTTGCGAGTCTGACTGTCACTCCTGCTATCTGTCGTCAGGTGACAGAGGCTCAGCATGCGGACCCTGAGTTGCCCCGGATTCTGGCGAGGGCTGATGTGGAGCTCGGTGAGGACGGTGTTGCGAGGTTTCGTGGCAGGTTGTACGTCCCAGCCGAGGAGCAGATTCGTCGTGCGGTGCTGCGCGAGGCTCATGGGAGCAGGTACACTGTGCACCCGGGTGCGACGAAGATGTATCGGAACTTACGGAGGCAGTTCTGGTGGCCTGGCATGAAGAGAGATGTCGCAGAGTTTGTGGCCAGGTGCCTGATCTGTCAGCAGGTGAAGGCGGAGCATCAGCGACCAGGAGGTACTCTCCAGCCCTTGGATGTTCCTGCTTGGAAGTGGGACCATGTGACCACGGATTTTGTGGTGGGGTTGCCAAGGACCCCGAGTGGGCAGGACAGTATTTGGTTGCTGGTGGATCGGCTGACGAAGGTGACGCGGTTGTTACCGGTCAAGGTCAGCTGGAGCGTGCCTAAGTTGGCTCGTCTTTATGTGGAGCGGATCGTGCCGTTGCATGGGGTTCCCATTTCGATCGTGTCGGATCGGGATCCGAGCTTCACTTCTGGATTCTGGAGGAGTTTCCAACGAGCTCTTGGCACGGAGTTGGCATTTAGCTCGGCGTATCATCCACAATCAGATGGTCAGTCTGAGAGGACCATTCAGACCTTGGAGGACATGCTGAGATCCTGCTGCCTGGAGTGGCAGGGGAGTTGGATTCATCACCTACCGTTGGTGGAGTTTGCCTATAACAACAGCTATCATTCGAGCATCGGCATGGCTCCTTATGAGGTATTGTATGGGCGTCCTTGTCGGACTCCACTCGATTGGTTTGAGCTGGGTGAGCGTGTTTTGACGGGACCGGAATTGGTGCAGCAATGTGTGGATGTTGTGCACCTGGTTCGTCAGAACATGTTGGCGGCCCAAAGTCGGCAGAAGAGCTATGCTGACCGTAGGCGGCAGCCCCTCGAGTTCGCCGTGGGCGATCATGTGTTCTTGAGAGTTTCTCCGATGAAGGGGGTGATGCGTTTTGGACGGCGTGGGAAGCTGAGTCCCCGCTATATTGGTCCTTTCGCGATTGTGGAACGCATCGGTGAGGTTGCTTACCGGTTGCAGTTACCCTCTGAGTTGGCGTCGGTGCATGACGTGTTTCACGTCTCGATGTTGCGGAAGTATATGCCCGATGACTCTCATGTGCTCGAGTTTTCCGTTTGGCCTGAGGTGACTCCAGATCTTTCTCTCCCAGAGTTTCCGATCCGTGTGGAGGATAGGCGAGAGCAGCCCCTGCGGAACAAGGTCATTCCCTTGGTGGGTTGTGTGGCAGCGACACTCTGGTGGTGAGGCTTCGTGGGAACGTGAGGACGAGATGCGTCAGCAGTTCCCGTATCTGTTTGAGTGAGTCTTCCTCTTCTTTCCCCTTGGGTTGTTCTCAATTTCGAGGATGAAATTCCTTAAGGGGGGAGGGCTGTAATATCCCGGACCTTTCGGATCCTTCTTCGTGGGTCTCGGATCTGGTTTTCGGAGCGTCCGGCTCCGTTGTGTCCGAAATTTCATTTCGGACATCTTTCGTGTTCGGATCGGCGCGATCCGGAGTCGTTTCGGAGGCCCGGAGGCGTTCCGCGGCTTTTCCGCGCGTGTTTCCCGATTTTCGGCGCGGGTTTCGGCTTTTCCTTCGGACGCTCGCTGCGGGTTAAGTGGGCCGTTCACCCGGGCACGAGTGGTACCGTTGCGATCGGTGCGTTCCGAGGATTCCGGAAACGTATTTTTCTATTTTTCGATATTTTTCCGAAAATTTAGATTTTCTATAAAGCCCTAATCCTTTTTCTTTTCTTTTTCCCTTTTCTCTTTCTTCTTCCTCTTCCCTCTCTCTCGCGGCCGTGATCCCCCCTCTCTCTCCCTCTCTCCCATTCGGATGCGGTGAACCCCTCTCCGGCTACGGACGGCGGCGGGGCGACGGCGCGGACGCGTGGGCGGCGGTGAGGCGATTTCGTGGGCATGCGGCGAGCGTGAGAAGCGTGGGGAGTTCGTGAAGCTTCGAGCATTCTTCGTGATTCGTGATCGATCCGGCGGAGCATTCGCTCCATTGAGGTAGGGTGACGTTCCTTAGCCTCATGCCGATCTTTTTCATGATTTATAGGCCGCGGGGAGGCCGAGAGGGGATCATTTGAGTGTTTTTGGGTTTTTCCATGATTTGGGGAGAGCTCGCCCGATCTATGGATTCAATGCATGGATTCGTGTTTTGAGGGCCTAGAATCATGCTAGGGGTCCCCAGGGGTCTTCCCCTTTGTTTTCCCCCTCTCCTATGGAGGTATGGGGGCGTGGTTAGAATTTTTGGGCGTTCTTACCGTTTTCGGCCGCGGACTGAGAACGCGCTATACTCCAGTAGCGCGTTCTTGGAGGTCGCGCTGCCCCGACCGAGCGCGTTCATCGGAGAAGATGAACAGGAGGCGGTTCCTATCGCGCTATGGGGTCACAGCGCGATCATCCTTGTCGCGCTAGGGTTCCCCAGCGCGATAGTCCGTGTCGCACTATGGGGCCATAGCGCGACATCCGTTGTTGCGCTAGGGTTCCCTAGCGCGACATGCCCTGTCGCGCTAGGTATCCCTAGCGCGATTTGGTTCGTTGTTGGGTGTTCCCCTTGGGCCGTGTGTGCGTCCCGGGCACCCCGTGGAGTTCCGTGATCGTGTCTTTGGTGTCCGGAAGTCCCGTTTGCCTCGGTCAGGCGTTTGACCGTGGGCAGTGCGTCTGTTTCTTTTCCGACCGTGGTCACCGTGCGATGGGGCTGGTGCGTGGGGTGATTCCCACACGTTGTCGGGTTCGGACGTCGTTTTCCGTTGACTTGAGAGTCTACTCCTTCAGTGACCCTCCACTAGTCGTAGCCCACCAGTACGAGGTGCTGGTCTCACCTGGGAGTGGTGTACGGGCACCCACCTTTCGAGACAGTTTGTGGACCGGTTACCGTAGGCCCTTCGTCTTAGCCAGAGTCCGGCTGCGGGGGAAAACCGGTCAGAGGGCCAGACCTAGGACGCGTGGTCTGTGTGTGCACACGTGGTTGGGGGCGGTTGGACCCACGTCGACGGGCGTGACCCCAGCTAGTCACTTGCTTGTGGTTACTTGTACGGTGTTTGCGCCTCGGGTAGGACCTACCACGTCAGGCGGCTCACCTGCGGTGCGGTGTCAGACGTCAGGGGACGCTACCGGCTGTGCTTCTAGTGGGTGGTACTCCTGTCGAGTACGGAGTGTCTGACTGTCAGTCGTGTGTTTCCGACCTTCGGGTTTTACGGTTCGACCGTTGGTTTCGGTCTTCTCGTGTCGTGGCACGTGTGTCGGTTTACGTGCCGTAGGGTCTAGTTCTGTAGAGTACAGGGCTTTCCTTTCCGAGGTACTTTCTACCGCTAGAGTAGTGGTTTCTCATTTTACGAGGTAGGGTTCGAGTGATCCCTACTGAGTCTTGTTCCGAGACTCATTCCCTGCGTGTTTTCACCGTGTTTCAGGTGAGACGCCACCTTCGGGGAGCGCGTCAGGAGCGCAGCGTGGTGCGGGTGCCCAGAGGTAGTGCCAGAGGTCAGAGCCGGGGTATGCCCCGTGTAGCTGTACTTTCCTTTCTTATCACTGTACTAGTCGTGGACTGTGGTTATTGTTAATTTCTATTGTGGACCATGTAATATGTTAATTTATTTCCTGCTTAATATTATAACTGTTTAATTTCTGCAATTATCTGTGATGCTTGTGTAGTTTCCACACCATACTTTTAACCCTTCCGAGTCTTCGGGCTCGTGGGTGGCGGTGCGAGTCTCGGGTTATCGGGCCTTCCCGGTAATCGGATTCTGGGGTCGTTATAGTTAAGGATTGTTGGCATGCTCAGGGAAACTAAGTTAAATCCAAATTTGCTAAATTCCCTGTAAAAAGACATGATTTTGATAGGAACTTTATCAGAGTAAATTCATCATGTTTTAATTGTGAAAAATTAGGTCATAAAGCTGCAAAGTGTTGGCTGCCTAATAAAAGGATACATAATGTTCATGCAAATAACAGAAAATTCCATGCTCATGCACATAGATCTCATGCTTCTGTTGATGTGCATCATAAGATCAGAAAATCTGTTGTTTCATGCAGATATTGTGGTAAATTCGAACATTCTATGGATAATTGTTTCCTGATGAAATTAGATGACAATGTAACTATGAAATTATTCAGAACAGCTGTTAGGGGCAATACATGACCCAAGGCTACTTGGGTTCCTGCTTGGTCAAAATAATCCAAATGTTGCAGATATGCCTTGGAATGGAATAAAGGGGGTCATTAAACTAAGGCACTCAAAAATGGGAACCCCAGGATTGCACTCTTAAGGTCAGTTTTGAAAACTTGTTTTAAATTATGTTAGCTGAAATCGTTTGTCTTAAATGTTTGCATATCATGTTAATCCTTGTCATGATGTTTGTTTCGTCAAATTCCCTGCACTTTGAGTATTGTACATTGCATTTAGTCATGGGGAGTTTGATTGCTTTTGCATGAAGTTCATGTTGCTCATGATTAGTTTCGTTGCATATTGCATACATGGAGAGAACTGCATAGCTCAGCTTTAAATCTAAAAATCCAAAAAGAAATGACTCATAGCATCTAGACAAGGGGAGCATTTTAGACTCATTAGTCTTTTACCTATTGAACCCCTTCTGTCTAGTTACTTGATTCACTCTCCTAATCTAGTGTATTGATTGACCTCTAAATCATTCGTTGCCTGATATCATATCTGCACTTGAAGCTGAAATACTGGAATTCCATTCCTTAAGCTGATAAAGGTCGTCTCTTGCTTGATGCCACTTCCTCTGTCAGCTTGTTCCTCATTCATTATCTCTGTTGAGAATCTCATGGAATTCTTCTCATTTGATCAACTCTCTACTACTCTTCGTTAAAAACCTTTACAAATTCTTTCAAGTCAGAAACTCTTGTTTTCATCGTGATTGATCAGTGTCATGCTTATGATTAGTTGTTTGGTTGCATCGTTTGAACTGATCTGAGAGAGATTTAAATTTGTGTACCTTGTTTATAAATCTAAAAAATTTAAAAGAAATTCCTATCATACAGGTTACGAATGTCCACTGACTTAGACTAGTATAAGTCTAATGTATTCTCGGATTTGAATTTGAATGATTTAAAAGTATCTGAATCAAAGTTTTAATAAATTTTAACCAACCGTGTCATGAAATCTCTAGACACCGTTATCTGAAATCTGAAAGTTTGAAATCAAGGCTACTTTGGCTGAGATACATGCTGTTAGTATTGGTCTTAAACACTAATCTGAATGAAGTGGACCGAAAAGAAAAATACTAATCAGAGCAATGACTTTGGTCACTGAGAAACTGGGTCCTCTATCAAAGAAATAGAGTAAACCTAAGTTATGAAGTGCCATAGTTATCTCTAGTATAAAATATGATTGATAAATCTGACAGAGCAATGGCATAATTATGTTGAGTAACTGGGGATTCTTGCCTCTGATCATGGTGTCTCCTCATGTAAAAAGACACTTCAATTGCTAACTCTGTTCTCACAATTGAGAGGCAATGGCAGTTATCACACTGAGTAACTGGGTCACTTCACCCAAGACGTGTTGTGCCTCATGTAAAAAGGTATTGATCAACCAAAATTGCTCATGAAAAACTAAGGTGCTGATCAAAAGTATATTTTGAATTTTACTGCAAAAATAGTCAGCTTCACATACCATTAAAGGTGTTTAATCTCAATACTACACTGTGTAACTCTCAAAGGAGTCATTGAAATTATTTGAGTAAGTTGAAAGGTGATTGTACTGGAGTATTGCATGATTAATTGGTTCACTTCTATTAAAACTTAGTTTCGGATATGAGTATTTAATTCAATTGACAAATTTGGTATACATCATGCTTAAACTAGTTTTGTTATCTATGTTAATTCATAACCCCTTATGATAGGAGAGTCTATATTTATGTGGATTCATAACAGTGGTACCTAATATAAAATTTCTTCTAATCAATTTCACATCTGACAACTTAATCATTACTTGCACTGTGTTTATCAGATCTTGCTTAATGTTTGCTAACTCATCTTTGATAGGTCATGTCCCCTGCATGTTGCCTTGACATTCTTCTTTCATCTATTGCTTGTTGCTTTGACACACTCCTCACATATCCTCTTGAAACCATTGCCTTATTCTGATTGCATTTATTGATTCTTAAAGGGGGAGGATTGATGCTTGATTATCTAACTGCCCATGTGCTTACTGATTTTATTCCATCATTCAGGGGGAGCTTCATGTATAGTTGTTATTTCTTTTTATCCAGGGAGGTTATGTCCTGTCTTATTGCACTTCGCGGGGAGAATAGTTGTTATGTGATTTCATGCTGTCAAAGGGGGAGATTTCATTTCAATCTGTTCATACCTACTTATTCACTCTCTCTTAAACTATTTCATTTTTGATGAAGTCAAAGGGGAAGAATAGTTTGAGTCAGTGTGACTCATGGTGTTGCCATCATCAAAAAGGGGAGATTGTTGTGCCCCGGTGGTTGTGATGATGATGATGATTTTGTTTTGATGATGGTTTTGATATAAGTCACACTGAGTGTGATATATTGTTTGATAGCTTCGCACATGGTACTTGCATGTTCTGAGAGATTGCACTTCAGGTTTGCTCACTTCACGGTTCTTGTGCACTTAGGTCTGTGCAGGCTAAGTCTATGCACTTCATGGCGTAAGTAAGGACAGGGTCATTTGTCTACGGCCAAAGTTCATGCACATCTTAGTTAGACTGCACAGAAAAGTCAGTGCATGTCACTGTTCATGAGCATTTAGGTCTATGCATTTCTATGTTCACGATGCATACTTAAGGTCGGTGCAAGTTTTATCTTGTGCCTAGATAAGTCTGTGCACGTTAGGGTTTTGGCATATAAGGTCCGTGCATATCCTTGAACCAACTCTGTGCACATTTCCCTTATGCATATAGAGTCCGTGCATATTTGCCTTGTTGACATTAAGAGTTAGTGCATGTTGAAGGTCCATGCATAAGGTCCGTGCATGAAGAAGGACCGTGCAGAGTTTGCTTCACAGAGTCTGTGCACGATTACATGCTAGCTGTCATAAGGTTCGTGCAACCTTCGCTGAGTGCAAGTCAAGTCATTGCACGTTACTCAAAGTCTGTGCAAGTTTCTGACATCCGCATGACAAGCTAGGGCATATCAGTGCATATGGCATATCAGGTCCATGCATACTAGGGCCGTGCATTTCATAGTCGGTGCATATCTTGCTGAAACATAGCATAGTCGGTGCAATTCTTGATGTGAGCTTATAAAGGTCTGTGCAAGTTTTTGTCCTATGCAAAACACGGTTGCATTTGTTCTTTACATAGTCCGTGCATGTTTTTGCTGTTTGGTCTGCGCACATTTTAGAACATGCTAAAACAGGTCCGTGCACATTCTGCTTGTGCACGAATAAGTTTTGTGCACATATACATAAGTGCAGTACATGGTCTGTGCATATGTGCATATAGACTTATAGGGTCTGTGCATTCTTTGCATCATGCACACACGAAGTCTGTGCACCTTTCAGCCCTACAGCCATACAAGGTCTGAGCATATCTAGGTCAATACACATGTGTTATCAATTCATAGTTACAATGTGTTTGACAAAATGCCTCTTATTCCCTTGATAGAGAACTCTAGTGTGCAGAGGGTCAAGTCACGATGTTCAAGACTCAACTTAATCAGGCACGTGATCCAAGGTTGATCATTATTCGAAGAAGCTGCCACGTGGATAGCAAAACGTTGAGACTCTGACTCGTGGCTGAAAGCTTCCTGATGCTTCTTGGCAGGAACAGGCCTTCCACACGTCAAGTACGTGAGCTCGTGGGTCCCAGACAAAACGAATATAAAAGTCCTTCCTCCTGCGAACAAGATAGTGACTCTGAAGAAGAAAAGAGTTGAGCAGAAGAAAAAGAGAGTTTCTGAGATCGAGGGAGAAAAGAGTGAGCAATAGAGAAGGAAGAGAAGTAGAAGGAAGAAGAAGAGAAAGAAAGAGAGAGAGAGCCCGAGGAAAAGATTGAAGCCATTATTGATGAATAGTTTGTACTGGACCTTGGATCAAATCCAGGCCAGGGAGCTCCTGCGAGAGCCACGTTTGATTTGCAAAGTCTTTCAGCTTTCTGATGCTGTGATTCTCGATCCTTTGTTTTCTTTTTATCTTTGTATCAAGCTGTCAGTCAGCAGAGCAAGCTATGTTACTCAGTAGTAGCAGAGGATCAGTTCCTCTCGACGGTAAAGCCGTATTGCCTAGTAGTGGCAGAGGAGGATTCCTCTGGTCGGCTAAGCTGTATTGCCCAGCGGGTCAAGTTGTTAGGCAGCGGATGGCTAAGCTATATTGCCCAGCGGAAGCATGCTGTGACGCTTAGCTGGTGTAGGCAAGCTGTGAGGCCCAGCGGTTTAAGCTGTGTATCAGCGGAAGCCACACTCGGGTTTGAGTGTGGGGTAGACGTAGGTCTGTGGACCGAACCACCTAAAAATTCCTCTGTGCTATGTGGTTTGATTGCATTATCTGATTCTGCTAGATGAGTGCTTAGGGCCGATCAATCCTTCTCTGGCTGGTGAAGTATTTGGTTGCACCTTGTGTGTTCGACATTGGTTTTAAGAGTTATTCTGACACCGTTCTTCACGTCATCTATCTGATATTCAGTAAGCATTTTAGATAACTAAGTGAACCTCTTCAATTCGCATCCGTTCACTAGTTATAAGTTTTAATTGGGCAAAATTTGAAGATGTGATTCATTCACCCCCCCCCTCTGAATCCATGTTCGCACCATACCTTCTAGGACTTCTTCACCCTTCAGTTGGGTTACCTCCCAACAAGCGCTAAGTTTAACGTCTTCATCCAGACGTCCTCCTTTTATTTATAATGGGTCACTCAGTGTGATTGATTCTTTTGTTGAAAGTTGTGTGTTCTCCAAGTAGGGTTTAAGACGTTGACTATTGACAGTGAACATTTGACTATTTTTAAGATCTAAAATTTTGACAGCACCATGATCAAAGACTTTAAGAACCACAAATGGTCCATCACATCTAGACTTCAATTTCCCAGGAAATAAGCGCAACCTTGAATTAAAGAGCTAGACTTTTTGATCAGGTTGAAAGAATTTTCACATAATGTGTTTTTCGTGGAAAGCTTTGGTCCTGGTTTTATAAATCTTTGCATTTTCATAGGCTTCATTGCACAACTCCTCCAACTCATTTAATTGTAGGGCCCTATGAGACCCAGCTCGGACCAAGTCAAAATTGAATTGCTTAATAGCCCAATAGGCCCAATGCTCAAGCTCAATGGGTAGGTGACACTTTTCCAAACATTAACCTATTGTGATATGTTTTTGATGATACCAAACTTTGTGTTATGTTTTTTGATGATACCAAACTTTGTATGTTGTGTGTGCTTGCATATCATTTTGTATGTTCGAATATGGTCGAGACTGTAAAGTGTTTGAGATCTAGCTCATGCTTTGATTAAACTTTGAGAACTTTGAGAAGAGTGATGAAATTGTTAACGTGAGTCACATGTATTTCTTTCATGCATTTTGAGGCTCATACAGGTTTTCTAAATGCATGGCCATAGCAAGTTGTTTACTAAATGCATGGCTATTAGAAGATGTTTTTGGTTGAGAAAACTTGAGTTGATAAAAAGGTTTCAAGGACTTTAATGAATGAAACAAGATGAGCATACATTACCTTGTTCATTTGGATATGTTTTGTTGGGCTAACAACTTTGTTTTGTAGGTTTTCCAGACGAGCGGTCGATCGTCGGATAGGGCCCGGTCGATCGATTTTCCTAGCATTGAAAGGTTTAATTTCTGTAAAATTCCGGTCTACCGCCCACCTATTCACGGTTGACCGCCAGCTTCGAAGCCTCCATTGTTGACTTTATTTTCTCCATGAGGCTGAAGCATCTATCAATGTTATTTTAATCCCTAAAGTCTCCAGACATGCCTAAATTCATGGATCTATGTCTGGGCATGTCCCTTGACCACCCAAGTAATATAAAAACACATATTTGGGCCAAGAAACCCTAATTACTCAAGGAATCAAGAGGAGGATACCAAGGGGAGAAGGAGAGCTGCTGTGAGAACTCTGTGAATAGTGATTCATCCACAGATTCTTCATCCAAGAGCAAGCTTTTCAAGATCAAGCTGAGGCAAATCAAGTGGAAATTCAAGCTTCATTCAAGATCTGCATTATATATTAAGGGGGAGCCTAAATCAGAAGTCTTTCTTTTATGTTTCATTCTCTTAAGTGTCTTGTGCTTCAAAGTTGTGTTCCTTGTAATCCATAAACATCCGTGTGAGTGTGGATCGGTTCAGATCCGTGATTGTGCGTGGATCTCTTTAGATCTACGTGTGTGTGTGTGGATCGATTCAAATCCGTAGTCGTGTGTGGATCGATTTAGATTCATAGTTGTGTGTGTTGTCTCATTCAGATCCGCAGTTGTGCGTGGATCTCTTCATATCCGTGTTTGTGTTGTGGATCTATCCAGATCTGGGTGTTTATGTGTTTAGAGTACTGCATCTGTTGTAGTGTGTGTGTGTGTGTGTTGTTGATCTGGTCGTCGGATCGTGTTAGAAACTCTATTTTCGTGTGTGTGTCTGTGTTAGGGTTTGTTCCCCGTGTGTGTGTGCAGGCGTTGACCTACGTGTTGGTGGAGATTTCACTCCATGTTAGGGATTTATCCCCGTGCTGGTTTTCCAGCAGTTAAGCCTCACCGGGTTTTGGTGAGGGGTGGACGTAGATTGCCGTCGTTGCATCTGAACCACCTTAAAATTCCTTGTGTCTTATGGTTTGAGCAGTGAGGTTTGATTCAATTCTTCTACCTCCCTTGTGTGTGATTGTTCTTGCATATTGTTCTTTCGCGTTTGTCTCTTCAGATCTAGCATAAATCGATCTTTTCTGTAAGTAGATCTTTGGTATATCGAAAAATGTATTTGAATTGACAATGCTAGTCTTGTCAAGACGATAGCACCTTGCATGAGCAGAATCCTTTGATTCATACCTCCATCTAGTACCGAAGAACTATCGTGGCGATAGATTTTGATAGATCTATTTTGTAATTATACAGATCTTAATTTCTAATTGCTACTTTATAACATCTGTTTTAAATCGGGTAAAAGTTTTCTTAAAATATTGAATCACCCAATTTACCCCCCCCCCTCTTGGGTGTCATTGATCGCGGGACTTCAATTGGTATCAGAGCTAAGGCTCTATTTTTCATAGATCTAACGATCTAGAGCAAGATCCAGATCAATGGCTACCAAAGTACTTTCCATGGATTCTCTACCTGTGTTTGATGGTTCTAATTTTGAGTTGTGGTTAGGAAGAATGTGCTGTCTTGTCCACTCATATGACCCTAATCTTTGGAAGCTTATATCACATGGTCCTTATGAGTTGCCTAAAGACAAATCAGTCTGGACTGCAGATTATGAATATAAATATGATCAAAATTGCTTAGTTGTAAGCTTGCTTACTACTGGAGTTAATTCTAATAGTTTTCCCTTTGTATTAAACTACTCAAAGGACATACTGGATGGCTTAGCTAGCTTCCATGTAAAGAATAAGGACAAATGTCTTATGGCAGGTATGAGTGATCACGGCAGTGATCAGTAGAATGGATCACCCTCGGAGGTAAATTCAGATTCTGAAAAAATATCTCTTAATGAGCTATTGGATGCATACAGTGAGCTTGCAAGTAAAGATAAGAAGCTAAAATCTGAGAATAAAAAATTGAAAAAGAAGGTTGAACAAAACAATTGTGATTCCTCCTATAAAAAATGCTTACATTTAGAGGAATTTATTGAGGCCCATGTGTTTGACATTGAATTTCATAAAGATCAAATTTACTCCTTATGAAATGAAAATAAAGAGATGAAAGAAAAAGTAAATTCAATGGCCAATTATCAAAGCTTGATAAATGAACTCATTCATGATGAAAAGCTTGTAAAAGAAAATCAGAAACTGAAGGAATTGAACACGGCTATTTCTGAAAGATTGTTGGTTCTTGAAAAAGGAAAATTTGTGGATGTAAGTGAATGTGAAAATGTGGATGAATTAAGACAAGAAGTTGAATCTCTTAAGACTACCAAGGCAGTGTTAAGTGTCAGCCTTGCTACTTGTGAAGAAGAACTTGCTAATACTGAACTGCATATCACATCTTTAAAAAGTGAAATCCAGGACTTGCATAATTCATTGTCTAGATTCGTGAATGGTCAAAACAATTTGGATAAACTTTTGGGCATGAAAGTTAATTTTTAAAGTGAAAGGCTTGGCTACAATCTTGTAAAGAAGAACTCCTTTAACAGTAAGGTAACTACCTCCTTTGTTCATAGTTTAAATATAACTATTACCTCCACTTCACCTTCAAAAAAGTCTTTTGTCCAAGTGATTCAAAATGAAAATAAAAATCAAAAAATCAATTTACATAAAAATTCCAAGAATGCTGCTAGAACCTCTATGCATGTTAAACATACTTCTGTCACACACAAACATCCATCTATAAAGAAAATCTCATATTTTTATTGTGGAAGATATGGACATGCCATGCATGATTGTTTTATTATGAAAAATGATGATTTGGAAGCATGCAGGAATAGAATGCACAATGGAAAAGATAAGGGTAGGTCGATGCACCCCAAGCCTAAACAACACTACCAACCAATGGTGTCAACACACCCTATGTTTTGGACCCATTGTCCTCAGCCAAAACCAAAGGGAGGTCGACCTAGGATATCAAATGTGTTTAATACACCACTTGCCAAATGGAAATAACATTGGAACAAAAAGTCACATGCTTCAAATAATCTTCATGCTTTTACGTATTCAAAGTCATGTTGTCATTAATGTGGTAAATCTGGTCATAACATGCATGATTGTTTTCTGAAGAAAAATGATGAATTGAATGTTGTCAAGAAGTGGAAGCCACGTGTCAAGAGTGATGCTAACCCACAAGGACCCAAGATGGTTTGGGTACCTAAAAATGTAAAATGAGAAATCTATTTTGTAGGTGTGCCTTGGGAATAAGAAGCATGAAATATGTCTTCAGTCAAGAAGGTAAGGCACACGGGTCAAGCAACATAAGTCAGGTCAAAAGAAAAACCAAAAATTGAAATCTGAACACTCCGGTGATATCCCTCTTACTCTCTCTAGTAAATGTGCTATGTCTTGATTTACTTTGTGCTGAATAGCTATGTGATCATGCATATGTCTGTACATGCATTTCATCCACAGTTGGTTGCATATCTCTACGCATATCACTTGTCATATAGCATATTGTTGGAGGGGAGTTTGGAAATTTTTCAAATCAAATTTCACTGCATACTTTGAGATGTTTGCATATGCTTTCACATTAGGTCATGCAAACGTTGAACATTGTGAATTCATGTCATAATGCATTGCAACCCTCTTGCCCTCATCATATCAATGAATACATAGTATATTAAGTAGTGACATGTGGAAGGGCATATTAAGCTTGTCAGGAAACTATCACTACGCGGGAGGAGATCTTCAGATCTAAGTCCTCCGCCTTGTACTATGAGTCAATTTTGCATAAGCTGCATATGGCATTAAAATTTCACTGAACATTTCAGATTCTTGCATACATTAAGGGGGAATTGTTAGATTAGTCATGAGAAGTTGAGGCTTAGGATCATTTCTAGGGAAATAATGTAGCAACCCTGATAAATTTAAAAGAAATAAAATAAATCAAAATAGATTAACAGATTTAAGAAATAAACGAAAGAGCTTGGAATAAAAATAATTAAAACATGATAAAATTAACGCCTCAGATAAAGGCGCTAATTTCCAAAGAAAAGCCCTCATATAAGGCGTGTTTTAAGAAAGGACGCCCACACATCAAGGCGTCAAATCTTAAACGACCAAAAGGGCCAGAAATCGTAACGCCCTTATCTTGGACGCGTTTCAATAATAAGCGATGCTTGACAAGGCGTCAATTCAAAATTCGACGCCCTTGATCAGGACGTTAATTCAGTTCATGTTTCGTTCGACCCAGGAGTCTATCCAGAGTAAGTTGATAACTATGAGAAAGGGTTCGAATGTGGTAATGACTCTATCTCGGAAGTATTACTTCCAATCAAACTCTAGCCCGAATAGGATCCCAAAATCCCTATAAATAATCTACTGCTTAATCCATGAACGCTATTTGGCGTTCGGAATCTACAGAGGTACGTGAGGAATAGCAGTTCCTCTTATTTCCTTGCTCTCTGTTTCGACTGCATGAAGAACTAATGATTCTTCATCTTCTTCTCCTCCTTACAGGTTAGGAAAGCCACAGCATAAGTGAAAAGCAAGGTAACGTTCTTCTGCTATCTCCTTTGTTCCGATAAGTTGAAGAAACTAATGTATGTTTCTTCTTCTCCTGTAGGAACTACAGCGAATTGGCGAACCAAAGTTCTTCACCAAAACAAACTCTTCCTCTGTAAAGCCCTCCTCTTCCTGTCCTTGCTGCTACTATTAGGATCAAAAGCTTCAAAAGACTCTATTTGTAAACAGAGTATCGTTCTTTTCACAGAACCTACGTCTGTTCATCCGTTAGTTTATCATCATCAAGGTAGGTTTTCTCAAGCACTGTAGCCCAAATCACCATAATAACTATGTTAAATCATATATATGAGTTCATGCATATAGTTTTCGCGAGTTTTAAATGTTTCTATTGTTGGAAGGAAACGCCCTTTCCACGGGCGTTAATTTTATACGCGACCCAGACAAGGGCGCTATTTAAAGAAACGACCTTGACAAGGTCGTCAATTTCAAAGATTTGACGCCCTGTACACAGATGTCAATTTTATTAAAGTGTTAATTACCCATGTTAATTATCCAACATTCACTTAAACTTGATTCTAAAGTAATGCATGATCATATTTACTTGAAAACCTGATATTTCCTGTCATGACCATGTCTCTTGTCTATTGGAATTTTATTTTCCTGAAATATTGTAAAATTCTTGAATTCACGACCCTGTATAGGTCATCTCTCACTTGCCTAACGCCCCTGTTCAAGGCGTGAATTGAAAAGTGACGCCTCTCTCCAGGGCGTGTTTTGAGAAAATTCGGAAAAAATATATACTCTGTAAAACAGAAGGAAAGAATGGACGACCACTTATTGCGTCGTCAAATTGTAAATAAACGCCCTTCACAAAGGCGCGTTTCTTGGAAAATACTGAAATATTGAAAATCTGCAAAAAAAGGAAAATAGATAAACGCCCTTACTTCAGGCGTTAATTATGTGATTAATGACTTAGTTAAAGTCGTTATTTGCTATGAAACTATTTTTACCCTATTTCTGCAACCGAGGGTTTTATTACACATACCTATATATGTTATATTGGCACTATATTCCAATCCGTGAGTATAGTCCCACGTTTCATGATGTTTTATCGATCACCTTCAATTCTCATTGACATACAAGCTCTCCTTTGGACATTCCGTTCCTTTGGACTAGCGAGTTAGTCATAGAGACCTCCGTAAGACTCCTCGAGCCTTGGATTCCCTCAAGGCCGACTGAGCTGGTTGTACCCTAAAACCCATTACACTATTGATTACCATGTCACTCTAAAGAAACATGGTATACCGGCCCTTATGTTATACCAAGTGTATATCATAAGAATTTCCTAATGGGATGAGATTATCATGCCATTAAAATGATGTTCTCGTAAACCTCAATTCTATGATAAGAATGAGGGTATCTTACCTTTGATATAATGTTCAAGTGGACCTCAATTCTATGTCCCTACTTGTCATGGTACCCGAGTTATGGGAACCTAATTCTACCTAGTTTCATCGATCGTCGTGATTGTACCGTTGTTATCGCCTATCTGTGTCCAATGTCATATTTTTGGACTCCATTCTCTTAAAGTTATCCTACATGTCTACAAGCTTGATTATTGAAATTCCTTATTGGCTATATATATATATATACAAGAGTGGATGTCAAAATACATGATAAATGCCTGCGCATATAGGGCCCGATCTGGTCCTGGGAGGAGCACCCGAAAGTACTTGTGCCCATGGGAGTTGAATGATAAGGTATCTGGCATTATACCGAGTGCATGACTAGCTTGATTGGACATTTCCACACAAATCTTGTACTTGACTCGTACTTGACATGACATGAATTGCGTGACCCGAGAAAGGGTAATTACTTGCTTGCTTGAAATATGATAGCCAAATTCTTGACATGACTTGTTAAAAGTTCTTGCTTGAATATCTTGTTAGCTTTTCTTGAAAGTTCATGACTAGTTCCACTTGCTATCTCATTGTGATATTCTCTTTCTGTCTTGTCGTTTCATACAAGCATGCATAGCTATAATACATTCATGAAAGATGTAATTACTTAAACCCCTTGCTAGCGCTTGAGATATAATTTCCTACTGAGCGTTCGCTCACTCCGTGTTTGTCCCTTACTTTTCAGGTAAGTCCGATGACGAGACTCAAACGGATGGGGAAAGTCAAGAGTGAAAGAGCTAGAGCTTTTCCAAGTGTCAACTAGTCTTTTTCCTAATTTCTTGAGTCAACTATGTACTTTTCCTTTTCATTGAATAGAGTATTGGATTTGTAATAGTCTATCCATTATGAAATAAAGGATTGGGTTATCTTTCTATTTTGCGCATCTCTGTCTTTGTGTCGAATACACTACTACTCTGATTGACATGATTGATATAGACACGTCGCGCACCTCCAGGTATCTTCCGCGCTCGGGGCGTGACAGTCTTTGTGGTATCAGAGCCTAGGGTATTCAATTCCTAGGAAAACCCAAGTCCAAGGATAGGTACAAACCTTTAACCAGTGAGATTGGGTAGAACCAAAAGGGGTCAAGTTAACATAAAAACTTAAAAAGGGCCTTAACGCAAGTATATACTAATATAGTTATTATAATTGTAGGACAATGGCTGTCGAACGTGCTCAGTGGCACAACATGCAGCGTACACTGCAAGGCATGACTCAAGTGCTGCAACAAGTAGCACAAGGAGGTGGACAACGAGCAGGAAGTCTCCACCAGACTTTCAAGAACATGAACCCGCCCAAGTTCACGGATTCTACTGATCCAGATGACGCTGAACACTGGATTAGGGAAATAGAACGTATATTCCGTGTTATGCAATGCACGGATCAAGATAAAGTTTTATTAGCTACTTTCCAGTTAGAAAGGGATGCTAGATGCTGGTGGGAGTCAATAGAGGCTACTATAAATCAAGATCAGGTTACGTGGGAGGAATTTGTTGAACACTTCAACGCAAAATTTTTTTCAGACCGAGTGTAGGAAAAGAAAGCTACAGAATTTGCTGCACTGAAGCAACGATCCTTGTCAGTGGCCGAGTATGAGGCCCAATTCTCTAGATTGTCTCGGTATGCTAAGCACTTAGTTAGCACTGAGAGAATGAAAGCTAGGAGGTTTCTTAATGGGCTCAGGCCCCAAGCTATTACCCAATTGGCGCCAATGGACATTCAAGTCTACTCGGAGATTGTACGCCGCGCACAGTTATTAGAAGATGCCACGGAGCTATCCGATAGAATTCGTGGTAAAGATAAGAAGGAACAAGTTACAGGTTTGGGTTCCTTTAAACCCAACTTCAAGAAGAGGCCTAGCAATGGAGGTACGTCCTCACAAGATCAGAAATTTAAGAAGACCAAGCCCTTCTCCATCACCACTGCCCCATCAAATATAATATGCAAGCATTGCGACAAGGCTGGTCATAAAGCCGAAGAATGCTGGAGGAAACTAGGAGCATGTCTCCATTGTGGGAGTCGTGAGCATCGGATTCCCGATTGCCCATTACTTAACGAACAAGCCGGTGACGGGAAACGCCCGATAACAAAGAATGCTCATCGTCATGCAATCAAGGAGATCGAGCAAGAAGAAGAAGGCGGACTAGTGGAAGGTACATTGAAAGTTTGTTCCAAAAATGCATATGTCTTAATTGATACTGGTGCATCACATTCTATTATTTCCAAGAAGTTCGCTGACCCATTACCCTTTGAACCGGAATGGATGAAGTTAGTTTTGTCTACTCCTCTGGGTGACGAGACTGATATTACACATCATTAGCAAAACTGTAAAGTATTGATTCATGGTCAAAATCTCCCTATTGATCTCATATGTTTAGATCTAAAGGAGTATGATGTCATACTAGGAGCAGATTGGTTATCCAAGTATCAAGCAATGGTTGATTGCTGCAATAGCAAGATTACTTTCAAGGAATTTCCAGAATTAATATTTACTAGCCCCAAGAGTCGGAGCAGATCCCCTCTTATTTCAGCTCTCCGAGCTAGCAAGCTCATCAGGAAAGGATGCACATCTTTCCTTGCCTTTGTCACAGTTAAAGAAGCTAAGGAAACTAAGCTAGAAGACATTCCAGTAGTGCAAGAATTTTCGGACGTGTTTCCGGAAGATTTGCCGGGATTACCCCCGCAAAGAGAAGTGGCCTTCACCATTGACTTAGTCCCTGGTGCTGGTCCCGTTTCAAAGGCACCCTATAGAATGCCCCTGCTGCCTTTATGCAGTTAATGAATAGTATATACAGGCCTTATTTGGATCAATTTGTGGTAGTCTTTATCGATGATATATTGATCTATTCTAAGACCAAGGAAGAGCATGAGGAGCATTTGAGGATTGCATTACAAATATTGAGGACAAACCAATTATATGCAAAACTTAGCAAGTGTGAATTCTGGCTTGAAGAAGTGGCTTTTCTCGGACATGTTATATCAAAGGATGGCTTGTCTGTAGACCCATCAAAAGTAGAAGCTGTAAGGAACTGGGAAAGACCGACCAATGCTAGGGAGATCCGAAGTTTCTTAGGCCTTGCCGGCTATTACCGGCGATTTATCAAGGATTTCTCTAAGATCGCCGTAGCACTTACGAGATTAACTCGCAAGGAGATCCGTTATGAATGGAGTGAGGAATGTGAAAGAAGCTTCCAAACTCTCAAGGATCATCTTACTACAGCTCCTATCTTAGCTCTACCAATAGAAGGAGAGAAATTCGAGGTTTACACTGATGCTTCTGGCATTGGCCTCGGATGTGTCCTAATGCAAAAAGGGAAGGTCATAGCATACTCTTCTCGTCAACTGAAGAAACATGAAGAGAACTATCCCGTCCATGACTTAGAATTGGCCGCGGTAGTATTTGCACTGAAGATATGGAGACACTACCTATATGGAGTACAGTTCACTGTATACTCCGATCATAAGAGTCTCAAATATCTCTTTTCCCAGAAAGAGTTAAACATGAGACAACGACGCTGCCTAGAATATCTCAAGGACTTCGACTTCAATATACAATATCATCCCGGGAAGGGTAATTATGTTGCTGATGCCCTTAGTCGAAAGTCGAGAGCAATGATAGCCAATTGTATGATACAAGAATGGAAGTTACTAGAACAGTTCTCCGAGCTCGATATAAGCATGGACACGGAAGCTAGATATATCACAATAGCTTAGGTAAGCGTTCATTCAGACTTATTATCTGAAATCCAAGCACTTCAGGGTGATGACCCAACCGTAGTAGAAATCAAAAGCAGATTAGACGGACAATCTGATTTCCAAATAACTTGTGAAGGAAGATTAATGTTCAGGAATAGGACTTGCATACCGGATTGTCCAGAATTAAAGAAGAAGATCTTAGATGAAGCTCACAGATCAAGGTACACGATTCATCCAGGATCTACCAAAATGTACCAAGATGTAAAAAGAAATTTTTGGTAGCCCAATATGAAAAGGGAAATAGCGGACTACGTGTCGCGCTGCCTCACCTGCCAACAGGTCAAGGCGGAACACCAAAAGCCTGCTGGAAAATTACATCCTCTAGATATTCCTAAATGGAAATGGGAGGATATTGGCATGGATTTCATCATGGGATTATCTAAATCAAAAGGAGGACATGATGGAATATGGGTTATCATTGACCGATTGACTAAATCGGCGCACTTGTTGCCAATAAAAAGCTGATGGTCAGTTGATGTCTTAGCTGCACTATACATCAAGGAAATAGTCAGATTACATGGTATTCCTGTTTCAACCGTGTCTGACAGAGATCCCCGATTCACTTCTCATTTTTGGAAGGGACTACAACATTCGTTGGGGATGAGACTTAATTTTAGTACAGCTTTTCATCCTCAAACGGATGGTCAGACCGAGAGAACCAATCAAGTAGTCGAAGATATGCTAAGAGCATGCATTATTGATTTTGGTGGAAACTGGCATGATCACTTGCCTCTGGTCGAATTTGCATACAATAATAGCTACCAGGCAAGTATACAAATGGCACCTTTCGAAGCTCTATATGGAAGGAGTTGCCGATCACCCATATGCTGGGACGAAGTTGGAGAAAAATAACTGTTAGGTCCAGACATGGTAAGAGATACTACTGAGAAAATACAATTAATCAGGGAAAGACTACGAGTTGCTCAGTCTAGGCAAAAGGCTTATGCCGACACAAGAAGGAGAGATCTTGAATTCCAAATCGGAGATCATGTATTTCTTAAAATATCACCTGGACGTGGGACACGGAGATTTGGTGTTAAAGGCAAGCTTACACCAAGATTCATCGGACCTTTTGAAATTCTAGAAAGAGTTGGCGAGGTTGCCTATCGCATCGCATTGCCTCCTCAATTGTCCGAAGTACATGATGTGTTCCACATATCCATGTTGAAGAAGTATGTACACGATCCATCACATATTATCAAACATGGAGACCTAGTAATCCAGAAGGATCTCACGTATGAACAGAAGCCTATGAAGATACTAGATCGAGAAGTACGTACCCTAAGGAATAAGGTTATTCCCATGCTAAAAGTACAATGGAATAAGAATTCAGAACAAGAAGCTACATGGGAGACCGAGGAATCTATGAGGAAGCGATTTCCAGACTTATTCTAGAAGGTATATACTCTACACTCTCCAAATATTAATATATGCTATGGAATTTGGGGACCAAATTCTTTTTAAGTGGGGGAGGGTGTAGCAACCCTGATAAATTTAAAAGAAATAAAATAAATCAAAATAGATTAAAAGATTTAAGAAATAAACGAAAGAGCTTGGAATAAAAATAATTAAAACATGATAAAAATAACGCCTCAGATAAAGGCGCTAATTTCCAAAGAAAAGCCCTCATATAAGGCGTGTTTTAAGAAAGGACGCCCACACATCAAGGCGTCAAATCTTAAACGACCAAAAGGGCCAGAAATCATAACGCCCTTATCTTGGACGCGTTTCAATAATAAGCGACGCTTGACAAGGCGTCAATTCAAAATTCGATGCCCTTGATCAGGACGTTAATTCAGTTCATGTTTCGTTCGACCCAAGAGTCTATCCAGAGTAAGTTGATAACTATGAGAAAGGGTTCGAATGTGGTAATGACTCTATCTCGGAAGTATTACTTCCAATCAAACTCTAGCCCGAATAGGATCCCAAAATCCCTATAAATAATCTACTGCTTAATCCTTGAACGCTATTTGGTGTTCGGAATCTACAGAGGTACGTGAGGAATAGCAGTTCCTCTTATTTCCTTGCTCTCTGTTTCTACTGCATGAAGAACTAATGATTCTTCATCTTCTTCTCCTCCTTACTGGTTAGGAAAGCCACAGCATAAGTGAAAAGCAAGGTAACGTTCTTCTGCTATCTCCTCTGTTCCGATAAGTTGAAGAAACTAATGTATGTTTCTTCTTCTCCTGTAGGAACTACAGCGAATTGGTGAACCAAAGTTCTTCACCAAAACAAACTCTTCCTCCGTAAAGCCCTGCTCTTCCTATCATTGCTGCTACTATTAGGATCAAAAGCTTCAAAAGACTCTGTTTGTAAACAGAGTATCGTTCTTTTCACAGAACCTACGTCTGTTCATCCGTCAGTTTATCACCATCAAGGTAGGTTTTCTCAAGCACTGTAGCCCAAATCACCATAATAACTATGTTAAATCATATATATGAGTTCATGCATATAGTTTTCGCGAGTTTTAAATGTTTCTATTGTTGGAAGGAAACGCCCTTTCCACGGGCGTTAATTTTATACGCGACCCAGACAAGGGCGCTATTTAAAGAAACGACCTTGACAAGGTCGTCAATTTCAAAGATTTGACGCCTTGTACACAGACGTCAATTTTATTAAAGTGTTAATTACCCATGTTAATTATCCAACATTCACTTAAACTTGATTCTAAAGTAATGCATGATCATATTTACTTGAAAACCCGATATTTCCTGTCATGACCATGTCTCTTGTCTATTGGAATTTTATTTTCCTGAAATATTGTAAAATTCTTGAATTCACGACCCTGTATAGGTCGTCTCTCACTTGCCTAACGCCCCTGTTCAAGGCGTGAATTGAAAAGTGACGCCTCTCCCCAGGGCGTGTTTTGAGAAAATTTGGAAAAAATATATACTCTGTAAAATAGAAGGAAAGAATGGACGACCACTTATTGCGTCTTCAAATTGTAAATAAACGCCCTTCACAAAGGCGCGTTTCTTGGAAAATACTGAAATATTGAAAATCTGCAAAAAAAGGAAAATAGATAAATGCCCTTACTTCAGGCGTTAATTATGTGATTAATGACCTAGTTAAAGTCGTTATTTGCTATGACAATGTTTTTACCCTATTTCTGCAACCGAGGGTTTTATTACACATACCTATATATGTTATATTGGCACTATATTCCAATCCGTGAGTATAGTCCCACGTTTCATGATGTTTTATCGATCACCTTCAATTCTCATTGACATACAAGCTCTCCTTTGGACATTCCGTTCCTTTAGACTAGCGAGTTAGTCATAGAGACCTCCGTAAGACTCCTCGAGCCTTGGATTCCCTCAAGACCGACTGAGCTGGTTGTACCCTAAAACCCATTACACTATTGATTGCCATGTCACTCTAAAGAAACATGGTATACCGGCCCTTATGTTATACCAAGTGTATATCATAAGAATTTCCTAATGGGATGAGATTATCATGCCATTAAAATGATGTTCTCGTAAACCTCAATTCTATGATAAGAATGAGGGTATCTTACCTTTGATATAATGTTCAAGTGGACCTCAATTCTATGTCCCTACTTGTCATAGTAGCTGAGTTATGGGAACCTAATTCTACCTAGTTTCATCGATCGTCGTGATTGTACCGTTGTTATCGCCTATCTATGTCCAATGTCATATTTTTGGACTCCATTCTCTTAAAGTTATCCTACATGTCTACAAGCTTGATTATTGAAATTCCTTATTGGCTATATATATATATATACAAGAGTGGATGTCAAAATACATGATAAATGCTTGCGCATATAGGGCCCGATCTGGTCCTGGGAGGATCACCCGAAAGTACTTGTGCCCATGGGAGTTGAATGATAAGGTATCTGGCATTATACCGAGTGCATGACTAGCTTGATTGGACATTTCCACACAAATCTTGTACTTGACTCGTACTTGACATGACATGAATTGCGTGACCCGAGAAAGGATAATTACTTGCTTGCTTGAAATATGATAGTCAAATTCTTGACATGACTTGTTAAAAGTTCTTGCTTGAATATCTTGTTAGATTTTCTTGAAAGTTCATGACTAGTTCCACTTGCTATCTCATTGTGATATTCTCTTTCTGTCTTGTCGTTTCATACAAGCATGCATAGCTATAATACATTCATGAAAGATGTAATTACTTAAACCCCTTGCTAGCGCTTGAGATATAATTTCCTACTGAGCGTTCGCTCACTCCGTGTTTGTCCCTTACTTTTCAGGTAAGTCCGATGACGAGACTCAAATGGATGGGGAAAGTCAAGAGTGAAAGAGCTATAGCTTTTCCAAGTGTCAACTAGTCTTTTTCCTAATTTCTTGAGTCAACTATGTACTTTTCCTTTTCATTGAATAGAGTATTGGATTTGTAATAGTCTATCCATTATGAAATAAAGGATTGGGTTATCTTTCTATTTTGCGCATCTCTGTCTTTGTGTCGAATACACTACTACTCTGATTGACATGATTGATATAGACACGTCGCGCACCTCCGGGTATCTTCCGCGCTCGAGGCGTGACAAATAACCTCTATGCATTTGGCATTACATCAAGATTAGATAAATCCGAATTATCACTATCAAATCAAATCTTTTTATCTTTGGATGCAGATCACACTCTCAAAAATCCAAGTGATGTTGGGCCAGCCATGGCCAAGTTTGAATCTACTGAGGGAATATCTTGCAAGGATGAAGATGATGAGAATTTCCTCAATTGCCACCAGGAGATAGGCAATGATTTTGATGAGTTCCCTATACCGGTTGCTAGATTAGAAGTAGTCCGGACTCTACTGTCCTATGCTTGCTCTCTCAATTTTAGATTATTTCAAATGGATGTTAAATCTGATTTTCTCAAATGGTATATCAAAGAGGATATTTTTATAGAACAACATCCAGGTCTTGAAGACCCAAAACATCCACAGCACGTGTACAAGCTGTAGAAGACCTTGTACGGATTGAAGCAAGCACCAAGGGCATGATGAAGCAAAACCCATGTCAACTCCGATGGCCACCGCCACGAAGTTAGATGAAGATAAAAAGGGTAAAATAGTAGATCCTACACTGTTTCAAGGTATTTTTTGTTTCAATTATGGAAAGTATGGTCACAAGATGCATGAATGTAACATCATGAAAAATGATAAATTTCATGCATACAGAAATAAACTATGTTTAGCAAACAAAGAAATTCTTCTCATCACTATCACTAATGTGGAAAGCTAGGACACCATGTGTCACAATGTTGGAAAGAAAATGATAACAATTCTGTGAACCCACAAAATTCCATGCTCACCTTTACAAGAAAAATCTGAATTCTTCAATTTACTGTCATTATTGTAGTGAATTTGGTTATGTCATGGACGATTGTTCTTGGATGAAATTTGATGAAATAAATGTTTTAAAGAAATTGAATACTCATGCTAACCATCCGGGACCCAAGAAGGTTTGGATATCCAAAACTGTTGAATGAGAACTTTGTTGTAGCGATGCCTTAAAGTCAAGTGGAAGACTTGGAAACTAATGGCTGCTCAAGGCATAGGGATCCAAGAAAGCTTGGGTACCAAATCTGCAAAATGAGAACCTTGATCGCACGAGTGACTTGAGGGCAATAAAGAAATTGAGAAAAACAAAGGATTCTCAAGGCAAAGGTAAGAAAACAAAAATCTGAAATACTGACCTTCATGAAGTTAGTGATTTTGGTGCTTGAAGGCATATGGTACTGCCGGCTGAACTAAGTTAATTCAACCTTTTGCTATGGAAATGAAATTTCATGCATTAGCTTATGGCACTGGGTGGTATTGTTTCATGACATGTATTGCTTCTGAAAAACTTGACCTCTTGTTCCTCTTCTCTGTTGTGCCAAAAATGTCCAAATGGTTATTTAAACAATTCTTGATTGAAACTGCATGTGTGATATCACATTCGAGCTTAACTGTGTTTCTGGTATATCAAATCATGTTAGTGGAAGAGTGGATCACGTCCACTTGGAAGCTTTCCCCATGTGTGAGTCAGGTCTTTGGACCTCAAACTCCGCCTTGTACCAGAACTTGAAGAAATCAAATGGCTAACTTGTGATTGGATTGGTCTCTTCTGAAAAGTCATTGAAAAATCTATTTGGCTTGTGGATGATATTCTAAACTTTTGAAATGCTATTGAAAATCTATTTTTGAATAGTTTTTTGAAAAATAATTGGTATCAAATCATAAAAATTAGGTTGCATTGCTTAATTTTGATCATTTCTGTACCCTTGCTTATAAAAGTCATGAGATGGAAAATGCTTGTGGTCCATCATTTAAAACTGAATGTCTTCTTATGGAATCTGTCAAAATGGTCTGAAAAATAAACTTTTGCATCTTGCATTTCATTCTCATGTTGTTATAGGTTGCATGTATTCGAGTTCATGCATTAGATGCATTTAGTTCATTCAAATAAAAAACTAAAAATTTGGATCTCGCACTCATGTTAAGTCTTGCACTTTGTAATGTATTTAGATCATTCAAATGAAAATCTAAAATCTTACATCACATTGCATTTTGCATTACATCCCATTGTGTGTTTGCATGTTATATATGTTATTCACCCCATCCTTGGAATTTTTATGACCTCATACTTCTTGCTAAATAATGTTACAATTGAGTCATTAATGGAGTGCTTCATGTCATACACTCAGGGGGAGTAAATTTTTGATAAGTGCATCTAGACAGGGGGAGCTACAATGTTATGTGTTCATGTATTTTCAGTATACATACTGAATCAAATTCATACACTTCATGCATAAAATGTGAAAATGAGTGTTAAAGATAATGATATAGGAATTTCTTTTTAACACCCTCGAGATGTTAAACTTGCTGTATGAATATTAAAGAGACAGTTGAGGAAAAAGTTATCTGCTTATCCTTTTTAGAAAGAAAATGAAATGTATGGCAGAGCAATGTTCAGTCTCACTGAGTAAACTGGATACACGTCACCTGAGACGTGATGTAGTTCATTTCTGAAAGGTGGTGTACTGAAGTACCTTCGTTCAAAATGAGGTGAAACGGTTAATACTCTAAGTAATCGAGGAGTCTGGCATGTGCTCCATGTGTCTCCTCGCCTAAAAAGGAGTAGACTGAACCTAATCACTCTTGAAAAATTCTGAGTCAATGTGATATGTCTGAGTTGAAAATTCTGGTGAAAGTCTCTTTGTGGCAGAGCATAGCCTCCGATACACTGTTCTCATAAATTGAAGTACAGTCTGTAAAATCTCTCATTGTGTTGATCTAAAAATCTGAATATCCATATTGCAACAATCTATTTTAATGTTACTCACTTACACATATAGAAATTTGATTTAATATGTATTCAGAAAATTGATTGACTGTATTGGCTATTGCATGATTCCTATATATGATCGCACATCTCCTAGGTGTTATACATGAGCATCCTACTTGTTTTGACTCTCATCCACCTTTCTTATACCTATTCCCTTCTTAAATAAGTAAGGGGGAGCTGTGTTGCATGTATATATACGTATCTGTGTGGTTGCATTGTGTGCATGTGATAGTGTCATCATTTGTCTGCATTGAGCTTCATGCACTATAAAAGTAAATTTTAAAATAAAATTAAAATCTATGAAAATCCAAAAATCGAATGGACTTCAAATGCGGTGATTGTTGGAATCTTCTTGATTTGTTCATAACAAGTCTACTCATCTTCCCATCTTGCAATAATCAACAGTCAGCATCACATCGAATCAACATGTCTTGGTCATCTTGTTATTGCTTTGCTATCGCAATCGTCTGAACTTTTGAAGTGGGCTCCTATTGGTTCATGAATCTATTTTCCTGCAATTTAAACTTCAAGACTTCCACCCACTTTTTGATCATGTCAAAGGGGGAGAAGGATAATGATCTGTTGTAAATATCATAAAGTTTGTCATCATCAAAAAGGGGGAGATTATTGTGTTATATTTTTTATGATACCAAACTTTGTGTTATGTTTTTTGATGATACCAAACTTTGTATGTTGTGTGTGCTTGCATATCATTTTGGATGTTCGAATATGGTCGAGATTGTAAAGTGTTTGAGATCTAGCTCATGCTTTGATTAAACTTTAAGAACTTTGAGAAGAATGATCAAATTGTTAATGTGAGTCACATGTATTTATTTCATGCGTTTTGAGGCCCATACATGTTATCTAAATGCATGGCTATAGCAAGTTGTTTGCTAAATGTATGGCTATAAGAAGATGTTTTTGGTTGAGAAAACTTGAGCTGATAAAAAGGTTTCAAGGCCTTAAATGAATGAAACTAGATGAGCATACATTACCTTGTTCATTTGGATATGTTTGGTTGGGCTAACAACTTTGTTTTGCAAGTTTTCCAGACGAGCGGTCGATCGCCGGATAGGGCCCGGTCGACCGATTTTCCCAGCGTTGAAAGGTTCAATTTCTATAAAATTCTGGTCGACCGCCCACCTATTCACGGTCGACCGCCAGCTTTGAAGCCTCCATTGTTGACTTTGTTTTCTCCACGCGGTGGAAGCATCAATCAATGTTATTTCAATCCCTAAAGTCTCCAGACATGCCTAAATTCATGGATCTATGTCTGGGCATGTCCCTTGACAACCCAAATAATATAAAAACACATATTTGGGCCAAGAAACCCTAATTACTCAAGGAATCAAGAGGAGGCTACCAAAGAGAGAAGGAGAGATGTTGTGAGAACTCCGTGAACAGTGATGCGTCCACAGATTCTTCATCCAAGAGCAAGCTTTTCAAGATCAAGCTGAGGCAAATCAAGTGGAGATTCAAGCTTCATTCAAGATCTGCATTATATACTAAGGGGGAGCCTAAATCAGAAGTCTTTCTTTTGTGTTTCATTCTCTTAAGTGTCTTGTGCTTCAAAGTTGTGTTCCTTGTAATCCGTAAACATCCATGTGTGTGTGGATCGGCTCAGATCCATGATTGTACGTGGATCTGCGTGTGTGTGTGGATCGATTCAGATCCGTAGTCGTGTGTGGATCGATTTAGATCCATAGTTGTGTGTTGTCTCATTAAGATCCATGGTTGTGCATGGATCTCTTCAGATCTGTGTATGTGTTGTGGATCTATCCCGATCCGGGTGTTTGTGTGTTTAGAGTACTGCATCTGTTGTAGTGTGTGTGTGTGTTGTTGATCCGGTCGTCGAATCGTGTTGGAAACTCTATTTATGTGTGTGTGTGTTTTAGGGTTTGTTCCCCGTGTGTGTGTGAAGGTGTCGACCTGCGTGTTGGTGGAGTTTTCACTCTGTGTTAGGGATTTATCCTCGTGCTGGTTTTCCAGTAGTGAAGCCTCATCGGGTTTTGGTGAGGGGTGGACGTAGGTTGCCGTCGTTGCATCCAAACCACCTTAAAATTCCGTGTGTCTTGTGGTTTAAGCTGTGTGGTTTGATTCAATTCTTCTACCTCCCTTCCGTGTGATTGTTCATGCATATTGTTCTTCCACGTTTGTCTCTTCAGATCTAGCATAAATCGATCTTTTCTATAAGTAGATCTTTGGTATATCGAAAAGTATTTTTGAATTGACAAGGCCAGTCTTGTCAAGATGATAGCACCTTGCGTGAGCATAATTCTTGGATTCATACCTACGTCTAGTACCGAAGAACTATCGTGGCGATAGATTTTGATAGATCTAATTTGTAATTATACAGATCTGATTTTCTAATTGCTACTTTATCACATCTGTTTTAAATCGGGTAAAAGTTTTCTTAAAATATTGAATCACCCATTTCACCCCCCCCTCTTGGGTGTCATTGATCGCGGGACTTCATAACCTTTATGGAGACATGCTAATGGGAGTCTTATATACTGTCTGATAGGCCCAAAGAGCGTCATCTAATCTTTCAGACCAATCTTTCCTATCGGGTCTAACAAATTATCGCAGGATGTTTTTCATCTCCCGATTGGATATTTCCACTTGGCCACCTTTTTGGGAGTGGTAGGGGGTGACAATCTTATGAGTGATCCCATATTTTCTGAGAGGAGCTCAGAATTGGGCATGAGTGAAATGAAGCCCCCATCGCTAATGATGGCCCTGAGACACCCAAACCATGAAAATATAATCCTTAGGACAAACTTCATGACAAGTTTGTGATCATTGCTCTGGGTGGCGATGACTTCAATCCAATTAGATACATAGTCAACTGCCAATAGAATGTACTAATGTCCGAATGATGGTGGGAAGGGCATCATAAAGTCAATTCCCCAAACCTTGAAGATTTCAACCACTAGAATGGGGTTGAGTGGCATCATGTCTCGTTTGCTCATGTTTCCCATAGCTTGACACCTAAGACAAGTCTTGCTAAATTCATTAGGCATCTTTGAAGAGAGTGCGCTAAAAAAACCCACTTTGCAACACTTTGGCGGAATTTTTCTTTCCCGCGAAGTGTCCCCCACAAGCTAGAGTGTGACAAAAGTTCAATACGCTTTGTTGTTCGTCCTCGAAATCACACCTCCTAATTATTTGATCCGGACCCACATGGAACAATTCGGGGTCTTCCCAGAAATAGTGTTTGATTTTGGCAAAAAAGTGTTCCTTTTCATGTTTAGACCACCCCTTAGGAATTTGTCCCATAGCTAAGTAGTTGACAATTGTTGTCCCCGGTAGATGGCAATCAAGAGGGGAGGGGTGAATTGATTGGCACTAAAAATTTCAACTACAAACTTTTGCAATAGATGTAAAGGAAGGATAATAAATGAAGCACACTCTTCTCACCCATTGATGATAACACACGAACAGTAGAAATATATAGAAATCTGAATAGTCAAGATATGAACGACACTCTGCTCGACAAGAAGCCCACTCATGAAAGAACGTAGAAGCAAAACATTATGAACAAGAGGATTTTAGGTGGTTCGGGTTCACAATAGTGTCCCCTACGTCCACCCCTCACAGAGTGAGGATTGCTTCCACTAAAGAGTGAAAACCCACACACACACGCTGTGAAGCACACAGCCACACACACACACACACGTGCGCTGCGACCAGCAAATGCACACACACACACACAGTATTTCGTTCAATAGAAAACTAATCAGATATACAATGATCCTTCAAAACTGAAATAGAATGAACATGGTATATGCAGTAAAGATCTTGAGGTCACCAGAAATCCCCCTTTCAAACGATGACCCAGCTGTGGTTCTTCATTTCTTGGTCGATGATGCAAGATGCAGACAGATCTTCAAGATGAAGCCCAGATGTTGATGTGCAGCTCGAGATCCAAGTTGCCCAACTTCAGATAAGGAAGGAAAGCTCCAGTTCTTGCTCAGGATGCATCGAATCAGCAAGGGGATTGGCCTCTTTTCGATGCAGATAGCTTCTATTCACGCTTAGGCTCCCCATGAGCTTTCTTCTCCTACAAGACCAAAAGCTGATCAGTTCGAATATGCCTTTTTTTCTCTTCCTTCTATGGTCGCCCTAATCATTGTTTTTATAGTCCCAAGGAGAGGGGACACGTGTAGCAAGATGGGAGCTTCGGATCTCCCAACATTAGGGCAAACGAGGAACAAAAGCGGCGGCCACGAAATGGATCTCGAACCAGACTGGCGGTCCGTAACTCCAGGGGTCGACCCATTGGGTTGACCCACGAAACACGGGACATGATGCCCGACAATAGAAATATACAGGGGTCGACCCATGGGGTCGACCCATTGCGCCAACCGATAAAAACTGTGTAACACGAGGGGCTCGGGTGCCATAAAGGGTCGACCCACGCAAGTAATTGCTAAAAACTGAAGACCCGAGGGTTCGAGATCACCTAGGGGTCGACCCATGGGGTCGACCCATGAACAACTTCTCAACAAAAAGAAAACAATAAGCTATCAGCCATCAAGGGGTCGACCCTTGGGGTCAACCCCATGAATTTAAACAAGTTAAACATTTCTATGAGCTAGATATAAGCAAGGATTAACCCTTGGGGTCAACCCATGACAATTATGAAAGAAATCAACTTGTTAAAGGGTAAGGTTTTGTTTGGATCTCACCAATCATCTTTGAATGATTTAGGAAGTGAGCTTCATTCCATATTTCTGTAAAAACACAAAATTGGAGTTAGATTAAAACTTTGACAAACATTATTCAAAACACTTACTTAAAGAGAGATGATCTTGATCCTGCAAAAATACCTCCTCCGACATCATTAGTGGATCAAGAATTAAGAAGCAAAATGTAATTACATAGTAAAGCAGTTCAAAATGAGTTTGATTAAATTTATTCATTCAACAAAAGTTCTAGTCTAATATAGTGTTTGGTCATCATCAAAATTCAACAAATAGAACATTCACGCAGGGGGTTCAACAGTCTCCCCGTTTTTGATGATGACAAAATACTATGCTAGATTTTAGGATTGACAAGAAAACATTTATTTACAAAATTTCTGAATCAGCACCTCAACAAATTTTTTTTAACAATTAAGCCTCCATATACATAACCATGTGAGCTCAAAAGGATTAATCAAGCTGAATGAAATCAAGGCCACAGACCAAAGGTAGGAGAACCCCAACATTACATCAAACCACAACCACAATGTTGAATACACATTCTTTCCATGCACCAAGCTGAAATATTTAGGAAGCATCACAGCATAAAACACAAGGCCTCATCCAAGCACTGTAAGATTGACCAGCCAAGGGCATCATCCATTGTTTTAGCCGACAACATAGTTTTTAAGACTTACAAAGTCTGAGTTCACGAGTTACAAAAATGCATACATGAGCAATGCCATGAGATGCAACATTTCTAACAGACAGACTAATGAAAGCAAACATGCAAGCAAGCAAGCACACACCACACATACTATAATATAATAGTTTTAACCAAGCACACACATATCTAAATTTCTCCCCCTTTGGCATCATCAAAAAGAAGAGGGAGAACAGGTTAATAATTGTGCTATATCATAGGAGCTTCATAATCTAGTCCGAGGGTGGAGAGTGTGGAGCATGTGACCCTCTAAGTAAATTCATCATTTCTTCAAACATCCTGGATTGGGCGTCCAGAGCACTAGTGTTCGCTTCAAGAAAGGAGGTGACCCTTTGGAAGGACTGAGTGTAGGCAACATGGGAAATCCTCAAGTCAGTTACTTCATTGATAAGGGCATCCATTCTCTCCCCATGCTTGTCTAGTTGGCCATCTATGGAATCCAATCTATCAGTGATCATCTGAGAAAACCCATCAGGCAGAGCCTCACTAGGAAGGTCTTGTTGTGGTTGATCAGCTTCAGCTTCTTCACTGTCCTCTTCTTCTTCTGAGATGCCTTGTTGTTGAACTTGTGCAGATTTGATCTTACGAAGCAATACACCATTTTTTAACTCATAGTTCATGTTCTTGCAAATTGTGGGGATGGAGTAAATGTCATTCTCACGCACTGTGTGATATCGTTCTTTGGACAAATCAATACTGACTGATTCAAAGACTGCTGTCAAAGCTGCTGCATAAGGTAGTGTGCTGTTTGTATGCTGCAAGCATGCAGATATGTGAAGAAGTATAGTGGAAGGGAAATTGATAGGGATACCCTTCATCAGACAGAAAAATAAGAACATATGGAATTCAGTAACTTTGTCTCTTCCACCACCCTTTGGTATCAAAATGGTTGTCATCATGTGATGTAGAATGCGCTGCATGGAGGGAAACTGATTTGCATTCAGATCGGTGGTGGACCTTTCTCCCATTTCCTCGGAGGTCATCATTTGAAAGACCTCTTCTTCATCAAAATCAAGATCACCAAAAGTGTAACCTTCATGATATGGTAAGCCAAGAGCATTACCCAAAAATTCAGGTGTCAAAGTAATCACTTCTCCATTTACCACAGTAAACTGCTTGTTAGCTTTGATTGACATATTGCCATAGAACTGGTTCACTAACTTGTAATAAACACGACGGTGTGCAGACATGAAATGATCAAGGTTTGGTTGACTACAAATAATATCCACTAGGCCTGGCAAGTATTCAACCAAATTCATAAAATCTACCGCACGAGGGCAGAGAATTTTTCTGTGAGTAGCATTGTTACCGGAGGCCAAGGCTTGTGATTTCATTGCTTCTAACTCTTTTTCTTTGTATCGTATCTCTCTTGTGCGGTGAAACTCCTCTTGCTGACGAGTATAGCGGCTGGATTACTCCCCCTGACGAGAAGACCGCCGTTTGGGTGCTATCTGAACCACAAGATAGATCAAAATCTATAGAGGCTTCCTAGATCTTGTTGGTTCGAAAAGAGGAGCCCCTCACGCAGAAATGAAGACTCTCCAAACACCATGGCCTTACCTTAGTGGATCTGAGAGGAAGAAAGATGCTTATGGATGCAGCAAGGAGAAACCAGCGAGTAGCCACCGGTTGGAGCTCGCCTTAGGGCTAGAGCGGTGTTGGGTTGCAATAGAGTGTTTCAGGGCTTCCAAGAGGTGGTGGCTGGTCGAACTAGGGAGCTGGGGCTGTATTATAGTGTTAGGGTTGAAGAATAGGGCGTTCACGCCCTTTTCGAAACGGAACGGTTCACGTTTTACCGCGACCGCCCGTGACGGGTCGACTTGATGGGTCGACCCACGAGTAGCCCGAGCCCCGGTTTTGTTCGAACTGACAGGGGTCGACCCATCCCCTGTTCAGATGGAGATTTTCTTTAATATGAAGATTTGGAGTACCAAGATGGATAGTCTCAATTCCCCAATGATTAAAACATATGAAGGTCAAGGAAAAAAGATATATTTGAGGTTTGAATCATTTGGGGAGGATATTTCAAGGAAATGATAGATTGCCTTAGAAGTTTATTTACCATGCTCTCCACAATACAGATTTCGATTGATCAGCTCCATTGAGATGCACTTATTGAACTCAAAATAGTGTGGCCATAGAAGAGTGCAATGAAAGGGTTCATACATATTTAATAGAAGAAATGCAATTCATACAAAGGTGGAAATTTCACATAATTCAATTTATTGCAATTCAAGCAACATGGTGCATATGCATGAAAAAGGAGACCCATCTAATGCAACAGTATGAATGACACAAATGCAAAATATGCATGCTAGCAACACTAATTATGATGCAAAATGCAGAAACTCATGAATCAGACTCCTCTATTCTACACACCCCTAACTCTCTCCTAAAAGATGTAAATTTTTCTTCATTTAGCGGTTTGGTAAATATGTCGGCAATTTGATTATTTGTTTCAATAAAATTTATTTCAACATCACCCTTACTAACATGATCTTGAATGAAATGATGTCTAATTTCGATATGCTTCGTTCTAGAGTGATGAACTGGATTTTTTGACAAGTTTATAGCAGAAGTGTTATCACACAAAATTACGGTGTTTTTGAAGGAGATGCTATAGTCAATCATTTGTTGTTGGATCCAAAGCACCTGGGCAATGCAACTACCAAGAGCCACATATTCGGCTTGGGCGGTTGACAAAGCCACTGAATTTTGTTTCTTGGAGGCCCATGAGACCATGCATCCCCCAAGAAACTGGCAATACCCGCTGGTGCTTTTCTGGTCCACATTACAACCCGCATAATCGGTGTCAGAATAAGCAATCAGTTCAAAGCTCGAATTACGCGGAAACCATAAGCCCAAATGTACTGAACCAGCAATATATCTAAAAATACATTTCACAGCCGACATGTGTGTTTCTTTCAGATTGGACTGAAATCTCGTACACAGCAAACTGCAAACTGAATATCGAGCCGACTGGCAGTTAAATACAACAATGATCCTATCATGCTTCTAAAAAGTTTTTGGTCCACAGATTTACCTTTCTCATCTTGATCGAGTTTGATTGAGGTTGACATGGGTGTGGGTTGAGGTTTCACCTTGCTGAAATTGTACTTTGTGAGCAAGTCTTGAGCATACTTCCTTTGGCATATGAAAATGCCATCCACCATTTGTTTGACCTGCAAGCCCAAGAAGAAGGTCAATTCTCCCATCATACTCATTTCAAAGTCACCTTGCATAAGTTTGGCAAATTTTTCACTCAAGGTGATATCAGTAGAACCAAAAATTATGTCGTCGACATATACTTGAACAATTAAAACTTTCTTACCATTTACTTTGGTAAACAAGGTTTGATCAATGTTATCACGTTTGAACCCATTTTTGACAAGGAAAGAACTCAGCCTCTCGTACCAAGCGCGGGGAGCTTGTTTCAAACCGTAAAGCACCTTGTCCAATTTGTAAACATGATCTGGAAATGCGTGATCTTCATATCCTGGAGGCTACTCCACATACACATCCTCCTGTATTAAACCATTCAAAAATGCACTTTTCACATCCATTTGAAAAAGTTTAATATCATGATGGCATGCAAATGCTAAAAGAATTCTCACTGCCTCAAGTCTTGCCACAGGGGCAAAAGACTCATCAAAGTCAATTCCTATCTCTTGGCTATAGCCTTTGGCTACTAGCCTGGCCTTATTCCTAATTACCACTCCTTGATGATTTAACTTGTTTCAGAAAATCCATTTGGTTCCAATCACGGAGTGACTTTTAGGACAAGGCACAAGGAACCACACTTTGTTCCTTTGGAACTGGTGTAGTTCATCCTGCATAGCTAAGATCCAAGAATTTTCCTTTAAGGCTTCATCAATAAAGTGCGGTTCAAATTGAGAGAACAATGCAAGATAATACAAATTGTGAACTTCCCTTCATGAAGATCAAGTTTTCACTTTATCTTCTACATTACCAATCACATTCTCGGGAGGATGGCTTTTGTGGAAAGTCCACTGCCGAGGAAGCTGATGTCCTTGTTGATTTTCATCATCCTTGCTTTCTGATCCTTCTCCTAGAGTTGCTTGACCTTGCGCTGCCTTTAGTGGGATCTCTTAACTGATTTCTTCTTCTTCTTCATCCTACAATTTTGAGCTTTTATCAACATTCACATTGCATGACTCATCTACAATAACATGGGGGCTCTCCTCTACTACAAGAGTTCTCAGGTTATAAACCCGATATGCTCTAGAAGCAAGAGAGTACCCAAGAAAGAGTCCACGATCACTTTTTGCATCAAATTTTCCCAAATCAGATTTTCCATTATTAAGAATATAGCAAATTGATCCAAATGGTTTCAAGTGAGAGATATTGGGCTTCTTACCTTTGAAGAGTTCATATGGGGTTTTTCTCAAGATTGGTCTTACCATAGCTCGGTTTATGATGTAGCATGCCGTGCTAACGACTTCCGCCCAAAAATACCTAGGAAGGTTGTTCTCGCTTAGCATTGTCCGAGCCATCTCAATGAGGGTTCTGTTCTTTCTCTCTACGATGCCGTTTTGTTCTGGAGTTCTTGGTGCTGAAAATGTATGCGAGTATCCGTGCTTCCTACAAAATTCATCAAAATCAGTGTTCTCAAATTCCTTACCATGATCACTTTGAATTCTCTTGATGGAACATCCTTTTTCAATCTCCACTTTCCTGCAAAAACCTTCAAACTCTTTCAAAGCATCATTTTTATGTGACAAAAAATACACCCAACAAAATCGTGAGAAGTCATCTACAATAACAAACCCATATAACTTGCCACCCAGACTGTGAGTTCTACTAGGTCCAAACAAATCAATATGAAGAACTTCAAGGGGCCTAGTGGTAGTCACATCATTCTTGCTTTTGAAAGAGGCTCTTGTTTGCTTACCTTTACTGCATGCCTCACATACTTTATCTTGTTCAAACTTCAGCTTTGGCAACCCAACAACTAAATCATTTCTGGACAACTTTGAAAGAACATTAAAACTGGCATGCCCAAGACGGCGATGCCACAGCCAAGCATTGTCAGAGTTATTTGCAACTAAGCAAAGATTATTGTGTGATGTGTCATCTAAGTCTATCATATATACATTATTTTGTCTAACGCCTATAAACATTATTTCCTGTGTAGTTTTATTTACAATAG
Source organism: Amorphophallus konjac (assembly GCA_022559845.1). Taxonomy (NCBI): domain Eukaryota; kingdom Viridiplantae; phylum Streptophyta; class Magnoliopsida; order Alismatales; family Araceae; genus Amorphophallus; species Amorphophallus konjac. The sequence goes on from CM040127.1 coordinate 131,349,719, forward strand.
TGCAGTGCGTGGAGTCAAAAATCACATTGCACCCTTTATCACAAAGTTGACTTATACTAAATAAGTTATGATTGAGACCTTTAACCAACAAAACATTTTCCACACTATGAGGAGATCCCTTACCAATCTTACCTTCTCCAACGATTTTTCCTTTGTCCTTGCCCCCGAAGGCAACAAGTCCACCATCCTTTTCCTTGAGGTCTGCAAAGATTTCTTTGTTCCCGGACATGTGTCGCGAGCATCCACTATCGAGGTACCATTTGTTTCTTTGAGCCTTCATGCAGACCTACAAATCATCAAAACAAGAAGACTTCTATGATTTTGGTACCCAAGCTTGCTTGGGTCCATATCAGTTAGAAGCTCTTGATCTATTCACCCACATTGATTTTCTTGCAAATTATTTCTCATCAGCCAACGTTAACCTACATGTATACATGGTGTGACCATACATTCCACAGTAGAAACATGAAACAACCTTTTTGTTAAGATTTCTTTTCTTGTAATCATTCACGAATGGTTTGTGAACCGGAATGTATTTCTCACTCTTTTTATATGAAGAACATGATGAAGATGAAGCATTAGCATTCACAAAGGAAGTTTGAGTTTTGTTTTCAAAAGCTTTCTGGTTGCATGGCTCATAACCTAGTCCTTCCTTTCTAAAATTCACTCTCATTCCTAGCATGGTGTCAAGATTCTGCTTTCCTTTGACAAATCTAGCTAGTGATTCTTTCAGAACTTTCACCTCACCCATTAAAACCTCTTTTGCTTCTTCAAGTTCCATTTTATCCTTTTCCAAGGCTTGCACTTTAGCATTCACTTCTTCAATGACTTTCATGGATTTTTCATCATTTAGTTGTTCTTCTTTTAAACATGTTAGTTCTTCTTCAAACAAAATGACTTTGGAATTGAGCATTTCATTGTCGTAAGATAGTGTTTCAAGCTTGGATGATAATTCAGCACATTTCAGACATGGAGATTCATTTGATATGCTTTGGTCAATCTTTTTCTTTATCATTCTGTTTTCAGACTTTAGCTTTTTACATTTTTCATATAAGGTTTCATAAGCAATTTCCCATTGTTCACATGAGAGATCTTCAGTTTCAGAATGTACCTCATTGGAGTCTTCATCATCCGCCATTAGACACAATGTTTGGACAAACTCGTCCAATTCATCTTCCGATTTGTCTTCGGTGTCATCCTCATCACTCCAAGTCGCCACCATTGCCTTAGGCTTCTTGAACTTCCCTTTCTTGAGTTTTTTCTGAAGTTCGGGACACTCTCCACACATGTGCCCTGGTTTTTTACATTCATAACAAATGATCTCTTCTTTCTTGCTGCTTTCTCCCTTCCTTTGAATCATCTTCCTTGGCACTCTTCTGAATGGAGCTCCTACTCTTCTGGACCTTCTAATGAATTTTCTAGCCCTTTGTGTTATCATGGCCACCAGCTCTTCATCCTCACTGTTTGAACTAGATCCATCTTCACTATCATCCGATCTTTGGAGGTTGGTCTTCAAAGCCATGCTTGAGATTGCCTTCTTTTTCTTGACATCTTCCTCATTCCTTTTTATGTTCATCTCATAGGTCATTAATGACCCAATTAGCTCATCAAGCATTAGAGTACTAAGGTCCTTTGAGTCTTCAATGACCGTGGCCTTAGTATGCCACTGTGCTGAGAGGGACCTTAATACCTTCCTCACAAGATCTTGGTTGGAGTATTCCTTCCCAAGTGCCTTCAGCCCGTTGGTGATCTCCAACAATCTAGCAAACATTTCTGAAATGTTTTCATCCGGCTTCATCATGAATAATTCGTAGTCCCGGACGAGCAAATTCGCTTTAGTCTCCTTCACTTCCGATGTTCCTTCATACATAAAACGAAGTTTGTTCCACATTTCCTGCGCGGAAGCACACATCAAAATTCATGAGTACTCGTTTGGATGAATTACACATTGAATTATATTCATAACTTTGAAATTAGATATGCACTTCTTGATATGTTCTTCTCCCCACTCTTCCTCTTTAGGAGGCAATTGATATGGACCACTACTAATAACATGCCAAATTTCAAATTCCTGAGCCCTTAGGAATACATACATCCGATTCTTCCAATATGAGTAATTCGACCCATCGAAGAACGGAGGTCTATGTATAGAGTGCCCTTCGGGCATCAGCCCCTTGTTTGCCATTTATTGGATCTTACTCTAAGATCGTGAGATCAGTAAAAAATCAGAGACCAAGCTCTGATACCAATTGTTATCCCCGGTAGATGGCAATCAAGAGGGGAGGGGTGAATTGATTGGCACTAAAAATTTCAACTACAAACTTTTGCAATAGATGTAAAGGAAGGATAATAAATGAAGCACACTCTTCTCACCCGTTGATGATAACACACGAACAGTAGAAATATATAGAAATCTGAATAGTCGAGATATGAACGACACTCCGCACGACAAGAAGCCCACTCGTGAAAGAACGTAGAAGCAAACCACAATGAACAAGAGGATTTTAGGTGGTTCGGGTTCACAACAGTGTCCCCTACGTCCACCCCTCACAGAGTGAGGATTGCTTCCACTAAAGAGTGAAAACCCACACACACACGCTGTGAAGCACACAGCCACACACACACACACACACACACACACACACACACACACGTGCGCTGCGACCAACAAACGCACACACACACACACAGTATTTCGTTCAATAGAAAAGTAATCTGATATACAATGATCCTTCAAAACTGAAATAGAATGAACAGGGTATATGCAGTAAAGATCTTGAGGTCACCAGAAATCCCCCTTTCAAACGATGACCCAGTTGTGGTTCTTCATTTCTTGGTCGATGATGCAAGATGTAGATAGATCTTCAAGATGAAACCCGGATGTTGATGCAGCTCGAGATCCAAGTTGCCCAGCTTCAGATAAGGAAGGAAAGCTCCAGTTCTTGCTCAGGATGCATCTAATTAGCAAGGGGATCGGCCTCTTTTCGAAGTAGATAGCTTCTATTCGCGCTTTGAGAGGCTCCCCACGAGCTTTCTTCTCCCTCTCCCTTCTATGGTCGCCATAATCATTGGTTTTATAGTCCCAAGGAGAGGGGACACGTGTAGCAAGATGGGAGCCTCGGATCTCCTAACATTAGGGCAAACGAGGAACAAAAGCGGCGGCCACGAAACGGATCTCGAACCGGACTGGCGGTTCCGTAACTCCAGGGGTCGACCCATTGGGTCGACCCACGAAACACGGGACATGATGCCCGACAATAGAAATATATAGGGGTCGACCCATGGGGTCGACCCATTGCGCCAACCGACAAAAATTGTGTAACCCGAGGGGCTCGGGTGCCAAAAAGGGTCGACCCATGGGGTCGACCCACGCAAGTAATTGCTAAAAACTGAAGACCCGAGGTTTCGAGATCACCTAGGGGTCGACCCATGGGGTCGACCCATGAACTGCTTCTCAACAAAAAGAAAACAATAAGCTATCAGCCATCAAGGGGTTGACCCTTAGGGTCAACCCCATGAATTTAAACAAGTTAAACATTTCTATGAGCTGGATATAAACAAGGATTAACCCTTGGGGTCAACCCATGACAATTATGAAAGAAATAAACTTGTTATAGGGTAAGGTTTTGTTTGGATCTCACCAATCATCTTTGAATGATTTAAGAAGTGAGCTTCATTCCATATTTCTGTAAAAACACAAAATTGGAGTTAGATTAAAACTTTGACAAACATTATTCAAAACACTTACTTAAAGAGAGATGATCTTGATCCTGCAAAAATAGCTCCCCCGACATCATTAGTGGATCATGAATTAAGAAGTAAAATGTAATTACATAGTAAAGCAGTTCAAAATGAGTTTGATTAAATTTATTCATTCAACAAAAGTTCTAGTCTAATATAGTGTTTGGTCATCATCAAAATCCAACAAATTGAACATTCACGCAGGGGGTTCAACAACAATGTCTGCATACCATGAGAGTTGACTGTGGGTAATGGACAAGAGGTGCTCATCAGGAAAGGAATCTTACAAAGGAGCATTAGTTGTTGTGAGAATCTGAGAAAGATGGTCGACAACTTTAATTTTAGAACCTTTTTTGTCTCGGATCTCAAGATCAAATTCTTAGAGTAAGAGGATCCACCTAATAAGTCTAGGTTTGGCATCCTTCTTGGAGAACAAGTACTTGAGTGTTGAGTGATCAGAATATACAATAATTTTTACCTCTAAAAGATATGATCGAAATTTTTTGAGGGCGAAGACGACAGCTAACAACTCCTTTTCCATGGTGGTGTAGTTAAGTTGACCATCGGCGAGGGTGCGATTCGCATAATAAACTACCACAAGACACTTATCAATCCTTTGGCCTAGAACTGCCCCGACAGCATAGTCAGAGGCATCACACATAATTTCAAAAGGCAAAGACCAATTGGGAGGTTGGAGAATGGGTGCCTTGGTCAAAGCCTCTTTAAGGGTATTGAAAGCCTCTAGGCAGGCATCATCTAAATAGAATGGGGTGTCTTTGGCTAAGAAAAGAGTAAACGGGTGGGCAATCTTGGAAAAGTTACTTATGAATCGGCGGTAAAAGCCAACATGGCCAAGGGATGAATGAATTTTCCTAACAGAGGTTGTAGACACGCCATTTCTGACATTACGATGAGTAAATCCCATATTGTACCGTAATGCCCTGAAGTGGCTTACATTTTCTTTTATTTGAGTGATTTCCGTAATTGTGGTTAAATTGCATTATTTTGTGAAAAGGAAGAAAATTAAAATATGTATACATATAAATAAACAAAAGAGTAAATGAAATCCAAAAAATGTGTGTATAATTATATTGACATAAAAAATGTAATTACTTTTCTTTAATAATATTTTTGTAAATATATATATAAGTGATTACTATATGTATAAAATAAAGTAAATGATATGATAACTATAAAAATAAACAAAAATAATAATAAATAAAATACAATAATATATGTATTATCCTCACGTCTCTTTCTCTCTCCCTATTTTCTTTCCTCTCTCTCACGTAATTTCCTCCTCCCTGCTCTCTCACCCTCTCCCTCACGGCACACACGCACACACATGCTCCCTCACCCCTTCCATCTCTTTCTTTCCCTCTCACCTCACTGCTCATTTCCCTCTCCCTCACGTCACACACATGCACACTCACCCTCATCCCACTCCCTCTCCCGTGTGTGTGAAGCCATCCTATTCCCTCTCTCATTCGGCCTCTCTCTTTGCAACCCATTCCTTAGACCTCTCTCTAACTCCACTCACGCGACCACCCTCGACCTCCATACCGCATGCACCCCTCGGTGTTCCCTCTCTCTTGTGTGAACCGCCCACGCTCACCGGACGCCAGCCTCCATCTCCGGTCACTCGTAACCCAGCCGCAAGCCGCCTCTCCCGTCTCCCCTCCACGTTACACCCCTCCCTTCTTCCTTCCACCCACGACCTCCCTCTCCCTTCTCATCTCACCTGTAACGACGACGCCGCCGATAGTTACAGCCACCCTCCGTCACCGCCGTTCGTGAACGCCGGTTGCCGCAGAGCCAACCCACCACCAAGTCGCTCTGCCGCGGACGCCACCTCCGAGCACCCCGCTCTTGGCTGCCACCTCCCCATGCTACTGCCGTGAAGCCAACCGGCCACCTTCGTCGTCAAGCCCGCCGAGCCCGGGAGCTCACCACCATCGTCCGTCGTGAAGCACCACCAGCAGCGCCACGCCCCTAGCAGCACCGTCCGACCGAGCCACCTCCACGCCGTCGTCGACTCCAACCCCAGCTGCACCGTCCGTCGCGAGCCCACCTCCGAGCCTGCCGGTCGTCACACCCCCATGCCCCTGCGAGACCCCTGCCGTTGCATCTGTCCGTTCATCCCCACGCCACGCCGGTCAGCCTCGGGCTCCAACGCCCACTGCAGCATCATCACCGACGCCACCGGACGGACTCCAACGCCCACTGCAGCGTCGCCACGCCGGTGAACCCCGCCGGCCACCGCCCGTCGGCCACCCTCACACCGCCGTGAGCCGTCGCCGGTGACCTCCGGTCACCTCCCCACGTCGCCGCCGCGGTGCCCCCCGACGCGGACGCCCTCCCTTTCTCTCTCCCTTTCTCCGTTTCTCTCTCTCGCATCTCTCTCATTCTCTCTCCCTCTCTCTCTGCTTTCTGCCTCTCTCTCCCCCCTCCCGTTTCTCTCCCTCTCTCTTTCTCGATCTCTCCCTCTCTCCCACATTTATTATTATTATTATTTTTAATCTTCTCTCTTACCCTCTCGATCTCTCTTTTTTTTTATTTTTTTAATCATCTCCCCCATCCTCTTTCTCCCTTCTCTCTCACCCTCTGCCTCTTTCTCTCCCCCCTTCTCTCTCTGTCTTTCGCCGCCCCCTTTCTTTACCCTTTTTTTTTCTTTTTTTTCTCCCTCTCATCCCCTCACTCCCCCTCTCTCTTCCTTCCTCTCTCCTATATATATATATATCATTATATATTATATATATACATAATACATATACATCATATATATATATATCACATATGTATATATATCTCATCCCTTTTCTTCTAAAAACAAAGTCTTAAAAAAATAAATAAACAAGGAGTTTTCTCTCTCCCTTTCTCACCTTCTTCCTCAAATTTTCGTTCTTTTATTTCGACCCGTTTACATATATGTTTACAAATGTTTGTATTTACGTATATGTCAAATATCTTTAATATGTTTATGTAATGTTTATATAAATATATTTATCATTCATATGTATATGCTTGTGTGTGTGTTCTTATGTTCGGCCTAATCAGTTTCTGAAGTCCGCTCTGAAGCTCCTTGGTCGTTCTGTGCTCGTGCTATTGAAGCTCTTCTCAAAGCTCGTCGCTGGCCTCCACCGATAAGCTTTTCTCCCCTCTCTTATTTTTATTTAGTCAGTTAATTACATTGCATGCATCACTTTAGCATATATGCCATGCCTTTCTCTTCGAGAGGGCCTCCCTTGTGAGTGTCTTTGTGTTCGTGCATTTCATCATGTCATTCTCCCACCCTTTTAGTTCCAAAGGGGTTTTAAACACACCAACCAGGTACATGTTCGTTTATGTTATTTACAGTTTCATTATCTAAGGATTGGTACTACATTGCCGTCATTCTCATTTAGTCATTTTTTTCTCTGTTTGTTTCTTGTGTAGGGGTAACCAGTTAAAAGGCACTCTTCTTCGGCCTGTCGAAAGAAGAGAAGTTGGAGCCCGCATAACCTCGTGTCGAAGGTGAAAGTGATCAATTCACTCGGGACCCTCGGTCCCTGGCGATCACAACACTCCTAACGCGCGCTCCATTTTGATCATCTTTGTTTTTAATAACACCCGCGGAGAGTTACTTCCCGCAGTGGTTATCTTCTCCTGTCTTTGGCCTCACCCGCGCGGAGGATTATTCCCCGCGGCGGTGTCTGTGATTTACTTTCTGTATATCTAATTCCTAACTGGTGCGGTGGGTCACCTCCCGCGACAGTTTCCATTTCAGCATTTTATTTTCTGCACTTTACTTTCTAACTCCTAACTATTTAATTTCAGCATTCCCCTATCATCACTTTAAAATCCCGCGGAGATCAACATCTCGCGGCGGTTTATTTGATCCCTTTTCCTTTCCTGTCACATATACTTATATTATAGTAAAGACCCCTCAGAGGCCACAGTCTCGTGGTGGTTTATATATTTATATACTTATATTTATTATCGATGTTATAGTAAAAACCCCGCAGAGGCCATAGTCTCGTGGTGGTTTATATATTTATATACTTATATGCTTATTATCTATGTTATAGTAAAAACCCCGCAGAGGCCAATGTCTCGTGATGATGTGTATATATATTTATATTTATTATTTATAATGCATTAAAAACCCCGCAGAGGCCAATGTCTCGTGGTGGTATATATATATACTTATATGTATTATTTATATTGCATTAAAAATCCCGTAAGGCCAATGTCTCGCGGTGGTTTCCATATGTACATATATTAATTACTGTTCATATTGCCATATTCCTGTTAAAACCCCGCAAAGACCAATGTCTTGCGGTGGTGTGCTTTTATTTATACTGTTGTTTTTGTAACTGTTCGAGGAGTGATATATCGTTACAATTTCCGAGTCTACGTGTCTTCCCGTCTGTCAAATTCTATTACGTAGAGTCCCAGGACTCGAATTCAGTATCTGAAAAGCTGCTCTCGGAACGGTGGGTTACGCCTACCGGGAAGGGGTTCAGTTTGCGCGAGAGGGTCTTCGGACCCCTATCTCCGCCATGTACCGGAGTTCGGTCAGTGCAAATTCTTTCTGTCTCCATTAGAGTGTCATTTGTAGGTTGTACTTGTCCACCGTTCTTTCATATCCCTTACAGGGCGCGTTTCCATTGTTTTGTCCTCATTTCTTTCACCCTTTATTACTTAGAGAGGGAGAAACCCCATCTCTCTCTCTCAGTCCATCACGTGACGCGTTCACATCTCTGGCGATCACGGTGGGACCTGCTTTTGCTTTTTTTTTGTTACCCACAAACTATTCGGCACCCACGTGTGCCCCTCCTTTTGATACCCACGTGTGTCCCTCCTTTCGGCACCCACGTGTGCCCTTCCCTACTGCGCCCAAGTGCGCCCACTCCCCTCGTGCACTTCGTGCACTCCCCCCGGTCCTTTGTGGTTACTTGAGAGGTTAACGTTGTCTCGTGCACCACGCGTGCCCCTCCATTTAGCACCCACGTGTGCCCCTTCTCCTCCATTCGGCACCCACGTGTGCCCCTCCTTGTTCCCCCCTATTTGGCATCCTCGTGCCCCCCTCCTTATTGCGCCCACGTGCGCTACGTCATTCCCCTCGTGCACTACGTGCACCCTTAGAGCCCCTTTCTCTTTTTCCAAGTGATCTACGTGTCTCGGAAAGAGGAACGATTGTATCCTACTCCATCTGTTTACTGCTTTTATATCTCTGTTATATCATTGTGATTATCTCTGTTCTATTTGTGTGTTTATCTATGGTATTTGTGTGTTATACATCTTTTATTTAGCACTACATTTCATGCATTTACCCCTTTTCTTTTCTTTTTTTTACTTATTTAAGGATTAAGCCCTCTCGGTGAAGGAAGGACTCTCCGTCGGGAATTCCTCTCAACGGACTAGGATCTCCTCCATTGAGACCTCCGTAAGTCCCCGACAGCGAAGGATTACCTCTTCGTTCACTGGGCTGGTTGTACCACTGAAGTACCCCGGAGTTAGTTACCTATTCGTGGTGAGACGAGTGCCCCTAGCTGACACGGCGGTAAAACAAAGTGCAATTAGGGTCCCTCCTACTAAGTGTGAATTTTATATTTGTTAAAATCAAAAAAAAAAAAAGAAAAATCAAAAAAAAATTAAGTAAATCAAAACACAAAAAAAAGGTAAAACAAAAACTAAAAAAAAAATGGCGTAAGATCATCCACTCGTATGTTAATCTCTGATACTTGTTTGCTAGTGTATGCATTTACGTTCTGGTAAAATTACAGGAATGGCTCAACTCTTTTGAAGAGAATCAATCGGGTCGTGGTAAGTAAGTTGACGCACGCGTCCATGCAATGGACTCAGGCCCTTCCCGTGAGACCCCATAGGAGGTCCCCACTGTTCCACGGGAAATTTCTCCACCACAGGACATCTTCTCCCTGTTGGGTGTCCTCGCCAGTACACAGCTCAGCCCTGAGCAAATTCTGGTTTTTCAGGCTATTTTAAAGGGGAAATCTGTATCTCTCCCTTCTCAGGAGTCGACTCCGGCTCCTACATCCTACCAACAGCCGCTCCAGGCTACTGCATCCCCACCACATGTATATGTCACTCCCTCTTCTTCGCTTCAAGGGCAGGCGAGTCAACAGTCCGCCTCTTACCAATTTTCCCCTCCACAATCTCAAGCCCCTGTCATCCTTCATACGGTACCCCAAACGGGTCTGTCCACTGGTGGGCCGTCATACCCCTCTAGTTCAGGGTTCCTTTCTCAAGCCTCAATGAGGCCTCTTTCGCCTCAGTGGCAGGCCCAACCTTCGCCCTCTTTTCCTCACCCCTCATGGCCCCAAAATTTGGCTGCCCCTCCTACCCTGGCTCAATCGAGTCACTCTACGGGAGAGCCTTACTCCACTTCTTTTTCAAGCCTTCCATGTCAAGCTGCCCCTCCAATGCCTCAAGGCCAACTCTCTACTTCACAAGTCGCACCTCTCCAACAAGCTCTCATTGACAAAATGGATCAAATGAAGCAAGAGTTAAAGGAGTTCACAATTCGGCTATCGCCCCCTCCTCCTCAAGTCAACCCCCTTCACGCTAAAATCGCTGAAATAGATAAGGAGTGGAAAAAGGCAAGAGATGAGTATGAGCAAGAGCTTCTTTCAAGTCGTTACGATCAAATGGATACCGTCTACCCATCACCCATTCATCACACTAATTCATATGGCCCTCCATCTTCACCTCCACATCCATATACGCAAAATCTTCCTCCCCTCATTAATACGTATTCCTCACGGCATCCATTTGAACTTGATGACTATGGAGAAGTGGAAATGGCACATGATGAAATTTGTCAAAACTTTGAAGATTTACCCACTCCGAGGCTTCTTCGTTCCTTCCCTCTTCCACCACCACCAGAAGAGCCCTTTGATCAGGATGAAGTCACTGATTCTACCCCTACCTACGAGACATCATGGCATTATGACGATGGGTCAATGCACCAGCAACCCGCGTCAACGTACCATGAGTCTCCCATTGTCCCTACCCCTACCTATGAGACATCATGGTATTATGACGATGGGTCCATGCTCCAGCAACCCACCTCAACGTACCATTAGTCTTCTACTAATTCTACCCCTACCTATGAGACATCATGGCATTATGACGATGGGTCAATGCTCCAGCAACCTACGTCAACGTACCATGAGTCTCCTACTGATTCTACCTCCACTTATGGGACATCATGGTATTATGACTATGGGTCGATGCTCCAGCAACCTACGTCAACGTACCATGAGTCTCCTACTGATTCTACCCTTACCTGTGAAACCACATGGTGTTATGATGACGGGTCTGTATCCCAACAACCCGCATCAATACACCATGAATCGCCCCCTATTTTGAACCCTTCATGTACCACTAAAACCCGACGCTTCCTACGCACCAAGTCTCTTACTGTTACCCCTCCAACTACACAAGTAATCTCCACACCATCAGCCTCCATTGAACCTCCCATTAGTCCTTGTCCCCAACCTAGTAACCCTCCATTACCTTCGCTTAAAACCTCCACCATCCCTATAACCCTTTGTCCCCAACCTATTCATGTTCTTCCACGTGATCCCTTACCTAAACCCGTGATTAACCCTGAGCATGGCCCATCTATTTTTGCACCCGAGCCAACCTCATCTGCTTCCGAGCAAGGGGAGAAGCTCGTCGTGTTTCAACCTTCACCTACCTTTCCTACAATCCCTTTCATTGAACCTTTATTACCCGCTGAGCCCATTGCCTTCATCTCGCCTTCGTCACTTAAGGCTTCCACCATCCCTATAACCCCTTGTCCCCAACCTATTCATGTTCTTCCACGTGATCCCTTACCTAAACCCGTGATTAATCCTGAGCAGGGTTCGTCTGTTTTTGCACCTGAGCCAACCTCCTCTGCTTCCGAGCAAGGAGAAAAGCTCACCGTGTTTCAACCTCCACCTACCCTTCCTACAACTCCTTCCATTGAACCTCCATTACTTGCTGAGCCTATTCCCTCCGACTCACCTCCTTCCACCACCTCTCGGAGTGGGTGTCTTTCTACAGACACATGTGCCAAAGATAATGTTCAAGAACCGGACAAGAAGAATTTGGCCATGGCAATGCCATTCAAAATCCAAGATTTCATATGCCGAATGCCGATTCGAGTTCTTGTGCCGGTCACCTTTGAAAAGGCCGAACCTCTATTTGCACCAATGTTCGTCAAGAATAACTCTCAAGAATTGGTGCTGAACAAATTAGAAGACAAGACCATAGTGGTCACATTACTCATGGGCCAACATTCTTTCAAGGCTCTCATTACCCCTTGCTCGGTCATAGTTCAAATGGCCAATCAAAAGAAGGGGTTCTCCTCATGCATAGTAATGACACATTCTACTGCTGAGGAGATGATGAACTCTATGCTCAGGGGTGAGTCAGGCCCCTCTTTGTTGGAAGTTTTTGACGTTTTGTCTACTCCCTACCAACTTCCATGCAAGGAGCGAACACCTATGTTACCAAGCATATTCACACACGATATTCCAATGTCCTTGAGCAATGCATCAAATAAGAAGCTCCTTATGCCAAAGGTCAAACTCCCAATGATAGATACCATCCATTTATCAAGGGAGTTATTTCCAAAAGAGTCATTCCATGTTAAGATCCCTACTATACAAGCAGGACTCTCAAACTTTTGCTATGATTATTTGCCAAGAGAGTTACCGTTCATTTTTGAACGTCCAAGGGATCTTGTTACATCAAATGAGAGTTTGTGGGCCCTGCTTGCACCAATCGATCCAGTTGGTCAGAGAAGGACCAGGCCGTCTTTTGGGGTGCATAATCGGGAGCAGCTTGCAAGGCCAAGAGGTCAACAAGTTATACTGAAGGTTGAGAGGTCACCCTGTGAGAGAGTATCCACCAGGAAGAAAGGAAAGCATAAAGTGAAGCTTAAGGGCGAGAAATCCCATGTTGAGGAGCCATCTTGTAGCCCATCTACATCATATCCTATTTCATCACTACTCGTGCTGTTATTCTGCTTCTTTTATGGGTGATCTATTGGCTAAGGGGACGCTTTCCATCATCTAGATCTACGCAATCAAGCTCCTCTATTCTAGGGTCTTTGGACCCTCACATTCAACCCCCTCCGGAGCCTCCGGATCCTTACCTTCCACCTCGTCCGGAATCTCCGGACCCCTATATTCATCTTCGTCCGGAACCTCCGGACCCCTCCCTGTTTAATTCCACGTCTTTATCCACCTTCTATCCTCGTCCGGAGCCCCCAGACCCCTCCATGTTTAATCCTCTGTCGTTATCCATCTCTCATCCCTGTCCGGGACCTCCGAACCCTTCCCTATTTAATTCTATCTTTTTATCCATCCCGCATCATCGTCCCCGTCCGGAACCTCCGGACCCCGCTCTGTTTAGTTCCTTGTCTTTATCCTACCCTCACATTCCACCCCGTCCAGAACCTCCGGACCCCTCCATGTTTAATTTCTTATCTTTATCTGTCTCTCATCTCCCTCCAGATCCTCCGGATTTCTCATATCATTCTCCATCTCTCTCAGGGCATCGTACCCTTCCTTTTTATATCCCTCCGGAACCTCCGGATTTCTCATCTTGTTATCCATCCCTCCTAGGGCATCGTGCCCTACCTTTTCATATCCATCCGAAGTTTCCGGACTTTTCCTTCTTTCGATTTATCCTTTTGTTTTTCCGTGGCATTGTGTCCTTCGTCCTTTTCATCCCTTTAAATTACCTTTTTGCATACCACTTCCCAGGGTATCGCATCCCTCATTATGTTCCTCCGGAACCTCCGGATCCATTCTCCTCTAATTCTCTTCCTTTACATCTGGACCCTCCGGATCCGTCTCTCTCAATTCATCGATTTCTAATTCCTCCCGATCCTGATCCTGAGTCTGCCTCGATTCTTGCCACATCAACTGCCTGGGGCATCTGCCCGTTCTCACACTGCTTTCGAGGCTTTAGTCCTCACTCTTTTCTTTGATTTCTTCTCACCCTGTAAATTCTTCTAGGCATCTTCCACCTCATCCTGGTCTTGTTATCACTCCTTCAAAATAAACACACTAGTTGGAGGGTTGCTGTATAAAAGAAGCCTCACTGGTGTTCTTCTGAGGTGTCTTGATGATGATGAGTCTTGGAAGTGTGTAGAGGAAGCACACTCAGGTGTGTGCGGTGGTCATGTGAACAGCCAAATGGTTGCTAAGAAGATCCTTCGGCAAGGCTTTTACTGGCCCACCATGGAAGAAGACTGCGCTGTCTATGTCCGTAGGTGTGTCAAGTGTCAACTTCACGCCGATAAGATCCATTCCCCATCTTCTTCTCTCCATCCAGTGTCCTCCCCATGGCCCTTCTCCATGTGGGCATTCGACATCATTGGTCCTCTTGGCGATCCTAACTCCCTCACCAAGTAAAAATCCTTCATCCTCACTGCAACGGAGTACTTCACCAAATGGGCTGAAGCCGAAGCTTACACGGAAATCAAGGCATCAACAATGTGCAAGTTCATTATGAAGAACATCATTGCCAGATTTGGCATCCCAAGAACTATCATCACCGACAATGGGCCACAATTCATTTCTCAGGACCTTAAGGACCTCTGCCAAAGGTATAAGATTGCATTGCATCATTCATCGCCATATTATCCACAAGGCAATGGCCAAGCAGAGACCATGAATAAAACACTGATTAAAATCATAAAGAAAACTTGTGAGTCTAGCGGATTCTCGGATTGGCCAGAGAAGCTTATCGAAACTCTATGGGCCTATCGCACTTCAATCCGAACTCCTACTGGGCAAACTCCGTTCGCCCTCACTTACGGGATGGAGGCGGTAGTTCCATATGAGATTCTGATTCCCTCTCTGAGAGTATAATTGGACAAGGACCTTCCCCTCGATGAACGTCATGATTCTCTCCTTGCCCAGTTGGAACTCTTAGACGAGAAACGTCTGGTTGCTGCCGAGCATGCTCGCGTCTACCAAAATAGACTCGTACGTTTTTACCAGAAGAAGGTTATTGAGAGAAAATTCAAAGTCGGTGAAATGGTAGTGAAAAGAATTTTTGTAAAACCTGGCGGGCCGCGTTCTAAGCTCCAACCCAATTGGGAGGGACCATACGTGGTTCAGGCTGTGCATCCTGGTAACACCTACAGGCTAGTCAATGCTGAGGGAGTTGAGTTATCCCACCCTTGGAATGGGCTGTATCTTAAAAAGTACTACCCTTAGACATGTGTACATAGTGTTAAAAATAAATAAAAAATAAAAAATGATAATGAAAAGGAAAACAACAAAAATAATGAAAAACAATGAAAACAACAAAAAACATGTGTATAAAACAAAAGAAAAGACAACAAAATGCTGATGCCTGGATATCACCATGTAGTTAAGTCATTGCATTCAACCTCCATGTTAGGAAAGGGCCCATTAAGACTTGGTAGGTCTCAGGTCTTGGTTTGCTAGAACCGTGGAGACCCCTGTCCGGCCAGTTAGGCCTATGCCCCCTCAAAAGAAGACAACATGTATACACATCTGTGTTATAAAAAAATTGATAGCATCGCTTATGGTAGGGCATCACTCAAAGGGTCTCCAAGAAAGCTCAAATCTTTATTCTCTTCTTCTCGACCGAATGAGACAGCCGGCGCCCTTAAAACGCTGAGCATGGGAAACACGAACACAACCCCTAGGGTGAGAGTAGGGCCCAATTCCTCGAGCATGGGTCAGAGCACGAGAAGAGGGCAGTGTCCTCGCAGGCATCCAAGAGGGATTCCATAATGTCAAAATACTATGTCCCTCGCAAAAAAAATCCATCAAAAGAATCAGAAAAAGAAAAGCAGGAAATCAAAGTCAACAGAAAAGCCTGGTCGTAACCGTGCATGATCCCAATAATGAAACCCCTTTGACTGAAATTCAAATTCTACACAAAAGGGGTCATGAGATGTGAATGCTCGAGATTTGGTCTGAAGTTGCCCGAAAGGGGAAGTTAAGTGCGCCCCTACTGGCTCGCCGGGTTAACGGTTTTGCCGGTCCTCTCAGGAGGTTTACCCCCTATACTCTTCCTTCTTCCTCTAAAGATGAAGGCTCAATGGAGTTCCTAAAGGGCGAAACTCGCCAAAGCCTGCAACATCCTTTTAACACAAACATATGGTTGTCCATTTTGAAAAGCAGAAGCCATTGTCGTGAAGGAGTCTCCGTGTTTCTGGCCGGTCAAGACCCTTATCCACCACCTTAATGCCTTTTTATGTAACCTCGGGGTTAGACCAATGCAAGCGCGTCACCTATAGGTGCGACGGCGTCTGATTCCGGGTCAGCGTCGCGCGGTTGGTCATTTGGGTTCCAAGGTGTTCCATTAGATATCATCTAGAGTTGTGAGAAAATAGACCCGGGTTGGGCAAATCATTTACCTCGAACATTTTTTGGGTGAATCCTTGTGGTCGGAAGCAACTGGGAGCCTAAGCAGGGCATGACGGCATTGTCATCAGGATAAGTCTTAGCCGGCGGGATTATCATTCGAGGAGTCTAGAGGCCCAAATCAACCTAGATGTGCACTTAGGATGCCTGGGAGGTTAGCAAGAAACCCTTGTTCTCGTGCAACTTACATGTTATATGGGTTGGTCATCATGCATTAGTAAAAAACAAAATAATAATAATAATAAATAAGCCAAAAATAAACAAAAAATGACAAAATCAAAAATAAAAAAAAGGGGTAGAAAAATGTATATGCACAAAAAAATGGAAATGTAAAAGACCAAAAAAATAAATAAACAAACAACAAAACATAAAAAAAATGAATGAAAACTCCAAAACAAAGATCACATCTTTGCATGATCACATTTGTATGCACCATTCATTTAAAATTCTCGTTTGCATCCGTGTGCTTGTCTGTCGCATTCATTATCCTTTATTATTGTCTTTGTTAATAAAGGCTTGCCCCTTGACTCGTTATCAAGGATAGTTCAAAACCTCGTTTGCTTGTTGAGCAAGGGGCAAGTCAGAGCAGAAATACTGACTTGTTTGCTTAAGTGTATGCATGGAATAGAGTGATCAAGAAAAGCAGAGAACCAAGCACGAACTAATTTATTCCACTCTCAACTAAAAACAAATAGAAGTCTACATCAGGTTTCACCTTCTCTCTCCACATTACTTGTCGCGCCACCCTCCGGAAGAGACACTCTTGAGGGTGCTACCCAATCATGGAAAGCGATCCTTCTACCGCTTTGTGGGCCTCTTTCTATCTCTACTCCCCGGCGCCGATCTGCGGGGGCACCAAAGAAGCTGCTGACACGAAATCCACGCTCTCGTACTCTTCGGTAGCGTTCCTCACCATCCTTTAGCCACTGCTCGGCGAGGCCGAGACTGGTCTTCAATTCAAATATTTGGGCCTCCAGGGCCCTCTTCTCCTCTTTCTCGGCCGACCTTTTGGCCTTCTCTCGTTCCTTGGCCTTTTCCCTCTCAGCACGTTCTCTCGCTCTATCTTCCCTCTCCAGCTGAAGGGTGATCCTCAGCTCTATAGCGTCCCTAGAAAAGTCGTCACCTGGACGACGCTGCAGTTCCTCTTCTAGCTCGGCTATTCTAGCTTCCTTCTGGGCGGCATGCGCGAGTGCCTCCTCCGTTTCTTTCTCCTGCCATACGTTTCATCTCAGGCTTCTAGTAACGCTTGAACAAGGGATATTAAATGGTGAGGCTCTCACCTGTACAGAAAGCATCCCTTCTGCTTCCGCAGCCCGCTGTGTGGCATGAGCAAGTTGCTCGTGTAGTGAATCTAACTCTGAAGTGGGAATCCATAGACTGGAAGAAACGCCGTCTGCCCCCATCACCGATGAAACTACATCGAGCTGGGCACGCTGCGTACACATATGAGAGGTGACAGTTAAATGGTTAACGCCATGAATTTCAAATCATGCCAGGAGTATGTATATATACACTTACTGATGAACCCAGAGCCGCTCGGGTATCAGTTAACTCTTGCTCCGTGTCCGCCAAACGAGCTCATAAGTTCGTTATTATGGTGTCACGGGCATCCTATAGCCATCGCTCTTGAGTTCACAAATAAAAATAAAAAAAATGAAAATTGTAAAAGACAAAAAAATGGTGTTTTACTTTACCTCTATAAGCCCTCCAAGCTGGAGCCTCTCCGCATACATTGCCCTATAGAGCCGTAGGTAATCTTCACTGTCTTGCGCTTGTGATTCCAGGAGCGTGCCACCCCGCTACCAGTCTTCATACTGTTCGGGGAAGCGTACCCTCCAATCAACTCAGGTTGTCGGCCCCGCGTCTTCTTCTCGACGCTGGGTGAGGAGGTTATATCCACCCATTCCTGGGCAAGCTCGAGGGTTCTCATGACTAATCGTAGCCTTAGTGGCTCAATCTCATTCAAGCAATGGAGCCAGAGGTCCCGTCCGAATCGGGCACGGCTTCCAATTACCCACGGCTGGTCGACATCGACCATATTCGAGTAAGCCTCCAGTTCACCTATGTTGGGTTGTACATATCTTCTTAATTACTCAAAAATACAAAAAAATGGCAAAAAATAATGAACAAAACATATAAAAAAGAGAAAAAAAATCCTACCATCGTTGCAGGGAATTCTTGTAGCTCCCGTCTCGATACCATCAGTTGGTAGGATAATGGTGTTGTACTCATGATGGGTTGCCACCGCCTAGCCAACGGGATCGTCACTGGCCGACAGTGTCGAGCTCTCCCCATTGGAATATAATAGTAGCTCCATAGCTACACCATCATTGGCATCAACGAATACAAGAAAAAAAGCATAAAATGAAAACCACAAAAAAAATAATCTTTTACCTGGATGAAGGGCGTAAACCCATTTATTGTCACCTCTCGGCATGTCCTTTGCGACAGACCTGTAAATAGATGTGCCAGCATGGCAGCTCCCCAGGCGTACTGTCCTACTCTCTCCAAGTCTACGAGCAGCTCCAGGAAGCGGCAGTGTATGTTGTCTCCCTTGGAGCCCAGTAGCAGCCTACCCAGCAGAAAGAGGAGGAACCTCCTCAGGTCCATGTTGGTCCTTTCCCAGTTGCTGGCATCTGCATAGTATACAGCACGGGCACCTCTCTCTGCCCTTTCCATAAATTCCTCCAAGGACTCGTCATCCCGTGGATGGATGTCAGTAAGCCCTAACACCTCCAGGATCGATGTCTTGGCTACTGACCTGTTCTTCCGTCCATCGAGTTCCAGTCCTAACAGTTTCTGGGCACCTTCTCTGTAATCCGCGTAAGTGACGCCGGTCACCGCCTCTCCATCCACTTTGAGGCCCGTAATGCGGACCATATCTTCCAAACTGGGCACCATGTGCCCCCAAGGCATCAGGAATGCCCGACTCGCCGGATTCCATCTTTCATGTAATGCTTGGATCAGGGCAAGGTCGAGCTTTATCGGCTCGATTCGGAGGAAGGCACCGAACCCCATCACGTCTAGCCTGGCCTTTTGGAAGTCCGGGAGACCTCGATATGCTGCCACTACCAGCTCCCAAGAGATGTGTGAGCGCATCATGCTCTGCACATATACAAGAGGTGAAAAAGGGGAACATTGCTAAGCAAGAAAGGAGAAGAAAAGGATGAAGGAAGGAAACCAAAGAAGTCACTTACAAGCTGTGATCGGGTCCTCTCACTCAGTTGTCCTTCGACTTCTGAGAGTCTCCTAGAACTGCTACCTGATCTGCTCCTCTTCGAGGAGCGGGAAGACTCACCTTCTGCTCTAAAGCTGGATTCACCCTCCATCCTGAAAAAATGAGCAACACTCGCAACCTCCCTTCCTTACAAATTTGCACTCCTCAAGTCTCCTCTCAGGACTTCGGTGTTTCCAAGTCGAGCGAAAGGGGAGGTATTTATAGGATTGGAAAGAAGGTGATATGGATCTATCACCATCACCCCAGCAACATCCTTTACGACAAGTCACCCTCTCTTTACTCTCGC
The DNA here is from genome assembly GCA_022559845.1 of Amorphophallus konjac. Lineage (NCBI taxonomy): Eukaryota > Viridiplantae > Streptophyta > Magnoliopsida > Alismatales > Araceae > Amorphophallus > Amorphophallus konjac. The sequence continues at coordinate 131,369,394 of CM040127.1, forward strand.
ATGTCACTCTGCCATTTGGAGTGATCAATTCGGAGGCGTGATTTGTTGACTTGTCCTCCCCATGCGGTCTAAAGATTCCCCGTGTTTATTGTCCCGTTACGACTACTGCTAGCGCGAAGAAGAAAATGGGGGACATTTATACGGGAAAATAGGACCAGGGACCGACGTTGTTGAAATTGGTGGTAGATTCCTTTGAAACTCATGGCTACGGCACACTCGCGTGCCACTTCGCCATGTGGAGTAAATGGAGCAGAGCTCTGATTTGTTGACCCGCCACTCCTATTCGGTCCAAAGATTCTGCGTGTCCCTTGTCCTATTGCGACAACTTTTAGCGCAAACAAGGAAATGAGGGACATTCACGTGGGAAAAGAGCACCAAGGGGCCGATATTGTTGAAGGCGGTGGTAGATCCCCTTTGAAAATCATGGCTATGGTGAGTCACTGCCCCGTGTTTTAAGGAGACATCTCGCCGAGCATACTGCGCGAGAACCCATGTGGTGGAGAAGAGGCGTAGAGCAGAAGGAACATATCTAGGGCAAACAAGTCGTGTTCAAACTAAACCATTTCACTCGCACATCTATATAAGGGTTTGTGCCCGTCATGAGAAGGGAGTGAGTGAACAAGCCACTCACTAACCCTCATCACCCTCCTGGTCACTTCTCTTCTCTCTCTTAAGGCAACAAGTCCCTCGGAGGCCTTCTATAGTTCCGTGACGTAGCAATCGCTTTGTCGCGCCATGCGTTCCCACCTACTCTTCGGCAGTGCTCCTCGCCGTCCTCCTGTCTCTCTCGCGACCCTGATGGTCGCAAAGCTCTTGAAGCTGAGGTCGCTGGCTGAGCTGCCCTCTACTTTGTCACTGGAGACTCTATCAGCTCCAGGAGTTCCTCCACCGTGAGCTCCAACTCTCCTCTAATCTGCAGAGATCCTGAGGGAATGACGTGTCTGAATCTTCTTTCTCCCGGAGCTCCGTCACTCGGGACTCTAGTGCATTTCTCCCGTCCCAATCACGGTGCCGCTTTGCCTCTCTCTCTCTGCCTGCATCTCACCTTTCCAGCTGAAGAGAAACTCTCAGCTCCAGGACGTTTTGGGCAGTTCCTCAACGATGTATCATCGTCACTCCTCCTCCGGCTTTGTTGTTCGGGCACCACGCTCTGTTCAAGTGACGCGCTCCTTCTCCGCTCAGACCGCATGAGCTAGCCCGCCTTGGGTTTCTACCGCTTTCCCGATCCAATCATCCCACATGGTCAGAAGAAGTGAGTGAAGTGTGTAGTTGAATCTCAAACCAACTCACGCTCACCTAAGCTGCGAGCTCATGCTCGCCGTCTTTGGCACAAGTCACCGTGCCGGGAAGTTGCTCCTAGAAGCACATGACCTCCGAAAGAGGAGCTTAGGAACCAGAAGAGGCCATGTCGGCCATCCCTTACCACATACTGGGCACACTGAAAGCAGAGGAACAAATGCCGAGTAATGATTGTACACTAGGAATCAAAATCAAAAAAAAGAGAGGAAAAGAATAAAACAAACAACAATGAGTTGCCGCAGATGAACTCTGCTTTCTATGTTTCCCCTGCTTTTCTAAATTGTTGTGACTGGTTGATATTCTGTACATATGAGTGTAATATCATTTCTTATGAGATATTTGTGTTTTACTGTGCTTATTGATGAATGCAGGTTTCAAAAGAAGAAAAAAAAGAGAAAAAAGAGAAAAAAGAAAAGAGGATCATCACCCCCCCCACTGTAAATCACCTCCGCACTGTGTCTTGCATTGTATTATATGATATTTACACTACTAGAGTTTGTCAAGGACCTTACGCCTTGAACGAATCTGGGATTTAAGTTCCCCTTCAACAAAAACAGTGATGATCCCGGAGGAGTTCAGGACGTACGGATAGGCCGTTAAGTTATGATAGAAAGGGGACGACGGTTCCGTTCGATGAGTCGGTACGTGGATAAACGGGCCCCGGCTCAGTATCAGCTCATTGGATCGGTATCCTGACCCACTCTCCACAGCTTAACAATATTATCCTTGGATAGTTTCTATTTTAGTTTATTTTATTTTTCTTTTAAACCCAGCATGCATTCATGTAGGACTTTGAGTTCATCGTGGAAAATCATTCACTTGCTTTGATTATGTGAGCTACTGTGCATGATTGCTTGAATATGGGATATTCCATTCCGAGTCGAGTACTGAGTTTTCCTGAGGTTGCCTTGGGATGTTTCTCTGGAAGAAACCATTGTTTGGATTTGTCTCCAATCACCTGTTTATTTCCCTCGGACCCACCTTGGCTGCAGCACTTCCACAATGGTTGGTAACCGCTCCCCAATGGTGAAACCTGAGGTTTACGACCCAGGTACTTCCACACCGTGAAGTTGGTCCTTTTAGTTTGTCCGTGCCCCAGCGCACACACTGTCTTTCCTAATTTATTTACCATCCAAACAATCGTTGATTTCGGAGGACCTTCCTCAAGGTTGCTTCGTTGAAACTCGGGAAAGATTCCCATCATGTGATGTTAGAAGCGTGTCTCATCACACCTTGGCATCCGCTTTTCAGTGCATTCCATTTCACTCCAATACACTTCGTTTCATTCCATTACACGTCCTTCCCCTACAAAGTGGATGCCAAGGCGGGGCAGCTGTAGACACGCCATTTCTGACATTACGATGAGTAAATCCCATATTGTATCGTAATGCCCTGAAGTGGCTTACATTTTCTTTTATTTGAGTGATTTCCGTAATTATGGTTAAATTGCATTATTTTGTGAAAAGGGAGAAAATTAAAATATGTATACATATAAATAAACAAAAGAGAAAATGAAATCCAAAAAATGTGTGTATAATTATATTTACATAAAAAATGTAATTACTTTTCTTTAATAATATTTTTGTAAATATATATATATAAGTGATTACTATATGTATAAAATAAAGTAAATGATATGATAACTATAAAAATAAACAAAAATAATAATAAATAAAATACAATAAAATATGTATTATCCTCACGTCTCTATCTCTCTCCCTATTTTCTTTCCTCTCTCTCACGTAATCCCCTCCTCCCTGCTCTCTCACCCTCTCCCTCACGGCACACACGCACACACATGCTCCCTCACCCCTTCCATCTCTTTCTTTCCCTCTCATCTCACTGCTCATTTCCCTCTCCCTCACGTCACACACATGCACACTCACCCTCATCCCACTCCCTCTCCCGTGTGTGTGAAGCCATCCTATTCCCTCTCTCATTCGGCCTCTCTCTTTGCAACCCATTCCTCAGACCTCTCTCTAACTCCACTCACGCGACCACCCTCGACCTCCATACCGCATGCACCCCTCGGTGCTCCCTCTCTCTTGTGTGAACCGCCCACGCTCACCGGACGCCAGCCTCCATCTCCGGTCACTCGTAACCCAGCCGCAAGCCGCCTCTCCCGTCTCCCCTCCACGTTACACCCCTCCCTTCTTCCTTCCACCCACGACCTCCCTCTCCCTTCTCATCTCACCTGTAACGACGACGCCGCCGATAGTTGCACCCACCCTCCGTCACCGCCGTTCGCGAACGCCGGTTGCCGCAGAGCCAACCCACCACCAAGTCGCTCTGCCGCGGACGCCACCTCCGAGCACCCCGCTCTTGGCTGCCACCTCCCCATGCAACTGCCGTGAAGCCAACCGGCCACCTTCGTCGTCAAGCCTGCCGAGCCCGGGAGCTCACCACCATCGTCCGCCGTGAAGCACCACCAGCAGCGCCACGCCCCTAGCAGCACCGTCCGACCGAGCCACCTCCACGCCGTTGTCGACTCCAACCCCAGCTGCACCGTCTGCCGCGAGCCCACCTCCGAGCCCGCCGGTCGTCACACCCCCATGCCCCCGGGAGACCCCTGCCGTTGCATCTGTCCGTTCATCCCCACGCCACGCCGGTCAGCCCCGGGCTCCAACGCCCACTGCAGCATCATCACCGACGCCACCGGACGGACTCCAACGCCCACTGCAGCGTCGCCACGCCGGTGAACCCCGCCGGCCACCGCCCGTCGGCCACCCTCACACCGCCGTGAGCCGTCGCCGGTGACCTCCGCTCACCTCCCCACGTCGCCGCCGAGGAGCCCCCAGTCGCGGAGCCCCCCGACGCGGACGCCCTCCCTTTCTCTCTCCCTTTCTCCGTTTCTCTCTCTCGCATCTCTCTCATTCTCTCTCCCTCTCTCTCTGCTTTCTGCCTCTCGCTCCCCCCTCCCATTTCTCTCCCTCTCTCTTTCTCGATCTCTCCCTCTCTCCCACATTTATTATTATTATTATTTTTAATCTTCTCTCTTACCCTCTCGATCTCTCTTTTTTTTATTTTTTTAATCATCTCCCCCACCCTCTTTCTCCCTTCTCTCTCACCCTCTGCCTCTTTCTCTCCCCCCTTCTCTTTCTGTCTTTCGCCGCCCCCTTTCTTTACCCTTTTTTTTTCTTTTTTTTCTCCCTCTCATCCCCTCTCTCCCCCTCTCTCTTCCTTCCTCTCTCCTGTATATATATATATATATATATATATATATATATACATAATACATATACATCATATATATATATATATCACATATGTATATATATCTCATCCCTTTTCTTCTAAAAACAAAGTCTTAAAAAAAATAAATAAAAAAGGAGTTTTCTCTCTCCCTTTCTCGCCTTCTTCCTCAAATTTTCGTTCTTTTATTTCGACCCGTTTACATATATGTTTATAAATGTTTGTATTTACGCATATGTCAAATATCTTTAATATGTTTATGTAATGTTTATATAAATATATTTATCATTCATATGTATATGCTTGTGTGTGTGTTCTTATGTTCGGCCTAATCAGTTTCTGAAGTCTGCTCTGAAGCTCCTTGGTCGTTCTGTGCTCGTGCTATTGAAGCTCTTCTCAAAGCTCGTCGCTGGCCTCCACCGATAAGCTTTTCTCCTCTCTCTTATTTTTATTTAGTCAGTTAATTACATTGCATGCATCACTTTAGCATATGTGCCATGCCTTTCTCTTCGAGAGGGCCTCCCTTGTGAGTGTCTTTGTGTTCGTGCATTTCATCATGTCATTCTCCCACCCTTTTAGTTCCAAAGGGGTTTTAAACACACCAACCAGGTACGTGTTCATTTATGTTATTTACAGTTTCATTATCTAAGGATTGGTACTACATTGCCGTCATTCTCATTTAGTTGTTTTTTTCTATGTTTGTTTCTTGTGTAGGGGTAACCAGTTAAAAGGCCCTCTTCTTCGGCCTGTCGAAAGAAGAGGAAGTTGGAGCCCGCATAACCTCGTGTCGAAGGCGAAAGCGATCAATTCACTCAGGACCCTCGGTCCCTGGCGATCACAACACTCCTAACGCGCGCTCCATTTTGATCATCTTTGTTTTTAATAACACCCGCGGAGAGTTACTTCCCGCAGTGGTTATCTTCTCCTGTCTTTGGCCTCACCTGCGCGGAGGATTATTCCCCGCGGCGGTGTCTGTGATTTACTTTCTGTATATCTAATTCCTAACTGGTGCGGTGGGTCACCTCCCGCGACCGTTTTCATTTCAGCATTTTATTTTCTGCACTTTACTTTCTAACTCCTAACTATTTAATTTCAGCATTCCCCTATCATCGCTTTAAAATCCCGCGGAGATCAACATCTCGCGGCGGTTTATTTGATCCCTTTTCCTTTCCTGTCACATATACTTATATTATAGTAAAGACCCCTCAGAGGCCACAGTCTCGTGGTGGTTTATATATTTATATACTTATATTTATTATCCATGTTATAGTAAAAACCCCGCAGAGGCCACAGTCTCGTGGTGGTTTATATATTTATATACTTATATGCTTATTATCTATGTTATAGTAAAAACCCCGCAGAGGCCAATGTCTCGTGATGATGTGTATATATATTTATATTTATTATTTATAATGCATTAAAAATCCCGCAGAGGCCAATGTCTCGTGGTGGTATATATATATACTTATATGTATTATTTATATTGCATTAAAAATCCCGTAAGGCCAATGTATCGCGGTGGTTTCCATATGTACATATAATAATTACTGTTCATATTGCCATATTCCTGTTAAAACCACGCAAAGACCAATGTCCTGCGGTGGTGTGCTTTTATTTATACTGTTGTTTTTGTAACTGTTCGAGGAGTGATATATCATTACAATTTCCGAGTCTACGTGTCTTCCCGTCTGTCAAATTCTATTACGTAGAGTCCCAGGACTCGAATTCTGTATCTGAAAAGTTGCTCTCGGAACGGTGGGTTACGCCTACCGGGAAGGGGTTCAGTTTGCGCGAGAGGGTCTTCGGACCCCTATCTCCGCCATGTACCGGAGTTCGGTCAGTGTAAATTCTTTCTGTCTCCATTAGAGTGTCATTTGTAGGTTGTACTTGTCCACCGTTCTTTCATATACCTTACAGCTCGCGTTTCCATTGTTTTGTCCTCATTTCTTTCACCCTTTATTACTCAGAGAGGGAGAAACCCCATCTCTCTCTCTCAGTCCACCACGTGACGCGTTCACAGAGGTCAGAGGAGGGAGATTAAAAATGAGGTCAATTTTGACCTTATCCACCTCTATACCCCGCTCAGACACAATGTGGCCTAAAACTATGCCCTCTTGAACCATGAAGTGGCTCTTCTCCCAACTAAGAATAAGGTTGGTTTCAATACACCTCGCAAGCACTTTCTTTAAATTTTTCAAGCAATTTTCAAATGATTCCATGTACACAGAAAAATCATCCATGAAGACTTCTAGGAATTCTCCTACCATATCGGAAAAAATAGCCATCATACACCTTTGAAAAGTGGCCAGTGCGTTACAAAGATCGTAAAGCATCCTCCGAAAGGCAAATGTGCCATATGGGCACGTGAAGGTGGTCTTCTCTTGGTCTTCCGGATAAATGGCCACTTGATTGTACTCGGAGTATCCATCTAAGAATGAAAAATATTTTTGGCCCATCAATTTCTCCAAAATTTTATCTATAAAGGGGATGGGAAAGTGGTCCTTTGGGTCATGGCATCAAGTTTCCTATAATTGATGCACATTCTCCATCCTGTTGTAGACCTAGTGGGCACATCTTCTCCTTATTTATTTTTGACCACGACGAGTCCTAATTTCTTAGGAACCACTTGAGTGGGACTCACCTATTGGCTATCCGATATGGGATAAATAATTCCCGTATCTAGCCATTTGACAACCTCCTTTTTCACCACCTCCTTCATGTTCGGATTCATCCTCCTTTACATTTTCCAGCTTGGTTTGGCATCATCCTCCATGTAAATGTGATGCATGTAGATGGACGGACTTATCCCCTTAAGATCAGCCATCGTCCAACATATGGCTACCCTATAAGTCCTAAGGACTTCTAGCAGAAGGGTTTCTTGGGTAGGGGTATGGTTGGAAGCTAATATAACGTGAAGGGTTTGATTGGGGCCAAGGAATGCATATTCGAGGGAGTCTGAAAGAGGCTTAAGCTCATGTTTAGGAGGACTTTCAAGTGATGGTAGGGCCGATTCGGCTTGCAAAGCCACAAGAGGTTCAACCTTTGGCCAAATGGTACAATGATGAGGAAAATCTTGTAGAGCGTTATTGTCCCTTATTTGATCCATGTCTAGACCATTCTCAAGAAACTCATCACAGATGTGTATAGAATGACATTCCACATCTAGGTCAAAATGTTGGGAGGCTTTGAACACATTGAGATAGACTTTTTGACCCCCAAATGTGATATCCCTAGTCCCCGAAGCATAGTTGATGTTGGCTTTGGCAGTGGCAAGGAATGGACGACCTAGGATGATTGGAGTATGACTTAACTCCGAGGGGGAGGCCATGTCAAGAATGAGAAAATCTACGAGGAAGTAGCAGTCATGGACTTTAACAATCACATCTTCTATCAAATCTCGTGGGGTCTTGACTAAGAGATCGGCTAGTTGGAGAATGATAGGGGTTGGCTTGAGTTCCCCTATGTCAAATTGCTCATAAACAGAGGCGGGTAAAAGTTTGACACTAGATCCTAAGTCAAGGAGGGCACGGTCAAATGTTACACCACCTATATCGCATGAGATGAGTGGGGCACCGGGGTCCTTCAACTTTCTAGGGAGATTATTCATCAAGACCACACTAACATCCTCGGAGAGCCAAATTTTTTTAGGGGCCGTCTTAGGCTCCCTTCTCGGAGTGCAAAGCTCTTTGAGGAATTGGCATAGGCCGGAACATATTTTATGACATCTAGGAGTGGAATGTTGATGTGAACTTGTGTAAAGAGTTCCAGTAACTCCTCATTTAACGCCGGCCTAGTCTTAGTAGGCTTGGGTTCTAAGGCACTAGGGAAGGGGACCTTGGGTTTAAAGGAATTTGGATCTTCCTGGGCCTTCCCTTTCCTTTTATGATCTCCCCCCAACTTATCTTGAGTGTAATCCTCCTTGTTCGCACCCTCATCATCTTGATCCTTTTTCATGGAATCTTGCAACACCTTTCCATCCTTGTATGGGTCATTTAACACCTTCCCACTTCTCAAGGGCAAAATACCTTTGACATTCTCAAATTATGGGCCTTTAGGTTGGGCTTGTGGGCCGGGTTGAGATAGGAGGCCCGATTGTGGAGGGAAACACAGAGATTGATTTCTAGGGTAAGTCACGAGTTGACTTGGAAGTTGGCCCACTTCTCTTCTCATTGTAGCTTTCGCTAATTGCCCTATTTGACTTTCCAACTTGAAAATTGTTGGCCTAGAGAGATGGCAGACAAGAAGGGGGGGTTGAATTGTCCCCTTACCGAGATGGCGGATTTTAAAAACTTTCCTAACTAAACACAGTGGAATTAAGATTAACAATGTAAATAGCTAAAACTTAAGTGAGATTTAAAACGTTCTCTCAAGCTTTCCGATCTCACTCGTAATAACAATGCGACTAACAGGGAAATTTTGCTCAACACAGATTACGGAGGTAGCCGTGTGTGATTATACAGTGAATTAAAAACCTATATAATGTACCTATGAACGGAGATAGAGGAAATGACAATCACACAGGCAATCACACAAGACACGGGGATTTTTAGGTGATTCGGGACCACGACGGGCTCCCTACGTCCACCCCTCACCCAACCGGGTGAGGCATCACTCCACGCTACGAAATGTAGCAACACGGGGGCGAACCCCAACCACACACACTGCTTCCGCAGTAATATCCACACGGGGACAAGCGCCAACACGCTGCCACCGCAGCATACACATACACGACGTCAGGGAACACTCCCCGAACACTTACACCACACGGAGATGCAGCTCCATACACACACACAATAATATTGTAAGATTAGGACAACAAAAAGATGTACAATAAATGCCCACAGCAGTATGTGAATGATGATAAACTATGAAGCACACAAGGAAATAAACATAAATAGGATGTAGAAATATCTCTTTGATTCTCCAATAGCCGTAAGAAGATCTTTCTTGAAGCCTAGGTTGGAGAAAGTTGAGTCTGCAGGAACCCGGAGCAAACAATCTTCTTTCTTGTAGTTTCAATGAAGTTCCTTCAAGCCCAAGCTCTGAACGTCTCTACAATCACAAGGAGCAAATGATACAATATGCTCACAACCTTGTATTTAATAAAAGGGACATTACAAATAGATGAATATCAGATTTATTGTATTTCCCCTTGAATGTCCCATTGGACCCTTCAATCAATAGGTAGGGTGCGCTGGGAATGATAGACCAGGGTGGAAGCAGCCGAGCTTGAGATTGAAATGCCCAAGCCCGTAGACAGTGGAGAGCAGCAGCCGCGACTTCCAGATCAAGGGACAGGCTCGTGAAAGATGATCTTCGTGGCTTCTTCTTCCTCCTCCTTGATGATGCGTAGCCCTCCTTCACGTTTTTCCTCTCCCTCTTTCTTCTTTTCCTGCAACAGATGAAGAATATTAGCACTTTTTTTCTTCTTCGATGGAATTCGTAGCATAGATATACCCAAGAGAAAACTACAAGAAAGGACCATACGGCCCATGCTTATACCCTCTCAAATGCAGTCCTAATGGTAGGGTATAACCCTAAGGGCATTAGGGTAAAATACCACCCCAATCGGACCTTGAAAAGTGGGTTTCGAAACCAATCCGAAAAACCCGTTTCGGACGCAGCAGATAAAGTGTCGACTCTTAGAGTCGACACTTTTTGTCGAGAGTTCTGCCAGAAGACAAAAAATAGTTCACAGGATAAAAGTGTTGACTCACAGAGTTGACACTTTTTGTCAACATTTCAGAAATCAACGTAGATAGTTGAGTAACAGATCAGATTATTGTATCTGGACTGGCACAGTTGGTGGAGAATTCAGTATACAGTCTTATTGCAAACTGTTGAGATCAAGTGGTATAATAAGGCAGCCATGGGCCAAGTTATGGCATTCAAGCATTGCTCCCAGGGCAGCTAATTTCTTTTGGAAACTTATTCATAGAGCTGTACCTGTCGATGGTAGAGTAATAGAGTGTGGTATCTCTTTAGCATCAAAATGTTGGTGTTGTCAATCCCCATCTCAGGAGGACCTGGACCACCTTTTTATAAAAGGAGAATTAGTTGCTGCCCTATGGAATTTTGTTTCTCCCTTGATAAGTGGCAAAATCAATCTTAGTGAACATATTACCATTCGCTGTTGGAACATCTTAGCTGGTTCCAATCTGCACTCTGCATTTAGCTACTCCGGAATGTATGTGGTAATCTTATTGATATGGGAGATCTGGAAGGCTAGATGCTCTGCCAAGTTTGAAAACTCTGCCATCAATGTAATCTGCATCAAGAGGAAAGTGGTGGCTGGCCACTCTCAAGCTTTGAATAATCTATTTTTCTCAGTCAGTAACTCTGCAGAACAATTAACAATTCTGAATCAATTCCAACTGTTCCCAAAGATCACTCCTAGGAGGCCAATGCTAGTAACTTGCAGTCTAGCCCCTTTCCACTTCACCCTGCATGTAGATGGTGCTTCAAAAGGAAACCCGGGTATATATGGAGGTGGTGGCTATGTTAGAGATTCAACTGGTAACATGATTATTAGTTTTGCTTTTAACTATGGAGTTGGAAGCAGTATATTAGCAGAAGCGAGGGCTCTTTATGATGGGCTGTCTATAGTTCATATCGGAGGTCTTAAAGTGGCTGCAATATTCTCAGATTGTGCTTTCCTCGTGGAATCCATCCATAAGAAAAAAATCTCCCAGCTGGGTTGTCTATCCATGGTGGAATGAAATTCTAGAACTAATAACTCTAAGTGGATGTTCGGTGAGACATGTCTATAGGGAAGGCAACCAAATGGCCGATGCTTTGGCTTCCTATGCAAGTTTAAATCATTCTAACTCATTTTTTTCTCATGTAAGTGAACTCCCAAATATGATGAGGGGAGCGTATAGGATGGATAGAGGAGGTTTGCCTTCTCTTCGTCTTTGTAAATAGATAATTCAGTCTCCTTGGATTCTCCTTTTGGCAGCTTGTGCAGACAGGGGTATGCCCCGATGAGCTTGTATTCTTTCACAAAATTAATAAAATTTCAGGCCACAGCATCAACCTGGGGGAGTGAGAACATGTTCCCCTTCTGGGGGGACATGCACTCGACCAGTCCATGATACTGAGGGCTAGTGTTGATTGAAAAAAAAAATGTAGACAGAACCTACTGAAATAAGTGTCGACTCCTAGAGTCGACACTTTTACTAACAAAAGTGAAAACTCAAAAAAACTCAATTGAAACCCCATAAAACCAAATCCAAACATTAAAAACAAATAACCATGCATTGAAACATGGTATAGGCATGAATAAAATCACATTCCAACAAAAGCCAACGAAAGTGACAATTATATTGAATTTCAAACCAATGTAACTCAAAAACACATTTTCAACCTAATCAAAGGCATGATAATGACTTAAACCCAATCTACCCACATGGAAATACATTCAAAATAAATTCTTACCATGATAACAAAAGTTTGTGGGCATCTATACACCTGCACTTTCAACCAATTCATATTCATGAGAATTAAGCCAAGGTGATTTAAGAAATCATTTTCAACTCATTTGAAATCATGACTTGGCCGTTGGAATAGTATGCAGTGAAGATGCAAGAACTATCAAGTCCATTTTCAATGAGGTACTTAAAAACATCATTCAAACATGATTTTGTTGAACAAAAAAAAAGCCAAATGAGCTAGATCATCGTCAAGACAGTTGAGAAAGGCCATGCATAAGACACATGCAAACCCATCTACTCTAAACAAGTAATGAGCATATAACCATTTGTTTTATTCAATGCAAGCCAAGAATCCTCCAACAATCAAGGTTCAAGATGCTCATTCTTACCATTGGCATTGAATGCGTGTGAGCACGATTGAACCATGATGTGATACGAATTGATAGCATAATGAAGCCTGCACATTCTAGTAATTCAAACTCAAGCAAAACTTGAATCAATGCATTTGAATTTTGGCAAACAACTCAAGATTGTCAGTACAGTTCCATCATTCATTGTTCAGTCAAATGGATTCAAGTACAATCAATATGTGTAAGCACAAATCCATTTACTATTGAATCAAAGTTAAGTGAATGTGATGCGGGACGAGACCACGGACACGACAAGCTCGCGGTTGTCCCTTAACGAGGGAAGCGTTGGACGTGCGCGGTTGAGAAACCGGCAATGAGCTAGGGTGATCGGCTCTCTCGTGTGCCCGGATCGGGTCACGGGACGATCTCGCACTCTCTCGCAGCAGCGGTGAATGATAATATAGCGAGCTAACTGACCTAAAGCATGCTCTCTAGCAGTGGCATAAACAAGTATATATGAAAATAAGCAAATGCCGAGTGTAGGGAGCGAGAACGATACCTCCACGCGCTCGGCGTGGGGAAGACGGACCCGGCCGAAAACTCGTACTCCTGGGAAGCTTAACACATAATAATTACAGCAATGGGAACATGCCCACTCCACGCAGGGAGGTAAAGGGCTATACAAATGGGCCCGGGAGGACCGAATTCGGGTTGACGGGCAGCTTCGTGTGTTGATTCGGCTACACGCGTGTTCACGACCGTGGGGCCCACGTGCTGTCCGGAGGGGCCGTGTGGGACCCGGTGGTACCGTTGTAGTGGAGGCACTTGGAGAAGCGCTCCCCGGGCTGGCGGCACGCTGGTTCGCCGGCCGGAGGCCAGGCGGCTCCGTTCGGCACCGGTCGGAAAAACCGATCAGAAATCTGCCAGTTATGTATTTCAGCGCGCGCTCCGGCGAGAACGGACGCTGCGATTAGCACCGGTGTCGGAATGCGACGGGATCAGAGCCGTTGGAAAGCTGCTTCGAAGTACTACAATCTAGTGCCCTTCAGAAAAATTCACCAGATTTATACTTTGTGTTGGCGAATTTTATATGCTGCTGTTGTACAGTAACCGAAGACTCAGATCTGCAGAGAACTTTCCTGTTGATTGCCTTTGACCGTGAAGTAGATGTCCGAATTTGAAGATGTGTTCTTCATCAATGTTGTAGGAAATCAAACAAGGAAACCAGGAATATTTTTGGATCTAGATTTGGAGGTGGTGGTGATTGTTTCTGATTTTGGAAGTGGTGGGTGGTCGGATCTGGGATCTGACTAAAAACACTGTATCAGAGGAAGAACACGAATTTCTAAAAATAGATAAAAGGCTGATAAAACATTAAGATAATTTGTGGAGGTAGGGGGTGATGGACAGAACTCCCAGTAAAATTGGGAGGGTTTGGACAAATCAAAAAGATAGTCGGAGGGGGAGAACTCAGAGGTTCTGTCACAGTAGACAGAAACCTGGCAGATCTGGGATGATAGGTTGGACGAAAATGTAAAAATACTAAACGATGGAATTTTGGTGTGAAAATTTAGGTGGATCTTGGGATGCAAGAGTAGAACACACCATAAACATTTCAGATTGAGATCGTTACGTGGAGGAGAGAAGATATTCGGACAAGAAGCCTCTGTCCAGGATGGACAGAACACCGAAGGCGGCTCCGCGGCGGCGTGATGGCGGCACGGACGGCGGCGGCACAGATGATCACCGGAGATAGAGGGGAGGGGATAGAAGATATAAATCACTCTAGAACTGGAGGTTGGAGGAGAGAAACCAGAGGGAGAGAGGAGGGGCTCAAGAACACTCTTGATTTTCCAACAATTTTCTCTTCATTTCTTCATTAATCTCTAATGACACTATACATAGGCTTATATAGAAAATGGCAAGGGGTGGGGGGCTGGGAATTTCGTGGGAAATAAGTCATTTTCTTCCCCCATGTGATCAAAACTCAAAAAAAATAAATTACATATGAATGGAGCACTCCTTTGACTAGGTAGGTAAGGTAGGTGGCCAACCTTTGAAATTTTAACCCCTTTGTCTCCCATGTGGTCAATTAGCATTCAAACCTTCTAGATGGCCGCCTAGGATGGTTGACCAGCCCCACATGGATGAGGTGGACCAATGGGGAAGGGGAGGGGGCCCCCTAACTGGACCTACTACACATTTGCACAAAAACCCACACAATCCTAGGGAATGACACATTGGCTTACAAAGCCTTACAATTGTACATATACTTTCCCAAGGATATAAAAGTAAATAAAAGGACTCAAATGTAAAAATAAAAGTTAATGCTCGGCGTCGATTCCCATGAACTCTCCCCGGGTGGGAGGAACTCGACCCCGTCGAGTAGGGGTATGGATGCTCGAGTACTCCGGCGGATCCGTCACCGTGCCGAGTATCGCGGGTATGCTCCACTCCAAGTGACCGTCACCTGCTCAATCCATATATACTCGATATGCACAAGCTGCTACGGGCTAGAGGTGGACACTCCGGGTGGGGCACTCTCAAAAGGGAAGGAAGCAGCTCGAAGACTCACTAGGAATCACCGCTGAGTCCCTGTAGGTGACTGATCCGGGTATAGATGTAGAACCGATCCCATACTCATCGAGTGAGTCTACTCGCTTTCACACTCATAAGGGACTGACATTGACGAGCTTGCACACGACATATGCAGACTCACCATGCACTAACACGCATATGCAAACCACACAAATAAGAAACCGACTCATACATGACTCTAGACACACCTATTGTTAGTCCGACCCGTACATAGGTGACGGCGGACCAGGACACCCGAATGTGTGCCATGCATGCATGTTGTGTAACCAGAGATGGGTGGTATGGGGAACACCTAAACATCCAAGTATTACCCAGTCATGCATGGACGGCCCTTTGGATTTGGGGGACTTGAGAGGGCTAGGAGGGCCGAATGTTGTTGTATCGTGGACGGGCTTGGTGGGTGTAAATGACCCGGCCCGTGGGGTAGGAGTGTGATAGTGGACTCCCTTGAAGAAATGAACTATATAAGGTGGGTCATGGGGTCCACTAAGGAATGGGTCAAAGGGATCGAAGAAGGTATGACCCCTTGTGGTGGGCTCCCCCAAGTCACGGTCCCACGTGTAGATGTTTTGAAGGTGTGGATAGTCACCTTCTTGCATTGTGATGGGTGGGACGAGGACCGTAAGCAAGAAGTATGATTCCTCCCTCGGACAAAAGGGTATGGATTCGGGCTCGGCCAGTAAGGGAAGGAGTAAGAGGATCTCCGTGGTGACACAACCCACGGTGCACTCGGAGGTAATGGACCCATAGGCCGGATGGGTGAAGCTAAGACTAGCGGGTTGGTCGAAGCCTCGGGCCAATAAATGTGTAAAGGTCAACTTCCGGTCTAACCCTTTAAGAAGGTCGCCAATGTGTCCACATAGTGACGAGACCGGAAGGTGGTATGAAATGAGTTGCTTGACACTAGTGGTAGTGTGGGGTCCATTGATGGGAAGGGAGGTGGGACCAAGCCATCCTTGAGCCAACTAAGAAGCGGCTCGGCTATGAAAAGCGTACCCGTTAGAAATACGGGTGGCTCGGGCCTTGGTGGTTCCAAATGAGAGGATTCCGAATCAAATTCGGAAATAGAGATGGATGACATTGGAACTCTCTCGAGTGGTGAAGGCCATGGTGTAGGCGGCTGGGAGGTGGATGCTTTTCGAAAGCCACCATACAGAGAAAAGTGTGACTCAAATGGTTCGACCACTAGAGCGACCGAATAGGATTCCGCTAGAGAGAATGCATTGCGGATAAGACATTCCAATTGGAAGTGAAGGCGCAAACCTCTCCGGAACTGAAATGCGGCCGTGTTGCTCTCCTCTCCCAAGCCATGTTCCAACCAATACTTATGATATGCCCAAATGTACTCGGACACGGACCTATCACCTTGGGCGGGTCGACATGGGTTGGCCATAGTTGCCAAAATACGGGAATGGATCCCTAGGAATGGATATGCAAGGCCATTTGGGCAAGACACTAGACACGACCCTAAGTAATGCAAAGTTGGAATGCATGCACACTAAGGACCCTAGACGTAAACCAAGACTTGGTACGTGGCGGAGATAATTGACCCGAAGGTCACTCGCACAAGTGTGCGGCCTTCCCGATAGGCGTAGCCTAACGTTCGGACAACACCTTTTGATATACCGAGTAAAGGGATGTAAATGCAAAAAGACACTTTTTTTTTGTGTTTTAGAAATATGATGATCCTAGACTCGACTTAAACCGACTAATGACTAGACGTAAATGACACACTTTTTTTTTCTTTTGGACACCCTAGACTCAACCTGGCTCTGATACCAAATTGATGCGGGACGAGACCACGGACACGACAAGCTCGCGGTTGTCCCTTAACGAGGGAAGCGTTGGACGTACGCGGTTGAGAAACCGGCAATGAGCTAGGATGATCGGCTCTCTCGTGTGCCCGGATCGGGTCACGGGATGATCTCGCACTCTCTCGCAGCAGTGGTGAATGATAATATAGTGAGCTAACAGACCTAAAGCATGCTCTCTAGCAGCGGCATAAACAAGTATATATGAAAATAAGCAAATGCCGAGTGTAGGGAGCGAGAACGATACCTCCACGCGCTCGGCGTGGGGAAGACGGACCCGGCCGAAAACTCGTACTCCCGGGAAACTTAACACACAATAATTACAGCAATGGGAACATGCCCACTCCACGCAGGGAGGTAAAGGGCTATACAAATGGGCCCGGGAGGACCGAATTCGGGTTGACGGGCAGCTTCGTGTGTTGATTCGGCTACACGCGTGTTCACGACCGTGGGGCCCACGTGCTGTCCGGAGGGGCCGTGTGGGACCTGGTGGTACCGTTGTAGTAGAGGCACTTGGAGAAGCGCTCCCCGGGCTGGCGGCACGCTGGTTCGCCGTCCGGAGGCCGGGCGGCTCCGTTCGGCACCGGTCAGAAAAACCGATCAGAAATCTGCCAGTTCTGTATTTCAGCATGCGCTCCGGCGAGAACGGACGCTGCGATCAGCACCGGTCTCGGAATGCGACGAGATCAGAGCCGTTGGAAAGCTGCTTCGAAGTACTACAATCTAGTGCCCTTGAGAAAAATTCACCAGATTTTTACTTTGTGTTGGCGAATTTTATATGCTGCTGTTGTACAGTAACCGAAGACTCAGATCTACAGAGAACTTTCCTGTTGATTGCCTTTGACCGTGAAGTAGATGTCCGAATTTGAAGATGTGTTCTTCATCCAGGTTGTATGAAATCAAACAAGTAAACCAGGACAATTTTTGAATCTAGATTTGGAGGTGGTGGTGCGTTTTTATGATTTTGGAAGTGGAGGGTGGTCGGATCTGGGATCTGACTAAAAACACTGTATCAGAGGAAGAACACGAATTTCTAAAAATAGATAGAAGGCTGATAAAAACTTAAGATAATTTGTGGAGGTAGGGGGAGATGGACAGAACTCCCAGTAAAATTGGGAGGGTTTGGAAAAATCAAAAAGATGGTCGGAGGGGGAGAACTCAGAGGTTCTGTCACTGTAGACAGAAACCTGGCAGATCTGGGATGATAGGTTGGACGAAAATGTAAAAATACTAAACGATGGAATTTTGGTTTGAAATGTTAGGTGGATCTTGGGATGCAAGGGTAGAACACACCATAAAAATTTCAGCTTGAGATCTTTACGTGGAGGAGAGAAGATATTCGGACAAGAAGCCTCTGTCCAGGATGGACAGAACACCGAAGGCAGCTCCGCGGCGGCGTGATGGCGGCACGGACGGCGGCGGCGGCGGCACAGATGATCACCGGAGATAGAGGGGAGGGGATAGAAGATAGAAATCACTCTAGAACTAGAGGTTGGAGGAGAGAAACCAGAGGGAGAGAGGAGGGGCTCAAGAACACTCTTGATTTTTCAACAATTTTCTCTTCATTTCTTCATTAATCTCTAATGACACTATACATAGGCTTATATAGAAAATGGCAAGGCGTGGGGGGCTGGGAATTTCGTGAGAAATAAGTCATTTTCTTCCCCCATGTGGTCAAAACTCAAAAAAAATAAATTACATATGAATGGAGCACTCCTTTGACTAGGTAGGTAAGGTAGGTGGCCAACCTTTGAAATTTTAACCCCTTTGTCTCCCATGTGGTCAATTAGCATCCAAACCTTCTAGATGGCCACCTAGGATGGTTGACCAGTCCCACATGGATGAGGTGGACCAATGGGGAAGGGGAGGGGGCCCCCTAACTGGACCTACTACACATTTGCACAAAAACCCATACAATCCTAGGGAATGACACATTGGCTTACAAAGCCTTACAATTGTACATATACTTTCCCAAGGATATAAAAGTAAATAAAAGGACTCAAATGTAAAAATAAAAGTTAATGCTCGGCGTCGATTCCATCAGAATGTATATTTGAATTTTCAGTTCAACGATATTTAAGTTCAGGGACACAAGATTCAGAGATCAGTTCAATTGATTTCAACTTCATGGCAAGCAAAATCCATTTTCGATGTAATTCAATCAAACATTAGCCACCTTTAGATTCCTATACAGTTCAAGGCAAACCAACCAATAAGCAAAGTTCAGATTCATGTAAGACCATGCTTCGTAACAAGGTGAAAACTAAGGCTCAAAGGCCAGGGGTCGACCCATTCCAAGGGAAATAGAAAACTATTTTAGCAGACCAATGCATAGCTATTCAAGCTCAGTCCAATCAGAGATAGGGGCATTTCCAAAGCAAGCTGAGAAACCACTATCACTAAACAATCATGAAAAGCAAGCGTAAAATCATATCCACTAAAACCAATCTTCCAACATTGAAATGCAGTCAATATAAGTCCAGGAACATGAAAGGGCTTTTAACCCCAATGAAGACAGTATGAAAAAGATCCACATGAAAGCTCCAAATCCTCATGCACAGCACGCAAAAAAGATATCATCATGTTAGCTTGTTTATCATGAAAATGCCATTAAGCATAAAACACACAATATATTGGAATCATCAAAACCATTGTCAAAGATAACGAGGGGGCGCATTGAACCCAACAGAAATGGATTATGGTTGATTCAAAGTGATTTGTTGGGGTGGTAAGTGACTTGGCCTTGATTGAATTGAAAAGGTGAATAGCCCATAGGAAGGAATTGAGCTTGTGGACCTCTAGCAAATGAATTAAAGTTGTTGGGTTGGGCTTGACTTTGACTTTGCATGGGTTGCTTTTGTGCTTGATGGATAGAGGGATTGGTTACTTGTGGTAGAGCTTGTTGACCCTTCCAAGAGAAGTTAGGATGATCCTTCCATCCCGGATTATAAGAATTGCAAAATAGATCGTAGTTGGACTTGGATAACCCTTGAGCGGCTTGAACTTGCTCTTGAATGAATGGTGAGAGTTGGGCAGCCGTTGGACATTTCGTGATGTGATGGGCTAGGCTTGCACAGAGAGTGCATGCCTCACGGGGAGTGAAAGATTGACCCGAGTATGGATGGGATGATGGTTGGAAAGAAGGTTCTTTCAAAGTCAATAGTTGGTCTAACTTTTGGGTCAAACTCTCTACCTTATCCAATTTTTGAGTGATGAGGTTTATGTCCATTCTTGGCGCAAAATCTCCCCGGGCTTTGACCTCATATAATCTGGCCCACTTGGAGGGCCCAATGGATCTTTCATAGGATGATAAAAAGGCATGATTGATAGAATTCTCACTAAGCATTTCAAACAAATCATATGTCGCATCCTCACTTTTACTCATGAATGCGCCTCCACATGATGCATCTACCATTTGTCTAAATTGATCGGATAGTCTCTCGTAGAAAGCTTGGACTATTTCCCATTTGGACAACCCATGGCGAGGACACTTCCTAAGCAATTCCCTGAGTATCTCCCATGACTCATGTATTTGCTCCCCCGGAGTTTGGGTAAATCCCGTGATTGCCCTTCTCATGGTATTGGTGGGGCCTATAAGGTAAAACTTTCTCAAAAATTCTTGTTGCATAATGACCCAAGTTCTAATTGACTTCCCTATAGTGCCTAACCATCATTTGGCCTTATCTTTAAGAGATAATGGAAGGAGGGTCAATCTAAGGGCATCATCCGAGAAATTTTAGATTTTTATCGTGAAACAAATTTCTAAAAAATCACCAATGTGCTTGTAGGGGGCTTTATTAGTGTTTCCATAGAACGAGGAGAGTATTTGAATTGTGCTTGACTTGATCTCATATTGGATTGCTTTATTTTGAGGGATGTGAATGCAAGATGGAGGCTGATATTGGTTGGGAATGAAATAGTCCTTCATTTGCTTAGGAGGATCGAGATTTCTGGCCATTAGGTTTTGGTGGTGAGGTCCTTGATTTTAGGCCATGAGTTCTTGTTGGAGATCATTTTTCGGATACAAGACTCTCTCTATTTCTTGAATGGGTCCTAGTAGGTTTAGATGTTGAGATCTTCTACCTTGCATATACTAGGACGAAGGGAGAGATAAGATAGTTTTTTTTTATGATGATTTTTTAAATTTTTTCCCTTTTTTTACAAACATAAACAAGTTGTCACACAAGTAACCTAAGAAACCTATGTGTTCCTTAGACTTAAAAGTTGGGTTTCACAAAGAGACTAGATACAACCTAAGTCCACTCTCAAATTTGTCAATTGGCGACGTAAGAGGTGGGGTAGTGGGAGGCTCCCCTTACTTTCGCAAGGTCCTAATTAAAAATCACTTGCCTGCTTATGACGTTTTTCGTTGACCTCTAGCTTTCGACACTAATTTCCAAAAAAAGGATCGTAGACTCAAGCCGTACCGAATAGCAGTGTGAACCTAGGGCCTCCATCTACTGATTTTATTAAGGTCTAGGTGATGCAAAGATGTAGAGGATTGTGGTTTGTGGGCCAAGGAAGGGTCATCAAATCTCCACCTTATGTGGTTATGGGTTTTGCCCTTAAGATATTTTAAGAATGAAATGCACATCATAATTCAAACAAGGGGTTTTATGCAAGCATGGAGATGCATGTGCATGCTTGTTTAAGAAGTTATAGTGCTCACCTTGCCTCTCGTGATCTTCAACGATCAAAATGACAAAAATTTTAAACAACTAAAAATGTGCCCCTAAATGATGCATGACCAAAAACATGAAGGTGCAGTTTCTACTCTTGGAATGAAGGCTTTTATTAAGTTCAAGTGATGAGTTTTTTTTTAATTAGTGAATCTATCTAACAATCAAGATATACAACTAAGAAACTTAAATCAAATGAATTGGGAAGAAGTTAAGGTACTTACTGTAGACACGATATTCCTGACGCTCCCTGAGAAAATCTCATATTACCACGCGACGCCTCGCAGCGGCTTTCGCATTTTGAATCGCTTGAGTGCTTCCTATTCTTGAGTCTTCTTTCGCCTTCTGGGCGGGTAACATAACGCTCCTTCGGCATCCAGAAATCGCCTCGTTGTGGAAATCATGCGGCATTCGGACGGGATCGACATCAATCGGATGCATTAGAAGTTTCCAGAACCAGGAAAATGTCTGACGGACGACTGCCGACGCCCCTTTCGGGGGAATCCGGGGGTCTTCATGGAGGCGTCCGGGCCCCTGGACACCTCCATAAGTGTAAAAATTAGCAAAATAATAAAAATAATAATAATAAATCAAAAATCATGGAGGCGTCCATCTGCTTGGACGCCTCCATGAATATAAAAAAATAAAATAAGTAAAATAATAATAAAAAAACCAAAATCATGGAGGCATCCACTTGCCTGGACGCCTCCATGAATATAAAAAAATAAAAAAAGTACAATAATTAAAAAAATCAAAAAATCATGTAGGCGTCCACTTGCCTGGACGCCTCCATCATTTGACTCACGGGCGCCCTCGTTTGTCACCATTTGACTCACGGGCGCCCCCGTTTGTCGCTTGAGAAAGAATCCAAATCGTGGAGGCGTCCAGGCCCCTGGACGCCTCCATCATTTGACTCACGAGCGCCCCCCGTCCGCCGGTCGGTTTGTCATTTGAGAAAGAATCCAAATTGTGAAGACGTCCTGCCAACTAGACGCGCCCATTCATGAATCACGGGCGCCGACCAAAACCACGCGTTATGCCAAACCGTGTGCGGCTTTCGGCGGGGGTTCAGTGGGCTTTTATGGAGGCGTCCAGTTTCTTGGACGCCTCCATGAACATATTCAAAATAAAAAATAAAAATAGAATAAAATATTATTTTTGCCCTGATGAAGGCGTCTAGGGTCTTGGACGCCCCCATCCTCCGGAGCTCTATAAATAGAGGCCCACCCCCCTCAGTCCGAGGGAGCTTCTAAGAGGTCCGACAAGCTGGGGGAGGTTCTGCCGGATTCTCGGGTGCCCGCACTCGCAGGAGGAAGGCCTTCTTCGTCCACCGTGCTTCCACGTCGTCCCTACACTGCCGAAGCTCCGTCGGATCTCGCCATCGGCACATCCAATAAGCCAACTCTCTCCTTTTCTTCGTAGTTCTTTTGCATTCATCATCTTCCATCTTCGTCCCCCTCCATAAGGGAATCTTATACTTTTACATAACTCCATTCATCATTACATTTCCCTCCTACTCGTGTCCGAGAGGGGTTTAAAATCACACCAACCAGGTGTGTGCCCTGCTACAATTTCATCACTTTCATTGCAAGGGATTGCTACTGCACTGTCATTTTCTAATTCTGTTTATTTACTGTCTGTTGTTTTGCAAGGGTAACTAAAGAAGGCCCTCTCCGTCGGCCGGCCGAAGGGGGAGGAAGAAGCAACCCGCCACTTCCTGCTAGTGAGGTAGGCGCGATCATTTCCTTATTTTGGGGTCTTTGGCCCCTAGCGATCACATCATATTCTCAAGGCCGCAGCGAGTCACTTCCCCAATGGCCGTTTAAATTCCCGTTCTTATATTCTCTTTATATTTTGTTATATTCTTATCTGCTCATATTCTCGAGGCCGCGGCGAGTCACTTCCCCAATGGCCGTTTAAATTCCCGTTCTTTATATTCTCCTTATATTCTGTTATATTCTTATCTACTCATATTCTCGAGGCCGCGGCGAGTCACTTCCCCAATGGCCGTTTAAACTCACATTCTTTATATTCTCTTTATATCCTGTTATATTCTTATCTGCTCATATTCTCGAGGCCGCGGCGAGTCACTTCCCGCAATGGCCGTTTGAATTCTGTCCTTTCTCTTGTATATCTTGAATTGCTGCTATATCTGCTATACTCTCGAGGCCGCGGTGAGTCACTTCCCGCAATGGCCGTTTCAATTCTTGCTATTTGATTTCTGCACCATTCCCGTCCCCCCGAGGCCGTGGCGAGTCACTTCCCTCTATGGCCGTTTAACCCCAATATCTTGCTATATTGTATTTATCCCGCTCGCCCCGCCGGAGCAATCTCCCGTGGTGGCCCCTTCTCTTTTCTCTTATTTCTGTGTTGCAGCAAACAAAACGAGCCCGCGCGCTCCGCATTTCATTTCTTAAACCGCGTGACGTCGCTCACAGATTGGCGATCACGGTGGGACTTCTGTTACTTTCTTTCAGTTACCCTTGTAATTTCTTGTGATTTGCTTTACTATCTCTTATGTGTTGTTATATCTTGATTGTTTCATTATTCTGTTGTGCTCCATATATCTGTCAGCATTTCATTGCATACATCCATCCCTCTTTTCTATTCTTTTTCATTTTTTCTAAGGATCACCCTCTCTCGGTGAAGGAAGGACTCTCCGTTCAGGAATTCCTCTTGACGGACTAGAATCTCCTCCACTGGGACCTCCGTAAGTCCCCGACATCGAAGAATCTCCTCTTCGTTCACTGGGCTGGTTGTACCATTGAAGTTCCCCGGAGTTAGTCGACCCATTCGTGGTGAGACGAGAGCCCCTAGCCGACACGGCGGTGAAACAAAAATGAACTAGGGTCCCTATTTTGTGTGAACTTCGGATCTGGTTAAAAACACAAAAAAAATCATCAAAATCAAAACATAAAAAAAGGGCGTAAAGGCATCCACTTGTTTGATAATCTCTGCTATTTGCTTGCTAGTGTATGTTTTTGCGTTCCGAGAAAACTGTGAGCATGGCTCACGAGTCTTTTGAGGAAAACCACCCTAGTCGTGGTGAGTCAGTCGAGCCGCGAGTCCATGCTATGGACGCGGGTCGTTCTTATGAGCCCTCGCATGAGATGCAGGTTATTACAGGGAACACGTCCCCACCACAGGACATCTCCTCTTTGCTGGGCGTCCTCGCCAACACGGAGCTTACCTCTGAACAGCTCCGGGCCCTGCAGGCCATTCTGAAGGGGAAATCTGTTTCCCCCGCCCCCCAGGAATCAACTCCGGCCATCGCACCTCTCCAAGAATCGGTGCAAGCCATTCCATCTCCTTTACTGGCGCAAGCCATCCAATCTCCCTCGCTTCAAGGGCAAGTGAGCCAACAACCACCCTCGTTCCAGTTCCCTTTGCAATCTCAAATCCCCGTTGTTCCACACATACCGCTTCAGCCGGGGCCAAATGTCGGTGGCCCGGCAGCTCCCTCTCATTCGGGGTTTCCCCCTCAAGTCTCCGGGAGACATTTTCCTCCCCAGTGGCAAGTGCCACCTTCACCTCCCGAGGAGCTCGCCCAATCGCTCCTCAACCTGTTCAATAGAATGGACGAACAGTTTCAGAATTTGAAGAAAATGGTCGACGTGAAATCCACCCCGGAGGTTGCTTTGCCAATCCTTCCGGTCATCCATCTTCCTCCCTCCGAAATGCCCACGTACCGCAGGTACAATGGCACTGGTAACCCCTTCATTCACCTCAAGGATTTCATGTATGAGTCCTCCTATTGGCAAAAAGACCAGAGATCCCTGGCATACCTCTTTCGGAGGTCATTGGACGGTCATGCGCTAGAGTGGTTCTATTCTTTGGAGCCCCGCGAGGCCAAGAATTTTGAAACAGTCCAGAGAAGGTTCTTTCAAAAGTATCGGGATAGGGTCGGTCCCTCTCTCTCCATTACCGACCTAGTGGCCGAAAAGATGAAGTCCGACGAGGATTTTGTCCGCTATGCTGATAGATGGAGGTCTCTGGCAGAAAGAATAAGAGATACCCTCTCGGAATCTGAACAAGTAAAGATGATCGTATCCAATGCGACCCCACAGTTCAGGCATGTCTTGGCCATGAATAAGCTCACCAACATGGAAGAGCTCTATGAAAGAGCCCGGTACATCCAGACCCAGTTAAAAGACTCCCCCATTATGAACATGTTTGAGCCGCCGAAGCCCAAGGTGGTCAGAAAGACAGGCGCTGGTGTCCCAGGCGAAGCAACAGAAGGGGTCGTAACTAATGAGCAAGTGAGTGCGGTCAACAACGCCAACTATGTAGCCAACCCAAGGTTCCCACAAATGCCTCGACTTCCTTCCAATCAGGTCCTTTCCCCTCTCATCATCCACCCCAAAACGATCCACCTCAGAACAACATGCCTCAACTACTTCAACCCCAGCAACAACAACCACCACTTCAGTACAACCAAGTTCCACCCCGATGAAATTACGGTCCCCCATAGCAACAAAGGAGGCCGATTGGTCCCAAGAGAGCCCATTACCCACCATTGCCAGAAACTCTGGCGGATATTTTCAACGCCCTCATGGCCTCAAACACACTCATCCTACCCAGGGGAAGGCCCATGTGGCCCCCGAATGTTGGTACCTCCAGATACTACGTCTACCATAGGCAGCCAGGACACACAGTGGACAACTGCTTTCAGTTTAAAGATTACATCCACGATACGAATGATGAAGGCGGGATTGACTGGGATGAAATGAGGTGATACGTCTCCACTCTCAAGGCTAGGAGACCTCCTCCTAGGCCACAGTTCCAGCAACAACAGCAGCAGTTACAACAGCAGCCACAACAACAACCACAACAACAACAATAGCCTCAACAGGCCCAACCACAACAGCCCAACATGGGCATAATCCAGAATCCATTATCGGAGCACCAACAGCCCAATCATCAGGTCAACCCCATCTTCTCCTTCCCGGAAGTCGGGAGAGAGCAGGTGTGGCACCCAGAAAGTACCTCTATTCTTTCTACCACCAACCCTATCGTCATGCAACCCCCTCGCCTTGCCCGGGTAGCACCTCTCTCTCATCAACCCGCATCAGTACCGCTTTCACCATTTCCACTACCATCACGCCCTCTCATTTGCACCCCAATGACCTATCAGCCAACACCCTTCATTACGCCCTCACACCCTCTCATCTTCTCTCACTCCCCCACTTTACCATCCACCTCTACTGCATTTACCCCTATGCCTTCTAAGCCCCTTATCACCCGTCCACCGTATGTAACCCCGCCTATCTCCACCATACCACCGCCAATGCCTTCAAAACCACTCATCACCCACCATCCATCTCAAAACCATTACCCGCTTCAAACCCTACCCACTTCCACTTTGCCTCCACCTCCACCTTCCAGACCCCTTATCCTTCATAACCCGTGCGATATCCCCTCTACCTCCACCATGCCTCCACCACTACCCCTCAAACCTCTGTTGAAACCCACTGCTACCCCTATAGATGTACAAAAGCCGTAGGCAATGGTGCTCCGGAGTGGAAGGATTCTCCACAGGGTTTCCCCCCAAAATAGTCAGAATCCCGAGCAGTCTCAGCCAGAGAGGGACGATGGAGAACAACCAGAAAGATCTATCCCTGGAACACAGTATGATCTGTTGAAACACTTGGACAAGACGCCTGCTCGGATCTTCATCCTGGAGCTGCTTCAAAGATCCACATCCCATCAGGCAGCCTTAATGGAGTATCTTCAAAAGGTCATGGTGAATGAGGACCTCCCTGTAGAAAAGATCTCTGCCGTCCTGACCCCAACAGACACACAACCGGCCATCATGTTCCACAACTACGAGCTCGCTCCCAAGGAAGCTCGGAAATATGCATTGTGTGTTTCAATCAAAATTAATGGGGTATCCATAAACCCATGCCTTGTAGACACGGGTGCGTCCATAAATGTGATCTCCATGAGCACCCTTCAGTTGTGTGGGGTCGAACTGGAACAAATAAGACCTTCTTCAATCACAGTCACGGCTTATGACAATAGCAAAAGGCCACCGCAAGGGATGATTATTCTGAGGGCAGAGCTAGGTCCTATGTCAGTCCCCACGAAATTCCATGTCCTCGACATGGACCCCACATTCAAGGCCATACTGGGTTGCCCTTACATTGAAGCCATAGATGCTGTGCCTTCCACCAACCATCAGTGCTTGAAGTTTCCTTACAATGGAAGAATTATTAAAGTGGTCAGCACACCTGTCCTTCACACGGTGGATGCTATCAACACCTCTCTGCCCTCTGTTTGGCCGTCTCATGGGCCCATATTGTCATTGCTGGACGTGTGTGATTCATCTCACATTCCGCTAGCATCAAAGAAGCCGATCAAGGCAACAACGCCATATCTCCCTTTTCACTCCAAAGGTTGGGAGATTACGAGGAACATCGGCTATCAACAGGGCAAAGGTCTGGGCGTACAGCTGCAAGGTAGGTTGAGACCACCAAAGGAGATTAGGCCGAACCGCAGGTTTGGCCTAGGCTTCAAAGGACCATTCAAGGCGGATTGGAAGCCCCTCACATGGACCCTATCAAACCACTTCAACAAAGGGCCCATTGTTCAGACGGGAGATTACCCGCAAGAAGCACATGGCAGACCACATGCTGTATATTCAGCTGAAAAATATCCGAGGGTCACCAAAAGAGGCAAGATCAAAGATCCAGAATGCGAATGGGACAAGTGGTTTGATATACGGGATATTTCCGTTGCATTGGAAAGGATGTTCCCGCCTCCACGGCTTAAAGGAACGCCATTGATCTCCGGAATGCCAGAAAATATCATTACTGTTGCCAAGGTTCCAAACTATCCTCGTCCTCGCCAGAAGGACCCTATCACCAGCGGATCTTCATCCGTCATCACCATCACCACCGACGACTCATTAGCCGTCATCTTCTCCATTCACTCGTCACAGCCTTTGTTCCTGTCATCTTCCTGGGCCAGACGGTTGTCTGATGATCTTCCCAGATCCCCCTCTCTACTTACATACATGCGCGGGTTTCTCAACCCGCGCCAAGTCTTCAATCATGATCTGCTCTACGAGCCTCCCAATCCTATAGCCATAACCACTTTTCTCTCTCCTCCGATCTCTTTTCACTGTTTTGTCATCAAAAATGAAAACGAAAAAAAAACGTCAATTTCCAAACTCCTCAACAACACATCTTCGTTGATGAAACCTCCTACATCTCCTACGGGTGCGTCCCGCCCTGCGGACCACCCGTCCAAGGTCCGATGAGCGACCTTTTCTACCCCTCCCCTGAGGGGTCTTTCCCTGTACATTCTTCACCATCCTCTTCATCTTTTTCTTCTTCTGTAAATAATGTCAGTCAATGTAGGAATAATAAGTCAAAGATAGTACCTAGGAAGAAATCCAAGGGTAGGCAGATCCCTCGTCGATTCCTTTTGGACTTAGCCGCCAGGTGTCAGGCCCTTCTTGCCATCCCTCAGTTGCTAGAAAATCCCATCCAGCTACCGGAAATAGAATGTGAGGGCAACTGTGTAATTGATGAGGGGTATGGAGTCTACGAGATCACGGGTGAAGAATACCCTACTGAAGATGAGGGTGAGGAATATGAGGATGTGGCTGGCGCATATGCTAGTGGAATAAGGAGATTCGACGAGCCGTCAACCGCCGTAGAAGAGTCCACCAAAGAAGTCAACTTGGGAACTGAGGAAGACCCTAGGATCATCCTCATAAGTGATAATCTACCACCCTCTGAAGAAGAGGCATTAATTGAAGTTCTCAAGGAATATAAGGACACGTTTGCATGGAGCTATGAGGATATGCCGGGTCTGGATTCAACCCTGGTCGAACACCGTTTAACCCTAAAACCAGGGTCCGTCTCTGTAAAACAAAGGTTAAGGCGTTTCCACCCTCAAATGGCTTTGAAAATGAAAGAAGAGGTCGATAAGCTCCATAAAGCCATGTTCATTAGAGTCGTTCTTTATCCTCAATGGGTGGCAAACATTGTCCCGGTCATGAAGAAAGATGGGAAAGTCAGGATTTGCATCGACTTCCGGGACCTTAACCGCGCGTGTCCAAAGGATGATTTTCCCTTGCCTCACATTGATGTGTTAATCGACAACACAGTAGGATATGAGACCCTCTCATTCATGGATGGATTTTCAGGATATAATCAAATTCGTTTGGCAGAAGAGGATCAAGAGAAGACATCATTCACTACACCTTGGGGAACATATTGTTACGTGGTCATGCCATTTGGGTTAAAGAATGCTGGAGCTACTTACCAAAGAGCTATGATGGCCCTATTTCACGACATGATGCATATATATCTGGAGGTGTATGTTGATGATCTATTGGTGAAATCAAGGACCAGGATGGAACATCCAAGGGTTTTGGCTAAGGTCTTGCAGAGATCAAGGGAGTTCCAATTGAAAATGAACCTAAGAAGTGTGTGTTTGGTGTATCATCGGGCAAATTACTGGGCTTCATTGTGAGTAAAAGAGGGATCGAGATAGATCCCGACAAAGCTAAGGCCATCAGGGATATGCCGCCTCCCAAGAATTTGAGGGAAGTCCGAGGTTTAATCAGGAGGTTGCAGTTTATTCGTCGGTTTGTGTCTCAGCACTCACAAAGGTGTAGACCTTTCTATGAGTTGACCAAGCCAGGAGTAGAACTCCACTGGGATTCTAAATGCCAAAAAGCTTTTGAAGGGTTAAAGGAATATCTGGCTAGTCCACCCGTTCTCATTCCACCCAAACCAGAAAAATCTCTGATCCTCTGCATCTCAGTGTTGGACGACTCCGTGGGAGCTATACTCGCACAAGCTGATGAAGAAGGCAAGGGACGGGTAACCTATTACTTGTCCAAACTTCTCAATCCCTGTGAGCAGAAGTACACAGTCATGGAGAAAACCTGTGCTGCCATCGTCTGGGTAGTGCAGAAATTGAAGCACTACTTCCTGGCTCATGAGGTCCATCTGATCGCTCACATGAACCCTATCAAGTTTCTTCTGGAGAAATCCGTCCTTACTGATAGGCTAGCACGCTGGCAAAGTTTTCTTTCCCAGTTCGACATCACCTACATCCAACAAAAGGCAATTAAAGGCTATGCCATAGCCGAGCATCTCGCCCACCATCCTCTCCCCAAGTTTGACCCTGTCCAATCAGCGTTTCCAGATGAGGAACTAATGTCCGTCACTCAGTCTGACAAGCCAATGTGGACATTATATTTTTATGGAGCTCTGAATTCCCAAGGGAAGGGTATCGGCATTGTCCTTCTAATACCTGAAGGCGTTACCATCCCAGAGGCATTTCAGCTCACGTTCCCAGTCACCAACGACATCATTGAATATGAGGCTCTTCTAGCTGGTCTGGAACTAGCCCGTTCTTTCTATATCACTGAGTTGCGAGTCGTGGGTGACAGTCAACTTGTTCTCCGCCAGGTGCTTACCAAATATCGCACCCTCGATCCCAAGCTCAAACCCTATCAGGAGTTGGTCTCCGCCTATGCCAAATTGTTCACCAAGCTGATCTTTGTCCATGTTCCTCGCGAACAGAACATTCTGGCCGATGCCCTCGCCTCCTTGGCGTCATCCTTCAAATTCCCTTTAGGTGCATGGTTTAGATCCATCATTCTCTACAAGCGTCTTGTCCCTACCGTCCAGGACCCTTACCTCTTAAAGATCAAGGAACGAGTCCTATAGAAGATCCAGAAGGGAGAAATTCTTGAGAAGAGGGAGATCATACTGGCAGAAGTTGAAGGAGAGCTGGCTGACGAGGAGAAACCATGGTTCTATGAAATTGTCAAATACTGTAAAGATCAGTCTTATCCTGAAGGAGCCACCACAGAAGATAAGAAAGCCATAAGAAGGGTGGCTCAGAAATACACATTGGTTGGAGGTCTACTCTATAGGAGGAGCCTTACTAGCGTTCTGTTAAGGTGTCTTGAAGACAATGAGGTTTGGAAATGCGTAGAGGAAGCACACTCGGGTGTGTGCGGTGGCCACGTGAATAGCCAGATGCTCGCCTAGAAGATCATTAGGCAAGGCTTTTACTGGCCCACTATGGAAGAGGATTGTGCCATATATGTCCGTAGGTGTGTCAAGTGTCAACTTCACACCGATAAAATACATTCACCCTCTTCCTCACTTCACCCAATATCCTCCCCATGGCCTTTCTCCATGTGGGCATTCGACATCATCGGTCCCCTAGGTGATCCCAATTCCCTCACCAAGCAAAAATCTTTCATCCTTACTACGACGGAATACTTCACCAAATGGGCCGAAGCCGAAGCTTACGCAGAAATCAAGGCGTCAACAGTCTGCAAATTCATCATGAAGAACATCCTCGCCAGGTTCGGCGTCCCAAGCACAATCATCACCCACAATGGGCCACAGTTCA
This sequence comes from Amorphophallus konjac, assembly GCA_022559845.1. Taxonomy (NCBI): domain Eukaryota; kingdom Viridiplantae; phylum Streptophyta; class Magnoliopsida; order Alismatales; family Araceae; genus Amorphophallus; species Amorphophallus konjac. The sequence continues at coordinate 131,401,145 of CM040127.1, forward strand.
TTTCTCAGGACCTTCAAGACCTCTGCAAAAGGTACGCAATTGCATTGCATCATTCATCACCTTATTACCCACAAGGTAATGGCCAAGCGGAGGCTACCAATAAAACATTGATCAAAATCATCAAGAAAACCTGCGAGTCCAGTAAGTTTTCAGACTGGCCAGAAAAGCTTATCGAAGCTCTATGGGCCTATCACACTTCAATCCGTACCCCCACCGGGCAGACTCCGTTTGCCCTTACTTATGGGATAGAAGCGGTCGTCCCGTACGAGACTCTAACCCCTTATCTCAGAGTACAATTGGATGAGGAATTTCCCCTTGACGAACGTCGCAATTCACTCCTTGCCCAGTTAGAACTCTTAGACGAGAAGCGGCTGGCCGCTACCGAGCATGCGCGTGTGTATCAAAATAGACTCGCTCGCTTTTATCAAAAGAAAGTCGTTGAGAGAAAATTTAAAGTCGGTGAGATGGTCGTGAAAAGAATTTTTGTCAAACCTGGAGGGCCGCGTTCTAAGCTCCAACCCAATTGGGAAGGACCATTTGTAATTCAAGCCGTGTACCCTGGCAACGCCTACAAGCTAGTCAACGTCGAAGGGACCGAGTTATCCCACCCTTGGAATGGGCTTTATCTTAAAAAGTACTACCCCTAGCGTAGTGCCAAAACGTCAAAAACAAACAAATGATGAAAAGATAGAAAACATCAAAAACAACAAAAAATATTGAAAATCACTAAAAATATGAAAAATTCAAAATGCCGATGCCTGGTGGTCAGCATGTAGTTAAGTCCCGGCATCCAACCTTCATGTTAGGATAAGGCCCATTAAGGCTTGGTAGGCACCGGGTCTTGGTTTGCCAGAACCGTGGAGAGCCCTGTCCGGCCACATCGGCCTATGCACGCTCAAAGGGAGCCAACATGTACTCACTTACGTATTTTATCCAAAAAAGTTGGTAGCATCACCTACGGTGGGGCCTCACCCAGAAGATCTCCAGAAGCTGTAATCTTTATTCTTTTCTCTTCAACCAAATGAGACAGTCGGCGCCCTTAAAACACTGAGCATGAGAAACCAAAACTCAAACCGCTTAAGGCAAGAGTAGGATCCATTTCCTCGAGCATCGATCAGAGCACGAGAAGAGGGCAGTGTCCCCGCAGGCATACAAAAGGGAGCCCACAATGTCAAACTATATCTCCCTCGCAAAAAGAAACACAAAATCAAAATCAAGAGAAAAGCCTGGTCGTGACCGTGCCTGATGCGATAAATGAAATCCCTCAAGGTAAAAAGTCTAAATCCACAAAAGGAGTTATGGAATGTAAATGCTCGAGATTTGGTCCGAAGTTATCCGAAAGAGAAGAGTTAATGGGCCCTTATTGGCTCGTCAGGTTAATGGTTTTGCCGGTCCTCTCAGGAGGTTTACCCCATACACTCTTCCTTCTTCCTTTGAAGATGAAATCTAGATGGAGTTTCTGAAGGGTAGAACCCGCCAAGGTCTGTGACCTTATTTTAATACACACGTATGGTTGCCTACTTTGAAAAGCAAAAGCTATCGCTGCGAAGGAGTCTCTGTGTTTCTGACCGGTCAAGACCCCTGTTTACCACCTTGATGTCTTCTTATTTAACCTTGGGCTTAGGCCAATGCAAGCGCGTCACCTATGGGTACGACGGCGTCTGATTCCGGGTCAGCGTCGCGCGGTTGGTCGTTAGAGTTCCAGGGTGTTCCATCATATACCATCTAGAGTTGTGAGGAAATAGACCCGGGTCGGGCAAATCATTTACCTCGAAAATCTTTTGGGTGAATCCCTGTGGTCGAAAGCGACTGGGAGCCTAAGCATGGTATGACGGTATTGTCATCATGGTAAGTCTTAGCCGGCAGGATTATCATTCGAGGGGTCCATAGGCCCAAATCAACCTAGATGTGCACTTAGGATACCTGGGAGGTTAGTAAGAAACCCCTGTTCTCAGGTTGGTTAGGTGCCATTTGGATGCTTGACATGCGTTAGCAAAAAAAAAATTGAAATGATAAAAACAAAACAAAAAAGAGAAAATGTACATATTTGCAAACAAAAAAAATTGAATATAACAAAACAACAAAAAAATTACCAAATATAAAAAGAAAAACAAATCAATTTTGCATGATTACATTTGTATGTAGCATTTCGCTTTTTAATCTCGCTTGCATTCGTGTGCTTGTCTGTCGCATTCAACATCACCACATCTTTCCCTTGCCTTCGTTAATAAAGGCTTGGCCTCTTGACCCGTTGTCAAGGACAGATCAAAACAAACCTCGCATATTGGGCAAGGGGCCAAGTCAGAGTAGATATTCTAACTTGTTTGTTTAAGTGATGTATGCGGGAATTCGAGAAAGCAAGAAAGAGGTAAGAATCCAAGAATCAAACATTTTATTCCTTTCCAAAATAAAAAAAAATTTACATCAAGTTCCACCCTCTCTCTCTGCATTACTTGTCCCGCTACTCTCCGGGCAAAATGCTCTCAAGGGTCCTACCCAACTACAAAAAGTGATACTCCTACCGCTCTGTACTCCTCTTCCTACACCCCGACGTTGATCCGTGGGGGCAGCAAGAAAGCTACTAACACGAAAGCCACGCTCTCGTGTTCTTCGGTAGCGCTCTTCACCATCTCTCAGCCACTGTTCAGCCAGACCAAGGCTGGTTCAGAGTTCGAACAGCTGGGCCTCCATGGCCCTTCGTTCCTCCCTTTCAACCAATCTGTCGGCTCTTTCTCTCTCTGTGTCTCTTTCTCTCTCTGCCCGTTCTCTCTCACGGTCTTCCCTCTCCAACTGGAGAGTGATCCTCAGCTCCATGGCATCCCTAGAAGAGTCGTCATCTGGACGACGTCGCAGTTCCTCCTCTAGCTCTACTATTCTAGTCTCCCTCTGTGCAGCTTGGGAAAGTGATTCTTGCGTCTCCTTTTCCTGCCAGTTATACCATCTCCGATATGCGGCAAGACATGAACAAGAAGAACTCAACACTGAGACTCTTACCTATATAGAGAGCATTCCTTCTGCCTCTGCGGCACGCTACGTGGCACGAGCAAGTTGCTCGTGAAGCAAGTCAAGTTCTGAGGTAGGGATCCATAAGCTGGAAGAGACTCCACCGGCCCCCATCGCCGATGAGGCCGCGTCAATCTGGGCGCGCTATGGCCACACATGTGATAGTTAGGGGTCGAACACCCTGAATCTAGAGCCGCGATTCGGAGCGTGCACTGTATACACCTACCGAGGCACTCAAGGCTTCACGTGTGTCACCCAATTGTTGCTCCGTCTCTGCCAAGCGAGATCGTAAGTTCGCTACCATGGTATCACGGACATCTGCAGCCATAAGAGTCAGCATTTCCACAACAAAAAGCCAAAAAGAGAGAGGGAGAAAAGAGGAGAAAAGGGGACCTACTTCCACAAGTCTCCGGGGTTGGAGCCGCTCTGCATACATTGTCTTATACAAGCGCGGATAGTCTTCACTATCCTGCGCATGCGATTCCACAATTGTGCCACAATGTTGCCAATCTTCATACTATTCGGGGAACCGCACGCGCCAATCAATGCAGGTTGCCGGTCCCCGTGTCTTTCTCCCAACGCGAGGTGGCGCAGCCGTATCCACCCATTCCTGAGCCAGTCCTAAAGTCCTCATAACCAATCGTAGCCGAAGTGGCTCGATTTCATTCAGGCAGTGCATCCACAGTTCCCGTCCGAACCGGGCATGACTTGTTAGAACCCATGGTTGGTCGACATCGACCATGCCTGAGTAGGGTCTCCAGTTTACCTAGGTTAGGTTGTACATACCCGTTTAGCTGGTCAGAACGAAATAAAAAAAATCCAGAAAAAAAATCCCACCATTGCTGCAGGGAACTCCTGTATCTCCCGCCATAGCACAATCAGTTGGTAGGTTAGGGGTGTCGCACTCATGATAGGTTGCCACTGCCTGGCTAGCGGCACCATCACTGGTCGCCAATGTCGAGCTCTCCCCATCGGGAGGTAATAATAGCTCCACAGCTGCTTTAGCGCATGTCATCAGTACCTTAAGTGGGCTATCACAAAAACAAACAAAAATAATAATAAAATAAAATACAAAACAAAATCAAAAATACCTCGATAAGTGGTGTGAAGCCACTCACAGTCATCTCACGGTCTGCCTCTTGGGATAGACCTGTAAACAGGTGCGCCAGCATGGCATCTCCCCAGGCATACTGACCTACTCTTTCGAGGTCTGATAGCAGCTCCAGGAAACGACAATGGATACCGTCTCCTTTCGAGCTCAGTATCAATCTTTCCAGCAAGAAGAGGAGAAATCTCCTCAAATCCATGTTGGATCTTTCCCAATTGCCAAAATCTGTGCAGTACACAGCACGACATCCTCTTTTCATCCTGTCCATGAATTTTTCTAAGGACTCATCGTCCCGTCGACGAGTATCAGTGAGCCCTAATGCCTCCATGATAGATGTCCCGGCTACTGACATGTTCTTCCGTCCATCTAGATCCAAACCGAATAGCTTCTGTGCACCTTCTCGGTAGTCCACGTAAGTGACTCCGGTCACTGCCTCACCATCCACCTTGAGGCTCATGATTCGGGCCACATCTTCCAGGCTGGGCACCATGTGCCCCCAGGGCATCAAGAATGCCCGACTCGCTGGGTCCCATCTTTCACGCAAGGCTTGGATCAGGACCAGGTCGAGCTTGATCGGCTCGATCCGCAGGAAGGTACCAAATCCTATCACGTCTAGCCTGGCCTTCTGAAAATCTAGGAGACCCATGTATGCTGCCGCTACTAACCCCATGAAATGTGCGATTTCATCACACTCTGCGCATGCATAAGGAATGTAGAAGGGTGTTTGATGAGGACATCACCAGCTTTCCCCTTTGTTCGAGGATCCAGAAGCTCGCCAGCTATGCTACATCTTGTCCGCCACTATATTTCGAGTCATATGATGTAATTTTCATTTTCTTATCATGTACTTTTCCTTTTATTTGAGTCCAATACCTAGGTTAGGTAGCTATTTACCTAAGTCTAGAGTCATTATGTTGGTTAATGGGCCCAATTATATGGGCTAGGCCCAGGGGCGCCCCCTTCCCCTTGGTTAAGTGTTAGTAGTCCAAAAGTCAAGGACTTATGTGAAAATATGGGATTCCTATAAATAGGACCCCAATCCCTCATTTGGAAGCGAATGAAGTATTGATAAAATTGCCACCAGAATTTGTGCCTACCTCTCTAGCTCTCTCTCTCTCTCTATATATATATATATCTCTCTAAAGGGGGCGAACCCCTCTCCCTCTCCTCTCCTCTCTCTCCAAATTTCGCACCACTCCCTCTCTCCTCTCCTTGCCACCTCATCTTCCACATCAGCCTCCCACCCTTTCATCTTCCCAAGACCCTTAACTCCCCTTCATTTCCCTCCACTTCCCAAACAACCTTTCCCCTTCCCCATACACCCTTTCACCTTCCCAAGGGCGAATCCCTTCTCCTAGGCACCCCTTCCCCTCCCCAAGGCAACCCCTTCCCATTCCCTAGACCACCATTAACTCTTCTATTAACCCTCCACTCAAATCAAGAGAAGCCCTCCCCATTCCCCCAAGCCATTTGCACCCCCCCTCTCTCTCTCACCTTCCACCCTTGGCCGCACCTCCCTCTCCCTCCACCTGCTAGCTGTGACCCAGCCCTCTTCTCCAGCCTCTCCACCATCTCTACTCACCCCCATCCAAGCCCCACAGCCATTAGCCCTCTCCCCATTGCAGTCCCTTCACCCCTCCCCACCATTACCAACATCATTCACCTTCCTGCTCTATCCAGTTCGCAGGCAGCAGCTGGAGCCCGAATTGCAGAACCTGCCCCGAGGTCATTCGGCATCTTCTGGAGGCATACCATACATCGACGGAAAGTTCATCAAGATAACTTCACAGCCGAGGTGGTCTTGCCGGCATCCGACATCCCGACTGTCCGGAGGGTTCGTTCTCGTCCGACTGCACAACCGGGACCTGAAACTGGACCAGAGCTGCAGTGCGAAAGCTCCCACGGCTATACCCCATCACTTCTGAAGACATCGTCTGGTCGGGCTCTTCTACATCCAATCTACTTCCATCATCAGAAGACGGCATCCCGTTTGGCATCCGGAGGAATGTTTTCCAATTTTTCTCCCCCGGGTGCGCAGATCAGGCAACTCAGGACCTGACCAGACACCTCCCCACTCAACGGGCTCTCCCTCTCTGCCCCGACATCGTCTGGTGGCCTCCCTGGTGGCCATTCGAAGAGGACTCGTCTGCGGTCGTTCTTGTTTTTTTCCCGCCTCGTTCGGGCTTCGGGAGCAGTCGTGGCACCCAGATCTTTCTGCAACTGCATCCTGGAAGCAGAACAAGTCAGAGCGCAGGGCACCAATTCCAGGGTCCACTCCGACCGGTGGTGACGAAGGAGCCATCCACCAAAATTCACCAGCGTACCATGGTCAGTTAGAAACAATTTGGCACTATTTTTGGTGACTTCGGATCTCAGGGGAGTGCACAGTGGCGACTACACCGACTCCCTATCCTGCTGTTCCAGACCTGGGCAGATTCGGCAGGGTGCTCCATCGGCGCAATTCAAGCAAATCTCCCCACCCCGCCTGGCCAGCTTAGCGCCCCTCCCTGCGTGGAGGTAGTGTTTGAATGTAACCTCTATTTTCCCCACCCCACGATCACCCTCCTGTGCGAGGAGTAGTTTTGTACTAGCAGGTCTTCGGCCGAAGCTTCATCGGCGCAGTGTGCGGGGAACCCACACTTCCCCGCTCGCCCATCGTCTCCGAATGGGGTTGGTTTCTTCAAACCAACTAGGTGAGCTTCTGCCCTTGCTCTCCTCTGTATTTGTTCACTTAATATCTGTGAAACTAGTCCGCTGGTCGGTGAGAGAGCGCTCGTTCCCGGAGCTTCCAGTTTATGTGCGGTCACCGTGGGCTAAAGTGAGAGAGTGACCCAATGCCCTCAAGGCACCTGGTCCGCCCTTGATTTTGGGTACTGTACCCTCAGGAGGGAAAACCATAGCCTTGCTGGCCCTCTACCGACAAGGGTCTTGTTCCACCACCTCGACTCGGCATCACCGAGTCACCACGGGTAACGGGTGTGCACGGTGGGTCGGCGATTTCCAATCAACCTCGAGTCTTACGATTGCGTTTGCGAATAAGGTCCAAGGGCCCACATTCACCTACTGCATTCCTCATCATTTGCCTTAGTGTGTCACATCAAATTGGTATCAGAGCAAGTTTTAGACTTGTCTCTACGAGTCTAGTCCTAGGGCATTGGCATTTGAGTCTCCCTTGCATCATGTTTTCCATCACTCCTGTGCATGACCACCCTAGGGAGATGCCCCAAATAAATATGGACCAATTTGACACTATCATCAACAAGATTCATAACTGTCTAGATACCCTCACCACCCAACTTGATCGGTTCGAAGCAAAAGGGAACCACGGCCCTAGAGATTGGTCACCTCGGGATGAATTTGGATGGGAAGCCAAAGCACCCATAGACTCATGGGAAGAGATGAGAATTGAGGTTAGGAAGATCTTCACTCCCCGACCTTCCCACTCCTACCTTGAGAACCACAACCCGAGGAGCACTCCCACTCCCTCTTTCCCTCCCAGTCAACCCAAGACCTCCCTTAGGGCCCAAACTCCACCACCCCAAATGATTCCAATTCCCTTGGAGAGTAAAACCCCCACACCCCAAAAGGATAAGAATGTGATTGAGGTACATGAGGCCTCCCCCGAATGGGAAGAAGAATACGAGTCACAATGTCATGGGTTAGGCTGAGAAGTTCCCATCCCATGTGGAAGAAGCATCATGGCTCACTCCACCCTCACCATTCAAACCCACGTGGACCCCATGTCCACCCCTCCACCTAGGCCCATGACAGCCACCATTCCCCAACCCAAAGTTACTCACCCAATCCACCTTCCGCTTCCAACTCCTATCCTACCCAAACCTAGCCCCCCACTACTTCCACTCCCAACCCCAACCCAAGTCCGGCCTTACTCACCGCCCTGGGTACACCATACACCAACCTTTATCATCCCGCCCTCAAAGGACCCACTCACCTCCTTCGTAGAGGAACCCATACCCGACCCCATAGGAGTGAACACTCCGGACCCAGTCCCCGCCATGGAGACCACCCATGTCCAAGAAGAAGAAGAAACTTCACGTGGTGGCCTTCACCTTACACCACCCTCTCTAGTTGGGACCAAGATCATCTTCGGAGAACCCCTTGTTAGTTGGCTAAAGGAGAGCCCAATTAGAGAGATCACAACCCATGTTTTCTCCCCCATGGAACAAAACTTTCCCATAGTTCCCTTCTCCTCCTACCACACTACCATCCAATCCTCCTACCAAGTAGAAACTTTAGGAGACCTCCTTCACGGCCTAGCATGGCAAGTGGAGCTGACTGGCATATTGACTGTAGTGACTGACCGACCTAGGAGCCTTAACCTCCTACACCTATGTGTCGGGTCCATCTCCTCAATTTACACTGTGGGTTGCTACACTAGCGACCTTCTTTTACTCCTCCCTACACCCAATGAGCCCGATGCTATCCACAAACTTGAGTTGCTTATCTCTGGGAGAACATCCAGCCCTCCATTCATGGACGACCATCCCACCAAAAACTTTGGCCCAATCATTTTACTAGAGGAGGAGGACCCACCACCATGTTGTGAGGACCAAAAGGACCTAGAGTTCCTCTCTTTAGATGACCCTTACCATGACCCCTTGGATCCCTTCCTATACCCACCCACCTTACTCACCACCAACCTTTTCCTACCCCAACCAACCTTATTGGACCAAGCCCACTCCATTTTCCTAGACCCCTTTGACCCCTATGAGTGGAAAATCTCACACCAAGTCATACACATAGAAGGAGCCATTTGGATGGGAATGCATGTGCCACTACATTTTGCATCATCTGGTAGGGCTAGTAAGCCCAGTCATCTCATACATGTCACACACACTGTGGGCCCAATGCAAGACTGGCTCACATTTGGATGTGCTAGTCCTCCCTCATTCATCATTGATCATATGCATGTCAAGAGCATCTACGGGTGTCCGGGTCCCCCGGCATTCATCACCACTTTGTGTGATAGGTTCCCCTACAGATACCATGGTCCTCCAACCATTGTTATGAAGCCCATGCATGATAGGGCCACTTGTGGCTGCCCCGGTCCACCTAAGTTCATCAAGGTCCACATGGCATCACAACATGATAGGTCAATTTACAGTTGCCCCGGTCCACCTTTACACACCAAGCTTTTCACACCCACACCGCATCATAGTGCATGGCATACGCATACACGCAAGCAATTCGCAATGAGCGGTGAGGTTCACAAAGAGCGGATAAGAGCTCGCGAGCGCCACTTGGAATTTCAAGTAGGCGATTTGGTGATGATGGCATTGGAGTGGCTCTACCTTAGGGTCACCTCCCATTCAATGGCACGAGGACTTGGACCTTTCCCTATTCCTAGTGGCTTTGGCAACACAGCTTGTGGATTGAATTTACCAATGGGTTATGGGATATACCCCACTTCTCACGTAGCAGACCCGGCACCCTATATGGGCACCGCGGTGGATCCTAGTGAGTGCTTTGGGCCTATACCTTCCTTTAAGAGGGACACCCCGGAGAGCCACCACAAAATAGCCTTGAGAGCCCGACGTGTGCACATAGGGGCAATACTACGCAAGCAGGGTTCCATCGCTAGCAAGAGGGTGTGCCCCAGCCACCTTGAGAGGAAGAAGGACCGTCCCCTGGTCGCAGATGCGGGTTGAGTTTGGAGGTTGAGGGTCGCCCTGAGCTGCTTTGGAGGACCGCTCCCCCGGTGGGCCCATACTTGACGGAGTCGAGTTCTCCGCACCCCGGGGGTATGATGAGGACATCACCAGCTTTCCCTTTGTTCGAGGATCCAGAAGCTCGCCAGCTATGCTACATCTTGTCCGCCACTATATTTCGAGTCATATGATGTAATTTTCATTTTATTATCATGTACTTTTCCTTTTATTTGAGTCCAATACCTAGGTTAGGTAGCTATTTACCTAAGTCTAGAGTCATTATGTTGGTTAATGGGCCCAATTATATGGGCTAGGCCCAGGGGCGCCCCCTTCCCCTTGGTTAAGTGTTAGTAGTCCAAAAGTCAAGGACTTATGTAAAAATGTGGGATTCCTATAAATAGGACCCCAATCCCTCATTTGGAAGCGAATGAAGTATTGATAAAGTTGCCACCAGAATTTGTGCCTACCTCTCTAGCTCTCTCTCTCTCTATATATATCTCTCTCTCTAAAGGGGGCGAACCCCTCTCTCTCTCCTCTCCTCTCTCTCCAAATTTCGCACCACTCCCTCTCTCCTCTCCTTGCCACCTCATCTTCCACATCAGCCTCCCACCCTTTCATCTTCCCAAGACCCTTAACTCCCCTTCATTTCCCTCCACTTCCCAAACAACCTTTCCCCTTCCCCATACACCCTTTCACCTTCCCAAGGGAGAATCCCTTCTCCTAGGCACCGCTTCCCCTCCCCAAGGCAACCCCTTCCCATTCCCTTGACCACCATTAACTCTTCTATTAACCCTCCACTCAAATCAAGAGAAGCCCTCCCCATTCCCCCAAGCCTTGTGCGCCCCCATCTCCCCACCACCTCCTCCAAGGCCATTTTAACACCCACCCTCTCTCCCTGCTAGCTCCGCCCCTGCCACCTTCCCCCACCTTCCCTTCCCACCTCCTAACCCTTCCCCACCACCAAAACATCCATATCCCCTTCCTCCGCCACCAAAGAAACCACCCCCTCAACCATTCTTTCTTCCAATCTATGTGCAGCTGAAGACCTGCAGATCGACAGTCTGTTGCAGGGCCTCCCACGACCACATCCCGGAGCTCCTAGGGGCGTGGCCTACATCGACGGAGAGCTCTCCCAGTCTTCTGTGCAGGCGAGGTGGTTTCGTCTCAATCTGAGGTCGGATCTGCCCGGGAGAGCCATTCTTTGCCAACTGTACAGAACCAGTCCGGCCTGCAACCAGAAGTGACTTGCAGAAGCTGCTGCGACCACCCCCATGCTCCCCTTGGTGCCCCACTTGACCGGCGCAAAGATCCACCTGTCCTCTGTCCAACGCAGCTAGCGGGACCTCATTCGGAGCTCGGAGCCAATTGTACCAATTTTTCTACCGCCGGGATGCTGTTCAGGTCAGCCAGGGTCTGCCCCGACACCTCCCCACTCCTCGGGCTGCTACTCTCGACCCCGACCTCCTCCGGTGCTGTTCTTTCTTCCTGATTGAAGAGGACGTGGCCACGCTCGCAACCGTCCTGGTCCTGCTCCATTTGGACCACGGGAACGATCGGGACGCCATCTACAACCTACTGCCACAACCAGAACCCAGTCCGAAGCAGAGCAAAGCAGCGCCGGTCCAGCAACTCTCCCGACCAGTGACCTGGACATCTGGTGCCAGAAAAATTCAAGCTTCATCCTGGGTCAGTTCCCAATATTTTGGCGCTGGTCTCATCAACTTTTGACTCCGGGAGCGATCGCCACAGCGCCGACAACCAGTACCTATCAGCAGGGAATCTGGCGGGCAGAACCCCGAAGAGGCGCGTCGGCTCCGGTTCATACCCCTTCCTTTCTTGCCTGGCCGGCTTACCACCCCTTCCTGCGTGGAGGTAGTGTTTGCGTGTAAACCTTACTTCCCCACCCCTAGTCCAACCCTCCTCTGTGAGGAGTAGTGGATGTAATTAATTTCAACAGGTTGAAGCTTCATCGACGCAGCGTGCGGGTGGCCCACGCTTCCCCGCTCGCCCTCATCTCCGGCCGGGATCGGCGTCTTCCCGCCGATCAGGTGAGCTCCTGCTTGCACTCCTCTTGGTTAGCACTTCTTGCTTAACTAGTATTGCTTCTTAGTTCCGTCGGTGGCGAGGGAGTGCCCATCCTAAAATCAATCACATCGAGTGTCCACGGTGGGGTGAGTTGTGAGAGAGACCCTACATCCCACGCCCTTGGCGTGCTGGCCGCCCATGAAATTGGGCATCCCAGGCCCTTAGTGGTTCATCCCAAGCTAGTCAAATCCCCAGAAAGGCAAGGTCCATCCTCGGACCCTCACCACTATCGTCGGTCCACCTACGGACCCGGGTGTACGCGACGTCGGTGAATCCGCTTGAGTGGGTCCGCCGTTCGGTTCGATTGCTTGCAAATTTAAGTCCGAGGGGTCGTGTCACATCAGTGTTGTCAAAAGAAAGAAAGAAAGGAAGGAAGAAAGAAAGAATGAGAAAAAGGGCAAGAGAGCTCAGCTTACGAGTTGCGGTTGGGTCCTTTCACTGAAGTGCCCTTCGAGGTCCAAGAGCTTCCTGGAACTGCTACCGCTGGACCTGCTTCTCTTCGAGGAATGGGAAGATTCGCCCTCCATCCCGATCTTAGAACTCTGAGTTCCTTCTCTTTCGTGAAAATCTGTACTCTTCGAGTAGGCTCTCAATGTCCCTTCGATAACGAAAGAGACATGTATTTATAGAAATGGGAGAAGTGCGGGCTAAGATTACCTCCATCACCTTTAACGATAGCCCTCGCGATAAGACGCCTGCCCTGCGGTCCCATGTGTCACTTCACTGCTCGCGCAGGGTGATTGATTGGACAACACCCTCCCTATACCGTTAGGGATGCCCTGTTACGATGTAGAGGTCATCCGCAAAGGTTAAAAGATCACCCGGGAAGAGGGGCTAGGGCTGTCATTGTTGACTTTCGCGGCTGATTTCCGCATGGAAGATGATTAGAGCAAGATACGATTCCCCGGGGTCTCGGCAGACACATCACATGGGAGCAATGCAAAGAAGAAGAAGTGTAGGGAAGAAGGAACGCACAAGAGAACAAACAAGTAGTAGAAAATCAAATCACTCCATTCATAAGTTTACATAAGCTGTCATAAACATTACAATCAGAGAGAGGAAGCGGGTCCACTGGCTCGCCAACTCTCGCCATTATCTGCATGCTCGTCCCTCTAGGCGTCCCTCTTCTCTCCCCTAAGGTGAGGGTCCCTCAGAAGCCTTCTGGATCCTTGTGCAGCAGCACCCGCCTCCCCCCGTAGCGCCTGCTCCACAGCGGTGGCTCGCTGCTCCTCCCCTGGCATGGCGAAGAAGCCACCAACAGAAAAGCGGCCAGACTGGCGGAGTTGCTCCTTGAACTCTCGCGCTCTCTCGTAGCGCGTCTCCATCGCTCCCAACCTCTGCACCATCACCTGAAGGCCCAGCTGGAGCTCCCTCACCTGGGCCTCCAAGGCCTTCCTCTCGGCCTGATCTCGCTGTCGCTCGGCCCTTCTCTCCTCTCTCTCTCTCTCTCTCTACCTCTCTCCTCGTCACCTGGAGAAGGACCCTTAACTCCAAGATGTCTGGAGAAGGCTTCTCCTCACCATGACGCCGTAGCTCTGCTACAGTCGCTACCCAGGCATCACGTTTCTTTTTTCGCCCGGGCCGCACGGGCCACCGCACCGGTGAGTTGCTCTCGAAGGGAGGCAATCTCAAGAAAAGGGGCCGACGAGCTATAAAATGCGCCGCCGGCCATTCCCACCATCGCTGTCTGCTGGGCACGCTGGAACAAACAAACAACAGCCATCAGCTAAGCTCCAAAAAAAAAAAATTGGGGCCTTACTATCACCTCTATCCGTCTCCCAAGCTGAAGAGCCCCCACTCGGCCCTCCCTTTGCTGCCGCAGGAAGTCAGAGCTTTGCTGCCGCAGGCTATCCTGCACCAGTACGCTCCCTTGCTGTCCAGGGAGACGTATGCGCCAATCCTCGAGCTTCGCCTTGCCTCGACTCTCCTTCCTAACACGGCTCGGCTCATCTACACTCGCCCATTCATCGGCCAAGCCCGGGGCCCTCGCCATGCCCTACATCAAGAAAGAAGGGTCTTACGTCAAAACACGAGAACGCGTCTCCTATCAAGGACGTGTCCATCATTTGAGTGCAATACTCGCCGAACCCTTTTCCCTCTCGCGTAGCTCGCTCAAAACTCAAAATATATCAAAAAGGAGAAGATCGAAGGACATACCGGGCCGTGTTCACCTCCTTCCATACCATTAGGCCCCGCGGATCCCTCAAGTACCCGAAGGGGTCCTTCCTCTTCCATGGACGCCTCTCCGTGCTCTTGCGCTCCCTCCTCGGGCGAGGAGTTCCTCGCCCCTCTCGCCCTTCACCATGATCCGGCCCACCAAACTCCATCGATCGAGAGTGGAAGAAGACAAGGACGGGTGAGCAAATCTCGACGGGAGGCGGGCTCGTTTGTGGGTAAGGCACTGGAGAAGAAAGGCCGCCTGGCGCTTTAAATTTGAATTTGAAAGTTAAGACGTGTCCCCGCGCCTGGACGCGCCCAAAAGGAGAAAAGAAGAAAAAAAAAGAGGACCCCTCCGTGCAAGGCGTAGTTCCCTACTTTTCAGGGTAAGGTCTCGTGAAGCGTGCCTCAAAACAACTCGGTGCAAGAGAAGAAGCATGAAAAAGGGAAAGTGCATATGACAAAAGGAACCATTTCATTGCACATAAGCAAATAGTCAGTTATACATCATAAAGTGAGGAAGGTGGGGTGTACAAGCAACTCTCTAACTCTCGCTACCACCCTCCTGATCATCTCTCTCCTCCCTCCTCTGACGGGGATCCCCAGGGGGCCTCCGCGAACTCTAAGAGCCGGTGCTCGCCTCGCCCTGTTGTGGCACGCCAGCCTCGAAGGTGCGGCGACGCTCCTCGGTCGAAGAAACCAGAAAGCTGCCCATGGAGAAAGAACCAGACTGACGAAGTCGCGCCCCGCGCTCCTTCGCCCTCTGATACCGCTCCTCGCTCTCCCGAAGCCTCCCCTCCGCCGGGTCGAGACTCAATCGGAGCTCCATCAGCTGGGCCTCCAGAGCCCTCCTCTCGTCCCAGTCTCGCAGTCACTCCGCCCTCCTGTCCTCCCTCTCTCTCTCTCTATCCTCTCTCTCTCCCTCTCCTTGTCCTCTCTCTCTCTCTCTCCCTGTTCTCCCTCTCCTCTCTCTCTCTCATCGCCTCTCTCCTCGATAGCTCGAGGGCGATCCGCAGATCCAGCACGTCGCGAGGGAGCTCCTCAGCCTCCCGTCGCCGCTCCTCCTCCAGCTCCGCAATCCGGGCATCACGCTCTGCCGCCCAAGAGTCGCGCTCCTGCTTAGCACGAACAGCACGGGCCAGGGCCTCCCGAATCTCGGCCACCTGTCAAAGCACGCATGACCCATAAGAGAATACTGAAGGAAGAAGAGCAACTGGAAAGAGAGTCAGGGTCAGGTAGACACTCACTCGAGCCTCGCGGTCACGCTCGGCCTCCTCAGCCCGGGCCACCGCGTACGCAGCTGCTCCTGAAGGGCAGAAACCTCCGGAGGAGGGCCCCACGAACTGGAACCCGCTCCACCAGCCATCCCGGCTGCCACTGCCTGATGGGCCCATTGAAACACGGAACAAACGACAGTCACAGGCTAAGCATTGAAATCCAGGTCACAAAAAAAAAAAATGCATTGCATAGACTCACCAGGATCTCCAACTCCTGTCGGATGGCCACCAATTGTCGCCTGGCGTCTGCCAGCTGGGCCCGCAGGTCGACAATCATGTTATCACGAGCATCCTACATTGCATGTAAATTAGTGTCACATGCATATACACATAGAAAAGGGAAACATTTTTCATTTCACGCTTACCCCTGCCGCACCACCAAGGAAGAGACGCTCCCCGTACGTGGCTCGATACCGTCTCATGTAATCGGTGATGTCTGGTACATGGGACACCACTGAGACCCCGCCCTGGTGCCAGTCCTGGTATTGTGCAGGGAAGCGCGTACGCCAGTCCACGATCTTTGCCTTCCCCTTAGTCTTCTGCCCAACGCGGACCGGCTCGTCTACGTCGACCCACTCCTGGGCTAACCCCAACGTCCTCATAACCAGCCTGAGCCGTAGCGGCTCGATCTCGTTCAGGCAATGGACCCACACATCCCGCACGAAACGAGGATAACCCGCTACCACCCAAGGCTGGCCGGCATCGGCCATGCCCAGGTAGGGCCTCCACACCACCTGCATCACCATACATACGTCATGTTAGTTGCCATTAAGTCACATGCATAAAAAACACCAAAAAAATCATACGCATCATACCATAGCCTCGGGGTTCTTGCTCAGCTCCCGACGAAGCGATGCTAGCTAGTAGCCGTGGGGTGCCGCGACCATGACCGGCCTCCACCACCGCGCCAGAGGCACGGCTCTCTTGTTCCCCTGTCTGGCTCTTCCCATCGGGAAGTAGTAGTAGCTCCACACCTGCATCCATCATACATCATTAGCACGAACAATTGCATATTTAACTATGGTAAAATGCATAAATAAAATGTTTACCTGGAGAAAATGTGCAAAGCCGCTGACTGTCGTCTCCCTCTCTGAAGTCTGGGAGAGATCGGCGATTAAATGGGCAAGCAGAGCCGCTCCCCATGCATAGTTCCCCACTCTGTCCAGGTCCGCCAAGATCCCGAGGAAGCGGCAGTCGATGCCGTCCCCCTTAGTCCCCAGCAGAAGGCGGCCCAGGAAAAAGATAAGGAACCGCCGGAGGTCTAGATCCACCAGCTCTCGTTCGCTCGGGTACTGGGTGAAAGCTGCCCGAGCGTCTCCCTCCGGTAGTGCCAAAAACTCAGCTCCAGTCTCGCTGACCCGCTGGCGTGGGTCACCAAATCCGAGCGCCTCCATAATCTCCACTCGGCCGACTACCCTGCTGTCTCTGTCAGTCACGCTCGTCTCTAGCCACAGCAGGTCCAACACACTCTCTCGGTAATCGGGGTAAGTGACCCCACTGACTGCCTCTCCGTCAACTCGTAGCCCGGTGATCTGAGCTACGTCCTCCAGTGTTGGCACCATGTGCCCCCAGGGCATCAGAAACGCCCGGCTCGGCGCGTGCCACCGCTCCCTCAACGCCTGGATGAGAGGAAGGTCAAGCCGAAATGGCTCAATCCTGAGGAAAGCTCCAAAACCCCTGGCGTCCACCCGCGCCCTCTGAAAGTCCGGCAGCCCACGATACGCTGCCACCACCAGGGACCAGCTGATCCGGCTCTTCATCACGCCCTGCACACCACAAAAACAAACAAAAAGGAACACATCAGCATCATGGATACTGATAAACAACAACCTTGTACATAATATTTATTTATTTTTATTTTTTTATTTTAAATATATATATATATATATATATATATTTAAGGCGTCCACCCCCATGGACGCTTTCTTTTTATTTTCTTTATTTTATTTCAACAAAACCATAAAACAAAAACAAAATAAAAAAATAATAAAATAAAAATAATATATCATATCATGAAGGCGTCCACCTCTGTGGACGCCTCCTCATTTTTGATTTTATTTAATTAATTACATAATAACCCAAAAAAATAATAATAACAAAACAAAATAAAAAAAGAAAGGATGGAGGCGTCCAGGCCCTTGGACGCCTCCTTTCCTCACTCCCCGACCTTCTCCACACCGTCTCTCGCCCGCCTATTTAGCCTAATAAACCAACAGAATGGAAGTCTAAGGAGCTTACCGGGTCGTGCTCATCCTCTCCCGCGTCGCCTGCGCCCGCAGGACCCTCCACAGCCAAAGGAGGCGCCTCCTCTCCCGCGGCAATCTCCTCTCCCACGGCAGCCTCCTCGGCATGATCTCTCGACCTCCTCGGACGACGAGCCCGTCATTTCCGCTTCTCTCCACCCTGGCTCGGGCCTCCTAGCTCCATTGGGAACTGAGAATGGGTCATCAGAATGAACAGTAGAAGAGAACAGGGGGTGAGGCCCCCTTTATATAGAAAACCACCAAGCTTTGGGGCGTCCAGACGCCTGGACGCCCCCACGTTTTATTTTATTAAAAATTCAAAAAATATAGGGGCGTCCAGGCGCTTGGACGCCCCCACATAAAAAATAAATAAAAAGAAAAAAGAAAACATAGGGGCGTCCAGTACCCTGAACGCCCCCACAACTAAAAACTAAAAAAATAAAAAGGAAAACATAGGGGCGTCCAGGCCCCTGGACGCCCCCATAAAAATTTTCAAAAATAAAAAATATTCAAAACATTGGGGCGTCCAGGCCCCTAGACGCCCCCATTTAAAAAAAATGTATATACATAAATATATATATATATATGATCATAATAAATAAGGAAAAAATAAAAAAAGGAGAAAAATAAAAATCATAAAAATGGTAACAAGGGGAACAATGATCCAAGATGTCAAATTCCAGATTTTATTCCATCAGAAAAATAGAGTGAGCTACATCAAGGGCTTAGGTGCTTTAGGCCTTAACTTCCCCAGTTCGGTTACATAAGCCCTCCACAGCTCGCATTCTTCCCCTACATGCGCTAAGGTCTTTCCCGCAACACTTGTCTTCCAGGGTGCTTTAATGGCCTTCGCTTGCTTCGCATCCGATTCCGTGCCCAACTACCTCTTCTTCAAAGGGACAATACTGGTTAGCAGTGGGAACGAGTGGCGTGGAATGCCGATCTGGAGGCAGCACCGATGCGTGTTATAAAGGACAAACTCAGTCGCGCCGATCAGTTGGAGTTCAACTTCAGGAGAAGACCTCATGAGGAGTTCAAGTGAGAGTAGACATGCCAGTGCGCAAGTGAAGAAGCTTTGTGTCATGGTTCGAATATGAGACCGCCAATCTTCATGTTTCTTCAGCCACGGAACACGGTTCGCCACGGTGCCACTGAAGCCTAACACATCGGCTATGTGATAAAGGGGGCTTTGTTGGAAGAGCTTCGAAGCAGTCAGCATCCCCTCACGGTGGTCAAATTTGAAGTGCAAATCTAACCAGCAATTCAGAACAAGTGCGCAACCGAAAGGAGGCTTACCCATGCTCGAGGCAGTAAGGCCACTGTAAAGGTAGGCAAGGACGACTGGTCCCACCCTCTTTCCACTCCAAATCCTGCGGATGGCACTCAGTTGGTCCTCCTCCACTATGTTGTCGGTATAAGGGAACAAGAGAGCACCCGCCAGACAAATGGTGAACCCTTTCCTAATTCATTCCAAGTGGTCATCATCTGGTGACCCTCTCAGGGCATCCATGACCCATTCCGCGAGCCTTTACAAATCAATTCCCTTTTGAGTGCAGACCTTTCTGGCTGCGTCGAGCGGCATGAAGCTTCCAAGGACACTCTCGGAAGACCCCCTTGTCAGTATCCGCATAGCCTTTACCTTCCCGTCACTCTTGAATTTCTTCAATCCGAGCAGAAGTTCCACCTCCTCGAGGAGGATGGTTGCCTCGAAGGTCGGGAAGATGAAAGTATGGGTCTGGGGATGCCAGATCTCCACTAGTGCACCCATAGCCGCCCAGTCCATGCGAATCTTTTCATAGTGCTTGGCATGAATAAGGAGCCCCTGAAGATGCCACCTCGAGAGTATGGCCCTCATGCCAATAGAGATGTTGGAAGTTAACTTTGAAAGCCATGGCAGTTTGGAAAACTTCCTCGGGCCTAGGAAGAGTGGATATGGCTGGAAAGAAGGAGAGAAAGGAAAAGAGGTGAAAAAGGGTTCACGCGGAGAATTTGAAATGAATCAGCTTACCATATGCGACTGGATCGTCCCACTCAGATGACCCTCGAGGTCGGAGAGTCACCTGATCTCGCTGCTAGGCCTGCTCCTCTTCATAACGCGGGAAGACTCTCCTTCCATCCTGAAATCTCTAGATTCTCCTCTCCTTCTCCACCTGAGCTTTCAAAACTCTCCTTGGTGCATTTGGATGAACTAGCCTAAGGGAGGTACTTATAGGAAGGGAAGGGCGCTACAGGACGGAACATGTCACATTAGTGGTCAGTCGTCAGGATTTTGTCTGGATCTCCTTTATACTATGGTGCAATTCTGTTATAATGCTGCTACTTTCTGATGTTATTAATCTATGTTGGTCTGTGCAGGTTTTACTAACGGACATCTTTGTCCTATCTTGTGTACCGTCCTTCGGTGTTTGGTCCCCCCGTGTCATGCATCATATTATATGATATCTACGCTACTAGAGCATGTCAAGGACCTTGCGACCCGAACGAATCTGGGATTTGAGTTCCCCTTCAACAAAAATAGTGATGATTCCGGAAGAATTTGGGTTCTGCGAATAGGCTGTTAACTTGCGGTAGCACGGGGACGACGGTTCCATTCAGTGAGTTGGTGCGTGGATAAACGGGCCCCAGCCCAGTATCAACTCATCGGATCGGTATCCTGACCCATTCTTAACGAGTCGACAATATTATCCCTGGCTATTTTCTATTTTAGTTTGTTTTAATTTTTTTTAAAACCCAGCATGCATTCATATAGTAATTTGAATTTATTACGGAAGATCATTCAAGCGATTCGATTGTGAAAGCCGTTGTGCTTCAATTCTTACAAATATGAGATATTCCACTCCGAATGAAATACTGAGTTTCCTTGAGACGGCCCTACGCGCTCTTCCAAAAGAGACCCTTGTTTGGACAGACCCTCAGATATTCCTTTGCTTTTTACCTTGTTTGACCCACCTTGGTCGCAGCACTTCCACATTGGCTGGTAACCGCTCCCCAAAGGTGAAACCTGCAGGTTTATGACCCAGGTACTTCCACACCGAGAAGTTGGTCTCCTTTATTTTCGTGCCTGAGCGCACATCTCACCCTCCCTTATTTGATCTCCGTCCAAACAATCGCCAAATTTGAAAGACCTTCTTCAAGGTCGCCTCATTGAAACTACAGGAAAGATTCCAAACAGTAATGTCAAAAGCGTGTCTCATCACACCTTGGCATCAACTTATCAGTCCATTCCCACTCCATTTCACTCCACTTCGATATCATTCCATTACGTGTCACTCCCTTGCAAAGCAGACGCCAAGGCGGGACAACTGTAGACACGCTATTCCTGACGTCCCCTGAGAAAATCTCATATTACCACGCGACGCCCCGCAGCGGCATTCGCATTTTGAATCACTTGAGTGCTTCCTATTCTTGAGTCTTCTTTCGCCTTCTAGGCGGGTAACGTAACGCTCCTTCGGCATCTGGAAACCGCCTCGTTGTGGAAATCATGCGGCATTCGGACGGCATGGACATCAATCGGATGCATCAGAAGTTTCCGGAACCAGGAAAATGTCTGACGGACGGCTGCCGACGGCCCTTTCGGGGGAATCCGGGGGTCTTCATGGAGGCGTCCAGGCCCCTGGACACCTCCATAAGTGTACAAATTAGCAAAATAATAAAAATAATAATAAAAAATCAAAAATCATGGAGGCGTCCAACTGCCTGGACGCCTCCATGAATATAAAAAAATATAAAAAGTAAACTAATAATAAAAAATCAAAAATCATGGAGGCGTCCACTTTCCTGGACGCCTCCATGAATATAAAAAATAAAAAAAGTATAATAATTAAAAAATGAAAAAATCATGGAGGCGTCCACTTCCCTGGACCCCTCCATCATTTGACTCACGGGCGCCCCCGTTTGTCGCTTGAGAAAGAATCCAAATCGTGGAGGCATCCAGGCCCCTGGACGCCTCCATCATTTGACTCACAGGCGCCCCCCGTCCGCCAGTCGGTTTGTCGTTTGAGAAAGAATCCAAATTGTGAAGACGTCCTACCAACTAGACGGGCGCATTCATGAATCACGGGCGCCGACCAAAACCGCGCCTTGTGCCAAACCGCGTGCGACTTTCGGCGGGGGTTCAGTAGGCTTTTATGGAGGCGTCCAGTTTCCTGGACGTCTCCTTGAAAATATTCGAAATAATAAAATAAAAATAGAATAAAATATTATTTTTGCCCTGATGAAGGCGTCCAGGGTCCTGGACGCCCCCATCCTCCGGAGCTCTATAAATAGAGGCCCACCCCCCTCAGTCCGAGGGAGCTTCTAAGAGGTCCGACAGGGTACCGGATCTCATTTCTATCCCGTGGGTCTTTTGCAGGGGGAGGTTCTACCGGATTTTCGGGTGCCCGCACTCGCAGGAGAAAGGCCGTCTTCGTCCACCGTGCTTCCACGTCGTCCCTACGCTGCCGAGGCTCCACCGGATCTCGCCATCGGCACATCCAATAAGCCAACTCTCTCCTTTTCTTCGTAGTTCTTTTGCATTCATCATCTTCCATTCTTCGTCCCCCTCCATAAGGGAATCTTATACTTTTACATAACTCCATTCATCATTACATTTCCCTCCTACTCGTGTCCGAGAGGGGTTTAAAACCACACCAACCAGGTGTGTGCCCTGCTACAATTTCATCACTTTCATTGCAAGGGATTGCTACTGCACTCTCATTTTCTAATTCCGTTTATTTACTGTCTGTTGTTTTGTACGGGTAACTAAAGAAGGCCCTCTCCGTCGGCCGGCCAAAGGGGTGGAAGAAGCAACCCGCCACTTCCTGCTAGTGAGGTAGGTGCGATCATTTCCTTATTTTGGGGTCTTTGGCCCCGGGCGATCACATCATATTCTCGAGGCCGCGGCAAGTCACTTCCCCAATGGCCGTTTAAATTCCCGTTCTTATATTCTCTTTATATATTGTTATATTCTTATCTATTCATATTCTCGAGGCCGCGGCGAGTCACTTCCCCAATGGCCGTTTAAATTCCCATTCTTTATATTCTCCTTATATTCTGTTATATTCTTATCTGCTCATATTCTCGAGGCCGCGGCGAGTCACTTCCCCAATGGCCGTTTAAACTCTCGTTCTTTATATTCTCTTTATATCATGTTATATTCTTAGCTGCTCATATTCTCAGGGCCGCGGCGAGTCACTTCCCGTAATGGCCGTTTGAATTCTGTCATTTCTCTTGTATATCTTGAATTGCTGCTATATCTGCTATACTCTCGAGGCCACGGCGAGTCACTTCCCGCAATGGTCGTTTCAATTCTTGCTATTTGATTTCTGCACCATTCCCGTCCCCCCGAGGCCGCGGCGAGTCACTTCCCGCTATGGCCGTTTAACCCCCATATCTTGCTATATTGTATTTGTCCCGCTCGCCCCGCCGGAGCAATCTCCCGTGGTGGCCCCTTCTCTTTTCTCTTATTTCTGTGTTGCAGCAAACAAAACGAGCCCGCGCGCTCCGCATTTCGTTTCTCAAACCGCGTGACGTCGCTCACACTTACTAGGAGAGTGATCCCTTGTTCAATTGAAAGTGCCAGATAATCGAACGAGAGAAAGAAAGAAGGCTTACCTCAAAATATAGCTTTTTTATTTGTCTCTCTTCTTTTTGTTAGATTTTCAGGTTAGATTTTTTTTCTTTCATTTTTTTTTGTTTTCGTGCAAAAATAAGAAAAATAAGTTAGATTAGTATAAATATATACACAAGAGAAACAAAATTTTCAACTCAAAAATCATATGCCTCCTCAACAACGGTGCCAAAAATTGATGTGAGCGGACGCTCGTTATTAAAAGCACCGTGCACTCAATTTCAAAAATTCCGTACTCACATAATAAAATTAAAATTTTAAGTGTAGTGCTGAATACGGGTCAATCCCACGAGGAGGTTAGAATTTTAACGTTGAAAATCTTATGTCTTTTTTAAGAAAAAGTTGTTGAAAGGATTTTTTTGTTATTTTTTTTAATGTGCAACAATTAAAATTGCGCAAGAGTAAAATCTATTGAAAGAAGTATGGAGGGATAAAGGGAAGAAATAGGGAGAGAGAGAAAGAAAACAAAAGATCTAGAGAGACAATCACACCAACTATTTTTTTTAATGCTCAAAATAAAATGTTTACAATCTGTAGATGTTCTAGAAAATAAAAATGTATAATACTTGAAATAAAATCTAACTAAAATGAAAATTAAAGAACTAGGGAGGGGATATAGTCGGGAAGACGAAGACGTCGATGTCCACACTCTTGAGCCTTTGAGTGTCGCCCAATCTTGGAGAAGACATCGTCATAGGGGATGGACTCTATAGAGCGAGGTAGAGAGATAATAGAAAGGGGTGTAGAGCAAGAGATAGAGAGAGGTGAAAATTAACACGAAAGAAGTGTGCGAGTGTGTGTGGGTTAGAGAGAAAAAGTGCATGGAAGGTGAGAGACGGAGGGAGAGTGAAGAGAACATCAGCGATAGAGAGATGGATGAGAGAGGGAGTAAGAAGGGAGAAATGAGAACGAGAGCAAGAGGGAGCGGGGTCGACAGAGAAAGGGAGTTAGAAGGAGAGAGGGGAAGCAGAGAAGGATGAGGAGGTTGCTAGCCGACGATGCGTGCGTATAGAAGAGAGAAAAAAAGAGAGTGAGAGATGGGGACAGAGAGAAGGTGGAGCAGGGAAGGGAAGAAAGAGGGAGAGAGAGATCTTAGTGCGAGGGGGGGAGCAGAAGAATAGAGAGAAGTAAGAAGAGAGAACTAGAGGGTGATGGAGAGCTATTTGGGAGAGGGTGAGGGAGAGAAGAGAGAAGGAGGGAGAACAGAGAGAGGGGGAAGAAGAGATGAGAATGGGAGGG
The DNA here is from genome assembly GCA_022559845.1 of Amorphophallus konjac. NCBI lineage: Eukaryota > Viridiplantae > Streptophyta > Magnoliopsida > Alismatales > Araceae > Amorphophallus > Amorphophallus konjac. Next base: position 131,425,534 of record CM040127.1, read on the forward strand.
AGAGGAAGAGAAAGAGGGAGGTTACTAGCCGGTTAGGGAGAAGAGGTGGGAGAGAGGGTTACGACGGTGTTGGGAGAAGAGAGATAGAGAGAAGAAGAGACAAATAGAAGGGGGATGCGGTGGGGAGGAGGGGTGAAGAGAAGAATACAGAGAGAGGTTGAGAGCTGCGGAGAGGGGGGGTTGTGACTGTGCGAAGGGGTGTGTCTTCAGTTGGCGGTGTAGAAGATAGAGAGAAAGAGGGAGAAGAGAAGGGAGAGCTGGAGGGAGACAGAGAGAAGGGAAAGGAGAGCGAGACGCGAGAAAGGGGGGAGGGGCGATGCGCTGGCTAGTGCCCCTGTTCAAAACAGGGGGGTCTGCCAGCCATGAAGTTAGGAGGGGAGAGGAGAAAGAGGCAGGAGGAGCAGGAGGAGTAAGAAGGATAAGAAGAAGAAGAAGTACGGAGGAGCAACTAGAGGGGAAGAAGAGAAGGGCAGGAGAGCAGCAGAGGAAGTAGGAGAAGGGAGGCCCGCCGTGGGGGAGGTGTGAGGGAGAAGAGGTTCCAGAGAGGGGGGAAGAGCTGGGTTCTTGCAATGGAGCAGGTGATTCTGCTTCACCCCCACCCCACTGCCAAGCCATCCATGCCGTGCCATTCACCCATGCATGCTGCCCACGTCACAGGCTCATGTACTATTGCCATTGCTGCTACCGTGTCCCTACCATTGCTATTGTCATGCCCATTGTTCACCCATGTTGCTGCACACGAATGCTAGGAGGCTCATGCCACTGCCTTCGAACGCCATCGTCTGTCGCATGTTGCCGTGCCAAAGCACGTGAGAGGAGGTGCCCCTACGAACTAACGTGCCAGTACGCCATTGCCGCCTGCTGTGCTCACCGGCTGCCCTTGCAACTACTCAGCCATCGCCCACGTCCAACCGTTCCCTGCTGCTACGCTGGTGGACAGCAGTTGCCCACATGCGAGGCCTGCCATGCGTGCTATCAGAGGACATTGTTCTGCTACATGCCTGTATGAGAACGCCACTGCACGCGCATGTGAGAGGGGGATCACCTGCACACGCCTACGAGAGAGGACCTCGCACGCCATCGAAGCCTGTCGCCCATGCATGCCTTGTTCACAAGGTTGTAGAAAATGAAAAAAAAATACAAAACCCCTCAAAGAAAAGGTTTAACAATGAATATATGCTTTGCCTTTTGTTCCTCTTTAGTTCACACAAATAATAAATTTTGTATAAACAATTATAAAAAAATTTCTTATGAAATAATTTAATTAAATAATTTTTTATTTTATTTAAAAAAGGTCTCAAGTCCCATTAATTATAGACAAATCTTCATTTTGAATGAGACTGAGATTATCATGTAAAAATTGCATAATTAACTTCATTAAAGCCCAAAAAATAATGTGTGTGATATGAATAATTATAAACAATTGAGCGCTTATCATAGTATATCACACAATTGGCTCCTGTAGATATCCTTGTGTACGCGGATATAGTAAGGAAGGCCCAACTATTGGAGAATGCTATCATGTAAAAATTGCATAATTAACTTCATTAAAGCCCAAAAAATAATGTGTGTGATATGAACAAATATAAACAATTGAGCGCTTATCATAGTATATCACACAATTGGCTCCTGTAGATATCCAAGTGTACGCGGATATGGTAAGGAATGCCCAATTATTGGAGAATGCTACTGAAATGACAAACCGGGTCCGTGGAAAGAATGCTAGGAAAGAGTAAGCTACAAGCTGTGGGAATTTTAAAGCAATATTTGCAAGGAAGAGGCCCAATGTTGGGCGGAATTTTCATAAAGACAAGATGCCGAAGGAGAATGATAAGCAAATAGTTCCTATCGCTCTGTCCAAAGAACTCTGTAAATATTGTGACAAGGCTGGACACAAGGTCGAATAGTACTGGAGAAGGCTAGGTGCATGTCTTTGTTGTGGAAGTCGAGACCATAGGATCCCTGATTGCCCTCTTCTGAATGAACAAGCTCTGTCAGAAAAGTGTCAAGGTGGCCCGAAGCGGCAAGGCAGACTTCAAGCTCTTATGGAAGTGGAACCTATCGAGGAAGGTGGTGTGGTTGAAGGTACCCTTACTATTCATTCAAAAACTGTCTTTATTTTATTTGATACTAGAGCTACACATTGCTCTATATCTCAGAGTTTTGCTGATACATTATTTGTGTGGCCCATTCCTTTGGAATCTAATCTTGTTATCACAACCCCTATTGGAGCTCGATCGGAGATAAAATATTTTTATCATTCTAATGAGGTTTTGGTTGACGGTCATAATTTACCTGCCGATTTGGTATGCAAGAAGATGGATGGATATATGTCATCTTGGGGACTGACTAGTTGTCTAGGCATGGTGCTAGTGTAAGATGCAAGTTGGGTAAGGTGACCTTTAGTGAGTACCCTAAGCTTTTTCTTTTCTGGTGTTAGACATACTAGACACCTGGCTCTTATCTCTGCTCTCCGAGCTATTAGATTGATGAAGAAGGGTTGTGTGACATTCTTAGATTTTCTTACCATGGCTGAACGTTAGGGACCTAATCTGGAGGACATTCCTATTGTTAAGGATTGCACTGATGTTTTTCTTCATGAGTTACATGGTGTTCCTCCACAGAAGGAAGTGGTGTTTTCTGTTTATTTGATTCTAGAAGTTGCACTTGTCTCTAAAGCTCCCTATCAGATGTCCCCTGCTAAAATGAAGGAGTTGAAAGAATAACTGATGGAATTATTAGACAAAGGATAAATCTGGAAAAGTACTTCACCTTGGGGAGCCGATGTTCTATTTTTCATGAAGAAGGAATGTCACGCCCTGAGATATGTAGCGGAACTAAGTCAGGAACGTGAACAGCCGGCAAATAAGCCTCAAGCTAGCATGATAATCAGAGCACTAAACATTCACACACAAAGCGTGAACACAAGATAATATACTCAAAATCTCCAACTTTATTGAATCATAATCAAAGGTTTACAAAAGACACTTGACTTGACTCTTTTTGACTTACTAGACTCAATAAAAAGGAAATTACATAACATGACCAACTTCATAGCCTATTACAGTGAAAGAATATAATTACAATGTGACTCATGATTGGACTAAGGCTTCTCTCGTCCATCAACCGCTCTCTCCCTCGGATCCGTCATTCGAGTAATCCGAATCCGATCCACTAGAGTTTCCTGAAAAAGATTGAAAAGTAGAGAATGTGATGGGGACATCCCTTGCCCCTCCACATTTTCTGAAGCTCGGATTGATCATCGGTGTACGCCATTATGTTCCTCATGTGTTAGTGAGTCAAGTCATGTAATTTCCTTATTTTTATTTGAGTCTTAATCATGTAATTTTCCCTTTATTTGAGTCATGTAACTAGGTTAGAAAGTAATTTTCCTAAGTCATGTGTCATTATGTTGGTTCATTAGGCTATTGGGCCCAAATAGTGGGCTAGGCCCAAGGGCGCCCCTCCCTTGGAGTATTTGGTCATTATGTTAGTTGTCAGGGTCAGTATGGTCATGTGAAATGTCTTGTGCCTCTAAATAGGCCACCCCACTCCTCATATGTAAGAACTAATGCATGAATATTGAATTCCAGAAAACCTCCAAATCCCTCTAGCTTCCTCTCTCAATATCTCTCTCTCTCTCTTTATCTCTCTCTCTCTCTATAAGGGGTCCCCCCCTCTCTCTCTCTCCCTCCACCCCAATTTTCGGAATTTTCTCTCTCCTCCCCATTCACCCCTCATTAAGACCTCTCCCCTTCCCCATACACTCATTTAACTCCCCCCCCAACCCAAGGTGGCATCCTCCAATCCACACCCCACCTCCCAACCCCCAACTACCCAACACCACTTCCTAAGCACCCCTTCCTCTCCCCAAGGTTGAAGGGGCTCTTCCCTAAGCCCAAATTCAAATTTCCCTCCCCTTGGGCTGTGCCCTTTCATCTCCCCCCACCCCAAAGCTCCCAAATTCGCCCCCCACCTCCCCCTTGGTCAAACCAAGTTCACCCCCCTCCCCCTTGCTCTCCCCTTGCACATCTCCTCATTCTATCTCTGTTTCAGGCAGCAGAGTTGCAGCGATTTGCAGAGGCAGCCACGACCGTCCCTCACAGATTCAGGTGACAAGGCCTACATTACTGGAATCGTCTGCGAGTTAGCTTTCCAACAAAGGTGGTCTCGCCAGCTTCCGAGGTCGGAGCTGTCCGTAGGAGCCGATCTCCCTCGACTGCACAGAAGACCCCAGGCAGAGAGCCAGAGCGAGAGTGGAAGCTCGGCCACGGCGAACATTTTGGGATTCAGATCAAGTGTTCTTCAGAAAAATTCTTCCCTCTCAAGTCCTCTTTCATCCTCAAGAAGCAGAGCTGCATTTGGACATCGGCATCTCAAGTTACAAATTTTCTACTCGAAGTGTGTCAGGTCAGTTTACAGGAGCCAGAACCGACACCCCTCTACTCATCTGATCATCCTGGTCTTCTCTGACATCTTCCGACCTCACCATTGGTGCCGACAGAAAGAAGTCTCGACCACGGTTCCAACGGTTCAGGTCTCGCCTCAATCAGAGCTTGGTAGTGATCGTGGCACCCTCTGCAACCAGCCACATTGTTCTGCACCAGACAGAGGCAGAACCAATCAGTCCTGTTCCAGACTCTGCCCCGGCCAGCAACTTCTGTACCAGGCTCAGAAAAAATTCAGAGATCATCCTTGGTCCGTTAGCAAGCTTTTGGCGCAAGTCTCATCAGGTTCTGTGCTCGGTGGAATTTTTGGCAGCGTCAACATCGACCCCCTGTCTAGAAATACAGAAGAAAGGCAGAACCGGCGGAGCTCGGAAAGTCGGTCCTCTTTGCATAATTCGCCACCCCGCTTGGCCGGCTGAAGGCCCCTCCCCGCGTGGAGGTAGTTTTGGCTGTAATTCACTTAATCCCCACCCCGAGATCCCCCCCTTGCATGGGGTGTAGTTCATGTCATTATTAAGTCGCAGGTTTGAAGCTTCAATCGACGCGGCGTGCGGGTGCATACCCTCACCTCCCCGCTCGCCCCCGTCTCCGGCCGGAGTCGGCGTCTTCACGCCGGCTAGGTGAGCTCCTGAACATCCCTCATTGCTGTAATGGACTTGCTTAGCTTAGTATTGCTTTAGTTACTCCGTCGGCGGTATGAGAGTGTCCGATTTAAATTGCCACCAAATTGAGTGACCACCGCGGGCGAGTTGTGAGAGCATCCACTTAACCCACACCCTTGGTGTGTTGGCCGCCCATGATTTGGGCATCCTAGGCCCATTTGGGGTTCTTCCCAAGCTAGCCAACCACTGGAGCCTAAAGGTCCCGCCTCGGACCCTCTCCAACATCGCCTAGTCACCATCGGGTACTAATGTGCGCCATACGGGTGAGCTCGCTAGTGTGAGTCCGCTGCTCAAACTTGAATGCTTGCAAATAGGTCTAAGGTTCGTTTTACATCAGAATGAGCACACTCGCCCAGTAGGTATCTTTGTATCAACATGATGGCATAATTTAAGTAATTAGTATTTTAGCTCTAGAGGGTGAGATAAAGGAATGCGGTAAAACATGCGACATAAAACCAAAGTAACCATAAGTAACAAGACATACACAATAGAGATATGAGAATTCAAGTGAATAAGAGAGCATGATCATGCAAGAATGTAACATGAATATAAGTTTGTCCATTCAATAATGAGAATGTACTGTCATATAACGAGAAAGTCATGTAACTAGAATGTACTTTAACAAGCATGTAAATATCATGAGATTGCGTCGTGAGAATTCATGGATTTCACCCGTTTATAAAAAAAGTACTCCCGGCACAATGCGACGCCAGTGTTCATCATACCCCATGGTTTACAGTATATTTTCGGCCATCTGTCGAGGGGGCTAGCGTGGAGCCCTTGGACACTAACAGTGCCCGCTCTTGCATCTTCAAGTTATAAATCAAGCTACTTCCACGAGAAATAAAGTAGGCCAATAATAACAATTCCAACAATAGTTTCATGATAGAAAAACCAAGGTATGAACGTACCAAAAGTGAAATCATGAGATCAAGGATGAATTAATTGGACATTATGTCACGGAGGAATTCCGACAGCATAACAATACACTTTCATAGTTCCATAGTTCATTAATAGCTTATTGAACAAGATGTTGGGTTCCAGACAATCAGAAGACCATCTAGGAACAAAGTATAATCAACCCTCGGGTCAAACCATGGGTTGGAAAACAAGATGATAGAACACGGTCTCAAGAGGACCATTTTCTTGAAGTAGCGGTCATGTCAAGATCGTGTTTAGACAAGGTCGACGCCAAAAAGGAAAGGGGTCGACGCAGTGGAACAGTAGGAAGAATTACAGGTAGAACGTGGTCGCGCTAGGATTGCTAGCAGGGAGTAGTAGTCTCCTGAAGGCCACGTTCAGGTCAGTTCACAGAAAACGTGAGTTTCACGAAGTGCTTTCTAGACCATTTGGCTTTTATGGTACAACCGGCTCGGCATCCTAGTGGGAATCCCAGGCTCGCGGAGACTTACGGATGCCTTGAAACAAGATCACCCAGTCCAGCTGAAGGAATATTTGAGGGAGAGGATCTCAAGTCCAAGAAGTGTTCCTATCAAGTGCAGGTGTTCTAATAGCCACGTATCGATGTATGCGCTACAAGTGAACTAACAAAAACAGAAAGGGGGTGAGAAAGGAACGTGCCAAAGCATAAAACAAAGTGTAGGAACTTGCATTAAAATCCTTAAGTACAAAACTATAGAGTTTTGGCATGAAGCTACATATGTCAAAATAACTTTAAAACATGCCAACATGAAACATGGTATAGCAGAAACCATGAATATAACGAAATAACATGAACTCCTAACATGATTAAAAGCCAGAAAAAATGAAACAAGACATGAATACTATTACTTATAATAGGGATATAAACATGATTAAATCTGGTTACAGAAATCAGGTAGCGGTCAGAAGGGGACCGCAACTAGCAAGTAGCGGTCTCTGAAGAACCGCCTTTTGTCTGCAACAGACAGAAGTTAACACCCGCGTGCAAAGCTTACTCTAGGCAATAAATGCATGTAAACTATAGAGAATAAGAAGATAACACATGATAATATGGTTAGGGCGAAGGAATGCATGAAATAGGTATACATTAAGCCAGGGTTCTTATCTTTTAGTCAAGGGTGCAGGGGTAACATGTAGTAAGAAAATGGATTGTGTAGTCATACAAAAACATCAACTACGCCATGTATAGAGCATGAAAACGAGCAAGGTTAGAGGGATTTTACTCCTAACACGTTATTTAAGCCATACATGAGATAACCTACCTCTGGGTATGTTCCTAATCTGAGAATTTCTCACCAGAAGATGGTGCTGGTTCTTGCGCATCCTGCATAGAAATTACAAGTTCCAGATCTCCTAAATTCTCGATGGCTTGTTCTCCTAGGACGGGATTTTGAAGTATGTTAGAAGATACTAGAAGGGACAATAAATTCTAAAAGAACATATTGAAATAATGACACCATACCTCTGCTTCGCGCGATCCAAAAGCTAGGGTTCACGCAGAGCAGACCTGGGTCCTATTTATTGGAATTGACCTAGGGAGGACGGTTTAGGTCGAATTAGGAGTCCTATGGGGCATCAATTCGATCCCCGAAGAGTCCTAGACAAGTTCCCATGCCAGATCACTTCGATCCATGGTAGTAGGGATGATAAAAATCCAATTTTTTTCCAACTTCTCTAACACCCGTTTACGGAACCAGGCAGCGGTCACCTCTGGACCGCCTTCATCAAGACAAGGTTGTGCGACAGTCCTGGGTGCTAGAATTTGAATTTTAGTCAAACTTCTCCTATAATTATCCCTTAATTATCTAATAAAATTATAGCATTATCCTAATTACGTCTCTAGAGTTGGGCTTGGGCCTACAAGCCTTAGAATTGGGTTTATGGGCCTATTTAAAGTGAGCTTATTTATTAAGTTAATAATTAGCCCTCAAATTAATTTAGTTAACCCATAAATCATTAAATAGCCCATTAAGCCTTTTAAATGCATAATAATTTTATTTAATTTGTAAAAAATCTTAGAAAGTTCCAAGTGTAGTGCCCCAAAAATTATATAAATATTTTCTAGGTTATTTTAAGAATTTTTTGGAATTTATATGGAATTAAAAAGCTTAAATTGATTACAAGGCCCAAGTATGTTGAATAATTAATCCAGCTTTAGTAAATAAAACCCCAAAGGTTTAAGGACCAAGCCCATTAAGTTTGGCCCATGTTCTAGAAGGTTATTTAGCCTATTCATAAATTTTAAGGATAAAAATCCTTTTATAGATAATTATGTGGATAAAACAAATGAAAGAATTTGAATTAAGATGAATTCTGCGCACAGTGGATGTAGCGGTCTATCGTGCGACCGCCACAGGCATGTAACGCGCCAAGACTAGACCGTTACGCTCTGTCAGTTCCGTGAAGTGAAGAACAAGTAAAAAGATTGGATTTTTGCTAGTTTATCTCTTTGAGATCGAGATGGGAGGACTAGTAAATGTATTAAGAACTATCAGAAGTCAATCTAAGCTTTAACAAGGACTCTAGAATCGATCTAATGCACAATACCCTAGCTAGAACATATAAATAGACCCTAGTTTTGACCTGCGCGACCCCTACAATAGCTCGCGTGGAACTAAGGTAAGGAGATAGTATTTCGGGTAAGTTCTTTAGAACTTTTTGTTCCTTATACATAGGACTAATCTTCCTCCAAATTTCGTGCTAGGAGATCAACCACACAAGGAGTTTAAAGCCTCCAAAGTTGCTGGTTTGACCATAGCAACTCAAGAATCGGAGCAAAAGTCTGCTGAAGATCAGGAGATTAGAGCACCAAAATGAGGTAATTAGCCTAAGTGTCTTTAGAACTTTCTGTTCCCCTTAGTTTCACCTTCTTACCCTCAAAATTTCACATCCTTAGGTCAAGAGATTGAGGAGTTAGAGCGATGTGAAGTTGCTAAAAAATCACTGGAAGGGAAGAATTAGGGCGTGTCTTGCAGTCACAAATTGAAAGTTGAAAGCCCAGTAAAGAGGTAGGTTATCTCATGAACGGCAAGAATATCATATTAGGGATAAAAGCCCTCTGGTTTCACTTGATTCCATGCACTATAGACCATGAATTTCATGATTTAGTAGGTCTATACATACATGCATGTCCTTAGCCTAAATTAAGATAAAAGATATTATCTTGTTCATTTCACTGCAACCTATGCATCTAGATGAGCCATTCTTCGTTCTATCATGACAAGAGTAGTTGGTTATTTTGATTCTTCTTGCATGAAAGATTTTAAACCATAGTTTGTTTATTTTTACTGTCAGCAGTGCTCTGAAGGATTAAAGTTAGACCGTCACATGACTGGAATGGCCTTACATTAAGCCGTCACACCGCCTGTTGTATTTTAATTTCTCTGTGATCTCTGACGGACTAGGATCGGAGTGTTACAACACTCTGATGGATCCATGATAAACCATCACAGCTATATGACGCGCCTATCTTAGATCGCCATAGTGCTGGGTTCTGTAGATTCGAGACAGAATTGAGAACAGTCAAAGTAGCTTATAAATAAGCCTAGTTATCTAAGTTTTGACCTATCTTCATGAACTTTGAGTTTATAAATTGATTCATGCAGGTCTAAAGCACTTTGAGTTATTTTAAAGTACATGTTAATTTCATTGCTAAAACTCTATAGTTTTATATTAAAAACATGATTTTTACTGATGTATTGATGGAGTTTTATCATGGTTTCACATTATACACATTCTTTCCGTCTATAGAGTCAATTTCTCTAAGTACATGGCATATATTCTGGTATATGACCATTAGTTTACACTTTTGCACTATAGGTACATATTCTTGGACTTGAGGACCTCTCTATTGGATATTCCTGCCAATGGACTAGAAAATCTGGTTTCAAGGCCTCCGTAATTCTCCGCGAGCCTGGGATTCCCACTAGGACGCCGAGTTGGTTGTACCATTACAGCCAACTTGTTTAGAAAGCACTATCGATGTTTTCTGGTTTTGACTATGTAACGGCCGAATACTAGACCGTCAGGCTCGTCTAACGGTCCAGTATACAACCGTCACATTCACTGAGTCCAATTTATTCTTATGGATTTAGCCATTCTAACGGCCCAATTATAGACCGTCACGTTCATGTAAGGGCCCATTAATTGACCGTCACAGTACTTTTAACCAGAGGTGATCCAAGGGTTGATGTTTCAAAGTTCCTAGATAGACTATTGATGGTCTAGGACTTGATATATTGTCTATGATACTTAATTTTAAATTATGAAAGTTAAGAAACGTATTGTTATGCTGTCGATTTATTTTCATGGCATAACCTAGTTTAATATGGTTATTGAAATTCTTTAATTCAAATAGAAGCATTCTTATGATGGATTACTTTATCTTGAACCTATCATTGAAATTGCACTTTCTTGGCCATATTATTTACATGCGTGGAAGTATCTTGATTTATATTTGAAGATGCGGATCGAGCACTGATTGTGTTCAAGGGCTCTATGCTAGTCCCCTCAACTGATTATCGGAAACATACTATTATAAACCATGGGGTATGATGCTACTGGCGTCGCATTGCACTGGGAGTACTTTCTCTATAAATAAGTGAAGATCCACGGAATCGTGAAGTGAAAATCTACGGCATCATGAAGTGAAAATCCACGACACGTACATGACTTTCTAGCTTATTACATGATATTCTATAGAAATTCACGAAGTACTTTCTACTAAGTGAAGAGTACATTCTTGATTGTTACATGACTTTCTAGTACATTTCTGTTCATGAAAGGCCACATCATATTCTTGCTAAATCTTACTTGCTCATTCTATCTTACCTCATCAGCTTGTTACTTTCGCATGATTGATCGCATTCGCATGATTTTACCTTATTCTTTAGAGCTAAAGATATTAATTATTTTAATAGTGCCTTCATGTTGATGCGAAGATACCTACTAGACAAGTGTGCTCATTACCTATTTTCTAATCTTTTCAGGAGAGGGAAGTGATACGAATTCGGATTCGAGTTATACAAGTAGCGGGTCTGAGAGTGAATGAGAGTATTATCAAAATGAGAGTGAAGACTTAGGAAAGTCACCATTGTTTAGATTGAGTATTTGTAATTTCTTTTTTCCTTGAGTCTCACAAATTAAAGATAGTTGAAAAGTTACTATATTGGAGTATTTTGATTATTAATGAAATAAAGTTGGAGTTTGAGTAAATTATTGTGCAATTGCATTCTCATGTGTGATTATCTTGCGCTCTGATCGTTCTTGCTTGCAAGAGACTTATCATGCCGGCTGTTTGCGATTCCCCGAGTTAGTCTTCCGCTGTAAATAAAGGCTCGGGACGTGACAGTTAAGTTGGTATCAGAGCCTAAGTCTCTGGACTTAGGAAAAAGAGTCATGTCAATAGGATAAGTCCAAGGCTTAAAGACCCCTACCTATGAACTAAGGAAGAAATTTTCTCACCCATGCGAGAACTGGGTAGAGCCCGGGATAAGATAATTAATTAGTTTTGAGATTAATCTCTTTCTAATTCCATGAGAATTAACAATTTGTTATTTCTCTTAGGTACCTCATTATTACAATGGCACATCGCATAGATTGGGGTGGCATGCAACAAATGGTTGCCGACCTTACTCAGGCATTACAAACTATGGCCCAAGCAGGCGCAGGGGCAAGGGCTGGTGACTTGCATTGCAATTTTCGGAGCTTAAACCTTTCGCATTTCTACGGTTCTTCTAATCCAGATGAGGCATAAAATTGGATAGATGAGATGAATCATATCTTCGATGTTATCCAATGCACGGATTAAGAAAAAGTTCAGCTTGCAACCTTTCAACTCAATAAAGATGCACGCACATGGTAGAAATCAGTACCTACACCTCCGGCTGATGCACCTCATACATGGGACAGTTTTCACTCTATTCCATGCTAAGTACTTTTCGGAACATGTTAAAGAAAGAAAGGCTATGGAGTTCGCCTCTCTTCGTCAGGGAATGATGACAGTCGTGGAATATGAACTTCAATTCTCTAGGCTAGCACCCTATGCACCGCATTTAATCAGTACCGATTTATTGAAGGCCAATCGGTTTATGGACGGGTTACGACCCGATTTCATCCAGCAGCTCGAGGACCCAAAACATCCGTACCTATGCGGAGATGGTTCAGCGGGCATATTTATGTGAAAGGACCTTAGAGAAGGTCGAGAAATTGAAAGGAAAGGGAGATGAGTCTAGCCGATGATCTGATCGGTGTTATAAGAAGGAGAAATTCAGCATCACAGAGCCCTACAAAAGCCGTGATAATAAAAAAAGATCCAGGAGCGAGAACAGTGGAAGTTCCCAGAAGCGCAAGAACGCCAAAGAGGAGAAGGTGCAAGTCATGGCGGCTTGCACATTTTGCGAGAAGTTCGGCCATTCGGCTGAAGAATGTTGGAAGCACCTTGGTGCGTGTCTACGTTGTGGAAGCAAGAAGCATCGTATGCCAGATTGTCCCCTTATGAAGGATCAATCATCTGGTGGAGGATGTAAGAGGCAAGCTATCCTCAATGCTGTTCTAGAAGAAGAAGGAGCACCCAATAATGGTGGACTTATGGAAGGTACCCTTCAAATTTATTTCCGTCCTGCATTTGTGCTATTTGATAATGGTGCCTCTCATTCTTTTATCTCCACTACTTTCGTAAAAATATTACCAATTGCATCAGTTCCCTTACCTTCAGACCTTGCTATTACTACACCTTTAGGTTCTAGAACAAAACTTACCGAGTATTATCCTGATAGTGAGGTAATTGTGGAAGATCACAATCTGCCCGCAAACTTAGTATGCCTTGACATGAAAGGTTATGATGCCATTTTAGGGGTAGATTGGCTTATAGAGCATGATGCTGATATTAACTGTCGAAATAGGATTATATCCTTTCGAAAACCCGGTCTTCCAAGATTTTTTTCCTCAGCATCAAGTATAGGAAACATCCCACTATCATAACTTCTTTTTACGCTTGCAAACTTATCTCGTAAGGATGTGAAGCTTTTCTTGCTTCTGTCATTGTTACCGAGTCCAAAGTAATCATCATAGTAGACATCCCCATTGTAAATGAGTTTCCAGATGTGTTCCCATCCGAATTACCCAGTTTACCACCCAAGAGAGAAGTAAACTTCACCATCAAACTCATTCCAGGAGCATCACCTGTACTTATAGCCCCTTACAGGATGTCCCCCACAAAACTTAAGGAACTAAAAAGGCAGTTGCAGGAACTACTAGACAAGGGTTTCATCAGACCTAGCACATCCCCCTAGGGTGCACTAGCTCTTTTTGTCAAGAAGAAGGATGGCTCTCTCAGGCTGTATATAGACTACCGGTGACTGAATCAACTTACAATCAAAAATAAGTATCCGTTGCCGCGTATTGATGAGCTCTTCGATCAGCTTTCGGGAGCATAGTATTTCTCTAAGATTGACCTTAGGTCAGGTTATCATCAGCTTAGAATTAAAGAAGAAGACATTTATAAATCGGCTTTTCGAAGTCGTTATGGCCACTATGAATTCGTGGTAATGTCGTTTGGGTTAACAAATGCCCCAGCAGCATTTCTGTAACTTATGAATAATGTTTTCCAGCCATATCTGGACCAGTTCATTGTTGTCTTCATTGATGACATCCTGGTATATTCCAAGACAAAAGAGGAACATGAAGAACATCTGAAGATAGCTTTGCAAACACTTAGAGAACATAAACTCTATGCCAAGCTTAACAAGTGTGAATTCTGGCTCAAGGAAGTTTCATTCCTAGGCCACATTATTTCAAAAGAAGGGATCGCTGTGGATCCTTCTAAAGTAGAAGCTGTCAGAATCTGGAGCCGGCCAACGATTGTATCAGAAGTAAGAAGCTTTCTAGGTCTAACTGGTTATTATAAAAGATTCATTAAGGACTTCTAAAAAATTGTTGTTCCTTTAACTAGACTTAAAAGAAAAAAAAATCATTTCATCTAGTCAAAGGAATGTGAAAAGAGTTTTCAAACTCTTAAGAATCATCTTACTACAGCTCCTATTCTAACGCTACCGGTGGAAGGTGGTGGATTTGAAGTATATATGGATGCGTCTGGCATTGGCTTAGGGTGCGTCCTCATGCAGAATGGAAAGGTAATCTGTTATTGTTCAAGATAATTGAAACGTCACGAGGAAAACTATCCTGTGCATGATTTGAAACTAGCAGCTGTTATTTTCGCCTTAAAAATTTGCCGTCATTATCTCTATAGAGAGAAATTCACTGTCTACTCAGACCACAAAAGTTTGAAATACTTATTCTCTCAAAAGGAGTTAAATATGAGGCAAAGGAGATGGTTAGAATATCTCAAGGACTTTGATTTTGCTATTCAATATCATCCTGGCAAGGCTAATGCCGTAGCAGATGCACTCAGCAAAAAACCAATGGGAAAGCTATCAAGTCTTATGATTAGTATGACTAATCTTATTCCTCAATTTGCTCAGTTGAACTTAGATATTAACGTGAAGGAAGAAGATTTTTTCATAGCTAAAATTCAAACTCAACCTACATTAATAGAAGATCTGGTCAAGCTGCAAAATGATGATCCTGTATTACTGGAGAATAAAGCCCACATAGAACAAAGGCCAGATTTTTCTATTTCCAATGACGGAAGATTACTATTTAAGGGCCGAATATGTGTACCAGATCATGAGGATGCGAAGAAACTGATCCTAGATGACGCACATAAATCCAAGTACACCATTCATCCATGTGGTACAAAAATGTATCAAGATCTCAAAAGAAATTTCTGGTGGCCCAATACGAAGAGGGAAATAGCTGATTTCGTGTCCCGCTGTCTCACTTGTCAACAAGTAAAGGCAGAACATTTTAGACCCGCAGGTAAATTACATCCCTTAGATATTCCAACATAGAAATGAGAAAGTATAGGAATGGATTTCATTATGGGTTTACCTAAGACAAGAGGTGGACACGACGATATATGGGTAATCATAGACCGATTGACTAAATCTGCACATTTCATACCAATCAAAAGTCGATGGTCTGTGGATATTCTAGCAGCCTTATACATGAAGAAAATTGTCAAGCTACATGGTGTCCCTGTCACTATCATATCTGATAGAGATTCTAGATTCATATCACAATTCTGGAAGGGTCTACAACATTCACTAGGGACCAGACTGAACTTTAGCACGGCATTCCATCCACAAACTGATGGTCAGACTGGAAGAATAAATCAAGTGGTGGAAGATATGCTCAGGGCTTGTGCTATTGACTTCGGAGGAAGTTGGCATGATCACTTGCCTTTGGTAGAATTTGCACATAACAACAGTTATCAGGCCAACATACAGATGTCAACTTTTGAAGCTTTATATGGAAAAAGTTGTAGATCACCGATATGTTGGAATGAAATAGGGGAAAGGCAAATTCTAGGCCCCGACATTATCAGGGATTCTTCAAAGAAAATTAAGCTCATACGAGAAAGATTGTAGATTGCCCAAGATAGGCAGAAATCTTACGCTCATAATCAATGGCGCGACTTGGAGTTTCAAGTAGGAGATCATGTGTATCTGAAGGTTTCTTCGGGTCGTGGTATTCGAAGATTTGGCATCAAGGGCAAGCTAACTCCAAGATTCATTAGCCCATTTGAAATTCTTGAAAGGGTCAGTGAAGTGGCTTATAGATTAGCTTTACCTCCACAATTAGCAGGAGTTCATGACGTATTTCATATCTCTATGCTGAAAAAGTATGTATATGATCTTTATCATGTTATCACTTACGATAATTTGGAGATTCAGAAGGATATAGATAATTATGTGGATAAAATAAATGAAAGAGTTTGAATTAAGTTGAATTCTACGCACAGTGGATGTAGCGGTCTATCGTGTGACCGCCACAGGCATGTAACACGCCAAGACTAGACCGTTACGCTCTATCAGTTCTGTGAAGTGAAGAACAAACAAAAAGATTAGATTTTTGGTAGTTTATCTCTTTGGGATCGAGATGGGAGGATTAGTAAACGTATTAAAGACTCTCAGAAGTCGATCTAAGCTTTAACAAGGACTCTAGAATCGATCTAATCCATAAAATCCTAGCTAGAACCTATAAATAGACCGTAGTTTGGACCTGCGCGACCCCAACATTGGCTCGCATGGAACTAAGGTAAAGAGATAGTATTTCGGGTAAGTTCTTTAGAACTTTTTGTTCCATATACATAGGACTAATCTTCCTCAAAATTTCGTGCTAGGAGATCAACCACACAAGGAGTTTAAAGCTTCCAAAGTTGATGGTTCGACCATAGCAACCCAGGAATCTGAGCGAAAGTCTGCTAAAGATTAGGAGATTAGAGCACCAAAATGAGGTAATTAGCCTAAGTGTCTTTAGAACTTTATGTTCCTCTTAGTTTCACCTTCTTACCTTCAAAATTTCATGTCCTTAGGTCAAGAGATTGAGGAGTTAGAGCGACGTGAAGTTGCTGAAAAATCAAAGGAATGGTAGAACTAGGGCGTGTCGCCTAAATTAAGATAAAAGAAATTCTCTTGTTCATTTCACTGCAACCTATGCATCTAGATGACCCATTCTTCGTTCTATCATGACTAGAGTAGTTGGTTATTTTGATTCTTCTTGCATGAAAGGCTTTAAACCATAGTTCATTTATTTTTACTGTCAGCAGTGCTCTGACGGATTAAAGTTAGACCGTCACATGATTGTAACGGCCTTATGATAAGTCATCACACCGCCTGTTGTATTTTAATTTCTCTTTGATCTCTGACGGACCAGGATCGGAGCGTTACAAAACTCTGACGGCTCCACGATAAACCGTCATAGCTATATGACGCGCATGTCTTAGACCGCCAGAGTGCTGGGTTCTGTAGATTCGAGATAGAATTGAGAACAATCAAAGTAGCTTATAAATAAGCCTAGTTATCTAAGTTTTGACCTATCTTCATGAACTTTGAGTTTATAAATTGATTCATGCAGGTCTAAAGCACTTTGAGTTATTTTAAAGTACATGTTAATTTCATTGCTAAAACTCTATAGTTTTATATTAAAAACATGACTTTTACTGGTGTATTGATGAAGTTTTATCATGGTTTTACATTGTACACATTCTTTCCATCTATAGAGTCAATTTCTCTAAGTACATGGCATATATTCTGGGATATGACCATTAGTTTACACTTTTGCACTATAGGAACATATTCTTGGACTTGAGGACCTCTCTATTGGATATTCCTTCCAATGGACTAGGAAATCTGATTTCAAGGCCTCCGTAATTCTCCGCGAGCCTAGGATTCCCACTAGGATGTCGAGTTGGTTGCACCATTAAAGCCTAATTGTTTAGAAAGCACTATCGATGTTTTCTAGTTTTGACTATGTAACGGCCTAATACTATGGTCATGACATGTATGACAATGAATTTGAATGAGTCCATGTGCCTGTATGACAATGAAAATTCAAAAGAATAAATTGTTGTTGTTCATTCTTGTTTGCATGAAAAACATTCATATGTTAAACATGCTCATGCATCCAGAAAATAAATAAAGGTTTCATACTTTTACTGCGGGAACTATGGTCATGACATGTACGATTGCTTTTTGATGAAACTTGATGATGATGAAGCATTAAAGTCAAGATTGAAAAATGTTGATGGTCCCAAAAATCATGACAAATTCATAGAAAGGAACCACAACATGCATTGCTTCTACTGTGGTTTAAATGGCCAAGTTTTTGAAAATTGCATCACTAAGAAAAGTGATGATGAGTGGTCCATGAAAACAATTTTTTCGTGTCACTATTGTGGTGAACGTGGACACAAGATGGATAACTGTGGTTTAATGAAAAATGATGATAGTTGGTTCATGAAAAGAAAATTCTCTAATTATTTTTATTGTGGTGTGAATGGTCATTCTATGGAAGACTGTTCTACTATGAGATTGGATGATGATTGGCATGCTAGGCAATATATAAAATCAATTGTTCATGCTAGGACTAACCCCTCGGGACCCAAGATGGCTTGGGTATCTAAATCACGAAAATGAGAACTTATTTTGCAGGGGCGCCTTGAGAACAAGGAAAATGTCAATAAATAAAGGGATCACAAGGTGAGAAAGTAAATTAGTTTTGTCTTCAAAATCACATTGCACTGGTTCTCCTTGAAAAACTGCAAAGGTAAAATTTTTGTGTGGAAGAAAAAGTTTGCAATAAAAAAGTTACATTTTTGTTTCACTGACTCTTGTCAACTTTTGAAATATTGAGATCTTTCAATTTTGATGAGTAGTTGACTTGAATGATTTTTGTTGAACATCTTGTGAATAAATTTGGTTTTGAATGCTTTACATTACACATATACAGTTCTTCATACACACCTTCCACTGTTTTTGCAAATAACAATTCAGGTTTGAATGCCTTGGTCTGTACATAGAATCTTTCATACTCTTACTTCTTGCAAATAACAACTCACTTGTGCATACATAGAACACATACTTAGTTGCATGAAACATGTCGCACATATCATACACATCCTTGTGTACATTTGCGTTTGCTCTATACGATTGTATACATGAGTTTGCACTCATATGAGAATTTTACATACACTTGCACAAATGCTTGCTTATTTGTGTATAGGAATAATTTTCATTATCTTTTCAGTTCATGCATATAAATTCATATACTTCATATTCGTGTGCTTGAATGCCATGATTATTCGGTATATCAAATGGTGATTGTGGAAGGTTTGATTATGTCCAACCGGAAGCTTTCACTACGCGTGATGGTGGTCTTCGGACCTACGTTCTCTGCCA
Source organism: Amorphophallus konjac (assembly GCA_022559845.1). Classification (NCBI taxonomy): domain Eukaryota; kingdom Viridiplantae; phylum Streptophyta; class Magnoliopsida; order Alismatales; family Araceae; genus Amorphophallus; species Amorphophallus konjac. Next base: position 131,444,386 of record CM040127.1, read on the forward strand.
AGTACCGATAATCAATCTGCTTGAAGTCATTGGAAAAGACTGGTTGAATGCATGTATATACTTTATACAACCACTTTTTGACTGCTTATATGACTCATCCCTTGTTAAATGAAATTACATTGATTTAGACATGTTTGCTATATGGCATATATAAAGGGGGAGACTTTTTATAACCGTGCATACATTTAGGGGGAGACATTACTTTGATAAGACTAATTCATCTTTTACATTCAAAACAACCACCCACACAATATGCACTTTTTGAGATAATGATTAAATCTAATAAGGATTACTATTTTCTACTCCACACTCTAGAGGGCTATTGATTCACTACATAGAAATCACATGTCTCGTGAGGAAAAAGCTGCTCACCCCTTCAAAAATTGTATAAGTGGAACGTCGATCCGAGTAGCCGGGAATCCCCCCTGAAATAAAAAAGGAAACTCGCATCGAAAGGAGAAACTAATCCACGTCGAGAATAAGTGTGATTTGCCACCGAGTAGTCAGGAAGTATCCCTGAGACAAAAGATACAACTCGTGCCAAAAAGTGTCTCATCCACATCATAAAAAGTGATGAAACTAAGTAACCAGGAATTGCCCCTTAAACAAAGGGCATGACTCGTGTCAAAAGGTCAGTCACACCATATTTAGTAACTAAAAATTGGGGTCATACGTAGCTACCAATATTTGAGTATTGTGTATGAAAGTGGATGGATGATAAGTTCTTTTTAGTGTTCTTTAGAAAATCTGATTTTCCTTATTGATTTGAACCTCATTGCTCAATCTTCACTTACACACATTGGGTTTGACTGGTTGAATGTCCTTTATGAATCAGTCATTTTTCATGGTTAATGTAGTACCTTATTTATGTAAGCACGACCTTCTTAGTAATTGCACATGCACATCATGCTCAACAATCAATTGCATTATCCTTACACCCGTCCCGAAGGGACTTGCATGAGTATATATCTAGTTATGCATGCTTGAGTGTCTGAATGCTTGATCTGTTTGATCATATCATATTTCAATCCATAGGTTGCATCTATATGTTATACTTGTAGATAACAGACTAAATAACCCATTGTCGGTTGGTTTTTGTACTTGACAATTGGGGGAGAATAATGTGCCCTTTAAGCATAATACACTTTGTGCATAACTTAGTTTCAATTCTGCATATAGTTTCTTTATACTTCTTGTCCATATTCAGTCATTCATATAGCAAAGATTTTACAAAAATTGAGCACTTGTACTTCTTTCACACATCTGCTGATTGCACATCAAATTCCAAACTTTTGCTTGGTTCTCAGTTCATACACCTTCCCTTCATGGGATGTTAATTGCTGGGTTCATGTGCTCATATCTTATTTATTCTTGAAATCTTCACAATTGATCCTTAGTCCCCCATTTTTTTGATAATGCCAAAGGGAGAGAGAACTTTGAATAGTCACAATATATTGTCATCATCAAAAAGGGGGAGATTGTTGGGTTCTATAAGCCCCATTGTTGTCTTTGACAATGGTTTTGATGATTCTAATATATTGTGTGTTTTATGCTTAATGACATCTTTGTGATAAACAAGCTAATATGATGATATCTTATTTTGTAGGTAGAATTTCAATGGTCCTTCATGGATACATTTCAGATGTTGAATCATGCGTAATGTGCATGAGACTGTTGGGTATTGGTTTGATGACTGCTATTGCATGATAGTCTGTTGGTAAGATCATTTGATTACATTGGACTGCTAAGGCAGCTTTCAATTCTCCTTTGGTTGGGTCGACCCAATGGGTCGACCCCGGCCTATTTGAGCCTTATGTATATATTCTTGATGTTAACTCTTGCATTGGACTGTAAGAGTTCAGTTCTTCTTGGACTGCTTTTGTAGGTCATGACTGTCTAGATCATGTGGCCTTTGTAGATTGCATGGTTGTCTTTGATAACTGAATCTGACTTTGTGGATAAAACCTTGATTAAATTGTGTAAGCTGATGTGAGACCAATCATGTGAGAATTATTTGAACACTTACTTCTATAGATGCTCTGCTGGTCACTTACTTCTATAGATGCTCTGCTGGTCGTATAGATGCTTTTCTATAGGCTTGAGGTGGAATTTGGGTTAAAGTCATTTTCGGAACTGATTGTGTTATATGGTGACACAATGCTCAGACCTTGTTGATTGCATTGAGTGTTTAATATGTAACGACATAATATAGTGGTTCACTCATATGTGGCTTTGCATTTTAATATGCGAACATGCAGGTTGAACACATGTCAATTACATATTTGATTTCAATGTGCATGTGGATTGTTTTCGATTGAAACTAAAATTTGGACTGAACAGTGGATCCATGAGAGGAATGCATTTCACTTTACTCAAATGCATGTTTTTCACTTGGCTAAGTCAAGTTTTCATAAATTGGTTGAAAATAGCTTCTTCAAGTGCTTTAACTCATAACTCTCATGACTTGAATTTCTTGAAAGTGCAGGTTTCAAGATACCCCCAAACCTTTGTAAGCATGGTAAGAATTCATTTTAGTATATGTTTCCAAGTGGGTAAGTTGGGTTCAATTTATTTGGCTACATAATTGTCTTTTCACTAAGTGAGCTTCATGATGCATCATGCTCAATTCGATTCCCATTCCTTCTTGCAAGATCTGATTTGAGTTGTGTTTTAAAGACCCCTCATGCATCTCATTCTATTATTTTTGAATGGGGTTTAATCGTGTTTTTTTGGTCCTTAATGTGTTTGAGGTTTCAACTGTATTTAACTAAGTTTTCTATTCTGTCAGAAAAAGTGTCGACTTACTGAGTAGACACTTCTTTCAGGATGTTATGTCTGATTCATGATTTCACTTGTCCAGACAGAAAGTGTTGACTCCTGGAGTTGACACTTTCTGGCCAGTCTGCTGGCTGGACACTTCTGACTGCAAGTGTCGACTCCTAGAGTCGATACTTATAGGCCAGAGGTCTGTTTTCAAAGAAAACAGAACCTTTGGTGAAAAGTGTCGACCCAATGAGTCGAAACTTTCACCCAGGTCCTATTTTTATATAACAGGACAGCACTTCGTGAGAAAAGTGTTGACTCCATGAGTCGACACTTTCTTTGGTTCGTCCGGAACGAGTTTTTCGGATTGGTTTCGAACTGCCCATTTCAAGATCCGTTTTGGCTTGGCTCTTTACCCTTGGGGTTTGTCCCATCTATTAAGGGTGTATTGGAAGGGTTTTCACATGGGTTGTTGTGTCTTTTGTGCTAATTTTCCCTCTTGTATATGAAGGTTACAATTTCCATCGGAAGAAAACCCAAGTGCTAATATTCTTCATCTGTTGCAGGAAAAGAAGGAAGAGGGAGAGGAAAAACGTGAAGGAGGGCTACACATCATCAATGAGGAGGAAGAAGAAGCCACGGAGATCATCTTCCATGAGCCTGTCCCTTGATCTGGAAGCCGTGGCTGCTGCTCTCCATGGTCTACGGGTTTGGGCATTTCAATCTCAAGCTCGGCTGCTTCCACCGTGGTTTATCATTCCCAGCGCACCCTACCTATTGATTGAAGGGTCCAATGGGACATTCAAGGGGAAATACTATAAATCTGATATTCATCTATTTGTGATGTCCCTTTTATTAAATACAATGTTGTGAGCATATTGTTTCATTTGCTCCTTGTGATTATGGAGACGTTCGGAGCTTGGGCTTGAAGGAACATCATTGAAACTACAAGAAAGAAGATTGTCTGCTCCGGGTTCCTGCGGACTCAACTTTCTCCAACCTAGGCTTCAAGAAAGATCTTCTTGTGACTATTGGAGAATCAAGGAGATATTTCTACATCCTTCCATGTTTAACTCTATGAGTGCTTCATAGTTTAATCTTCATCTACATACTGTTGTACGCGTTAATTGTATATCTTATCTTCTAATCAAACTTGATATACTATTGTGCATGGGCGGAGCTGTGCCTCCGAGTGTGTGGTTCTAGATCGGGGTAAGTTTCCCCGAGTCTGTGTGTGTGAAGACGGAGCTGCGACTCCATGGGGTTTAGTGTCCGGGGCATGTTCCCTGACGTTGTGTGTGTGTGCTGCAGTGGCAGCGTGTTGAGGCAAGGCCTCGTATGTGTATTTCTGCGGAAGCAACGTGTGTGTGGTTGGGGTTCGTCCCCGTGTTGCTACGAAAGTAGCGTGTAGTGAAGCCTCACCCGGTTGGGTGAGGGGTGGACGTAGGGAGCCCGTCGTGGTCCCGAACCACCTTAAAATCCCTGTGTATTGTGTGATTGCCTGTGTGATTGTCATTTCTTCTATCTCCCTTCGCAGGTACATTATATAGGTTTTTAACTCACTACACTGTCACACACTGCTACCTCCGTTATCCTTGTTGAGCGTAATCTCCCTTATTAGTTGCATTAACTATCCGTGTGAGATCGGGAAGTTTGAGAGAACCTCTTAATCTCACTTGTAGTTTTTGTTAATCAACGTTGTTAATTCTACATCTGTTAAGAAAGTTTTTGAATTCCGCCATCTCGACAAGGGGACAATTCAACCCCCCTTCTTGTCCGCCATCTCTCTAGGCCAACAATTGGTATCAGAGCCTAGTCTCTGATTTTTTAACGGACCTCACAGTCTAGGAGTAAAGATCGTTTTCATGATGGCTAGTGTACATTCAATTCCCGTCTTCGATGGTTTTGATTATCCTCTATGGCTTGGAAAATTCTGTGTGTGGATTACTGGCCTTGATCCGAAACTCATGAAATTAATCTCTCATGGTCCACATGTCTTACCCAAAAATGAATTAAGGTGGACTGATGAACATAAGAAAATGAATTCGGATAATTTGTTTGTTTTGAATGCTCTTAAGGCTGCCTTGGACACTAATCAATTTTCATTTATTTTGTCTTGTAGGACAGCCAAAGAAATTTGGGACGGGCTGATCGAAGCCCAAAAAGAAAGTTGCAATGACGGTGACTACGTACTTGCAAACAATGAAATTGAGCGTCAAAGCGAGGAGAGTTCAAAGGTAAACTGTCACGCCCCGAGCGCGGAAGATACCCGGAGGTGCGCGACGTGTCTATATCAATCATGTCAATCAGAGTAGTAGTGTATTCGACACAAAGACAGAGATGCGCAAAAGTAAAGATAACCCAATCCTTTTATTTCATAATGGATAGACTATTACAAATCTAATACTCTACTCAATTAAAAAGGAAAAGTACATAGTTGACTCAAGAAATATAGAAAAAGACTAGATGACACTTGGAAAAGCTCTAGCTCTTTCACTCTGGACTTTCCCCATCAGTTTGACCTTCGTCATCGGACTTACCAGAAAAGTAAGGGACAAACACGGAGTGAGCGAACGCTCAGTAGGAAATTATATCTCAAGCGCTAGCAAGGGGTTTAAGTAATTACATCTTTCATGTATGTACTATAGCTATGCATGCTTGTATAAAACGACAAGATAGAAAGAGTATACCAATAAGATAGCAAGTTGAACTAGTCATGAACTTTCAATAAAAGATAACGGGATGTTCAAGCAAGAACTTTTTAACAAGTCATGTCAAGAATTTGGCTATCACATTTCAAGCAAGCAAGTAATTACCCTTTTCTCGGGTCACGCAATTCATGTCATGTCAAGTACGAGTCAAGTACAAGATTTGTGTGGAAATGTCCAATCAAGCTAGTCATGCACTCGGTATAATGCCAGATACCTTATCATTCAACTCCCATGGGCACAAGTACTTTCGGGTGCTCCTCCCAGGACCAGATCGGGCCCTATATGCCGATGCATTTATCATGTATTTTTGACATCCACTCTTGTATATATATAGCCAATATGGAATTTCAACAATTTAAGCTTGTAGACACGTAGGATAACTTTGAGAGAATGGAGTTCAAAAATATAACATTGGACATAGATCGGCGATAATAACGGTATAAACACGATTTATCGATGAAACGAGGTGGAATTAGGTTCCCTTAACTCGGGTACCATGATAAATATGGACATTCTTTTTTTTTATTTATAGAATTGAGGTCCACATGAACAACATATCAAAGGTAAGTTACCCTCATTCTTATCATAGAATTGAGGTTTACAAGAACATCATTTAATGGCATGATAATCTCATCCCATTAGGAAAATCTTATGATATACACTTGGCATAACATAAGGGCCGGTATACCATGTTTCTTTAGAGTGACATGGCAATCAATAGTGTAATGGGTTTTTAGGGTACAACCAGCTCAATCGGCCTTGAGGGAATCCAAGGCTACGAGGAGTCTTACAGAGGTCTCTATGACTAACTCGCCAGTCCAAAGGTACGGAATGTCCAAAGGAGAGCTTGTATGTCAATGAGAATTCAGGGTGATCGATAAATCATCATGAAACGTGGGACTATACTCACGGATTGGAATATAGTGCCAATATGACATATATAGGTATGCGTAATAAAACCCTCGGTTATAGAAACAGGGTAAAAACAGTTTCATAGAAAATAACGACTTTAACTAAGTTATTAATCACATAATTAACGCCTGAAGTAAGGGCGTTTATCTATTTTCCGTTTTTGCAGATTTTCAATATTTCAGTATTATCCCAGAAACGCGCCTTGGTGAAGGGCATTTATTTACAATTTGACGACGAAAAAAGTGGTCGTCCATTCTTTACTTCTATTTTTGCAGTATATATATTTTCAGAATTTTCTCAAAACACGCCCTGGACAGGGGCGTTACTTTTCAATTCACGCCTTGCACAGGGCCTTAGGCAAGTGAGAGACGACCTATACAGGGTCGTGAATTCAAGAATTTTTACAATGTTTCAGGAAAATAATATTCCAATAGACAAGAGACCTGGTCATGACAGGAAAATATCGGGTTTCAAGTAAATGTGATCATGCATTAATTTAGAATCAGGTTTAAGTGAATATTGGATAATTAACATGGGTAATTAACACTTTAATAAAATTGATGTCTGTGTATAGGGCGTCAAATCATTGAAATTGACGACCTTGTCAGGGTCGTTTCTTTAAATAGCGCCCTGGTCTGGGTCGCGTATAAAATTAGCGCCCTTGGAAAAGGCGTTTCCTTCCAACAATAGAAATATTAAAAACTCGCGAAAACTATATGCATGAACTAATATACATGGTTTAACATAATTATTATTGTGATTTGGGCTACAGTGCTTGAGAAAATCCTCCCTTGATAAAGATTTGAACGGATGCAAGTTCTGTGAAAAGAACGATACTCTGTTTATAAATAGAGTCTTCTGACGTACTGCTAGACAAGTAAGATATAGGCTTTCCTTGGCAACAGATGAGCTTGGGAAGATGCAGAAGATGTTGGTTGATGTCGAAGAATTCCCTGTTCTTCCCTGTCAACTGTCTGCAGATCCTATAGAAGAAAAAGAAACTGCATACCTTAGTTTCTTCATCGTACGTAACAGAGGAGAAGGAAGAGGAAGAACGTTACCTTGTTCTTCACGCTCCACAGGCCGATTACCTACGAAAACAGAGAAGATGAAGACTCAATTAGTGTTCTTCATATGATCATACACGAAGAAAGAATAAGGAAGAACCGCTATTTCTTCACCTACCGTAGCAGAGACGATCGACCAAATAGTTCTTAGGGTTTGGCAGGCAAGGGTCTTTATAGGATTCTTATAATCCTAATAGGGTTAGTATTTGATTGGAAGTAATACTTCCATATTAGAGTTATTACTACATTCGAACTCTTTCTCCTAATTATCAACTTACCCTGGATAGACTCCTGGGTCGAACGAAACATGAACTGAATTAACGCCCTGATCAAGGGCGTCGAATTCTGAATTGATGCCTTGACCAGCGTCGTTTATTGTTGAAAAGCATCCAAGATAAGGGCGTTACGATTTCTGGCCCTTTGGTCATTTAAAATTTTGACGCCTTGATATGTGGGCGTCCTTTCTTGAAACACGCCTTAGATGAGGGCTTTTCTTTGTAAATTAGCGCCTTTATCTGAGGCGTTATTTTCATCAGGGTTTAACTCCTTTTTATTCCAAGCTCTTTCATTTATTTATTAATCTATTTTGATTTATATTATTTCTTTTTAAATTTATCAGGGTTGCTACACCCTCCCCCACTTAAAAAGAATTTGGTCCCCAAATTCCATATCATATATTTACATATGGAGAGTGTAGAGTATGTACCTTCTAAAATAAGTCTGGAAATCGCTTCCTCATAGATTTTTCGGTCTCCCATGTAGCTTCATGTTCTGAATTCTTATTCCATTGTACTTTTAGCATGGGAATAACCTTATTCCTTAGGGTACGTACTTCTCGATCTAAGATCTTCATAGGCTTCTGTTCATACGTGAGATCCTTCTGGATTACTAGGTCTCCATGTTTGATAATATGTGATGGATCGTGTACATACTTCTTCAACATGGATATGTGGAACACATTATGTACCTCGGATAATTGAGGTGGTAATGCGATGCGATAAGCAACCTCGCCAACTCTTTCTAGGATTTCAAAAGGTCTGATGAATCTTGGTGTAAGCTTGCCTTTAACACCAAATCTCCGTATCCCACGTCCAGGTGATATCTTGAGAAATACATGATCTCCAACTTGGAATTCAAGATCTCTCCTTCTTGTGTCGGCATAAGCCTTTTGTAGTCTTTCTCTAATTAATTGTATCTTCTCAGTAGTATCCCTTACCATGTCTGGACCTAATAGTTGTTTTTCTCCAACTTCGTTCCAGCATAAGGGTGACCGGCAACTCCTTCCGTATAAGGCTTCGAAAGGTGCCATTTGTATACTTGCTTGGTAGCTATTATTGTATGCAAATTCAACCAGAGGCAAATGATCATGCCAATTTCCACCAAAATCAATACTGCACGCTCTCAGCATATCTTCGACTACTTGATTGGTTCTCTCGGTTTGACCATCCGTTTGAGGATGAAAAGCTGTACTAAAATTAAGTCTCGTCCCCAACGAATGTTGTAGTCCCTTCCAAAAATGAGAAGTAAAATGGGGATCTCTGTCAGACACGATTGAGACAGGAATACCATGTAATCTGACTATTTCCTTGATATATAATGCAGCCAAAATATCAATTGACCATCGGCTTTTGATTGGCAAGAAATGTGCCGATTTAGTCAATCGGTCAATGATAACCCAAATTCCATCATGTCCTCCTTTTGATTTAGATAACCCCATGATAAAATCCATACCAATATCCTCCCACTTCCATTTTGGGAATATCCAGAGGATGTAATTTTCCAGCAGGCTTTTGGTGTTCTGCCTTGACCCGTTGGCATGTGAGACAGCGTGACACGTAGTCTGCTATTTCTCTTTTCATGTTGGGCCACCAAAAATTCCTCTTTACATCTTGGTACATTTTGGTAGATCCTGGATGAATCGTGTACCTTGATCTGTGAGCTTCATCTAAGATCTTTTTCTTTAATTCTGGACAATCCGGTATGCAAGTCCTATTCCTGAACATTAATCTTCCTTCACGAGTTACTTGGAAATCATATTGTCCTTCCAATCTGCCCTTGATCTCCACTAATGTTGGGTCATCACCCTGAAGTGCTTGTATCTCAGATAATAAATCTGACTGTATGCTTACATGAGCTAATGTGATATATCTAGCTTCCGTGTCCATGCTTATATCGAGCTCGGAGAACTGTTCTAGTAACTTCCATTCTTGTATCATACAATTGGCTATCATTGCTCTCGGCTTTCGACTAAGGGCATCAGCAACATAATTACCCTTTCCGGGATGATATTGTATATTGAAGTCGAAGTCCTTGAGATATTCTAGCCAGCGTCGTTGTCTCATGTTTAGCTCCTTTTGTGAGAAGAGATATTTGAGACTCTTGTGATCGGAGTATACAGTAAACTGTACTCCATAAAGATAATGTCTCCATATTTTGAGTGCAAATACTACCGCGGCCAATTCTAAGTCATGGACGGGGTAGTTTTCTTCATGCTTCTTTAATTGACGAGAAGAGTAGGCTATAACCTTCCCTTGTTGCATTAGAACACATCCGAGGCCAATGCCAGAAGCATCAGTGTACACCTCGAACTTTTCTCCTTCAATTGGCAATGCTAAGATAGGAGCTGTAGTAAGATGATCCTTGAGAGTTTGGAAGCTTCTTTCACATTCCTCACTCCATTCATAACGGATCTCCTTGCGAGTCAACCTCGTAAGTGGCACGGCGATCTCAGAGAAATCCTTGATGAATCGCCTGTAATAGCCGGCAAGACCTAAGAAACTTCGGATCTCGCTAGCATTGGTCGGTCTTTCCCAGTTCCTTACAGCATCAACCTTTGATGGGTCTACAGACAAGCCATCCTTTGATATAACATGTCCGATAAAAGTCACTTCTTCAAGCCAGAATTCACACTTGCTAAGTTTCGCATATAATTGGTTTGTCCTCAATATTTGTAATGCAATCCTCAAATGCTCCTCATGCTCTTCCTTGGTCTTAGAATAGATCAATATATCATCGATAAAGACCACCACAAATTGATCCAAATAAGGCCTGTATATACTATTCATTAACTGCATAAAGGCAGCAGGGGCATTTGTTAGTCCGAAAGGCATAACAACGAATTCATAATGGCCATACCCACTTCTGAATGCGGTCTTATGAATGTCATCATCTTTGATCCTTAACTGATGATATCCCGACCTGAGATCAATCTTTGAGAAATACTTGGATCCTGAAATTTGATCAAATAATTCATCGATTCTCGGCAGTGGATACTTGTTCTTGATAGTGAGATGATTCAACTGTCGATAGTCGATGCATAATCTCATGGATCCATCTTTCTTCTTTACAAATAGTACAGGTGCTCCCCACGGGGAAGTGCTTGGTCTAATGAATCCTTTCTTAATGAGTTCCATTAATTGCTCCTTTAACTCCTTGAGTTCAGCAGGTGACATCCTATAAGGTGCCTTTGAAATTGGACCAGCACCAGGGACTAAGTCAATGGTGAATGCTACTTCTCTTTGCGGGGGTAATCCCGGCAAATCTTCCGGAAACACGTCCGGAAATTCCTGCACTACGAGAATGTCTTCTAGCTTAGTTTCCTTAGCTTCTTTAACTGTGACAAATGCAAAGAAAGATACACATCCTTTCCTGATGAGCTTGCTAGCTCGGAGAGCTGAAATAAGAGGGGATCTGCTCCGACTCTTGGGGCTAGTAAATATTAATTCTGGAAATTCCTTGAATGTAACCTTGCTATTACGGCAATCAACCGTTGCTTGATACTTGGATAACCAATCTGCTCCTAGTATGACATCATACTCCTTCAGATCTAAACATATGAGATCAATAGGGAGATTTCTACCCTGAACCAATACTTCGCAGTTTTGGTAATGATGTGTAATATCAGTCTCGTCACCTAGAGGAGTAGACAAAACTAACTTCATCCATTCCGGTTCTAGAGGTAATGGATCAGCAAACTTCTTAGAAATAATAGAATGCGATGCACCAGTATCAATCAAGACATATGCATTTTTGGAACAAATTTTTAATGTACCTTCTACTAGTCCGCCTTCTTCTTCTTGCTCAATCTCCTTGATTGCATGAAGACGAGCATTCTTGGTTACCGGGCGTTTCTCGTCACCAGCTTGTTCGTTAAGTAATGGGCAATCGGGAATCCGATGCTCACAACTCCCATAACAGTGACATGCTCCTAGTTTCCTCTAGCATTCTTCTGCTCTATGGCCCGCTTTATCACAATGCTTGCACACTGTATTTGAAGGGGTAGTGGTGATAGAGAAGGGCTTGGTCTTCTTAAATTTTGATCTTGTGAGGACGTACCTCCATCGCTAGGCCTTTTCTTGAAGTTGGGTTTAAAGGAACCCGAACCTGTAACTTGTTCCTTCTTATCCTTACCACGAATTCTATCAGACAGTTCCGCGGCATCTTCTAATAGTTAAGCTCGACGTACTATCTCCGAGTAGACTTGAATGTCCATCGGCGCCAATTGGGTAATAGCTTGGGGCCTGAGCCCATTAAGAAACCTCCTAGCTTTCATTTTCTCAGTGCTAACTAAGTGCTTAGCATACCGAGACAATCTAGAGAATTGGGCCTCATACTCGGCCACTGACAAGGACCGTTGCTTCAATGCAGCAAATTCTGTAGCCTTCTTTTCCTGAACTCGATCTGGGAAATATTTCGCGTTGAAGTGTTCAACGAATTCCTCCCACGTGACTTGGTCTTGATTTAGAGTAGCCTCTATTGATTCCCACCAGCATCTAGCATCCCTTTCTAACTGGAAAGTGGCCAATAAGACCTTATCTTGATCCGTGCATTGCATAACACGGAATATACGTTCTATTTCCCTAATCCAATGTTCAGCGTCATCTGGATCAGTAGAACCCATGAACTTGGGCGGGTTCATGTTCTTGAAAGTCTGGTGGAGACTTCCTGCTCGTTGTCCACCTCCTTGTGCTACTTGTTGCAGCACTTGAGTCATGCCTTGAAGGGTACGCTGCATGTTGCGCCATTGAGCACGTTCGGCAGCCATTATCCTACAATTATAATAACTATATTAGTACATACTTGCGTTAAGGGCTTTTAAGTTCTTATATTAACTCAACCCTTGGTTCTACCCAATCTCACTGGTTAAAGGTTCAAACTTATCCTTGGACTTAGGTTTTTCCTAGGAATTGAATACCCTAGGCTCTGATACCACAAAGACTGTCACGCCCCGAGCGCGGAAGATACCCGGAGGTGCGCGACGTGTCTATATCAATCATGTCAATCAGGGTAGTAGTGTATTCGACACAAAGACAGAGATGCACAAAAGTAAAGATAACCCAATCCTTTTATTTCATAATGGATAGACTATTACAAATCCAATACTTTACTCAATTAAAAAGGAAAAGTACATAGTTGACTCAAGAAATATAGAAAAAGACTAGATGACACTTGGAAAAGCTCTAGCTGTTTCACTCTGGACTTTCCCCATCAGTTTGACCTTCGTCATCGGACTTACCTGAAAAGTAAGGGACAAACACGGAGTGAGCGAACGCTCAGTAGGAAATTATATCTCAAGCGCTAGCAAGGGGTTTAAGTAATTACATCTTTCATGTATGTACTATAGCTATGTATGCTTGTATAAAACGACAAGATAGAAAGAGTATACCAATAAGATAGCAAGTTGAACTAGTCATGAACTTTCAATAAAAGATAACGGGATGTTTAAGCAAGAACTTTTTAACAAGTCATGTCAAGAATTTGGCTATCACATTTCAAGCAAGCAAGTAATTACCCTTTTCTCGGGTCACGCAATTCATGTCATGTCAAGTACGAGTCAAGTACAAGATTTGTATGGAAATGTCCAATCAAGCTAGTCATGCACTCGGTATAATGCCAGATACCTTATCATTCAACTCCCATGGGCACAAGTACTTTCGGGTGCTCCTCCCAGGACCAGATCGGGCCCTATATGCGCATGCATTTATCATGTATTTTTGACATCCACTCTTGTATATATATAGCCAATATGGAATTTCAACAATTTAAGCTTGTAGACACGTAGGATAACTTTGAGAGAATGGAGTTCAAAAATATAACATTGGACATAGATCGGCGATAATAACAGTATAAACACGATTTATCGATGAAACGAGGTGGAATTAGGTTCCCTTAACTCGGGTACCATGATAAATATGGACATTCTTTTTTTTTATTTATAGAATTGAGGTCCACATGAACAACATATCAAAGGTAAGTTACCCTCATTCTTATCATAGAATTGAGGTTTACAAGAACATCATTTAATGGCATGATAATCTCATCCCATTAGGAAAATCTTATGATATACACTTGGCATAACATAAGGGCCGGTATACCATGTTTCTTTAGAGTGACATGGCAATCAATAGTGTAATGGGTTTTTAGGGTACAACCAGCTCAATCGGCCTTGAGGGAATCCAAGGCTACGAGGAGTCTTACGGAGGTCTCTATGACTAACTCGCCAGTCCAAAGGAACGGAATGTCCAAAGGAGAGCTTGTATGTCAATGAGAATTCAGGGTGATCGATAAATCATCATGAAACGTGGGACTATACTCACGGATTGGAATATAGTGCCAATATAACATATATAGGTATGTGTAATAAAACCCTCGGTTATAGAAACAGGGTAAAAACAGTTTCATAGAAAATAACGACTTTAACTAAGTCATTAATCACATAATTAACGCCTGAAGTAAGGGCGTTTATCTATTTTCCGTTTTTGCAGATTTTCAATATTTCAGTATTATCCCAGAAACGCGCCTTGGTGAAGGGCATTTACTTACAATTTGACGACGAAAAAAGTGGTCGTCCATTCTTTACTTCTATTTTTGCAGTATATATATTTTCAGAATTTTCTCAAAACACGCCCTGGACAGGGGCGTTACTTTTCAATTCACGCCTTGCACAGGGCCTTAGGCAAGTGAGAGACGACCTATACAGGGTCGTGAATTCAAGAATTTTTACAATGTTTCAGGAAAATAAAATTCCAATAGACAAGAGACCTGGTCATGACAGGAAAATATCGGGTTTCAAGTAAATATGATCATGCATTAATTTAGAATCAGGTTTAAGTGAATATTGGATAATTAACATGGGTAATTAACACTTTAATAAAATTGACGTCTGTGTACAGGGCGTCAAATCATTGAAATTGACGACCTTGTCAGGGTCGTTTCTTTAAATAGCGCCCTGGTCTGGGTCGCGTATAAAATTAGCGCCCTTGGAAAAGGCGTTTCCTTCCAACAATAGAAACATTAAAAACTCGCGAAAACTATATGCATGAACTAATATACATGGTTTAACATAATATTATTGTGATTTGGGCTACAGTGCTTGAGAAAATCCTACCTTGATAAAGATTTGAACGGATGCAGGTTCTGTGAAAAGAACGATACTCTGTTTATAAACAGAGTCTTCTGATGTACTGATAGACAAGTAAGATATAGGCTTTCCTTGGCAACAGATGAGCTTGGGAAGATGCAGAAGATGTTGGTTGATGTCGAAGAATTCCCTGTTCTTCCCTGTCAACCATTTGCAGATCCTATAGAAGAAAAAGAAACTGCATACCTTAGTTTCTTCATCGTACGTAACAGAGGAGAAGGAAGAGGCAGAACGTTACCTTGTTCTTCACGCTCCACAGGCCGATTACCTACGAAAATAGAGAAGATGAAGACTCAATTAGTGTTCTTCATACGATCATACACGAAGAAAGAATAAGGAAGAACCGCTATTTCTTCACCTACCGTAGCAGAGACGATCGACCAAATAGTTCTTAGGGTTTGGCAGGCAAGGGTCTTTATAGGATTCTTATAATCCTAATAGGGTTAGTGTTTGATTGGAGGTAATACTTCCATATTAGAGTTATTACTACATTCGAACTCTTTCTCCTAGTTATCAACTTACCCTGGATAGACTCCTGGGTCGAACGAAACATGAACTGAATTAACGTCCTGATCAAGGGCGTCGAATTCTGAATTGACGCCTTGACCAGCGTCGTTTATTGTTGAAAAGCGTCCAAGATAAGGGCGTTACGATTTCTGGCCCTTTGGTCATTTAAAATTTTGACGCCTTGATATGTGGGCGTCCTTTCTTGAAACATGCCTTAGATGAGGGCTTTTCTTTGTAAATTAGCACCTTTATGTGGGGCATTATTTTCATCAGGGTTTAATTCCTTTTTATTCCAAGCTCTTTCGTTTATTTATTAATCTATTTTGATTTATATTATTTCTTTTTAAATTTATCAGGGTTGCTACATAAACTCTAACTCCGACTCTGATGAGGAAAATGATTTGAGCTATGATGAATTGATGGATGCTTACGATGAGCTAGTTGATAGATACAAAGCACTAAAATCTGAAAATAGAAAAATGAAAAAGAAACTTGATGATGTTTCACATGTTAATTCTTCATGTGCAAAGTGCTTTGAAATTGAAAATGCTTGTGATGTTAACTCACCATGTACTGAATGTTCTGAGCTTAGGAAGGTGACTGAAAGCCTATTGCTTGAAGTCAATATGCATAAAGAAACAATCTCGATTCTGAAAACTGAAAATAAAACCCTCATGGCTAAACTTTCAGAACTTGAAAACATTGAAAAAGAACGAAGAGGTAAATTGAATTGTTCAGAAAGTGATCAATTTTTACTTGATGAACTTATGCAAAATGCAAGACTTGCTGAAGAAATTAAGGAATTAAAGAATCAAAATAATGTACTGATTGAAAAACTCAACACTTTTGAAAAGGGAAAACAAGTTGTTGTTGATGATTATGAAAGTCTTCATGTTTTGGAACAAGAAATTGATAGCTTTAAAACTGTCAATTCTCTGTTAAATGAGAAGCTTGCACTGTGTGAAAAAGAATGTGCAGAATCTAACTTGCATATCTCATCATTGGAAGATGAGATCAAGAATTTGAATGAGTCCATGTGCATGTATGACAATGAAAATGCAAAAGAAGAAATTGTTGTTGTTCATTCTTGTTTGCATGAAAAACATTCATATGTTAAACATGCTCATGCATAAAGAAAACAAAGAAAGGTTTCATACTTTTACTGCGAGAACTATGGTCATGACATTTACGATTACTTTTTGATGAAACTTGATGATGATGAAGCATTAAAGTCAAGATTGAAAAATGTTGATGGTCCCAAAAATCATGATAAATTCATAGAGAGGAACCACAACATGCATTGCTTCTACTGTGGTTTAAATGGCCATGTTTTTGAAAATTGCTTCACTAAGAAAAGTGATGATGAGTGGTCCATGAAATGAAATTTTTCGTGTCACTATTGTGGTGAACGTGGACACAAGATGGATAACTGTGGTTTAATGAAAAATGATGACAATTGGTTCATGAAAATAAAATTCTCTAATTATTTTTATTGTGGTGTGAATGGCCATTCTATGGATGACTGTTCTACTATGAGATTGGATGATGATTGACATGCTAGGCAATATAGAAAATCAATTGTTCATGCTAGGACTAACCCCTCGGGACCCAAGATGGCTTGGGTACCTAAATCACCAAAATGAGAACTTATTTTGCAGGGGCACCTTGAGAACAAGGAAAATGTCAATAAATAAAGGGATCTCAAGGTGAGAATGTCACGTCCCGAGCCTTTATTACAGCGGAAGACTAACTCGGGGAGCGCGAACAGCCGGCATGGTAAGTCTCTTGCAAGCAAGAACGATCAGAGCGCAAGACAATCACACACATAAATGTAATTGTACAATATTACTCAAACTCCAACTTTATATCAAAATAATCAAGTACAACCACTACTTCAATTTTCATTATGCACTAGACTCAAGAAATAGGAAAATTACATAGACTCAATCTAAACAATATAGACTTTCTAAGTCTTCACTCTCTCATTTTAAAAATACTTTCATTCGCTCTCGGACCCGCTACTTGTATAACCCGAATCTGAATTCGAATCACTTCCATCTCCTGAAAAGATTGGAAATAGTTAATGAGCACACTTGCCCAGTAGGTATCTTCGCTTCAACATGAAGGCACTATTAAAGTAATTAATAATTTAGCTCTAAAGAATGAGGTAAAAATCATGCGAATGCGATCAATCATGTGATTAAACCAAAGTAACGACATGATCATATAAGATAGAATGAGTAGTAAGCAAGGATGTAACAAGAACATGGTATTGGCCTTTCATGAATAAGAATGTATCGAGAATGTACTAGCAAGCCACATAATCATCACTCTAGTATCTTTTACTTATGAGCAAGTACCTCGTGAATTTATGTGGAATATCAAGCAAGAAAGTCATGTACAAGAATCAATCATGCTGCATCGTGTTGTGAATTTTCACTTCACGAGCCGTGGATAATTAACTTATTTATAAAGAAAGTACTCCCAGCGTAATGCGACGCCAGTAGCATCATACCCCATGGTTTATAAAATAGCATGTTTTCGACAATCAGCCGAGGGGACTAGCATAGAGCCCTTGAACACAATCAGTGCTCGATCGCATCTTCAAGTATAAATCAAGCTTTTTCCACGCATGACAATAACGTATGGCCAAGAATATAAGTTTAAATAAATTCAAGATAATAAGAATCAATGAATGAACGCTTCAATTTGAATATGAGGAATCAAGAATGACATTAAACAATGTTATGCTCATAAAATAAATCGGTAGCATAACGGTATATTTCTTAACTTTCATTCATTATATTAAGTCTATTAAGCAGTATGATAAGTTCTAGATTATCAAGGGTCATCTAGAAACCTTGAAATATCAACCCTTGGGTCAAACCTCAGGTTAAGTACTCAAGTAGTGTGACGGTCGTGTACTGAGCCGTTACATGATGTGACGGTCTAGTTCTAGGCCGTTACATTAGTCTGAATGTAGAACTAATAAAATAGACTCAGTGAAGTGTGACGGTCGTATAGTGGGCCGTTAGGTGCTCCTGACGGTCCAGTATAGGTCCGTTACATAGCTAGAACCAGAAAACATCGATAGTGTAATCTAATCAAATGGGTTTTAATGGTACAACCAACTCGGCGTCCTAGTGAGAATCCTAGGCTCGCGGAGAATTACGGAGGCCTTGAAACAAGATTTCCTAGTGCATTGGAACGAATATCCAATAGAGATGTTCTCATGTCCAAGAATAATGTTCCTATAGTGCAAAGTGAACAAATGGACAACATACCGGAGTATGTGCCATGTACTTAAAGAAAATGACTCTATAGATAGAGGAAGAATATGTAACAACGTGAAAGCAAGATAAACTCCATCAATACAACATTGGAAAATCATGTTTTTAATTACAAAACTATAAAGTTTTGGCACATAAAATTAGCATAACTTAAAATAGTTCAAGATGCCTGCATATTGCAATATGAATTAGTAAGTACACTTGAAATAATAACAGGTCAAAACTTAGCTAACTAGGCTTATTTATAAGTTAACTTAACTGGTTACTATTCTGTCATGGGCTGACATAACACAGAGTCTAACGGACTAACAAGAGAGCGTCACAGTGCTTGTGACGGTCTATCGAGGGGTCGTTACAGTAATGTAACGCTCCTGTCCTGGTGCGTTAGAGAAAAAGTGAAATAAAAACATAACAGAGTGTGTAACGGTCGGTCGTAAGGCCGTTATATCATGTGACGGTCCTACCCTGATCCGTCAGAGCCTCTGTTGACAGTAATAAATAACAATGACCTAAGTTTCAACTTGCATCATGTCTGAAAATCATACATATAACTTCCAACATGATAGAATGAAGGCTAAACGAATATCATGCATGGGTTCTCTGTGAATTTCATAAGGAAGTTTCTTTTTAATTTAGTTAGGGCTAAGAATATAGATATATGCATGTCTCTACTAAAACATGAAATTCATGAGCTAATGTGCATGTAATCAAGCAAAATCAGAGGGCTTTTATCCCTAACATGTTGTTTTTGCCATTCATGAGATAACCTACCTCTTCTAAGACTTTTAAACTTCAAATTTGATGCTAGGTGCTACCCTTTGATCCTTGCTCTTCTTGTGGTAAATCAACAACTTGGGAAGCTTCAATATCCTTGGTTGCTTGGTCTCCTAGCACAAAATTTGGAGAGCTATTAGTCTAAAGTATACTAAACAAAAGCTTCTAAAGAACTTACCTGAAATTATGACTCCTTACCTTGATTCTTCACGAGCCAAAAGTAAGGGTCGGTCAGTTCAGAACTAAGTTCTATTTATAGGGTTTTGGTTAGGGTTTGAAGATTAGATCGTTTCTAGAGTCCTTGTTAAAGCTTAGATCAACTTCTAATAGTCCTTAACACCTCTATTAGTCTTTCTATCTCGATCCCTAAGAGATAAGTTAGCAAAAATCTAATCTTTTGGCTTATTTTTCACTCCACGGAACTGCATGATGTAACGGTCGTCCATAGGTGCGTCACATGGCTGTGGCGGTCGCCCGATAGACCGTTACACTCAGTGTGTATAGAGTTTCATTTTAATAAAACTCTTTTGATAACTATCCATATAATTATTTTATAAAAATAGTATTTATCTTTAAAATACGTGAATAAGCTAATTACCTTCTAGAATGTGGGCCAACCTTAATGAGCTTAGTCCTCAAACCTTTTGGATAATAATTAGATAGACTAGGTTAATTAGTTCCATCCAATTGGGCTTTATATGGTCTTATTACTTCAATAATCTCTTTATTAATATATTTAGGTCTTTATAAATTTTAGAAAATTATTTTGTAATTCAAAAAATATTTATATAAATTCTGGGGCACTACACCCTCCCCCACTTAGAAGAATTTGGTCCCCAAATTCAATACATGGATTGTTGAGAGTGTACCTACAGTTAAATAGTTCTGGAAATATTTTCCGCATGGCTGCCTCGGTTTTCCATGTTGCTTCATATGGCCATGTTTTCTTCCATTAAATCTTGACCATAGGAATAACTTTATTTCTTAATTGACGCACTTCTCGTTCCAGAATCTTTATTGGCGTTTGCTCGAACGTCATATCCTTCTGAATTTCTAGATTATCATAAGTGATAATATGGTCAGTATCATATACATACCTCTTCAGCATAGAGACATGAAATATGTCATGACCTCCTGCTAGTTGTGGAGGTAAAGCCAATCTATAAGCCACTTCACCGACTCTTTCAAGAATTTCAAATGGCCAATAAATCTAGGAGTTTGCTTTCCTTTAATGCCAAATCTTTGAATACCACGACCTGGAGAAACCTTTAAATATACATGATCTCCTACCTGAAACTCCAAGTCACGTCTTCGATTGTCGGCATAAGACTTTTGCCTATCTTGCGCCATTTTCATTCTTTCTTGAATGAGCTTTATTTTCTCTGTAGAGTCCCTTATAAGGTCGGGGCCTAGAAATTGCTTTTCCCCTATTTCATTCCAACATATTGGTGATCTACAGCTTTTTTCATACAGAGCTTCAAAATGTGCCATTTGTATGCTTGCTTGATAACTGTTGTTATATGTAAATTCTACCAGAGGCAAGTGATCATGCCAACTTCCTCCAAAATCAATGACACAAGCCCTGAGCATATCTTCTACCACCTGATTTGTTCTTTCTGTTTGACCATCAGTTTGTGGATGAAACGCTGTGCTGAAATTCAATCTAGTCCCTAGTGAATGTTGTAGACCCTTCCAGAATTGTTATGTGAATCGAGGATCTCTATCAGATATAATAGTGACTGGAACACCATGTAGTTTGACAATCTTCGTTATGTACAATGCTGGCAGGATATCCACAGACTATCGATACTTTATTAGTATGAAGTGTGTTGATTTAGTCAATCGGTTTATGATTACCCATATTCCATCGTGTCCACCTCTGGTCTTGGGTAAACCCATAATAAAGTCCATCCCTATACTCTCCCATTTCCATTCGAGAATATTCAAAGGATGCAATTTTCCTGTGGGTCTAAAATGTTCTGCCTTTACTTGTTGGCAAGTGAGACAACGAGACACGAAATCAGCTATTTCTCTCTTCATATTGGGCCACCAGAAATTTCTTTTGAGATCTTGATACATCTTTGTTCCTCCTGGATGAATTGTGTAATTGGAATTACGCGCTTCATCTAGGATTAGTTTCTTCGTAGCCTCATGATCTGGTACACATATTCGGCCCTTAAAGAACAATCTTCCGTCATTGGAAATAAAAAAATATGTCCTTTGTTCAACATTGGCCTTAATTTCCAGTAATATAGGATCATCATTTTGCAGCTTGACCAGATCTTCTATCAATGTAGGTTGAGCTCAGATATTAGCTATGAAATAATCGTTTTCCTTTATGTCAATATCCAAGTTCAACTGAGCAAATTGAGGAACAATGTTAGTCACACTAATCATAAGACTTGATAGCATACCCATTGGTTTTCTACTGAGTGCATCTGCTACAACATTAGCCTTACCAGGATGATATTGAATAGCAAAATCAAAGTCTTTGAGATATTCTAACCACCTCCTCTGCCTCATGTTAAGCTCCTTTTGAGAAAATAAATATTTCAAGTTTTTGTGGTCCGAGTAGACTGTGAACTTTTCTCCATAAAGATAATGACACCAAATTTTTAAGGCAAAAATAACTGCTGCCAATTCCAAATCATGTACGGGATAGTTTTCCTCGTGACGTTTCAATTGTCTTGAAGAATAACATATTACTTTTTCATTCTGCATGAGAACGCATCCTAAGCCAATGCCAGACACATCCGTATACACTTCGAATCCACCACCCTCCATTGGTAATGATAAAGTAGGAGTTGTAGTAAGATGATTCTTAAGACTTTGGAAACTCTTCTCCCATTCCTCTGACTAGAAAAAATAATTTTCTTTTCTTGTAAGTCTAGTTAAAGGAACTGCTATCTTTGAGAAGTCCTTAATGAATCTTCTATAATAACCAGCTAGACCCAGAAAGCTTCTTACTTCAGATACAGTCGTTGGCCGACTCCAATTCTTGACGACTTCTATCTTAGAGGGATCCACAGCAATACCTTCTTTTGAAATAATGCGGCCTAGGAATGAGACTTCCTTGAGCCAGAATTCACACTTATTGAGTTTGGCATAAAGCTTGTGTTCTCTAAGTGTTTGTAAAGCTATTTTTAAATGTTGTTCATGTTCTTCCTTTATCTTGGAATATATTAAGATATCATCAATGAAGACGACGATGAACTGGTCTAGATATGGCTGGAAGACATTGTTCATAAGTTGCATAAATGCTGCTGGGGCAATAGTTAATCCAAACGGCATTACTACGAATTCATAGTGTCCATAACGACTTCGAAAAGCCAATTTATAAATGTCCTCTTCTTTAATTCTAAGCTGATGATAACCTGATCTAAGGTCTATCTTAGAGAAATATTCTTCTCCTGAAAGTTGATCGAAGAGTTCATCAATACGCGGCAACGGATACTTATTTTTAATTGTGAGTTGATTCAGTCGCCAGTAATCGATGCATAGCCTGAGAGAACCATCCTTCTTCTTGATAAATAGAACCGGCGCACCCCAAGGGGATGTGCTAGGTCTGATGAAACCCTTGCCCAGAAGTTCCTGCAACTGCTTCTTCAATTCTTTAAGCTCCGTGGGGGACATCCTGTAAGGGGCTATAGAAACCTGTGCTGCTCCTGGAATGAGTTCAATGGTGAAGTTCACTTCCCTCTCGAGTGGTAAATTGGGTAGTTCCGATGGAAATACGTCTGGGAACTCATTTACAATAGGGATGTCTGCTATGTTAATTTCTTTGGACTCTGAGATAATGACAGAAGCAAGGAAAGCTTCACATCCTTGCGAGATAAGTTTGCAAGCGTGAAGTGAGGATATGATAGTGGGGTGTTTCTTGTACTTGATGCCAAGAAAAGAGAATCTTGGAAGACCGGGCTTTCGAAAGGATATAATCCTATTTCGGCAATTAATATAAGCATCATGATCTACAAGCCAATCTACCCCTAAAATGGCATCATGACCTTTCATGTCAAGGCATACTAAGTTTGCGGGGAGATTGTGACCTTCTACTATCACTTCGCTATCAGGATAATAGTTGGTAAGCTTTGTTCCAGAACATAAGGGTGTAGAAATAGCAAGATCAGAAGGTAAGGGAACTGATGCAATTGGTAATGTCTTAGCAAAAGTAGTGGAGATAAAAGAATGAGAGGCACCCGTATCAAATAGCACAAATGCAGGACGAGAACATATTTGAAGAGTACCTTCCATAAGCCCATCATCCTTGGGCTCTTCCTCTTCATCTAGAACGGCATTGAGGTGAGCCTGCCTCCTGCGTCCTCCACCAGATGATTGATCCTTCATAAGGGGGCATTCCGACATGCGATGCTCCCTGCTCCCACAACGTAAACAAGCGCCAAGGCGCTTCCAACACTCTTCAGCCGAATGGCCGAATTTTTCACAAAACGTGCAAGCCGTGGCGACCTGCTCCTTCTCCTCTTTGACTTTCTTTTGCTTATGGGTACTTCCACCATTCTCATTCCTAGATCTTTTCTTACTATCACAGCTTTGATAGGGTTCCGTGATACTAAATTTCTCTTTCTTATAACGCCGATCTGATCGTCGGCTTGATTCTTCTCCTTTCCCTTTCAACTTATCAACCTTCTCTAAGGTCCTTTCACACAAATATGCCCGCTGAACCATCTCCACATATGTACGGATGTTTTGGGTCCCGAGCTGCTGAATAAAGCCGAGTCGTAACTCATCCATAAACCGATTTGCCTTGAGTAGATCGGTACTTATTAGATGCGGTGCGTAAGGTGCCAATCTTGAAAATTACAGTTCATATTCGGCAACCGTCATCATTCCTTGCCGAAGAGCAGCGAACTCCATAGCCTTCCTTTCTTTCACATGCTCGGAAAAGTATTTGGCACGGAACAAAGTGAGAAAATCGTCCCATGTATGAGGTGCATCGGCCGGAGGTGTCGGAACTGACTTCCACCATGTGCGAGCATCTTTGTTGAGTTGAAAGGTTGCGAGACGCACCTTCTCCTGATCGGTGCATTGGATGACATCAAATATACGATTCATTTCATCTATCCAATTCTCTGCCTCATCGGGATTAGACGAACCATAGAATCGCGGAGGATTTAAACTCCGAAAATTACGATGTAAGTCACCAGCCCATGCCCCTGCGCCACCTTGCGCTATAGTTTGCAATGCCTGGGTAAGGTCGGCAACTGTTTGTTGCATACCATCCCAATCTACACGATGAGCCATTTGTAAGATAAGGTACCTGAGAGAAAATAACAACCTATTATTTCTCATGAAATTGGAATAAACAAAATAAATCTTAAAGCTAATTAATTATCTTATCCCGGGCTCTACCCAATTCTCACGTGGGTATGGAAACTTCTTCCTTAGTTCATAGGTAGGGGCCCTTAAACCTTGGACTTATCCTATGACATGATTCCTTCTTCCTAAGTCCTGAGACTTAGTCTCTGATACCAACTTAACTGTCACGCCCCGAGCCTTTATTACAGCGGAAGACTAACTCAGGGAGCGCGAACAGCCGGCATGGTAAGCCTCTTGCAAGCAAGAACGATCAGAGCGCAAGATAATCACAAACATAAATGCAATTGCACAATATTACTCAAACTCCAACTTTATATCAAAATAATCAAGTACAACCACTACTTCAATTTTCATTATGCACTAGACTCATAAAATAGGAAAATTACATAGACTCAATCTAAACAATATAGACTTCCTAAGTCTTCACTCTCTCATTTTGAAAATACTTTCATTCGCTCTCGGACCCGCTACTTGTATAACCCGAATCCGAATTTGAATCACTTCCATCTCCTGAAAAGATTGGAAATAGGTAATGAGCACACTTGCCCAGTAGGTATCTTCGCATCAACATGAAGGCACTATTAAAGTAATTAATAATTTAGCTCTCTAAAGAGTGAGGTAAAAATCATGCGAATGCGATGAATCACGCGATTAAACCAAAGTAACAACATGATCAAATAAGATAGAATGAGTAGTAAGCAAGAATGTGACAAGAACATGATATTATCCTTTCATGAATAAGAATGTATCGAGAATGTACTATCAAGCCACATAATCACCACTCTAGTATCTTTTGCTTATGAGCAAGTACCTCGTGAATTTCTGTGGAATATCAAGCAAGAAAGTCATGTACAAGAATCAATCATGCTGCATCGTGTTGTGAATTTTCACTTCACGAGCCATGGATAATTCACTTATTTATAAAGAAAGTACTCCCAGCGTAATGCGACGCCAGTAGCATCATACCCCATGGTCTATAAAATAGTATATTTTCGACAATCAGCTGAGGGGACTAACATAGAGCCCTTGAACACAATCAGTGCTCGATCGCATCTTCAAGTATAAATCAAGCTTTTTCCACACATGACAATAACGTATGGCCAAGAATATAAGTTCAAATAAATTCAAGATAATAAGAATCAATGAATGAACGCTTCAATTTGAATATGAGGAATCAAGAATGACATTAAACAATGTTATGCTCATAAAATAAATCGGTAGCATAACGGTATATTTCTTAACTTTCATTCATTATATTAAGTCTATTAAGCAGTATGATAAGTTCTAGATTATCAAGGGTCATCCAGAAACCTTGAAATATCAACCCTTGGGTCAAACCTCAGGCTAAGTACTCAAGTAGTGTGACGGTCGTGTACTGAGCCGTTACATGATGTGACGGTCTAGTTCTGGGCCGTTACATTAGTCTGAATCTAGAACTAATAAAATAGACTCAGTGAAGTGTGACGGTCGTATAGTGGGCCGTTAGGTGCTCTTGACGGTCTAGTATAAGGTCCGTTACATAGCTAGAACCAGAAAACATCGATAGTGTAATATAATCAAATGGGTTTTAATGGTACAACCAACTCGGCATCCTAGTGGGAATCCCAGGCTCGCGGAGAATTACGGAGGCCTTGAAACAAGATTTCCTAGTCCATTAGAAGGAATATCCAATAGAGAGGTCCTCGTGTCCAAGAATAATGTTCCTATTGTGCAAAGTGAACTAATGGACAACATACCGGAGTATGTGCCATGTTCTTAAAGAAAATGACTCTATAGATAGAGGAAGAATATGTAACAACGTGAAAGCAAGATAAACTCCGTCAATACAACATTGGAAATCATGTTTTTAATTACAAAACTATAAAGTTTTGGCACATAAAATTAACATAACTTAAAATAGTTCAAGATGCCTAGATCATGCAGATTATAATATGAATTAGTAAGTAAACTTGAAATAATAACAGGTCAAAACTTAGCTAACTAGGCTTATTTATAAGTTAACTTAACTGGTTACTATTCTGTCATGGGCTGACATAACACATAGTCTAACGGTCTAACAGGAGAGCGTCACAGTGCTTGTGACAGTCTATCAAGGGGTCGTTACAGTAATGTAACGCTCCTGTCCTGGTGTTTTAGAGACAAAAGTGAAATAAAAACATAACAGAGTGTGTAACGGTCGATCGTAAGGCCGTTATATCATGTGACAGTCCTACCCTGATCCGTCAGAGCCTCTGTTGACAGTAATAAATAACAATGACCTAAGTTTCAACTTGCATCATGTCTGAAAATCATACATATAACTTCCAACATGATAGAATGAAGGCTAAACGAATATCATGCATGGGTTCTCTGTGAATTTCACAAGGAAGTTTCTTGTTAATTTAGTTAGGGCTAATAATATAGATATATCCATGTCTCTACTAAAACATGAAATTCATGAGCTAATGTGCATGTAATCAAGCAAAATCAGAGGGCTTTTATCCCTAACATGTTGTTTTTGCCGTTCATGAGATAACCTCCCTCTTCTAAGACTTTTAAACTTCAAATTTGATGCTAGGTGCTACCCTTTGATCCTTGCTCTTCTTGTGGTAAATCAGCAACTTGGGAAGCTTCAATCTCCTTGGTTGCTAGGTCTCCTAGCATGAAATTTGGAGAGCTATTAGTCTAAAGTATACTAAACAAAAGCTTCTAAAGAACATACCTGAAATTATGACTCCTTACCTTGATTCTTCACGAGCCAAAAGTAAGGGTCGGTCAGTTCAAAACTAGGTTCTATTTATAGAGTTTTGGTTAGGGTTTGAAGATTAGATCGTTTCTAGAGTCCTTGTTAAAGCTTAGATCAACTTCTAAGAGTCCTTAACCCCTCTATTAGTCTTCCTATCTCGATCCCTAAGAGATAAGTTAGCAAAAATCCAATCTTTTGGCTTGTTTTCACTCCACGGAACTGCAGGATGTAACGGTCCTCCATAGGTGCGTAACATGGCTGTGGCGGTCGCCCGATAGACAGTTACACTCAACGTATATAGAGTTTCATTTTAATAAAACTCTTTTGATAACTATCCATATAATTATTTTATAAAAATAATATTTATCTTTAAAATACGTGAATAAGCTAATTACCTTCTAGAATGTGGGCCAAACTTAATGGGCTTGGTCCTTAAACCTTTTGGATAATCATTAGATAGACTAGGTTAATTAGTTCCATCCAATTGGGCTTTATATGGTCTTATTACTTCAATAATCCCTTTATTAATATATTTAGGTCTTTATAAATTCCAGAAAATTATTTTGTAATTCAAAAAATATTTATATAAATTCTGGGGCACTACAGAGAAAGTAAATTAGTTTTGTCTTGAAAATCACATTGCTCTGGTTCTCCTTGAAAAACTGCAAAGGTGAAAATTTTGTGTGGAAGAAAAAGTTTGCAATTAAAAAGTTGCATTTCTGTTTCATCGACTCTTGTCAACTTTTGAAATGTTGAGATCTTTCAATTTTGATGAGTAGTTGACTTGAATGATTTTTGTTGAACATCTTGTGAATAAATTTAGTTTTGAATGCTTTACATTGCACTTATACAGCTCTTCATACACACCTTCCACTATTTTTACAAATAACAATTCACGTTTGAGTGCCTTGGTCTATACATAGAGTCTTTCATACTCTTACTTTTTGCAAATAACAACTCACTTGTGCATATATAGAACACATACTTAGTTGCATGAAACATGTCGCACATATCATACACATCCTTGCATACATTTGCGTTTGCCCTATACGGCTGCGTACATGAGTTTGCACTCATATGAGAAGTTTACATACACTTGCACAAATGCTTGCTTATTTGTGTATAGGAATAATTTTCATTATCTTTTCAGTTCATGCATATAAATGCATATACTTCATATTCGTGTGCTTGAATGCCATGGTTGTTCGGTATATCAAATGGCGATTGTGGAAGGTTTGATTATGTCCAACCGGAAGCTTTCACTACGCGTGATGGTGGTCTTCAGACCTACGTTCTCCGCCAAGTACCGATAATCAATCTGCTTGAAGTCATTGAAAAATCTCTGGTTGAATGCATATATATACTTTATACAACCACTTTTTGACTGCTTCTATGACTCATCCCTTGTTAAATGAAATTGTATTGATTTAGACATGTTTGCTACATCGCATATATTAAGGGGGAGACTTTTTATAACCTTGTATACATTTTGGGGGAGACATTACTTTGATAAGACTAATTCATCTTTTACATTCAAAACAACCACCCACACAATATGCACTTTTTGAGATAATGATTCAATCTAATAAGGATTACTATTTTCTACTCCACACTATAGAGGGCTATTGATTCACTGCATAGAAATCACATGTCTCGTGAGGAAAAAGATGCTCACCCCTTCAAAAATCGTATAAGTGGAACGTCGATCCGAGTAGCTGGGAATCTCCCCTGAAATAAAGGAGGAAACTCGCGTCGAAAGGAGAAACTAATCCACATCGAGAATAAGTGTGATTTGCCACCGAGTAGCCGGGAAGTATCCCTGAGACAAGGGATACAACTCGTGCCGAAAAGTGTCTCATCCACATCATAAAAAGTGACGAAACAGAGTAACCGGAAATTACCCCTAAAACAAAGGGCATGACTCGTGTCAAAATGTTAGTCACACCATTTTTAGTAATTAAAAATTTGGGTCATACGTAGCTACCAATATTCGAGTATTGTGTATGAAAGTGTATGGATGATAAGTTCTT
Organism: Amorphophallus konjac; assembly: GCA_022559845.1. Lineage (NCBI taxonomy): Eukaryota > Viridiplantae > Streptophyta > Magnoliopsida > Alismatales > Araceae > Amorphophallus > Amorphophallus konjac. The sequence goes on from CM040127.1 coordinate 131,473,919, forward strand.
TTTAGTGTTGTTTAGAAAATTTGATTTTCCATGTTGATTTGAACCTCATTGCTCAATCTTCACTTACGCACTTTGGGTTTGACTGGTTGAATGTCCTTTATGAATCAGTCATCTTTTATGGTTAATGTACTACCTTATTTATGTAAGCACGACCTTCTTAGTAATTGCACATGCACATCATGCTCAACAATCAATTGCATTATCCTTACACCCGTCCCAAAGGGGCTTGCATGAGTCTATATCTAGTTATGCATGCTTGAGTGCCTGAATGCTTGATCCATTTGATCATATCATATTTTATTCCATAGGTTGCATCTATAGGTTATACTCGTAGATAACATGCTAAATAACCCATTGCCGGTTGATTTTTGTACTTGACAATTGGGGGAGAATAATGTGCTCCTTAAGCATAATACACTTTGTGCATAACTTAGTTTTCAATTCTGCATATAGTTTCTTTATACTTCTTGTCCATATTCAGTCATTCATATAGTAAAAATTTCACAAAAATTGAACACTTGCACTTCTTTCACACATCTGCTGATTGCACATCAAATTCCAAACTTTTGCTTGGTTCTCAGTTCATACACCTTCCCTTCAGGGGAAGTTAATTGCTGGGTTCATGCGCTCGTATCTTATTCATTCATGAAATGTTCACAATTGATGCTTAGTCCCCCATTTTTTTAATAATGCCAAAGGGGAGAGAACTTTCAATAGTCACAATATATTGTCATCATCAAAAAGGGGGAGATTGTTGGGTTCTATGTGCCCCCTCATTGTCTTTGACAATGGTTTTGATGATTCTAATATATTATGTGTTTTATGCTTAATGGCATCTTTGTGATAAACAATCTAATATGATGATATCTTGTTTTGCAAGTAGAATTTCAATGGTCCTTCATGGATACATTTCTGATGTTGAATCATGCGTGCTGTGCATGACACTGTTAGGTATTGGTTTGATGACTGCTATTGCATGATAGTCTGTTGGTAAGATCATTTGATTACATTGGATTGCTAAGGCAGCTTTCAATTCTCCTTTGGATGGGTCGACCCCTGGCTATTTGAGACTTATGTATATATTCTTGATGTTAACTCTTGCATTGGACTGTAAGAGTTCAGTTCTTCTTGGACTGCTTTTGTAGGTCATGACTATCTACATCATGTGGCCTTTGTGGATTGAATGGTTGTCTTTGATAACAGAATCTGACTTTGTGGATGAAGCCTTGATTAAATTATGTGAGCTGATGTGAGACCAATCATCTGAGAATTGTTTGAACACTTACTTCTATAGATGCTCTGCTGGTCACTTACTTCTATAGATGCTCTGCTGGTCGTATAGATGCTTTTCTATAGGCTTGAGGTGGAATTTTGGTTAAAGTTATTTTCGGAACTGATTGTGTTATATGGTGATACAATGCTCAGACCTTGTTGATTGCATTGAGTGTTTAATATGTAACGACGTGATATAGTGGTTCACTCGTATGTGGCTTTGCATTTTAATATGTAAACATGCAGGTTGAACACATGTCAATTACATATTTGATTTCAATGTGCATGTGGACAGTTTTCGATTGAAACTAAAATTTAGACTGAACATTGGATCCATGAGAGGAATGCATTTCAGTTTACTCAAATGCATGTTTTTCACTTGGCTAAGTCAAGTTTTCATAAATGGGTTGAAAATGGCTTCTTCAAGTGCTTTGACTCATAACTCTCATGACTTGAACTTCTTGAAAGTGCAGGTTTCAAGAAACCCACAAATATTTGTAAACATGGTAAGAATTCATTTTAGTATATGTTTCCAAGTGGGTAAGCTGGGTTCAATTTATTTGGCTACTTAATTATCTTTTGACAAAGTGAGCTTCATGATGCATCATGCTCAATTCGATTCTCATTCCTTCTTGCAAGATCTGATTTCAGTTGTGTTTTAAAGACCCCTCATGTATCTCATTCTATTATTTTTGAATGGGGTTTAATCATGTTTTATTGGTCCTTAATGTGTTTGAGGTTTCAACTGTATTTAACTAAGTTTTCTGTTCTGTCAGAAAAAGTGTCGACTCACTGAGTCGACACTTCTTTTAGGATGTTCTATCTGATTCATGATTTCACTTGTCCAGATAGAAAGTGTCGACTCCGGGAGTCGACACTTTCTGGCCAGTCTGCTGGCTGGACACTTCTGGCTATAAGTGTCGACTCATAGAGTCGACACTTATAGGCCGGAGGTCTGTTTTCAAAGAAAATAGAACCTCTGGTGAAAAGTGTCGACCCAATGAGTCGACACTTTCACCCAGGTCCTTTTTTTATATAACAGGACAGCACTTCGTGAGAAAAGTGTTGACTCCATGAGTCGACACTTTCTTTGGTTCGTCCGGAACGAGTTTTCTGGATTGGTTTCAAACTGCCCATTTCAAGATCCGTTTTGGCTTGGCTCTTTACCCTATTACCCTTGGGGTTTGTCCCATCTATTAAGGGTGTATTGGAAGGGTTTTCACATGGGTTATTATGCCTTTTGTGCTAATTTTCCCTCTTGTATATGAGGGTTACGATTTCCATCGGAAGAAAACCCAAGTGCTAATATTCTTCATCTGTTGCAGGAAAAGAAGGAAGAGGGAGAGGAAAAACGTGAAGGAGGGCTACGCATCATCAAGGAGGAGGAAGAAGAAGCCACGAAGATCATCTTCCACGAGCCTGTCCCTTGATCTAGAAGCCGCGGCTGCTGCTCTCCACGGTCTATGGGTTTGGGCATTTCAATCTCAAGCTCGGCTGCTTCCACCCTAGTTTATTATTCCCAACGCACCCTACCTATTGATTGAAGGGTCCAATGGGACATTCAAGGGGAAATACTATAAATCTGATATTCATCTATTTGTGATGTCCCTTTTATTAAATACAAGGTTGTGATCATATTGTTTCATTTGCTCCTTGTGATTACGGAGACGTTCGGAGTTTGGGCTTGAAGGAACCTCATTGAAACTACAAGAAAGAAGATTGTCTGCTCCGGGTTCCTACGGACTCAACTGTCTCCAACCTAGGCTTCAAGAAAGATCTTCTTACGACTATTGGAGAATCAAGGAGATATTTCTACATCTTTCCATGTTTAACTCTATGAGTGCTTCATAGTTTAATCTTCATCTACATACTGTTGTGCATGTTAATTGTATATCTTTTCTTCTAATCAAACTTGATATACTATTGTGTGTGGGCGGAGCTGTGCCTCTAAGTGTGTGGTTCTAGATCGTGGTAAGTTTCCCCGAGTCTGTGTGTGTGAAGACGGAGTTGCGACTCCATGGGGTTTAGTGTCCGAGGCATGTTCCCCGATGTTGTTTGTGTGTGTGCGGCAGTGGCAGCATGTTGAGGCAAGTCCTCATGTGTGTATTGCTGCGGAAGCAGCATGTGTGTGGTTGGGGTTCGTCCCCGTGTTGCTACGAAAGTAGCGTGTAGTGAAGCCTTACCCGGTTGGGTGAGGGGTGGACGTAGAGAGCCCGTCGTGATCCCGAACCACCTTAAAATCCCTGTGTATTGTGTGATTGCATGTGTGATTGTCATTTCTTCTATCTCCCTTCGGAGGTACATTATATAGGTTTTTGACTCACTACACTGTCACACACTGCCACCTCCGTTATCCGTGTTGAGCGTAATCTCCCTTATTAGTTGCATTAACTATCCGTGTGAGATCGGGATGTTTGAGAGAACCTCTTAATCTCACTTGTAGTTTTTTTTAATCAACATTGTTAATTCTACATCTGTTAAGAAAGTTTTTGAATTCCGCCATCTTGGCAAGGGGACAATTAAACCCCCCTTCTTGTCCGCCATCTCTGTGGGCCAACAAATATCATCCTGGCAAGGCTAATGTTGTAGCAGATGCACTCAGCAGAAAACCAATGGGAAAGTTATCAAGTCTTATGATTAATATGACTAATCTGATTCCTCAATTTGCTCAGTTGAACTTAGATATTGACGTGAAGGAAGAAGATTGTTTCATAGCTAATATTCAAACTCAACCAACATTAAGAAAAGATCTGGTCAAACTGCAAAATGATGATCCTGTATTACTGGAGATTAAAGCCAACATAGAACAAAGGCCAGATTTTTCTATTTCTAATGATGGAAGATTGCTATTTAAGGGCTGAATATGTGTACCAGATCATGAGGATACGAAGAAACTGATTCTAGATGAAGCACATAAATCCAAGTACACCATTCATCCAGGTGGTACAAAATTGTATCAAGATCTCAAAAGAAATTTCTGGTGGCCCAATATGAAGAGGGGAATAGCTGATTTCGTGTCCCGCTGTCTCACTTGTCAACAAGTAAAGGCAGAACATTTTAGACCCACAGGTAAATTACATCCCTTAGATATTCCAGCATGGAAATGGGAAGTATAGGAATGGATTTCATTTTGGGTTTACCTAAGACAGGAGGTGGACACGATGGTATATGGGTAATCATAGACCGATTGACTAAATCTGCACATTTCAAACAAATCAAAAGTCGATGGTCTGTGGATATTCTAGCAGCCTTATACATTAAGAAAATTGTCAAGCTACATGGTGTCCCTGTCACTATCATATCTGATAGAGATCCTAGATTCACATCACAATTCTGGAAGGGTCTACAACATTCACTAGGGACCAGACTGAACTTTAGCACGGCATTCCATCCACAAACTGATGGTCAGACTGAAATAACAAATCAAGTGGTGGAAGATATGCTCAGGGCTTGTGCTATTGACTTCGGAGGATGTAGCAACCCTGGTAAAATAAAAGGAAGATTTCAAGAAAGATTAAGTAAGTAAATGATAAGAACCAAAAAGAATAAATAATAAGTCAAAAGTAAGTAACGCCTCTCAACAAGGCGCGATTTAGATAAGAAACGCCTTCACCTGAGGCGTTAATTCAAAAAGTGACGCCTACACTAAAGGGCGTCAAATGTCAAAACGTCCAAAACGAATAAAAGGGAAAGGGAAAAAAATGCCCTCTTCTTGGGCGCGAATTGTAAAAGAAACGGCATAGGTCAAGACGTTAATTAGAATTCACGCCCTAACCTAAGGCGTTAATTGCAATTGTGTTCCATTCGAACCAGGAAACTATCCTGGGTAAGTTTTAAGATTGCTACGTGTTCGATTGATTATGGTAAGGACTCTATCAAGGAAATATTACTTTTAATCGAACTCTAACTCTATTAGAATTCCTAAGACCCTATAAATAACCCTTCTTGTCGAACCCTAATAGGCTATTTGGTTGAAGGAAGCTCTGCTGCCGTGCGTGAAGAACTGGTAATGTTCTTTTTCTTCTGCCTTCAGTCAGAGAATATGAAGATTATTAATCGTTCTTCATCTTCTTCTTCTGTAGGTTGCCTGCATCGAACCCTCCTGTCTAGCTGAAGGACGTGAGGTTCTTCATCGACGTCCTCTTCTTCCGTTCACTGTGAAAGGGGGGAGGGAGCTGTTAATATCTACGTCTGAAGCCTAAGAACAACACCCTGTTCATTTATTATCACTCTAAGGGCTGCTGTTGCTTGGCTATTGTTGGTGTTGCTATTGTTTAAAGTTCGTGAGTAGCTGTTCTCAGGACACTCTGTTTAGAACAGAGTACCGTTTTCTCTTCACAACCTTCACGTATCTTCACCCAGATCATCATCAGGTTGGTTTTCTCAAGAACGTAGCCCAAACTAGTTTAAGATCTTTAATAATATCATCAGTCATCCATGCATATAGTTTTACTGTGGTTTCAAATGTTTTGTATGAAATTTCAAAAGAAACGCCCTTGACAAGGGCGCTAATTTAAAGGAAGCGACCCACACAAGGGCGCTAATTTCAATTTTGACGCCCTGCGCAGTAGTCGTCAATTTCACCTAATTGTTAATTAACCGTGTTTAAAATTTAATATCTATACGAATCTAATATTATGCATGATCACACCTGTTGAATCCTGCTAATTTTCTTGTCCTGAGCATATAATTGTTTCCCTGAAATTTTATTATCTGGAAATTTCACTGTTTATGTGAAATCTCGATAAAGCCTGAAATAACGACCTTCTGTAAGTCGTCTCTTATGAAAGTGACGCCCCAGACAAGGGCGCTAATTGATAAGAAACGCCCCTGTCGAAGGCGCTTTTTGTTAAAATTCCAGAATATAGAAATTCTTGGAAAATAGAAATATAAAATGGACGACTGATCCAGAAGTCGTCAAATAGAAAAGAAACGACCCAGTGAAGGGCGTGAATTCTTCTAAAAGTGACTGAGGTTAAGTCGCTAATTTCATGTATAATTATTTTAAACTATTTTCTGATAACCGAGGGTTATATATATATAAATCTATTATTAGGCACTATATTTCCATTCCGTGAATATAGTCCCATGTTTTATGATATTTTATCAATTACCCCTCAATTCTCGTTGACATACAAGCTCTCCATTGGACATTCCGTTCCTTTGGACTAGCGAGTTAGTCATAGAGACCTCCATAAGACTCCTCGAGCCTTGGATTCCCTCAAGGCCGATTGAGCATGTTGTACCATTAAAAACCTATCACACTACTTTGCCATGTCACTCTATAGAAACATGGTATACCGGCCCTCATGTTATGCTATGTGTATGATATGAGAATTATCTTAATGAACGGGAAAAACATGCCATTATTATGATGTTCTTGTGGACCCCAATTCTATATCAACCATTATTATGATGTTGTTGTGGACCTCAATTCTATATTAAAAGAGTGACCATCTACTTGTGGGCACTTACTTGTCATGGTACCCAAGTTAGGGAACCAATTCCACCCAGTTTATCGACATGTCATGGTTTATATGCTTTGCGTGAATTTTATCGCCAGTATGTCCTTACTCAAGGGCCTTGCCCTTGAATTTCCATAAAAATCTTATCTTATCATCTTAGTAAAGCTTGTTCTTGAAACTCCTTATTGGCTATAAATTATCGTGGATGCCTAGATCTATTTTTAATGTTGTACATATAAGGGTCCGATCTGGTCCTGGGAGGAGCACCCAAAAGTACTAGTGCCCATGGGAGTTGTAATGATATCGGTGTCTAGCATTGCACCGAAGTACTATTTTCTCTTGATCTAATTGGCGTTCCACAGTCTCTCTCTTACTTGCGTGCGTGACTTGACTAGCGTGACTTTACTAGCGTGGCCCGACACGGGCGAAATACTTGCGTGAAATAGCCAATTCCCACATGACATGATAAATATCTTGACATATATTTGATACAAGTTCTTGAAAGTTCATGAATAATTCACTTCATTGTCTCTTGTTATACTCTCTATCTTGTCGTTTTACGCAAGCATGCCTAGCCATAGTGCATTTACATGTGAAAAATGTAATTACTTAAACCCATTGCTAGTTCTTGAGATATAATTTCCTACTGAGCGTTCGCTCACTCCGTGTTTCCCTACTTTTCAAGTAAGTCCGATGACGAGATCCAAACGGACGGGGAAGGTTAAGAGTGAAAGAGATTAGAGCTTCTCAAAGCGTCAACTAGTCTTGTCTTTTCTATATTTTCTTGAGTCAATTGTGTACTTTTCTTTTTATTAAGTTTAGCATTTTCAAGGGATTGTAATAGAAGTACTCTTATGAAGGAATAAAAGGATTGAGTTATCTTTACTTTCGCGCATCTCTATCTTTGGTGTCGAATACACTAATCCTCTGATTGACATGATTGATATAAACTCGTCACGCGTCTCCGGGTATCTTCCGCGCTCGGGGCGTGACAGTTTTTGTGGTATCAGAGCCTAGGGTATTCAATTCCTAGGAAAACCCAAGTCCAAGGATAAGTCTGAACCTCTAAACCAGTGAGATTGGGTAGAACCAAGGGTTAAAGTCAATATAGAATTAAAAGCCTTTTAACGCAATCACATACTAATATAGCTATTGTAATTATAGGACAATGGCTGCCGAACGTGCTCAATGGCGCAACATGCAACGCACTCTTCAAGGCATGACCCAGGCACTTCAACCAGTGGCACAAGGAGGTGCACATCATGGAGCAGGAAATCTCCACCAAAGCTTCAAGAACATGAACCCTCCTAAGTTCATGGGATCCACTGATCCAGATGATGCCGAACACTGGATTCGAGAAACGGAATGTGTTTTTAGAGTCATGCAATGTTCGGACCAAGAGAAGGTCCTGTTAGCCACATTTCAATTAGAAAGAGACGCCCGATGCTGGTGGGTGTCGGTAGAAGCCACATTAGATCAAGGACAAGTTACTTGGGAGGAGTTTGTTGAACATTTCAACAATAAATATTTCTCAGATCGAGTTCAAGAGAAGAAAGCCGCCGAATTCGCCGCACTTAAGCAACGATCTTTGTCGGTGGCTGAATATGAAGCGCAGTTCTCTAGGCTGTCTCGGTACGCTAAACACTTAGTTAGTACTGAGAAGATGAAAGCTCAAAGATTCCTTAATGGGCTCAGGCCCCAATATATCACACAACTGGCACCGATGGACATACAAGTCTATTCGGAGATGGTTCGACGAGCCCAATTACTAGAAGATGCCACGGAACTATCTGATAGGATCCGTGGGAAAGACAAGAAGGAGAATGTTACTAGCTCCGGCACCTTCAAACCTAATTTCAAGAAGAGGCCAAGTAATGGAGGCGTTCCCTCCCAGGTGCAAAAGTTCAAGAAGACCAAACCTTTCTCCATCACCACTACACCTGCTAAGGTGGTATGTAAGCACTGTGATAAGGCCGGGCACAAGGCCGAAGAATGTTGGAGGAAACTTGGAGCATGTCTCCGTTGTGGGAGCCGTGATCATCGGATTCCCGACTGTCCTCTACTCAATGACCAAGCCGGCGACAGAAAGCGCCCGGTGACAAAGAATGCTCATCTCCAAGCTATTAAGGAGGCGGAACAAGACGAAGGCGGACTCGTAGAAGGTACACTGAAAGTTTGTTCCAAGTCTGCACATGTCTTATTTGATACGGGTGCATCACATTCTTTTATTTCCAAGAAGTTTACTGACCCACTGCCTATGGAACCGGAATGGATGAAAATATTTTTATCTACTCCTCTCGGAAACGAAACCGATATTACTTACCATTATCAAAACTGTGAAGTCTTGGTAAAAGGAAGAAATCTTCCTATCGATCTCATATGTTTTGACCTAAAGGAATATGATGTCATATTGGGAGCAGACTGGTTATCTAGGTATCAGGCAACTGTGGATTGCCGTAACAGCAAAGTTACTTTCAAGGACTTTCCAGAACTAGTCTATTCTAGCCTAAGAGTAGGAGCAAGTCACCTCTTATTTCGACTCTCCGAGCTAGCAAACTAATAAGGAAAGGATGTGTATCTTTCCTTGCATTTGTCACCATTAAGGAGACTAAGGAGACTAGGCTAGAAGACATCCCAGTTGTGCAAGAATTTTCGGACGTGTTTCCGGAGGATTTGCCTGGATTACCCCCACAAAGAGAAGTAGCCTTCACCATCGATTTAGTCCCTGGTGCTGGACCAGTTTCTAAGGCACCATATAGAATGTCCCCTGCTGAACTCAAGGAGTTGAAGGAGCAATTGATGGAACTTCTCAAGAAGGGATTTATCAGACCAAGCACTTCCCTGTGGGGAGCACTTGTGCTATTTGTAAAGAAGAAGGATGGATCCATGAGACTATGCATCGACTATCGACAGTTGAATCATCTCACTATCAAGAATAAATATCCCCAGCCGAGAATCGATGAGTTATTTGATCAAATGTCTGGATCCAAGTATTTTTCAAAGATTGATCTCAGGTCAGGATATCACCAACTAAGGATCAAGGATGATGACATTCATAAGACTGCATTCAGAAGTAGGTATGGCCATTATGAGTTTGTTGTTATGCCTTTTGGACTAACAAATGCCCCTGTTGCCTTTATGCAGTTGATGTATAGTATATTCAGGCTGTATCTAGATCAATTCGTGGTGGTTTTCATTGATGATATATTAATTTACTCCAAGACCAAGGAAGAGCATGAGGAGCATTTAAGGATTTCATTACAGATATTGAGGATAAACCAGCTATATGCAAAGCTCAGCAAATGTGAATTTTGGTTAGGAGAAGTAGCTTTCTTGGGGCATGTTATATCAAAAGACGGTTTATCCGTAGATCCATCAAAGGTTGAAGCTGTAAGGAATTGGGAAAGACCGACCAATGCTAGCGAGATCCGGAGTTTCTTGGGTCTTGCAGGCTACTATCGGCGATTCATCAAGGATTTCTCCAAGATAGCCGTACCACTCACTAGGCTAACTCGCAAGGAGATACGTTATGAATGGAGTGAGGAATGTGAAAGAAGCTTCCAAGCTCTCAAGGATCATCTAACTACTGCCCCGATTTTAGCTTTACGAATTGAAGGCGAGAGATTCAAAATATACACCGATGCATCTGGCATTGGCCTCGGATGTGTTTTAATGCAACAAGGGAAGGTTATAGCCTACTCTTCTCGCCAATTGAAGAAGCACGAGGAGAACTACCTGGTTCATGATTTAGAATTGGCTGCGGTAGTATTTGCACTGAAAATATGGAGACATTATCTGTACGGAGTGCAGTTTATCGTATACTCTGACCATAAAAGTCTTAAGTATCTCTTCTCTCAGAAGGAATTGAATATGAGGCAAAGACGTTGGCTGGAATATCTTAAGGACTTCGACTTCACTATACAATATCATCCTGGAAAGGGTAATCCTGTAGCCGATGCCCTCAGTCGAAAGCCGAGAGCACTATTAGCCAATTGTATGATTCAGGAGTGGAAGTTGCTAAAACAATTCTCTAAACTTAATATAAGCATGGACAAGGATAGTAGGTGTGTCACCTTATCCCATATGAGCATACAGCCAGACTTGCTATCCGAAATACAAGGACTTCAAGGTAGTGACCCGGTATTAGTAGAAATCAAGGGCAAACTAGAAGGATAATTTATGTTCCAATTAGCTCCAAATGGAAGGTTGTTATTCCAAAATAGAACTTATATACCGAATTGCCCAGAGCTAAAGAAGAAAATCTTAGATGAAGCTCACAGATCAAGGTACACAATCCATCCAGGATCTACTAAGATGTACCAAGATTTAAAAAGGACTTTCTGGTGGCCTAATATGAAGAGAGAAGTCACGAACTTTGTGTCTCGCTGTCTCACCTGCCAACAAGTTAAAGCGGAACACCAGAAGCCTGCCGGAAAGCTACATCCTTTGGATATTCCCAGATGGAAGTGGGAGGATATTGGTATGGATTTCATCATGGGACTAACTAAATCAAAAGGAGGATATGATGGAATATGGGTTATCATTGATCGATTGACCAAATCAACGCATTTCTTGCCAATCAAGAGTCCATGGTCAGTTGATGTTCTGGCTGCTTTATACATAAAAGAGATGGTCAGGTTGCATGGAGTACCTGTTTCGATCGTGTCTGACAGAGATCCCCGCTTTACTTCTCACTTTTGTAAGGGTTTAAAACATTCACTGGGGACGAGACTTAACTTTAGTACAGCTTTTCATCCGCAAATGGATGGTCAGACCGAGAGAACTAATCAGGTGGTTGAAGATATACTCAGAGCTTGCATCATTGATTTTGGTGGAAGCTGGCATGATCACTTGCCTTTGGTTGAATTTGCATATAATAACAGCTATCAGGCAAGTATACAAATGGCACCTTTCGAAGCTTTATACGGAAGGAGTTGCCGATCACCTTTGTGCTGGGACGAGGTTGGAGAGAAACAACTATTAGGTCCAGATATGGTAAGGGATACCACTGAAAAGATTCAGTTGATTAGAGAAAGACTTCAAGTTGCTCAGTCTAGACAGAAGACTTATGCTGATACACGAAGAAGAGATCTCGAATTCCAAGTGGGAGATCACGTATTTCTCAAGATATCACCTGGACGTGGAATAAGGAGATTTGGTGTTAAGGGCAAGCTTACACCAAGGTTTATCGGACCTTTTGAGATACTAGAAAGAGTTGGCGAGGTTGCTTACCGCGTCGCTTTACCTCCTCAATTGTCCGAAGTTCATAATGTATTCCACATATCAAGGTTGAAGAAATATGTGCATGATCCGTCACATATCATTGATCATGGAGACCTGGTGATTCAAAGGGATCTTACTTATGAACAAAAGCCCATGAAGATCCTCGATCGCGAGGTACGAATATTAAGGAACAAAATTATTCCCATGGTTAAGGTGCAATGGAGTAAATGTTCAGAACACGAAGCCACATGGGAAACCGAGGAATCTATGAGGAAACGATTCCCAGACTTATTCTAAAAAGGTATGTATTCTACACTCTCCACGTTTATATGTGATGGAAATTGGGGACCAAATTCTTTTAAGTGGGGGAGGGTGTAGCAACCCTGGTAAAATAATAGGAAGATTTCAAGAAAGATTAAGTAAGTAAATGATAAGAATCAAAAAGAATAAATAATAAGTCAAAAGTAAGTAACGCCTCTCAACAAGGCGCGATTTAGATAAGAAACGCCTTCACCTGAGGCGTTAATTCAAAAAGTGACGCCTACACTAAAGGGCGTCAAATGTCAAAACGTCCAAAACGAATAAAAGGGAAAGGGAAAGAAACGCCCTCTTCTTGGGCGCAAATTGTAAAAGAAACGGCATAGGTCAAGACGTTAATTAGAATTCACGCCCTAACCTAAGGCGTTAATTGCAATTGTGTTCCATTCGAACTAGGAAACTATCCTGGGTAAGTTTTAGGATTGCTACGTGTTCGATTGATTATGGTAAGGACTCTATCAAGGAAATATTACTTTTAATCGAACTCTAACTCTATTAGAATTCCTAAGACCCTATAAATAACCCTTCTTGTCGAACCCTAATAGGCTATTTGGTTGAAGGAAGTTCTGCTGCCGTGCGTGAAGAACTGGTAATGTTCTTCTTCCTCTGCCTTCAGTCAGAGAATATGAAGATTATTAATCGTTCTTCATCTTCTTCTTCTGTAGGTTGCCTGCATCGAACCCTCCTGTCTAGCTGAAGGACGTGAGGTTCTTCATCGACGTCCTCTTCTTCCGTTCATTGTGAAAGCGGGGAGGGAGCTGTTAATATCTACGTCTGAAGCCTAAGAACAACACCCTGTTCATTTATTATCACTCTAAGGGCTACTGTTGCTTGGCTGTTGTTGGTGTTGCTATTGTTTAAAGTTCGTGAGTAGCTGTTCTCAGGACACTCTGTTTAGAACAGAGTACCGTTTTCTCTTCACAACCTTCACGTATCTTCACCCAGATCATCATCAGGTAGGTTTTCTCAAGAACGTAGCCCAAACTAGTTTAAGATCTTTAATAATATCATCAGTCATCCATGCATATAGTTTTACTGTGGTTTCAAATGTTTTGTATGAAATTTCAAAAGAAACGCCCTTGACAAGGGCGCTAATTTAAAGGAAGCGACCCACACAAGGATGCTAATTTCAGTTTTGACGCCCTGCGCAGTAGTCGTCAATTTCACCTAATTGTTAATTAACCGTGTTTAAAATTTAATATCTATACGAATCTAATATTATGCATGATCACACCTGTTGAATCCTGCTAATTTTCTTGTCCTGAGCATATAATTGTTTCCCTGAAATTTTATTATCTGGAAATTTCACTGTTTATGTGAAATCTCGATAAAGCCTAAAATAACGACCTTCTGTAAGTCGTCTCTTATGAAAGTGACGCCCCAGACAAGGGCGCTAATTGATAAGAAACGCCCCTGTCGAAGGTGCTTTTTGTTAAAATTCCAGAATATAGAAATTCCTGGAAAATAGAAATATAAAATGGACGACTGATCCAGAAGTCGTCAAATAGAAAAGAAACGACCCAGTGAAGGGCGTGAATTCTTTTAAAAGTGACTGAGGTTAAGTCGCTAATTTCATGTATAATTATTTTAAACTATTTTCTGATAACCGAGGGTTTTATATATATAAATCTATTATTAGGCACTATATTTCCATTCCGTGAATATAGTCCCATGTTTTATGATGTTTTATCAATTACCCCTCAATTCTCGTTGACATACAAGCTCTCCATTGGACATTCCGTTCCTTTGAACTAGCGAGTTAGTCATAGAGACCTCCATAAGACTCCTCGAGCCTTGGATTCCCTCAAGGCCGATTGAGCAGGTTGTACCATTAAAAACCTATCACACTACTTTGCCATGTCACTCTATAGAAACATGGTATACCGGCCCTCATGTTATGCTATGTGTATGATATGAGAATTATCTTAATGAACGGGGAAAACATGCCATTATTATGATGTTCTTGTGGACCCCAATTCTATATCAACCATTATTATGATGTTGTTGTGGACCTCAATTCTATATTAAAAGAGTGACCATCTACTTGTGGGCACTTACTTGTCATGGTACCCAAGTTAGGGAACCAATTCCACCCAGTTTATCGACATGTCATGGTTTATATGCTTTGCGTGAATTTTATCACCAGTATGTCCTTACTCAAGGGCCTTGCCCTTGAATTTCCATAAAAATCTTATCTTATCATCCTAGTAAAGCTTGTTCTTGAAACTCCTTATTGGCTATAAATTATTGTGGATGCCTAGATCTATTTTTAATGCTGTGCATATAAGGGCCCGATCTGGTCCTGGGAGGAGCACCCAAAAGTACTAGTGCCCATGGGAGTTGTAATGATACCGGTGTCTAGCATTGCACCGAAGTACTATTTTCTCTTGATCTAATTGGCGTTCCACAGTCTCTCTCTTACTTGCGTGCGTGACTTGACTAGCGTGACTTTACTAGCGTGGCCCGACACGGGCGAAATACTTGCGTGAAATAGCCAATTCCCACATGACATGATAAATATCTTGACATATATTTGATACAAGTTCTTGAAAGTTCATGAATAATTCACTTCATTGTCTCTTGTTATACTCTCTATCTTGTCGTTTTACGCAAGCATGCCTAGCCATAGTGCATTTACATGTGAAAAATGTAATTACTTAAACCCATTGCTAGTTCTTGAGATATAATTTCCTACTGAGCGTTCGCTCACTCTGTGTTTCCCTACTTTTCAGGTAAGTCCGATGATGAGACCCAAACAGACGGGGAAGGTCAAGAGTGAAAGAGATTAGAGCTTCTCAAAGCGTCAACTAGTCTTGTCTTTTCTATATTTTCTTGAGTCAATTGTGTACTTTTCTTTTTATTAAGTTTAGCATTTTCAAGGGATTGTAATAGAAGTACTCTTATGAAGGAATAAAAGGATTGGGTTATCTTTACTTTCGCGCATCTCTGTCTTTGGTGTCGAATACACTAATCCTCTGCTTGACATGATTGATATAAACTCATCACGCGTCTCCGGGTATCTTCCGCGCTCGGGGCGTGACAGAGAAAGTTGGCATGATCACTTGCCTCTGGTAGAATTTGCATATAACAATAGTTCTCAGGCCAGCATACATATGGCACCTTTTGAAGCTTTATATGGAAAAAGTTGTAGATCACCGATATGTTGGAATTAAATAGGGGAAAGGCAAATTCTAGGCCCCGACATTATCAGAGATTCTTCAGAGAAAATTAAGCTCGTGTGAGAAAGATTGCAGATTGCCCAAGATAGGCAGAAATCTTACGCTGATAATCGAAGGCACGACTTGGAGTTTCAAGTAGGAGATCATGTGTATCTGAAGGCTTCTCCGAGTCGTGGTATTCGAAGATTTGGCATCAAGGGCAAGCTAACTCCAAGATTCTTTGGCCCATTTGAAATTTTTGAAAGGGTCGGTGAAGTGGCTTATAGATTAGCTTTACCTCCATAATGAGCAGGAGTTCATAACTTATTTCATGTCTCTATGCTGAAAAAGTATGTATATGATCTTTATCATGTTATCACTTACAATAATTTGGAGATTCAGAAGGATATGACTTACGAGCAAACACCAATAAAGATTCTGGAACGGGAAGTGCGTCAACTAAGGAATAAAGCAATTCCTATGGTCAAAATTCAATGGAAGAAATCATGGCCGTCCGAAGCAACTTGGGAAACAGAAGAAGCCATGCGGAAAAGATTCCCATAACTATTATACTGTAAGTACACTCTCCATATAATCCATGTATTGAATTTGGGGACTAAATTCTTCTAAGTGGGGGAGGGTGTAGTGCCCCAAAATTTATATAAATAATTTCTATGTTATTTTTAGTATTTTCTGGAATTTATTAGGAATTATAAAGCTTAAATTGATTACAAGGCCCAAGTATGTTGAATAATTAATCCAGCTTTAGTAAATAAAACCCAAAAGGTTTAGGACCAAGCCCATTAAGTTTGGCCCATGTTCTAGAATGTTATTTAGCCTATTCATGGATTTTAAGGATAAAAATCCTTTTATAGATAATTATGTGGATAAAATAAATGAAAGAGTTTGAATTAAGTTGAATTCTGCGCACAGTGGATGTAGCGGTCTATCGTGCGACCGCCATAGGCCTGTAACGCGCCAAGACTAGACCGTTACGCTCTGTCAGTTCCGTGAAGTGAAGAACAAGTAAAAAGATAGGATTTTTGCTAGTTTATCTCTTTTGGATCGAGATGGGAGGACTAGTAAACGTATTAAGGACTCTCAGAAGTCGATCTAAGCTTTAACAAGGACTCTAGAATCGATCTAATCCATATAATCGTAGCTAGAACCAATAAATAGACCCTAGTTTTGACCTGCGCGACCCCTACATTGGCTCGCGTGGAACTAAGGTAAGGAGATAGTATTTCGGATAAGTTCTTTAGAACTTTTTGTTCCTTATACATAGGACTAATCTTCCTCAAAATTTCATGCTAGGAGATCAACTACACAAGGAGTTTGAAGCTTCCAAAGTTGCTGGTTCGACCATAGCAACCCAGGAATCTGAGCGAAAGTCTGCTAAAGATCAGGAGATTAGAGCACCAAAACAAGGAAATTAGCCTAAGTGTCTTTAGAACTTTCAGTTCCCCTTAGTTTCACCTTCTTACCCTCAAAATTTCATGTCCTTAGGTCAAGAGATTGAGGAGTTAGAGCGACGTGAAGTTGCTAAAAAATCACAAGAAGGGTATAACTAGGGCGTGTCTTGCAGTCACAAATTTAAAGTTGAAAGCCCAGTAAAGAGGTAGGTTATCTCATGAACGGCAAGAATATCATGTTAGGGATAAAAGCCCTATGGTTTCACTTAATTCCATGCACTGTAGACCATGAATTTCATGATTTAGTAGGTCTATACATACATGCATGTCCTTGGCCTAAATTAAGATAAAAGATATTCTCTTGTTCATTTCACTGCAACCTATGCATCTAGATGACCCATTCTTCGTTCTATCATGACTAGAGTAGTTGGTTATTTTGATTCTTCTTTCATGAAAGGTTTTAAACCATAGTTCGTTTATTTTTACTGTCAGCAGTGCTCTGACGGATTAAAGTTAGACCGTCACATGACTGTAACGGCCTTACGATCAGCCGTCACACCGCCTGTTGTATTTTAATTTCTCTGTGATCTCTGACGGACCAGGATCGGAGCGTTACAACACTCTGACGGCTCCACGATAAACCGTCACAGCTATATGACGCGCCTGTCTTAGACCGCCAGAGTGCTGGGTTCTGTAGATTCGAGATAGAATTGAGAACAATCAAAGTAGCTTATAAATAAGCCTAGTTATCTAAGTTTTGACCTATCTTCATGAACTTTGAGTTTATAAATTGATTCATGCAGGTCTAAAGCACTTTGAGTTATTTTAAAGTACATGTTAATTTCATTGCTAAAACTCTATAGTTTTATATTAAAAATATGATTTTTACTAGTGTATTGACGAAGTTTTATCATGGTTTCACATTGTACACATTCTTTTCGTCTATAGAGTCAATTTGTCTAAGTACATGGCATATATTCTGGTATATGACCATTAGTTTACACTTTTGCACTATAGGTACATATTCTTGGACTTGAGGACCTCTTTATTGGAAATTCCTTCTAATGGACTAGGGAATCTGGTTTCAAGGCCTCCGTAATTCTCTGTGAGCCTGGGATTCCCACTAGGATGCCGAGTCTGTTGTACCATTAAAGCCCAATTGTTTAGAAAGCACTATCGATGTTTTCTGGTTTTGACTATGTAACGGCCTAATACTAGACCGTCAGGCTCATCTAACGATCCAGTATACAACCGTCACATTCACTGAGTCCAATTTATTCTTTATGGATTCAGCCACTCTAACGGCCAAATTATATAACGTCACATTGATGTAACGGCCCATCAATTGACCGTCACAGTACTTTTAACCCGAGGTGATCCAAGGGTTGATGTTTCAAAGTTCCTAGATAGATTATTGATGGTCTAGGACTTGATATATTGTCCAAGATACTTAATTTTAAATTATGAAAGTTAAGAAACATACCGTTATGCTGCCGATTTATTTTCATGGCATAACCTAGTTTAATATGGTTATTGAAATTCTTTAATTCAAATAGAAGCATTCTTATGATGGATTACTTTATCTTGAACCTATCATTGAAATTTCACTTTCTTGGCCATATTATTTACATGCGTGGAAGTAGTTTGATTTATACTTGAAGATGCAGATCGAGCACTAATTGTGTTCAAGGGCTCTATGCTAGTCCCCTCGATTGATTGTCGAAAACATACTATTATAAACCATGGGTGTGACGACCTAGAGTTCAGGATACCGATATACCGATAACATCGATACACCGATACCAAGAACTGGGGAAGCCACCCAAGAGGCTGATGAGGACCCTGAAGGGTTAGTGGGGGTTTGTCGAGGAGGTGCATAACGAATTGCAATTTAGAACGTGCATATTACAATTAAGCAATAAAATTAACAGAAGTGCGGAAGCAATTCAAAATAACCAGAGTGATACATATATAAACTAGTCCAGAGACACAAAAGTACTAGTCCAAAAAGGTACAACTACACGGGGCATACCCCGGCAAAAGTACAACAAAGGCCCAAAAAGGTGACCCGTCTACTACTGGCAGCTAAGCACGGTCTCCGAGTAACTCACGAAACACCAGGAGACGGCGGGCGCGGCTCACTTGAAAGAAGAAGGGTGAGTCACAGCCAGACTCAGTAGGGGTCACGCGGATCCCTACCTCGCACTAAACAAGCATACATGCAAAAATAAAGGCAATTAGAGCATGCATTTAAATAAAATAACAGGCATTGGCATGAATAAACTAATCACAGAAAAGCTGTAAACTCTAACTAAACAGGTATAACAGCTAATACATGCCAATAATGAGTAAGTCCAAACGACAGAAACTAAATCTACCAGTAGAATATGCCTCAACTAATCCAAGCAGCAGGGAGTAGGACAACCACTAGTAACAGAAACCAGATGTGTCCACTGACGACTTACACTGCGTCTCAAGCACTCGCAGTCGGTAACACGACAAGCTGAGCGCGTAAACAGTACCAAACCAAGTGACCAGTCAGAGTGACATTCGTCAATGTCAGTCCACAGCCTCTGACCACGTGTGCACACACTGACTCTCGCCTGAGCCAGGCCCTCTAGCTAGTTTTCCCCCTCGGTAGGACGCTACCGTTGGCCGGGAGCCCACGGAACTAGCTTACAAACCGTGTACGGGAACGCCCCTCCGCTATCCCCAAGCGGGTCGGTACTCAAAGACCTTGGGGTCACAACAGTGGTTCCATTGCAAGGAAAGAAAAGCTACTCTATTGGGATTTACAAACATGCCATTATATAATAAAATAACTCAACATGACATATAAACATTTCGGAATGCATAAAGAATAAGCCGACAACTTTTTGAACCTGACAGGCGAGCGGCGGCCTACTGCCACCGCGTCACAAGGGTGTAATGATCGGGGACTAGCGTGTTATATCAACAGTGATGCGTCCGCCCCTATCCGTTACATCTACCGAAGTTCCAGCTCAAAGCAAACCAAACAGATTGTAACGCGCTTGCCCAGGCGCGTTACACCGCCCTAACGGCCGGCTGATAGGCCGTCAGATCCACCCGAGGCTAAAATTCAACTAACAGTTTTTAATCACTCAAAACACGAAGTAATGCGCACGCCCAGGCGCGTTATAGCCACCTGACGGTTGCCCGACTGGCCATCAGGCCAACCGCCAAAGCCGGTCAACGTAAATCAACGGACGAGTGACGGTTGGGAGCCCCACTGTTACTCTCAATATGACGCCCCTTCAAAGGGCCGTTACATTTATGTAACACGTCCCCTACAGACCGTTACTAGTGTGATGGTTCCTGGAAGGACCGTCACACCGTCTGGGTCATGGACGGGTTATGTTTGAAAACGGTTCCCTCCCGGACGACCGGAATCGTCGAGTAACGATGAAACAAACCTGTTCCTGTCAAACCACACGTCCTAAACAACAATATAACAACTAAAACTATCACATGCAATGCCCACAAGTGATTAAACATGAAGAACAAAGCTTAAACCCCAAAAATGGAAAATAACCAGTAAGCATGCCACGGGGTTCTAACTAAGCAAACGAGCTATAGGAAATGATCCTAGCGAGATCGAGATTCCATCCCCCTACCTCGTTCGAGCCAAAACGGCCGGAAAAGTCGCATGCAAGGAGGAGGGTTCACCGGGCCTTCTCGCTCCGCCTCGTCTCCACAAGCCACGATCCGCGTCAAGGTGGGCGTCCACGCGCTCCACTCGACGTGAGGATTCCAACGGCGCACTTCATGCCTCCAACCGACGTCGTCTCGCCCGAAATCCCTAGGAGAGGGGGAGAGGCGATCAGGGGAGGGTTTTTAACCCCTGTAAAGGGGTGAAAATAATAGGTGGGAGTGTTGTGCATGCATAGGATTTTAAATCATGAAAATGATGGAGAGAATAAGGAGAAAAGCTCTGTGCAAAATGGAGAAAAATGCAGACGTGCAGAAATAGTGCGACTTTTGATGATTTACAGAAAGTAGGAGAGGAGAACTACGGAATGGAGAGATGAAATTGAGCCCAAACAGATGGAAACAAAAGTTAATACTTCCCTCTTCAAGATGGGGTCAAAGTTGTGAGTAGACAATCTGTCATGACTTTGCCCCGATTCATGAAAGAGCCCCCCCGCGTGCTGGTTGCACAGTATCCTTTATATAGAAGATGCAAAAAACCTAACTTTCTCCCTCGATTTCAAAGGATAAAGATCACCAAATCTTGAGATCTATGGATCAATCTCGAGATTATAGTTAGGATAAGAGCTAGGAACAAATAGGACTCTATTCGGTGAAAGGATCTGGAAGATATTCGCGCTCGAAGGGAGCCCCGGAGCCTAATCTGGAAGAATTTGTGTTACATGAAAATGAATAAAACCCAAAATTTCATCCACGATTCCCGCGAATATATTCCACTAAAATTTGAGTTCTATGGCTTAAACTTGAGAAATAGTGGGGAGAAGAGATAGAAATGAATGGGAGATGATTTGGTGGAATATTCTGGAAGATAGAGCCCTGAGAAGGTGACCTCGGCGAGCATAAATCGACCAGAGTGTCCTGCGGCGAAGAAATCGGAGTTCAGGGTCATATGGACTCTCTTTTATAGAGACGGTCTATCGCGAGGCTGCCACTAATAAGAAACGGTCATGCCTAGACCACTACTAGACAATAGGATAACAAACGTTGATGACCACGGGGCTTCGGAGTGGGCAAGAGAGAGGCGGTCTAACACTGGGCCGCCACTGAGCTTGGCGACCCAGTAGATGGCCGCTACTCAGTGACAGGGGGCCCTCCTCTGGCCGCTAAGTCCAGGTAGGGGCGGCCCTCCTCTGGCCGCTAGAAGATAGAGGCGGCCCTCCTCTGGCTGCTAGCTCCAGGCAAGCTGCGGTCAACCGTTTGAGCTCCGAATTGATCTGAAACGGACCGGGAAGTTGGGGAATCGAAGCTAAAAGCTTCCAAGGCTCAATGGGCTTGAAAAATGGTCAAGAAATGGGCTAGAAATAGGTTTAAAAAAGGCTTCAAAATAATGGTTAATTCAGGGCATTACGGAGGTGAATAAGAGAAATAACTCGACTTGTTGGCTAAAAATGGGTGTCAACAGATGCCCCTCCTTGATGTCTACTTTGCAAGGGAGCAAGCGAAAGCGACGCAGAGGCGAAATGGAAAGGAGATGGAGCGAAAGCGACAGTGACGTGAAATGGAGATGGAGTAGAGATGAAGCAGAGATAATTGAAAAGTGGACTTCAAGGCAAAAGACACTTGTCACAACCAACAAGCGACAGAAATTCTCCCGAAAACGCCGACCTAACCACAAGGAATGGATGACGCGGATGAGACATGTCTGCAGAACTAACTAAAGAAGGAGATGAAAACACAACCAACCTCATTGGGGGACACAATCTATGGACAATGAGGGGATCGGGAGAAACACAGTAGAAAAGCTAGAAAAGAGAAGTAAAAATGAGATAAAATCCAGACAAGAATCACACTGGCCAACTAGACCAAGCGGCAGGATCAGAGAAATCGATCAAATTCGGAGTGGAATGAGAAATCTCTTATCCAAGAGAAATAAGCACAATCAACCATTGTTCAGGAGAAATCTTGAAAGAATCATGAGGCGTGAATGCTAAAAAAAAATGACATGATGCATGCTGGGCTAAAATAAAGAAATCATCAAAATGAATGCAAAGAAAGCATAAAATAGAAAGTACTCAAGGATATTATTGCTAGACTAAGCAGAACGGGATCAAGAGTCTTATTGCAACCATGGCGTGCGAGAGAGAGTCCATCGTCCCCCACTAGACTTAACCGAGCGGCTTATCCAATGATTAACCGTATGCTCCTAGATCATCATCATTTTTGTTAAAGGGGAACATCTGATCCCAAAACACACGGCCAACCAAGTGGTCCTTGAGAGGCTATAATAATGTAGATACCATATAGTAATGCAATAATGAGCTAGGATAGAGAGCCACACCTGACTTACTTGCCAAGTGAAATGACATTTTTTTATTTTTTGATATAAGACACAAACACAACAACAAAATAAGCACGTAGATGAACATAACATAACAATGAACGGAGCATAATATGAAAAGGATGAATGAAGCATGACAATCACATCATGGTATCGATAAAACATCACAAGAACAAACAATAAGCGTGGGATAGTGGGGCAAGACAACACAATGTGGTTGGACAACATGCGCAGTGGGATAAGGATATGATGGGACAAAGACACCTGGGACAACAACCACGGGGGATAAAAGACACGGACAACATATGTGTTGGATGACAACAACAACACATGGCATAGTGACATAGTGGGACGAAGACATGACAGACACAGAGGGACATAACAACACTTGTGATACGATATAAAGGGACATAGACACGTGTGATATGGACACGGCCGGACGAAAGACACAAACAAATACGCTCTTCAATCAAAACCCAAGATCGGCTGAAGCAGAATTGCCAGATTCATAATAATGAGGTAATGCCCTCTCATGGAGATATTATGAGATAAAGCGAAAGCCAAGAAGGACATGAGCTTCAGAACAGATTCAGAGAGACAAGAAAAAGTGTGAACAAGAGGCAGATAGAGCAAATGATAAGAGCAAAGAAACTTTGAACACCTGCAACCTACACACTGGGCAAATAAATAACATACATGTCCTCAAGACAAAAAATGCATAAAAAAATAAAAGACATAATTTTTTTCGATTATTTGCAATTTTTTGATTTTTTGGATTTTCAAAATATTTGATTTTTTTTGGGGATTTTTGACATATTTAAATTTTTTTGAGGATTTTTGACATATTTGATTTTTTAAGATTTTTGACATATTTGATTTTTTAATTTTAGTTTTAAAAATAGAAATCTGTAGCACCCAAAGACGGGTTCAAACCATTGTCTAGGGGTCGTCATCCCTTTCCCTCTCATTAAAGATTTCCCTTGAGCAGGGCGTGCACTTGGGGGTGGCTCACCACAACCAACCGCCTCTAAAGAACGGTGCCCCTACTAAGGCTATAGCAGGGATACAACCCAGCCTGAGAGGAAGAAGCAGAAGAAAAATTAGAGACAAGCTTTACGCAGGATGGGAGACATCAGGATTTGAATTCCTTCAATGGGCACTACCCCTCAAAGATACAGTCTGTTGCGTCGGGGCTTTGTGTCTTTGATTTTGAGACCCATATTCATCAGGCACGCATGCGACCGGGCTCATGACGTCCCGCGGGAAACTGTACTGCCACTCTTGCCATGCCTTTGATTCATAATTTTGCATTGATTCATCCATTTTGATTTTGATAGCGCTTATTGGCTAGATTTAGCGTGAAAGCTCATTTTCGAGGGTCAAGACTGCCCCTATTTGAGACCTCTCTCGTATTAGGGAGCGCCTAGGTGAGTTATCTCGTCCATCCATCTCTTGCCCCTGCACTTGACCTAGCAGAGAAAAGAAAAGCCTTTGTGCATACCCATGGTATGGCCAAAGTAGCAACGGTGTTACCTCAGAGGAATAGGCTATGGCTTGCCGTGTAGTGTGTGAAAACTCATACTCAAAGGTCACCCTCAACGATCGGGAAAGAAACTAAACTCCCAGCATAGAGCTATCACCAGCCTAAGGATGCTGCAGAAGCGAACTCATTTTGATTAAATGAGACCAAACTAGGATAGACCTAAACCACTCAACCATGTTAAGGAACCAGCATTATAACAATGCGTAGGAATAACAATAAGTAATGACAATAATAACATATTCCTACATAAAACAAAGATACCTTACAAATCCATAGCGTGGAAGTAGCATCCTGAAGCGATCTTGATCATCAAGCTTTCAGCAGCACGAGCTTTGTTTTTCTTGCTTGGCAGGACAAAGAATGGAGATGATAACAAGGCTTGAAGATTCCTCTACATGGAGGAGCGGTGGACATCATACTGGACGAAGAAGGATAAAAGGAAGAGAGACGAGGGCTAGAGCTCCCTCGTTAAGGCATGGAGGCCATGATAACAGGGAACCAAATACAGAATAAACAGAGATCAGGTAAGATCAAGGTGGACTAAAGTCTCGAAAATAGTAAGAAAAAGGGTGATGACCCCGAAAGGGTGAAACAGAAAGAATATGGAAACAATGAAAGGATTGTGGCAAAGATAAGAGAGAGGAACGATCATTCGACGTGGTCGGAGAGGGAGAATTAGAATCACCTGATAAGGTCGGGAAAGGAGAATGAGAATCACCCGACAGGGTCAGGGAAAGAAAGTAGGAGACACCCGACAAGGTCGGGGAAGAAGAAGGAGAATCACCCGACAGAGTCAGGGAAAAAGAATCGTGGACACCCGACAGGGTCGGGGAAGGAGAAGGAGAATCACCCGACAGAGTCGGGGAGGAGAATTAGAGACGGAACCCAGAGATATCGGACGAGAAGGATCAGAAGAAGAAATCCCTAGATTGGGACGAAAGGATGACATGGGCCGAGGCCTAACATAGTAAGAATAAGAAGAATCCAGAGAACCCGGATGAGAACAGTGGGGGTTCGTAGATCCGGTAAGAGAGGAGAAAATGATGGAAATAGGATCAGAAGGAGGAATATACACCACCCAAGGGTGGGAACTAAGTAAATGAAAGGATGATTGAAAAGAAGGGGAGGACGAGATGGACCCTTGAATGCACAATTGATGGCCCTTGAACTTATGCCGACATCTCTTCATGGCAGAAATTTCCTTGAAATGAACTCACCTGGTGCGGACTCTGGCCTTCGAGCTTCTTGATCTACAGTGTCTTCTCAAATAACGAGCCCATCTAGCAGACGGCCTGGCCCAATCATGAACATGCAGCTTCATCAGGGCAATTACCCCTAGACACCTGGTGCTAACAATAGGCAGACATTCTTGAACAGCTGACTCCTCAGAATGCTGAACATCATGGAACCACAGAGTCTTGTCGCTCGACACCGAGACATGGAGATTCGACAACTCCACTTGGTGGTCAGCCATGAAGCACAACTCCCTTGATAGAAGAGAAGGATGAAACTTAGGGATGGTAATGCGCGGCGTTGACGTGGCCGACCCACTAACAAACCTAGGGATATTGCATAAGGTGCGCATAATATCCTTGGAGAATGCTGTAGATACGATGAATTGCCCCTTGAACATAGAATCCATAATCCGCTTGGCGGCCGTATGTGTTAGCACAACTCGGGTAGAGAACCCTTCTAGGCCAGTGAACTGAACTGCAACGGAGCGAGAAGTAATAATAGCACCAATGGTGAACTTCCCGGTGCGCAATAAGATTGCCACCGGTCTCCCTCTTGAAGAAACTGGCACTAGCGCAAGAGGACTCTTCTTGACAACCGTGATCACTGGAAGTGGAGGCTCATCATCCCCGAAATAGCCCGGGACCAGGATGTGGATCGGCATTCAGTCAATGAAATCTTGAATCTTGAAATGCACAACCAAGACCTGACTTGGCTCATCATCTCCCTGGGGACAAGACCTGAGGGGCACCCGAGGTAGCGCACACTCGCTCTATGGGGTGGAAGTGGGTGGAGGAATAGAGGGAATAGGCTCAGAAGGCGTGGAGACTTCAGAAGGTAAAGGTGCAGAGGCAATGGTAGGTGTAGGTGAGGGTAAAGGTGAGGGTGGAGGTGTAGGTGTAGGAGTAGCTTGCTCAGGCTCGGGCAATGAGGGTAGCGGTGGAGAGGATGATGGTGGTGGAGAAGGTGGTGACAATGGAGACAGTGAAGATGATGAAGATGGAGAGGGTGAAGGTGCTTTGGGAAGTGGAAGCAGTGAAAGTGATGGTGATGGGTTAGGCAATGGTGAGGATGGTGGAGATGGTGATGTGGCCAATGGAGGTAGTGTAGATTATGAAAAATCCACTTAGAACAATTAAACAAAAAAGGGAAAAAGAACAAGGGGATATGATAAAAAGAACAAGGGGAAAGATAGGAGAAAAGGAGAGGATGCGAGGATGCTAATGGAGAATGTGTGATCGCCAGAGACGCGAGGGCCTCAAATGATATAATCAATAATAAAAGGGAGGGATCGCGAATATAAATATCTCAAATGCGGGGGAGATTGTGAGTGCACCTTTCTCTTCCGATCGGCCGGCCGATGAAGAGAGTTCCTCTTGTTGATTACCCTTGTAAAGATTAAAGACAACAACCAATGAAAATAGGAATTAGAACCAAGGTGAGTGTAGCATCAAATTCATAATAAAGATGAGCCTAAAAATCATGTATAAGAACACACCTTGTTGGGTGTTGGCCCTTAAACCCCTATGCAAAGGGTGGGATAAAAACATATGATGAATGCTAAGAATAATAAGTGTGCAAGTGTTGCACTGTGGGAGTCTCAACGTGATTGAGAAAGAAGCTTAATAACAGAACAATGACTAAGATGAATGCATGCAATTAATGCAGATAAAAGAAAAAGAAAATAGAGAACAGAGAAACAGAAAAAGGAGGTAAGAGGAGCCTGGGCAGTTTTTCCCCTTTGGCCTTGGATCGATGTGTGGGAGAGAGTTCTTGGTGAATGAATCCTTTGATGCAAAGAAGCTCCCTCCTCCAGCCAAGAAAAGGGCAACACCTCCCCTTCGTGTGTAAAAATTGGCCCCCACGACAGAGCCACAGGAAGCTCTATTTATAGGGGAGATTAGATGGGTTTTAATCCGATAAAGATTAGGAAAATTAATTTTAGCATGAGACAAATATTGGAAGGGGTCCTCCCAATCATAGAAAGCCATTGGGGTCCTTTCCGAAGTGAAAAGGGGCTCAAAATGAGGAAAGAATAGGTTTCTGGGAAAATTTGGAATTCAACACGAATTGACGACCTAGAGACGGTCGCTTCTTAAAATGACGCCCGCAGAGGAAACGTCATTTTAAGAATTGACGACTTGCAGAGGGGCGTTATTTAGAATTTAATATGAATTTTGGGCGGATTTAAACTCTCAAAATATAGCAATGGAAATGACGACCTGTCTAGGGGCGTCAATTGAAAATGACGACTTGCACAGCGTCGTCAATCAAAATAATAAAAAGCCAAAATGAATGGACGACCGGAATTCGGGCGTCAATTAAATTGACGTCCGATTTAGGGTCGTTATTTCAAAATATGCAAAAGAGGACCATTTTTCATTTCTTAATATTATTTTTTGATTTTTTAGGTGGAGGTGCATCTAACTGTGCTGTTTCCAATTACTATTTTTTCGTATTTTTTTGACACCCGGAAGGCCGCCAAATCACCCCTGAAAGAGAGCCAAATATAATATTAAAATAATCAAATTTGAAATTGACGCCCTGCCAAATGTCGTGAATTCAATTTTTTTCATTTTTTATTCTATTTAAAAATCAAACAACGTCCCATGCTAAGTCGTTAATTCCAACAAAATCTGAAAAATTCCCAGAAAAATCCAGAAAAATAGGAAAAATGAAAGAATGGACGCCTCTATTGATAGTCGTCATTTTCCTTTTTATTTTCTTTAGTTTTCTTAAAAATAAATGACGCCCCCCCTCACGTCGTTAGTTCTAAAAAATCTAAGAAACTGGAGAAAAATATCCAGAAAATCCAAAAACAATAGGAAAAAATAAGAAAATGGAGGAAAAAGGGAAAAATCCAAGAAAAGTGGGGAAAATCACTCAAAGAAAGTTAATTTGAGGGTCAAATTGGGGCATTACAAGGTAACACGAGATGTACTCATAGTAACGTCAATTTTGACGTGTCTACAGCTGCCCCGCCTTGGCGTCTGCTTTGCAAAGGAGTAAAGCGGACTGAAAAGTAGATGCCAAGGTGTGATGAGACACGCAATCAACATCACTTGATGAGAATTAAATCAAAAGCTCAAGATGAAGCAATCTCGGGAAATTCAATGAAATCAACAATGTTTGGATAAAAGAGGGAGTGTGCACGCGGGCACGGAGATAAAAGAATGATCAACTTCCAGTGCGGTGGAAGTACCCCAGGTCACAAACCTGTAGGTTTCACCATTGGGGAGCGGTTACCAGCCAATGTGGGCGTGCTACAGCCAAGGTGGATCAAGGGAAAGGATTGAAATAAGATGATAGAAATCCAAACAAGGAGCTTTCGAGAAAATGACCCAAAACAGCGACAAAATAAACTGAGGATTCCATTCAACAATGAATATCTTATATCTGGAAAGATTAAGATCAATTTGACTCTCCAAATCAGCTTATCAGAATGATTTTCCAATGTTGATTCAAATTCCTATATGAATGCATGCTGGGTTTAAAAGAAAAATTAAAACAAATTAAAATATAAGATAATCAAGGATAATATTGTTAAGCTGCCAAGACTGGGTCAAGAAACCGATTTCACGAGCTGATACTAAGCCGAAGCCCGTTTATCCGTGCACCAACTCGCAAAAAGGAACCACCGTCCCCAGTCCTAGACGGCTCAACGGCCTATCCGTGTGACTAAGACTCCTCTAGAATCATCATTATTTTTGATGAAGGGGAACTCAAATTCCAGATTTACCAAAGCCACAAGGTCCTTGATATAATCTAGTAGCGTATGTAACATATAGTAAAAATGCATACATGAAGATGGTGATAGCAATGAGCATGAGGGAACTGAGAAATGAGGTGCAAACACCGTGGGACTTGGATGATGATGCCCAGTCGGTGGGACCAAGAGCTTTTTATCCTGCACTCAAAATTTCATTAGCCAAGATATAAAAGATAACAAGCAATGAATAAGGTATTTAAGCATGAATCAAAGCATCAATAAGCAATTACAACATAGACATCAAAGCGATCAAAGTTTGGTGTGGATAGCATTCAAGCATGTATTAGCAAGGCGAAACATGTTTAGCATGAATAGCATGAGTTAAATCATAGCATTGCAAAGTATCATTGTTTGTTGTTTTGTCATGAGGATGACAATCTTGGCATGTGAGATTGAGATTGGATGATCAGGATCAAGTAATGCCCAGTGGCAGAGTTATCAAGTGAAATCAGCAGGAGTTTATTAAAAGATTTTGGGAGATGAACGATCAATTAATGCCCAGTATAGAGAGATGACAATCAGGAGTGTCCATAGTGACAACTCATGATGATATTGGGAAGAATCAAAAGATTGATAGCGGTGAAGGGAGAGGACTCATCTCGTGCTCTTGATCCTTTGCAAAATTATTGTTCCTGCAAAAACACCATCAGAAAATATAATGTAATTTTTTGGATTTTGGAATATGCAAATTTTTATGGGTTTAAAAAGATATTTGAATTTTTTTGTGGATTTTAGAAAATATTCATTTTTTTGGATTTTGATCAGGAAATATTCAATTTTTTTTAGATTTTGGTTTAGACTTTGTTAATACAGCATCAAAGGGTGTTTTTGAACCACTGGCTAAGGGTCCTTGTTCCTTCCCTTTTCGCTAAACACTGCCCAAAGTCGGGCGTGCTTTGAAGGTGGCGCCCTATAACCGACTGCCCTTGATTAACGGTGCCCCTACCAAAGCCATACCCGAGAAATATTCGGTCTTGGAGGGAGAAGAGAAGAATAATTGAGGATAAGCTTTATGTAGGATGGGAGATGTCGGGATTTGAATTCCTTCCAAGGTATTTCCCCTCAAAGAGGTAGTCTGTTGCGCCGGGACTTTGTGCCTTTGATTTTTAGACCCTTGACATGCATACAACCAGGGTTTTCCCTGCGGGGACTTTGCCTCTCTTGACATGTAATAATTCATAATTTTACAATTTACTGAAATTTTGACTTGATTTTCATAATAGCCCTTTTTGGCTAGATGTATCATGAAATTTGATTTTACTTTGGGTCAAGACTGTCCCTATTTGAGACTCCTCTCGTATTGGGGATTACCTAGGTTGGTTATCTCATCCGTCAACCTCTTGCCCCTGCACGAGGCCGAGTAAAGAAGAGAAAAGACTTTCGGATATACTCATGGCATGGCCAAAGTAGCAACGGTGTTTTATCCAAAGGAGCCGGCTAAGGACGCCGTGAAGTGTGTGGAATGCCCAGCTAAGGGTTGCTCTTAACAAGCAGGGAGAGAATGTTGAACTCCCAGCGCGGGGTTCTTATTAACCAAAGGTGCTGCAGAGAAAGCCTAAAGACTCCTTTTGATAATGATTTAATTAAACAAAAGCCTAAGATAAAGGTCTAAAACGCCACTTTTAATTTTGTTAAGAAGCACTTCATTTTGAAAATCATGCGTGAAGTAATGAGGTAATGATATCATAAAAATGCGTACTTACTCCAATATGTTATCTTGCGACCTTTGTAGAAGCAGCTATCAGAGGCGAGGTTGATCATCGTGGGGTAGTCCTCTTTCGCAGTCAAAAGGATTGGAAGTAAAGGATTGAAAGTGGCTTAACAAGAAGGAGTGGTGTTTAGACCGGACTCATACGAATAGGGAGAAGAGGAAGAGAGGCAAGGGCTAGAAATCCCTTGCTAAGGCGCGGAGACCCTGATCACATGGAACAGTTTACAGAAGGAGAGGAGAATTAGAAGGAGGAGTGAGGACTAAAGCCTCGGAAGCAATGGAAGAAAGGGCAGATGCCCAAGGCAATGGACGTGGAAGAAGTTGGGTCGGACCCAGGATCAGGAGGAATTAGAAGAAGAAATTGATAGATGGAAAGAGGCGGATCTGGAGGGTCCGGAGGCAGAGGAGGAGAATCATGAGCGGAAGAAGAATCTGGAGGCTCCGAAGGGATAAGATATCGAGGGACGCAGTGCCCTTGAAAGAAATAGGGAAAAAGATGATGGAAAAGGAAGAAGAAAATGAAAGATGTGATGTCCCGGAGGAGCAGAAAGATGAATCGGAAGAAAGATGGGGGGTCCGGAGGTTCCGGAGGGGGAAGATACAATGGGACGCGATGCCTAGGGAGAAGAGAAAGATCCGGAGGTTCCGGAGGAAGAAGACGGAAAGGGGCGCAATGCCCAAGGGATAGAGAGAGGGATGAAGGATCCAGATATGGAGGTGTAGAGGGGCGCGATGCCCTAAAAGGGAGGTCCAGAGGTTCCGGAGGAGGCAAACACCGAGGGACGCGATGCCCCGGGAGGAGAGAAAGATCTGAAGGAATGAGACACCATGGGGTGTGATGCCTTGGGGGGAGTGGATTAGAAGATGACGAAGGATCCGGAGGTTCCGGCGGAGGAAGATAGAAAAGGGCGCGATGCCCTAGAAGAAAGTCCGGAGGTTCCGGAGGAATGAGACACCATGGGACGTGATGCCCTGGGGGGAGTGGATTAGAAGATGATGAAGGATCCGGAGGTTCCGGCGGAGGAAGATAGAAAAGGGCGCGATGCCCTGGAAGAAAGTCTGGAGGTTCCGGAGGAATGAGACACCATGGGACGTGATGCCCTAAGAGGACAAGAGAGAAATTTGTGGAGTCCGGATGCAATAGTTGGAAAGGGGCGCTATGCCTTGAGGGAAGATCGGAGGGGTCACGATGCCCGGTGATTGTAAGGGGACTTGGAGATAGAGGCGGAAGATGTGGGGGATCTGGAGATTCTAGAAGGCGGGTAAGATACGGGTTTCGAAACCCGGGAAGAAAGAAGTGCATGTGGATGCAATAGAATGGATGCGATGAATGCATGGATGCAACATAATGCATGAGATGCAAAGAATACGAAGAACATGAAGGGCAAGAGGTTGAGATCCTCCTCCTTACCCTTGGAGTGGCCCATGAAGAAAATGTGATAGACAAGAATGTGGATGGTGTTGAATAGAAGGTGGATAAAATAGTGGAAGGCCCCTTAGCACCAAGATAACCGCCCCTCCATGGAAGTGAAAGTGTATAGCCAATTGGCCCAATGGATAAAGCAAGAGCCCATGATGAAGCTTCAATAGTAAATGACAACTCCCTTGGAGAGTGAAAAGTAATAGTGTGAGAGAGTTGGAAAGTTGGGATAGGAAGCATTATGTTGCCCAAGGGTTGTGGCGTATAGGGAGTGTTGAACAAAATGGTCATTCGCCCCTTGTATGGAAGAAAAGGTTCAAGATTTGAAAGTTGGAACAAAGGGTGCCCTGCCCGGCCCTTGGGCACAAACTTACACAGCATCAAAGTTTGACATTCTCTCTTAGTGAGCAGTGGCGGGGACTTGGCCTCTTCGACCATGCTTGGCACAACAACCCGGATTGGCATAAACTCTTGCATCTTGAACAGCATGGCCGTGGCCAAATCTTTCTTTCCCGGCTCTTGATCATCTTCGGCACAAGTACTTACAGAAGGACGTCCGTTCCGAGTAGTAAAGGGGGGTGAAGCGGAGGCGGAAGGCTCCATAGATGATGATGGTGTAATGGAAAGTGTTGTACAAAGGATGAGTGGAAGTGGAGGTTTAAACACGTCGAACTTCCCCCTTTGCTCGGAAGCAGTCGGGGTTGTCTCGAGTGCAAAAAGGGATGGATCCTGCTCAGGATTAGCCACGGGTAAGGGTGATAGGTTAAGTGGTGGAATAGGGGAAGGGACTGGCAAAGCTGGTTTTGGTGTTACAGGCATAGTGGACGGCTGAGGTGGCGAATAAAGAGGAGGGGTAATAGAAGGCACCGTAGAGACCGGCGTAGTGGAGGGTGATGGAGGCTCGACGGAGGCCGATGGAATGGAGGCTATTGGTGTGGTTACGGGAGGTGAAGGTTTAGTGCGTTGAAAATGCCAGATGGGGCGAGAGGTGTTAGGGATAGGACGAGACTTATGGTGTGGTGGTATGGGTGATTGGAGTATTGACCCATCATCGTAACACCAAGAGGTCTCATAAATGGGGGTTGGATCGGGGACTATGGCATAGTCCTGAGCATAGGGGTCTTCTGGCAGTGGAGGAAGAGGACGGTGAAGGAAACTTGGAAGGGGTGCATCCCGAGGAGCTTCAAATTCTTGTACCATCTCCAACTCTTCATCATTAAAGAAATTCAGTGGATGCCGTGGTGGAGGCGAAATGATAAGTGGTGGAGTATGGTGTTGTGGGGAATTTTGAGGAGGCGAATATGTGTATGGAGGCAAAGAGCCATGTAAATGCGCAGTCCGGATGAGTGGAGGGCGGACGGCGTCCATAGAACTTGTAACATCTTCTCGCTCACATATATCGTTGATGCCATTCTCCCTTATCTCCTTCCAATTTTTATCTATCTTAGCGATGTTATTCATGAGATCATGAAGAGGATTGACTTGAGAAGGAGGAGGAGCGGGCTGCGGGCTGGTGAGCCTCTTAAGTTGTTCCTCCATGGAAGCAAGTCTATCAAAGAGGCTTTGCTGGAAGGGTGTAACATGAGCAACAGAAGGTTGTCAAGATTGCCTTGGAGGGGTGGCTTGATATGACGGCCGTGGAGGAGGGTTAATAGGCCGACCCATAGAAGGACCCGGATGGGCCGGGTTGCAAGGAATAAATGGGCCTTGGGGCCGTGAAGGATGAGAAATAGAAGGAGGCGGGTGATGGGCCACCCGAATAGGAGTAGGCGTGGATGACAGATATGGGTGATGGGCCATCCGAATGGGAGTATGTGTGGATGAAGAAGGCGGGTGATGGGCCACCCGAGCAGGAATATGTGTGGATGAAGAAGGCGTGGGATGGGCCACCCGAGGAGGAATAGAAGGAGGCGGGTGATGGGCCACCCGAATAGGAGTATGCATGGATGAAGAAGGCGGGTGATGGGCCACCCGAGGAGGAATATGTGTGGATGAAGAAGGCGGGTGATGGGCCACCCGAGGAGGAATAGAAGGAGGCGGGTGATGGGCCACCCGAATAGGAATACTTGTGGAGGGAGGCGGGTGATGGGCCTCCCGTGTGGGATTGGAAGGAGGATGAGGGGAATAAGATGTACCCTCGACAATAGCATTAAGGGCTTGGAGTTGTTGAGGGGTGAGATGATCCAATGCACGGATGAATTGAGAGAGCTTCTCATCATTAGAAGGGGACGGTCCCGAGGGAATAGTGGCTCACAATTGAGGCGAGGGACCATGGGATTGGACATTGCCCATCGGTTGGGAAATACCATAGGAATGAGGGCGTGGTCCCTTAGAATGATTGTGGTGAGAATTATGGAATTGAGGATTATATGATATGCTAGGTTGTGCATCCTCGTGAACATAATTAAGATTAAACATGTCATTTTGTCTATCAAGGTAAGCCATTATGCAATCAAAGTTCAAGCAAAATAATTTGCAAAGAAGCACACAAGTTGGAATGGTTACCGTTGATTTTTATTTATTTGAACCTTGGTGAATTAATGACTTTTAACAAACTTTGGAGTGATTCACACAAGGGAGGGACCTAGTTTCAATGTAAGTTTACTTCGATGCCAACTAGGAACACTCTCTCACCGTGCATAGGCCAACTAAACCCGGGACTTCAAAAGTACAACCTGTCTAGCGTCCGTGAGGGAATCCACGGGTGCGGGGACTTACGGAGGCTTGGTTTAGAAATTTTCGGTCCAATGAGATGGAGTGCTCAATGGAGGGTCCTTCCTTCACCAAGAGGGTGTAAGATCTCCTAAAAGTGTGGGGAGAGGAGGTCTCCCAAACCAAATGCAAAGATGAATGCAAGCAGGTAATATCAAGCAGAAAGTATCAGCATGATCACAGAACAAAAACAAATGACGACCTGGGAAGGGTCGCTATATCATAAAGCAGCGCCTGAATGTCAGTAGCTAATCACTGTGAAAAGTGCAGGCAGAGTAAAATAGCGCCTTAAGGTGAGGCGCTTTCTATAGAATGGACGCCCGTGAGCAGGGGCGTCAAATATCAGTAATCAAGATGAATAAACAATGATAATCAAAATGACGCCTTCCAGTAAGGCGCTGTACGAGTGAAAGACGCCTCTGACAGGGGCATCAGAATATAATGGCAAACAAATGACGCCTTGGTGTGAGGCGTTATACTTGAAAATGACGCCTCTAAGAGGGGCGTTAATTCCTCCAATGCTTCAACGGCCACATAGCTCAAACAGGGGAAAATACCGACAGGACAACACTCACAATCACAGTATAAGAATCATGGCAATCAATAACATGAAACGGGATATAACATGCTCATCATTTTTTTTTTAGAGATGGATAAATAGAATTTCTAAAAATCTATCAAACTAACCAATCACTTAGGGAGAGTGCTACGTGGAGCACAAAAGGAGGTGCACCGTGGGTGCAAAAGGGGAGATGGCACACGTGGGTGCCCAAGGGGAAAGGGTAATCAAAAGAAAAATAAAAGGAGTCCCACCGTGATCGCCAATTTGTAGATTATAAAAAATCCACTTAGAACAATTAAACAAAAAAGGGAAAAAGAACAGGGGGATATGATAAAAAGAACAAGGGGAAAGATAGGAGAAAAGGGGAGCATGCGAGGATGCTAATGGAGAATGTGTGATTGCCAGAGACGCGAGGGCCTCAAATGATATAATCAATAATAAAAGGGAGGGATCGCGAATATAAATACCTCAAATGCGGGGGAGATTGTGAGTGCACCTTTCTCTTCCGATCGGCCGGCCGATGAAGAGAGTTCCTCTTGTTGATTACCCTTGCAAAGATCAAAGACAACAATAAATGAAAATAGGAATTAGAACCAAGGTGAGTGTAGCATCAAATTCATAATAAAGATGAGCCTAAAAATCATGTATAAGAACACACCTTGTTGGGTGTTGGCCTTTAAACCCCTATGCAAAGGGTGGGATAAAAACATATGATGAATGCTGTTGAGTCCCGGAGGGTGTCAATCAAGAGGGGAGGGGTGAATTGATGGCCCAATAAAAACTAAAAACGAGCTACATGGAACCAAGACAAGATAAACAACAAGCTCAAATCTAGTACGAACAGAAATACACACGTGAATGCGTGATGATGGGGTGATTTATTAACAAGCAATATAATTCTCTCCTCACCGTGAAGCCCACACGATATATAGCAGAAAAACAAACCACAAGGTGCACACGGAATTTTTAGGTGGTTCGGGTACACACCGTGTCCCCTACGTCCACCCCTCACACGGAGGATTAACTTCCACTAGACAGTGAAACACACACACCCGCTGTGTACAACAGCAACCACACACACACGCTGTATAGAACAGCAAGCACAAACACACACACACGTTCGTGTTGTCGAACACGAACGCACCCACACAAGTCTCGGATTTACTGATTACAAACATATGATGAAGTCAAACTCAAGGTATTCAAAATGAGAAGAGTGAAAAGAGGTTGGATTATCCTGGTTGGAGCTCCCCCTAACACTTCCACGAATTTAATCGAACACTTTGTGCAGCACGGCGACGATCTTGGCTTGAATGAAGCTTTAGGTTGATTTTGGATCGCATCCAGCAGTTGTGGCTTGTATGGAAGTAGTTCTCCTTCTCCTTCCCTTCACTTTCACGCACTCTTCAAGCTGGAACCAGGTCAGGAGGTGGCGGCTTCTGCCTGCAAACACAAGGGGTTAGAAAGAGAGCTTACAGTTTTAACATACGATTTCTCCCTTAGGGTTTTCATCAACCAAGCGACAATATATATGCCAAGAGAGTTATGGGGACGGTCAAGGGACCAGATCCACAAAATATGGAGCAAAGCACGGGCCCCCAACCTAAAACAAATGACCCATGAGGTCGAAATTCCAAGGGTCAACAAATACGGCTCGGCCCGGAAATGAAGGGGTCGACCCTTGGGG
This sequence comes from Amorphophallus konjac, assembly GCA_022559845.1. Classification (NCBI taxonomy): domain Eukaryota; kingdom Viridiplantae; phylum Streptophyta; class Magnoliopsida; order Alismatales; family Araceae; genus Amorphophallus; species Amorphophallus konjac. The sequence goes on from CM040127.1 coordinate 131,511,411, forward strand.
TCGACCCTCGTGGGTAGTTTTTCTTCCCAGAAGGCATGGGTCGACCCCTGGGGTCGACCCTCTCAGGAACAGCTGCTGTTTAAGAAATTTTACTGAGGGGGTCGACCCACAGCCTGAGGGGTCGACCCTCGCAGGTCCAGAACCAACAGCCAGTGGGCCAAAAAAATAAAGACCACAGGGGGCGACCCCTGGGGTAGACCCTTGGCTAGGGGTCGACCCTTAGGGTCGACCCTTTCAGCCAGAACACGAATTTGCCGAGAACGCGATCCAAATGACCGAGTCAAGTTCCAGAACGTCTAAAATAAACATGCAAACCATGAGAAGTGTTCAAGAACAAGTTTATGAGCTACAAAAATGGTTTTTAAAGCAAGTTAATCAATTAAGCTTAAACCATTGCATACTTAGACATAATTCAAATGAGAGATGATCTTAAAGGACTTCAATCACAAAATTGAAAATCAAGGTTGAAGTCGATCTCACCAAACGTCCCAGAGCATTGAAATTCTTGTCCTTGAAGATTGGCCTGTCAAAATATCTTGCAGTTAAATCTTTCATCCAAACTGTCAAATTAACTTACCCTCAAGAAGATTGCATTGAGCCTTCATAACACGCCAAAACCTCATATGACGGAGTTGGGATGCAAGACGTTAGAAGGACTCATTTTCAGTTCAAAAAGAGTTTGGTCAACATCAAAACCATAAGGCATTTTACATGAGGAGGGGGTTCAACAATCTCCCCCTTTTTGATGATGACAAAATTTAAAATTGCATTTTTGATCAATGTAAACCACCATTCAAGAATGAAGGAAACCACATAATTAAGAACCATATCAACCACAAATATTGAACTGAAATCACCATGCTGAACCAATATCAAAGGCAACTTAACAAAACATGTGAGATTGAGTAGCATTATCACAAGGTGTGCCGACAACAAGAGGAAATAGGAAGAGTTCAAATGCAATAACAATGAGACATAAAGGAACTTGAGACTCACACAATATGATATGACACACAAGACTCTAAAATGCAAAACTAAAATGCAAACTAAAGGCAACTGAAAATGAGCACACATGCATGCAAGCATTCATCACACATACATATAAGTAGCCGAAATAGTCTTTTCTCCCCCTTTGGCAACATCAAAAAGGAGGGGGTGAAATAAGTAGTAGATAAAGTCCAAGCTCCAAGAGCAATGTCATCTAATCTTCATCGGACGACGGGGAGTTGTGCGGACGCCTCATATAGCCCAAGATTTCTTCAAGCAAGTGGGTTTGATTATCAAATGTGTCTTGAACAGACTGGGTGTGCTCTTGATGACTAAGTTTCAGATCCGCAAGTTGTTGTTGCATGCCCTCCAAAGTCTCCCCATAACTGTTTAACCGGTCATCTATCGAATCCAACCGATCCATGAGTAGCTGAACCGCCTCGGAAGGCATATCTTCGGCAGGTGGGGCCTGTTCATATTCATCAGATTCATCCTCAGAACTGATCTCTTGTTCTGTACTTTTCAGAGTGCGAACTAAGTTGCCATCAAGCAGCTCATATCCCATATTATGGCAGATGGAATGAATTGTGAAAATGTCAGCCTCTCGTATATTTTGTGAGATTTCGGTGGAGAGATCAATACCCAAATGTGTAAACACGGCAGTGAGTGCAGCAGCATATGGAATGGTGCGGTTCTTGTGCTTCATGCTATTGCTCATATGAAATAAAAACATGGCTGGGAAATTCACAGGAATACCACTTAAAATGCAGTAGAACAGAAACATGTGAATTTCAGTGACCTTGTCATGACCGCCACCCCGTGGAAGTAGAATTGTGGTAATCATTCTGTGTAAAATGTGTTGCATGGGCGGAAAATGATTTGCATTCAGTCCTGCCACAGAACGGTTACCCCTTTCTTCACCTTTCATCATTTGAAAAATTGCATCTTCAGGAATTTCAATATCTCCAAACATAAAACCTTCAGTCGGGAGATTAAATGCTGCTCCCAAAAATTCTGTAGTGAGAATTAACCGATGGCCATGAACCATTGTAGTTGGGTGCTCCTCGGACATGATAAAATTGCCATAAAATTGATGTACCAAGTTGGGATATATACGTCGATGTGCAGACATGAAATATTCTAGATTCGCCTGACTGCATAACATATCAACGAGTCCCGGAAGATGACGATGTAAGTTCACAAGAGATACCGACCGTGGCCGGAGGACTTTTCTATCCAATATTTTGGGTGGCGGCGCCGGTCCTCTGCCTTGGATGCCCGCCCGACCACGTCGTGCTGGGGCCGCACTCGACTCGCCACGGCTGCGAGAAGCTTGCCTCTTTGGCGCCATCTAACCACAAATCGACGGAACCGGTGATGAGGGAATAGATCAAAATGGCTCAACTTGGAGAGAGAGATGCTTCCACGAGAGAGAATGGGGATCCTCCACACATCAAGAGCTTACCTCAGTGAAGGGAAGAACAACGAGACGCGGTGCTAGCGTCGGAAGAATGATCCGCGCGGGTAGCCACCGAGAGGGCCGCACTAGGGCACAAAGGGGGATGCCAAGGAGGGGTGTAATGTTTGGAGAAAGTGGTGGCTTTAGGCTAGAAGGGGGCTTGAGGGGTTTTAAGGGATGGGAGGGGAGGAAACTTAGGGTTTCCTCCCTCATTGGAGCCGGTTCGGACGCGGCGAGGCCGCCCGACCGGAACGGGTCGACCCTATGGGTCGTCCCCTTTTAAACCCCGCCCCAGAACATTACCCGTTAGCGAGGGTCGACCCTTGGGGTCGACCCCTTTGCGTGGGTCGACCCTTTCAGGGTTTGCTGCAAAAGCTGAAGAGAACGTAAGTATAAGGGAGCGAATGATATGGCTCGAGTCCCCAGTGATTATAGTGAGCTGGAATCAAGAAATTGGAGTTATATGAATGGGTATACACACTGGGGAACTTGTTTCAAGAATGACTTAGACCATAGAAGGTGTTCATTGTTTCCCATCTCCGAAAATTCAGATTTTGATATCAATTGCTCTTTTGCTGGCCTTAGGAAAATTCAAGGAATTATCGGCCATAGAAATTGCAAAGCCAATGGTGTATTCTATAATAAGAACATGCATACCAGGCAGTCAAGGTTTTCATGCAAAAGAAATAGAAAATTTTTGTGGTTTTTCAAGCACGACTATGCACATGCATGACAAAAAAATGACACACTACATGCAATGCAATGACATTAATGCACATGATTAAGACTCAGATTGATCTATCCTACAAACCCCTAGTTCCCTTCTAAATGATGTGAACTTGTCTACACTAAGAGGTTTGGTGAAAATGTCGGCAATTTGATGATCTGTCTCAACAAAACTGATGTTAATATCACCCTTACTCACATGGTCTCTGATGAAATGATGTCTAATTTCAATATGCTTGGTGCGGGAGTGATGAACTGGATTTTTGGACAGATTTATGGCGGATGTGTTATCACAAAGAATTGGGGTGTTTTTAAAGGAAATGCCATAATCAATCATTTGCTGTTGGATCCATAGCACTTGGGTAACGCAACTACCGACAGCCACATACTCGGCTTCGGCTGTTGATAATGCCACTGAATTTTGTTTCTTGGAGGCCCATGAGACCACACAACCTCCAAGAAAATGGCAATAACCACTAGTGCTTTTCTGATCCATCTTACAACCCACGTAATCGGCGCCAGAATAAGCGACAAGTTCAAAGCATGAATTCCGTGGAAACCACAAACCTAAGTTAACTGTACCAGCAATATATCTAAAAATTCGTTTCACAGCCGACAAATGAGATTCCTTTGGATTTGACTGAAATCTTGCACATAGACAAACAGCAAATTGTATGTCGGGCCTGCTGGCAGTTAGATACAATAGTGAACCTATCATACTTCTAAAGAGTTTTTGGTCCACTGATGTACCTTTCTCATCTTGATCAATTTTTAATGAAGTGGACATGGGTGTTGGTTGTGGCTTAGTTGATGCCAAACCGAATTTTTTCAGCAACTCATTACATATTTCTTTTGGTGTATGAACAACCCGTCCACCGTTTGATGTACCTGCAATCCCAAAAAGAAGGTTAACTCTCCCATGAGGCTCATCTCGAACTCACTTTGCATCAATTTTGCAAAGTCGTTGCTAAGGGCATCTTTAGTGGAGCCAAAAATAATGTCATCAACGTAAACTTGAACAATCAAGATTTCCTCACCATTCAATTTTGTGAAGAGGGTTTGATCAACATTACCTCGTTTGAATTCATGTTGAATGAGGAATTCACTTAACCTTTCATACCATGCACGAGGTGCTTGTTTCAGACCGTAAAGTGTCTTGTCCAACTTGTACACATGGTCTAAATGCTTTGTGTCTTCAAACCCCGGTGGTTGCTCCACATACACGTCCTCCTGGATATAGCCATTCAAAAATGCACTCTTAACATCCATTTGAAATAATTTGATGTTATGACAATATGCAAATGCTAAGAGAACCCTCACTGCCTCAAGTCTTGCTACTGGAGCAAAAGACTCATCGAAGTCAACTCCTAATTCTTGGCTATAACCCTTGGCTACAAGCCTGGCCTTATTCCTAATTACCACTCCTTGATCGTTGGTTTTATTTCGAAACACCCATTTTGTTCCGATCACGGAGTGATTCTTAGGACATGGTACGAGGAACCACACCTTGTTCCTTTGAAACTGGTGTAATTCTTCTTGCATGGCCATGATCCATGACTCATCTTTCAAGGCCTCTTGAAAGGAGTGAGGTTCAAATTGAGAGAGCAAGGCTAATAAGTCATGAGTTTCAACTTCCCTGAAGGAGGCTCGTGTCCTTATCCCTTCTTGTACATTTCCCAATACATTCTCCAGAGGATGGTCCTTTGCAAATGTCCATTGCAACGGTAGCTCCTGTTCAAGTTGAGTTTCCTGATTTACATCTTCTTCTTTTGGTTCTTCCTCTTTTTGTTTTTCTGAATTTTCTTGCTTCTCCTCGATATTGTCATCTTTCAACGCATCATCCTGCAAAATAGATTTTTCATCAGTTCTAAATGGAGATGATTCATCAATAATAACATGTGGACTTTCTTCAACTACGAGAGTTCTCAAATTATACACTCGATATGCTCTCGATTTGAGAGAGTACCCAAGCAGTATGCCTTTGTCACTTTTGGGATCAAATTTAGCCAAGTCCTTCTTACCATTGTTATGAATGTAGCATATTGAGCCAAACGGTCTCAAGTATGAAATGTTTGGCTTCTTACCTCGGTATAGCTCATATGGAGTTTTCTTCAACAATGGTCTTACCATGGCTCGATTTATGATGTAGCAAGCCGTGTTCACTGCTTCAGCCCAAAAGTACCTTGGTATTTTATTCTCATTCAGCATGGTTCTTGCCATCTCAACTAGCGTTCTGTTCTTCCTTTCCACAACTCCATTTTGTTCCGGAGTTCTAGGTGCGGAGAAGTCATGCATATAGCCTTGAGCCCTGCAAAAATTGATGAACTCATGGTTATCAAATTCTCGGCCGTGATCACTCCGCACAGCTTTGATGCAATACCCTTTATCATTTTGAACAAATCTGCAAAATGCTTCAAATTCCGTCAGGGCATCATTTTTATGAGAGAGAAAATAGACCCAACAGAATCTTGAATAATCATCCACAATCACAAATCTATATAGTTTACCACCCAAGCTGTGAGTTCTACTTGGTCCGAAGAGATCAATGTGGATGAGTTCAAGAGGTCTTGATGTGGTCACATCTTGTTTGGACTTGAATGATGTCCTTGTTTGTTTGCCCATGCTGCAAGCTCCACAAATTCCATCATTGACGGCCTTCAACTTGGGCAGTCCAACCACCAAATCATTTCTGGATAATTTCAGCAATACGTTGAAGCTAGCATGCCCAAGCCGCCGATGCCAGAGCCAAGCATCATCGTTGCTCCTTGCAGTCAAACATAAGTTTTCATGAGAAGCATCATTCAAGTCTATCATGTAAACATTGTTATACCTGAAGCCAATGAATTTGATCTCTTGAGTATTCCTATTCAAAACAGTGCAGTGGTTAGAATCAAAAATCACATTGCATCCCTTATCACAAAGTTGGCTTATGCTTAAAAGATTATGTTGCAAACCCTTCACAAGCAATACATTTTCAATTGTATGATTTTGATTCTTACCTATCTTACCTTCTCCAATGATTTTACCTTTGTCTTTACCACCGAATGCTACCGTTCCGCCATCCTTTTCTTGCAGGTCCACAAACCATTCCTTGTTTCCCGTCATATGTCGAGAGCAACCGCTGTCCAAATACCATTTGTTCCTTTGAGCTCTCGAGTGGACCTGCAATTCAACCAAAGTTCTTATGGAGATTTTGGTACCCAAGCAAGCTTGGGTCCATGATGGTTAGAGGCATGATGCATATATGATCTTTTTCTGAATCCAACAGAATTTTCTTCATCATATTTCAGAATTTTACAATCATACATATCATGACCCATTTTTCCACAATAGAAACAAGTGATGGCTCTATCTCTTTTTCTCCATCTACCAACATTCGAAAAGGAGTTATGCATGTGTTTCTTTGATTTAAGAGATGCTGAAGTTGATCTTTCAAGGATGGCAAGGGCATCCTTCAACATTTTTATTTCAGCCAATTGAGATTGACTTTGCTTTTCAGCCTTTTCTTTGGCTTCATTATAAGCCGAGATTTGAAGCCTTTCTTGTTCCATGTCATCTTTCAATTCTTCATGCATTTTCAGAAATGTAGATTGTTCTTCTCTCATACATGAAATCTCTTCTTCAAATAGTTCAATTTTTGATGAAAGAATTTCATTTTCTGATTTAAAGGCATGGCACTCTTCACATGATTTTTTAGTATGCACAAAATGATCAATTTTCTTTTTCAAATTTCTGTTTTCAGATTTGAATCTCTTACATTTTTCATATAAAGATTCATATGCAATTTGCCATTGTTCAGAGGTGAGAGTTTCAGTTTCAGAATCTACCTCATTTCCTTCGTCGTCATTTGCCATGAGGCATAGATTCTGGACTATCTCCTCTAGTCCATCTTCATTTCCAGACTCCTCTTGATCTTCATCGCTCCATGTGGCCATCATGGCCTTGGGCTTTCTGAACTTGCCTTTCTTTACCTTCTTGATGAGATCGGGGCACTCACCCCGCATATGGCCGGGTTTCTTGCATTCATAGCAAATCACTTCTTCTCTCTTGCTATTTTCTCCTCTGTTTGGACCTTGCCTTCTTGGTCCTTTTCTGAACTGACCACCAAAATTTCTGGTTCGTTTCACAAACCGTCTTGCCCTTTGTGTGATCATGGCAACTAATTCTTCATCTTCAGTGTTGCCTATTGAATCATTTTCACTGCCCTCTGAGTCGTGTGGATTCACCTTTAGAGCCATTGTGGTAACAACTTTCTTTTTCTTGTGATCCTCCTCACTCCTTTTGATGTTTATCTCGTAAGTCATCAACGAGCCAATTAACTCGTCAAGGGTTAAGGTACTTAGATCCTTGGAGTCTTCAATTACAGTGGCCTTTGTATGCCATTGTGGAGTGAGGGATCTTAGGACTTTTCTGACGAGTTCCTTGTTGGAATACTCCTTGCCAAGTCCCTTTAGTCCATTTGTAATTTCGGTTAGCCTTGCAAACATATCAGAAATTGATTCTTCTGACTTCATTGCGAACAGCTCATAGTCCCGAACTAGGAGGTTGGCATTTGTTTCCTTGACTTCCGATGTTCCTTCATATATGAGCCGTAGCTTATCCCACATCTCCTGCGCAGAGGAACACATAGATATTCGTGAGTATTCGTTAGGATGAACGGCACATTGAATTATATTCATAGCCTTAAAGTTCGTTGAACACTTCTCTATATCTTCTTCATCCCAATCATCTTCTTTTTCAGATAAAACATAAGGACCTTTACTTATAACACGCCAAACATCATAGTCCTGGGCACGTAGGAAAACATACATCCTATTTTTCCAGTAAGGGTAGTTCGATCCATCAAAGAACGGAGGCCTTTGAATGGAATGCCCTTCGGGCATCATCCCTCTATTTGCCATTTAACGGGATCTTCTCTGACGACCGTGAGATCGCAAATAGCCAGAGACCAATGCTCTGATACCAATTGTTGAGTCCCAGAGGGTGTCAATCAAGAGGGGAGGGGTGAATTGATGGCCCAATAAAAACTAAAAATGAGCTACACGGAACCAAGACAAGATAAACAACAAGCTCAAATCTAGTACGAACAGAAATACACACGTGAATGCGTGATGATGGGGTGATTTATTAAAAAGCAATAGAATTCTCTCCTCACCGTGAAGCCCACACGATATATAGCAGAAAAACAAACCACAAGGTGCACACGGAATTTTTAGGTGGTTCGGGTACACACTGTGTCCCCTACGTCCACCCCTCACACGGAGGATTAACTTCCACTAGACAGTGAAACACACACACCCGCTGTGTACAACAGCAACCACACACACACGCTGTATAGAACAGCAAGCACAAACACACACACACGTTCGTGTTGTCGAACACGAACGCACCCACACAAGTCTCGAATTTACTGATTACAAACATATGATGAAGTCAAACTCAAGGTATTCAAAATGAGAAGAGTGAAAAGAGGTTGGATTATCCTGGTTGGAGCTCCCCCTAACACTTCCACGAATTTAATCGAACACTTTGTGCAGCACGGCGACGATCTTGGCTTGAATGAAGCTTTAGGTTGATTTTGGATCGCATCCAGCAGTTGTGGCTTGTATGGAAGTAGTTCTCCTTCTCCTTCCCTTCACTTTCACGCACTCTTCAAGCTGGAACCAGGTCAGGAGGTGGCGGCTTCTGCCTGCAAACACAAGGGGTTAGAAAGAGAGCTTACAGTTTCAACATACGATTTCTCCCTTAGGGTTTTCATCAACCAAGCGACAATATATATGCCAAGAGAGTTATGGGGACGGTCAAGGGACCAGATCCGCAAAATATGGAGCAAAGCACGGGCCCCCAACCTAAAACAAATGACCCATGAGGTCGAAATTCCAAGGGTCAACAAATACGGCTCGGCCCGGAAATGAAGGGGTCGACCCATGGGGTCGACCCTCGTGGGTAGTTTTTCTGCCCAGAAGGCATGGGTCGACCCCTGGGGTCAACCCTCTCAGGAACAACTGCTGTTTAAGAAATTTTACTGAGGGGGTCGACCCACAGCCTGAGGGGTCGACCCTTGGGGTCGACCCTCGCAGGTCCAGAACCAACAGCCAGCGGGCCAAAAAAATAAAGACCACAGGGGGCGACCCCTAGGGTCGACCCTTGGCTAGGGGTCGACCCTTGGGGTCGACCCTTTCAGCCAGAACACGAATTTGCCGAGAACGCGATCCAAATGACCGAGTCAAGTTCCAGAACGTCTAAAATAAACATGCAAACCATGAGAAGTGTTCAAGAACAAGTTTATGAGCTACAAAAATGGTTTTTAAAGCAAGTTAATCAATTAAGCTTAAACCATTGCATACTTAGACATAATTCAAATGAGAGATGATCTTAAAGGACTTCAATCACAAAATTGAAAATCAAGGTTGAAGTCGATCTCACCAAACGTCCCAGAGCATTGAAATTCTTGTCCTTGAAGATTGGCCTGTCAAAATATCTCGCAGTTAAATCTTTCATCCAAACTGTCAAATTAACTTACTTACCCTCAAGAAGATTGCATTGAGCCTTCATAACACGCCAAAACCTCATATGACGGAGTTGGGATGCAAGATGTTAGAAGGACTCATTTTCAGTTCAAAAAGAGTTTGGTCAACATCAAAACCATGAGGCATTTTACATGAGGAGGGGGTTCAACAAATGCTAAGAATAATAAGTGTGCAAGTGTTGCACTGTGGGAGTCTCAACGTGATTGAGAAAGAAGCTTAATAACAGAACAATGACTAAGATGAATGCATACAATTAATGCAGATAAAAGAAAAAGAAAATAGAGAATAGAGAAACAGAAAAAGGAGGTAAGAGGAGCCTGGGCAGTTTTTCCCCTTTGGCCTTGGATCGACGTGTGGGAGAGAGTTCTTGGTGAATGAATCCTTTGATGCAAATAAGCTCCCTCCTCCAGCCAAGAAAAGGGCAACACCTCCCCTTCGTGTGTAAAAATTGGCCCCCTCGACAGAGCCACAGGAAGCTCTATTTATAGGGAAGATTAGATGGGTTTTAATCCGATAAAGATTAGGAAAATAAATTTTAGCATGAGACAAATATTGGAAGGGGTCCTCCCAATCATAGAAAGCCATTGGGGTCCTTTCCGAAGTGAAAAGAGGCTCAAAATGAGGAAAGAATAGATTTCTAGGAAAATTCGGAATTCAACACGAATTGACGACCTGGAGATGGTCGCTTCTTAAAATGACGCCCGCGGAGGAAACGTCATTTTAAGTATTGACGACTTGCAGAGGGGCGTTATTTAGAATTTAATACGAATTTTGGGCGGATTTAAACTCTCAAAATATAGCAATGGAAATGACGACCTGTCTAGGGGCGTCAATTAAAAATGACGACTTGCACAGCGTCGTCAATCAAAATAATAAAAAGCCAAAAGGAATGGACGACTAGAAATTCGGGCGTCAATTAAATTGACGTCCGATTTAGGGTCGTTATTTCAAAATATGCAAAACATGGCCATTTTTTATTTCTCAATATTATTTTCTGATTTTTTAGGTGGAGGTGCATCTAACTGTGCTGATTCTAATTACTATTTTTTCGTATTTTTCTGACACCCGGAAGGCCGCCAAATCACCCCTGAAAGAGAGTCAAATATAATATTAAAATAATCAAATTTGAAATTGACGCCCTGCCAAATGTCGTGAATTCAATTTTTTTCATTTTTTATTCTATTTAAAAATCAAACAACGCCCTATGCTAAGTCGTTAATTCCAAAAAAATCCAAAAAATTCCCAGAAAAATCTAGAAAAATGGGAAAAATGAAAGAATGGACGCCTCTATTGATAGTCGTCATTTTCCTTTTTATTTTCTTTAACTTTCTTAAAAACAAATGACGCCCCCCTCACGTCGTTAATTCTAAAAAATCTAAAAAAATAGAGAAAAATACCCAGAAAATCCAGAAAAATAGGAAAAAATAAAAAAATTGAGGAAAAGGGGAGAAATGCAAGAAAAGTGGGGAAAATCACTCAAACAAAGTTAATTTGAGGGTCAAATTGGGGCATTACAAGGTAATACGAGATGTACTCACAGTAACGTCAATTTTGGCGTGTCTACACGTAGTGAAGGTGAAGATGGTGAAAGTGGTGATGAGGCGGAGAAAGTGGAGGGTCGTTGTGAACGTGTCACATAGACATTTTAAAGAAAAGAAAAAGATTTAAAATAAAAATAAAATAGGCAAAAAATGTGCTAAGATATGTGGGACATAAGGAAAAGAAGAGCATGAGATGCTCTAAGGAGGGTGATCGCCAGTGGGGTTACCTCAAAAATGTAAAGATGATCGCATGTACCTTGTATAAAGCGGGGAAATTGCAAGTCCTTCCTTCCTCCTTCTATCGGCTGGCCGATAAAGGGGGTTTCTAGTTTGATTACCCTTGTAAAACACACAAAACAAGTAAAGAGATGGATTAGCCAAATGATGTGTAGTATCAATGCTCTAATAATGTAGAATTAAGCAAATTGGGCATGAACACACCTTGTGTGTTTTGGTATAAACCCCTAAGAGGAGCAACAAGGTATGGAGTATGGATGCTATGATATGCAAATAATAATGTAAACAAGTGATGCAAAACAAGCTTAACGTGCTAAAAAGATCTCTAGTAGAGCAACTAGAGAGTGATGAGTGATCTAATAAAAATAAAACAAATAAGAGAAAAGGTGGCCTTCTACTGTGTGTGCAGCAGTAAAGGGAGAAACAAAAGCCGAAATAACTACAGGATGAAGGAACGCCGCCTGGAGGAGGAGGACTCCGTGGATGAAGAAGCTTGGAAGAAGTTCTGCAAAAGAACAAACGCCCTTCTCTCTATGCAAATTCTCATAGTGTTCTCCCGTTAAGCCCTCTTGTTGTTAACTCTCTCTCTTGTTCTTCTGTTGTTCTTAACTTGCGCGCGTGAGGGATTCAAGGGGTATTTATAGGCCAAAACTCCTTGTTTCAATAAGATTCCAACAAAGATATCAATCCTCCAGCGAAGACCCCCCTTCCCAATCGAACACAATGTGTAAAATGGGGAAAATATGATTACTGGAAAGGAGCAGGCGAAATGGAGACGGAAGTAAAAATGACGACATTGATAGGGCGTTAATTAAAATGACGACAGCCATTCAGTCGTCAATTCATGGATTTAATTATAGAAATAAAGGACTTTCCTTATTTAAAAAAAGATAAATGACTCCTGCTTACGATGGCGTGAAATAATACACGCCCCATAGATGGGTGTCAATTCTTCAAATTTTATTTTGATTAGGATTCGTAAAATCCAGGAAACAACGCCTGTATGAACAATCATTTATTTATTAAATCACGACCCCCATCAGGTCGTCAGTTAAATGATGCCCTTCCTCCGGGCGTTAATTACAATTTATTATGAAAAAATGTGAAATAATTAGAAAAACTTCATATTAAGCCAATATTGAAGTCCACTTTGGGGCGTCACATGGTGACATGAGATTTACACATCATAGCATCGATTTTGGCATGTCTACAGCTGCCCCGTCTTGGCGTCTACTTTGCAAGGGAGTGACACGGAAGGAAGAGAAAGTGCAACAAGCGGAATGAAGTGAGAGCGAACTGATAAGTATATGCTAATGTGTGATGTGAGATACCTCCGACACTAAGTATTGGAAATCTTTTCACAATTCTGAATGAAACAACCTCGGATGATTACGAGAAAGTAATAATTGACTGGATGAGGGAACTAAGATAATAAACGAAAATGTGCACGAGGGCACAGAAGGAAAGACATCATTGGAGAGCGGTTACCAGCAAATGTGGACGTGCTACAACCAAGGTGGGTTTGTAGGAAAATAAAATGAATTGAGATAAAAATCCAGCGAATGAATGCTTTCAAGGAACCAGCCTGAGTGGCTTCAAGGAGAACATAGTACTTGATTTTGAATGGAATATCTCATGTCAACTCAAATCAAGAGCAAGCGGACTTCATTATTGACTTAATATGAGGATTTTCATCATTAAAGCTCAAAGTCCTACATGATGCATGCTGGGCTAAAGAAAAAACTTAAAACAAACTAAAATAGAAAATAATCAAGGATAATATTGCTAAACCATCCAGACTTGGTCAGGAATCCAGATCTCTAAACTGACACTAAGCCGAAGCCCGTTTATCCACGCATCAACTTAGAAAATGGAACCGTCCTCCCAAACCTTGGATGACCCAACGGCCTATCCGTGTGATCAAGAGTCCCCTAGAATTATCACTATTTTTGATGAAGGGGAACTTAAATTCCAGTGTCATCAGAACCACAAGGTCCTTGATATGTTATACTAGCGTAGATACCATATAATAGCAATGCTTACAGGAAAAAATATAAGGAATGGAATGATGGAAGGATGTTACCAGATTTGAGTGCCTCGACTCAAAAATCATTAGCTCCACAAGAATTATTATCAGCTTAACAAGGCTCAAAATATGATCATAAGTGCATGATATAATTAATCTCATTGAAATATAAAGCACTTAAGTTCATTGATAAGCATAATGCTGTAAAACAATTCAAAGATGTAAGCTCAAGAAATGACGACTCTACATAGAGGAGTTATAAGCATAAATGACGACAGCCCAAATGCCGTTAATTATTTTCACTGTTCAATCTGGAATCGGACTGCAAATGACGCCTGCACGAGAAGCGCTGAATAAATGACGACATCTACAATGTCGCTAATCAAAGAAATGACGCCAAGATCTTTTTTTTCTTTTTTTTTCTTTTCTTTTTTCTTTCTTTTTCGTCAAATAACTATATACACCGGCGCTCCGTTCCCTGCTCAGAAACAAATTGCCAGCGACTGAAGTCGACTCAAACACCAATTGCACTTGTCTGACAACGGCCAAAGCTTAGAAAGTTTATAAAAGGATGCACCTTCTGCTAAATCGAACTCTGAACGCTGCAGCAACCGAGCTTCAACAGCAAACCGAGAACAGAGAACAGAGACCAGAGGGGCCTCTTCATCAATGGACAGGACGCTGATGCAGGGGCCTTCAAAGAAGCCTAGGATGGGATTTCCTAGAATATCTGAAGTTGCTGGGCACATTAGTAGGAGGATAACCTTGGGCCAAGTAAGTTATTTGATCTTAAGCTTTTTATTCTATCCTCTCTCTCTTCTCTCAAAATTCTGATCACAATCCTCTTTTCTTTTCTCCTTTTTATTTTTTATTTTTCTTTCAGGATTACCCAAATGTATCGGGACCTAGAAGATTCTTGAAAACTAAATGGCTCCCCCTACTCCTCTCTTAATTATCTTTAGACATGAGATCTTTCCTCTCTAGGTGGCACCTACTTGGCCGAGTTACCCATGCTACCCATTACAATGACACCCACCTTGATTTGGCCTCCATAGGAGCTCTAGTTGAACTATGGCATCCAAACACCCATACCTTCCTATTTCCTACCTTTGAAGCCACCATTCTCCTAGAAGAAGTAGAATTACTCCTTGCGTTGAAGATGATGAAACAAAGTGATGAGACAAAGATGGCTAGCATGGCAAGACCAATAAATGCTCATGAGATGCTATCTAGCCTCATACCAAGTCCAAACCTAGTGAACCAAATCAAAGCCAACAAGGAGATTAATCTTTTAAAGCTAGCCTCATGGGTTTACAAGAGGATGGATCAAGCCCAAGAGGATGAGGATTTGGTGGAGAGAGTAATGAAGGGTTTTGTAATATGCTTAGCGGGTGCACTTCTCTTCCCTTCAATGGAAGACCACTTAGAGGAATGCCACTTGAATGCCATTGCTAGCATATGGGAGGGCAAAAGGATTGGGCCGACAGTACTAGCCAATCTCTACAATGGGCTCACCTCTGCTTCCTTGGGGTGACCTCTCTATAGGTCAATGATCCTTCTATCTTGTTGGGTGGACCTTCACCTAAAGTTTGACCCATGCAAGGAAACTCAAGTGGCCTCAAAGATCTTCTCCAAGAGCCCTCTCCGGTATATGACGGATTCTCTAGGCTTATGTGAGAGGGTGACAAATCGGGTGCCAAAGCTCAAGAAAAGGGTGGATTGGAGGAACTACTTCAAGACCATGCCAAAGGACGGTTTCACATGCACACCGGGGTTCCTCAAGACCCAAGAGCTCCATTCAAGACTCTCCTCCGGCATAGAGCTATGACTAATCGGCAGGACCGACTTCCCACAACTCGGCCTTCCTCGGCACACATTTTGATGGAATCCTCGGTTCAAGATTCAAAATTTAAAAATTTGACGGGGATCGGCAATCAACTTCATCAACACAATCAAATGGCCAATCTATTTGTCTCATGATAATTGGGCCTCTTTATGGGCCTTATGGGTTATGTCCGTAGCAATTATGTAATAGTCCTTTCATATTTTTGTCTTTAAGTCTTCCAATAGAGTGTCTTTTAGTCTCCCCAAGAGAACTATAATGAGTAGACATTAAGTGTTTAGGATAGTGTCTTTTGGTCTCCCCAAGAGAACTATAATAAGTAGACATTAAGTGTTTAGGATAGTGTCTTTTGGTCTTCTTTGAGAGTCTATAAAAGAGTCATGTATCTTTCATTTGAAAAACAGTGAATGAAATCTTATTTTTTGGAACCCCCATGTGAGGCCCACGTAGGAGGGGCCTTCCCCTCCTTTATCTTCTTCCCCCCCCCCCTCTTTTAATTCCCATGGCCGTGAGTGCCTGTTCTTCCTTCCCTCTCCACGGGTGAGATGCCCAGTTCTTCCCTCCTTGCCACGGGTGTTGATGCCCTTCATTCCTCCCTTCTCCTCCAGCCACCAGCATCTTCCGCTCACCCCCACAGCTTGGCCGAACTTCCCGTTCCCCAGTTCCTCCTGTCTTCTAACCCAATCTTTCACTGCTGCGGCAGTCTACCTTCCTTGCCTCACCCTCTAAGCTTCTTCCTCCCGGCCACGCTATTACCTCATACGCCCACGCTACCTCCGTTCCCGTCATACACGCACTGCACCCCTTTCCACAGCCTCAAGACAACCCCCTGCAACCCCAACCACGTCCACCCACTATCCCCATAGCTTACACCCACAAACACCACCACTAAACTTAGCCCCCACTCCACAAGCCCATCCCAAACCCGCAGGCAGTTTCTGGCCCAATTTGCAGAGTAACTTCCAGCTCGTTCCAGGTGGAGTCTGCATCCAAGGTCTTCAGCAAAGTTGATCGTCCACAAGTCCTCTTCGCAAGCGAGTTGGAATCGTGTCGATCCGAGTTCGTGGCCGCCCACAAGGGACTTTCTTCCCCGACTGCGCAGAGAAGGCCTGACAGCGACCTGAAGCGGTTTGGGGCAGCAACCACGACCTCTTCTTGAAGGATTCAGGCTCCAGGATCTTCATCAAAGTTCTCCATCCTCAAGTCAGCTACCGGGATCAGAAGACGGAACCGCAATCAGAGGTCGGTGGCCAGAGTTACAAATTTTATACCCCGACGACCCCATTCTGCCTCCTGTCTGTCTCCTCCGACCAGTCCCCACTCAACGGGACCTGCACGTCCACACCGACATACGACTGAGGCGAGACCAGTGCCGCTGGAAAGTAGTCTTCCCCACGATTCCAACGCCACCTGCCGCGCACCAAACGGAGTTCGGGGTTGCTCGTGGTGTCCCTGTCAAGCCGCTGTTCAGAAGCTGCCCCTGCACAGAACCAGAACGGGGTCCCCGCTCAGTCGTCCGTGGCGACCAGGTTCGGGTGGAACCAAAATTCAGAAAAATTGTGCTGTATCCCTACCCTGTTACGAAGCCAACGGCACCAACCGCGCCTCCGGCAAAATTCCAGAGTGCGATCCACAGCCACTTCAACAGCTGCTGGTCACAGATTCCAGAACCGGACAGAATCGACTTCGGCATTTGTTTCACATCAAGTGGTATCAGAGCTTAGGGAATCGGGCCGTCCCATCGGACCGAGATCCTGAGCTTTGAGGTTCGAGGTCGAACCTCCTCCAAGCGGAGGAGTATGATGGAATCCTCGGTTCAAGATTCAAAATTTAAAAATTTGACGGGGATCGGCAATCAACTTCATCAACACAATCAAATGGCCAATCTATTTGTCTCATGATAATTGGGCCTCTTTATGGGCCTTATGGGTTATGTCCGTAGCAATTATGTAATAGTCCTTTCATATTTTTGTCTTTAAGTCTTCCAATAGAGTGTCTTTTAGTCTCCCCAAGAGAACTATAATGAGTAGACATTAAGTGTTTAGGATAGTGTCTTTTGGTCTCCCCAAGAGAACTATAATAAGTAGACATTAAGTGTTTAGGATAGTGTCTTTTGGTCTTCTTTGAGAGTCTATAAAAGAGTCATGTATCTTTCATTTGAAAAACAGTGAATGAAATCTTATTTTTTGGAACCCCCATGTGAGGCCCACGTAGGAGGGGCCTTCCCCTCCTTTATCTTCTTCCCCCCCCCCTCTTTTAATTCCCATGGCCGTGAGTGCCTGTTCTTCCTTCCCTCTCCACGGGTGAGATGCCCAGTTCTTCCCTCCTTGCCACGGGTGTTGATGCCCTTCATTCCTCCCTTCTCCTCCAGCCACCAGCATCTTCCGCTCACCCCCACAGCTTGGCCGAACTTCCCGTTCCCCAGTTCCTCCTGTCTTCTAACCCAATCTTTCACTGCTGCGGCAGTCTACCTTCCTTGCCTCACCCTCTAAGCTTCTTCCTCCCGGCCACGCTATTACCTCATACGCCCACGCTACCTCCGTTCCCGTCATACACGCACTGCACCCCTTTCCACAGCCTCAAGACAACCCCCTGCAACCCCAACCACGTCCACCCACTATCCCCATAGCTTACACCCACAAACACCACCACTAAACTTAGCCCCCACTCCACAAGCCCATCCCAAACCCGCAGGCAGTTTCTGGCCCAATTTGCAGAGTAACTTCCAGCTCGTTCCAGGTGGAGTCTGCATCCAAGGTCTTCAGCAAAGTTGATCGTCCACAAGTCCTCTTCGCAAGCGAGTTGGAATCGTGTCGATCCGAGTTCGTGGCCGCCCACAAGGGACTTTCTTCCCCGACTGCGCAGAGAAGGCCTGACAGCGACCTGAAGCGGTTTGGGGCAGCAACCACGACCTCTTCTTGAAGGATTCAGGCTCCAGGATCTTCATCAAAGTTCTCCATCCTCAAGTCAGCTACCGGGATCAGAAGACGGAACCGCAATCAGAGGTCGGTGGCCAGAGTTACAAATTTTATACCCCGACGACCCCATTCTGCCTCCTGTCTGTCTCCTCCGACCAGTCCCCACTCAACGGGACCTGCACGTCCACACCGACATCCGACTGAGGCGAGACCAGTGCCGCTGGAAAGTAGTCGTCCCCACGATTCCAACGCCACCTGCTGCGCACCAAACGGAGTTCGGGGTTGCTCGTGGTGTCCCTGTCAAGCCGCTGTTCAGAAGCTACCCCTGCACAGAACCAGAACGGGGTCCCCGCTCAGTCGTCCGTGGCGACCAGGTTCGGGCGGAACCAAAATTCAGAAAAATTGTGCTGTATCCCTACCCTGTTACGAAGCCAACGGCACCAACCGCGCCTCCGGAAAAATTCCAGAGTGCGATCCACAGCCACTTCAACAGCTGCTGGTCACAGATTCCAGAACCGGACAGAATCGACTTCGGCATTTGTTTCACATCACATTTGAAGAAGCTTCTCACCTTCCACCACTCAAAAGGAGAGAGTTAGGCTCAAGCGGGGATCAAGAAGAGATCAAGACAATCATGGCGCAATGGAGAGTTGGACTTCTTTATAGGTCCAAGCAACATGTTAAAGAAGAATAAGAGAAATGCAAATCTTATGTAATAGCTCTTAAGAGAATGAGACCCTAGATGGCTCATTGATGTAATAATGATTTTCTTTGATGAAATAAAGGATCTTTCCTTAATTGAGACAAAAAAATATTTGTATAATCTTATCGTAATTAATTCTTCCAATTCTATGTGATTCTGTTCAAATAAACTAAGTTTCGGGTTCTGTAATGAGCCGCGCCTTTCAGCATGGAGTCAATTCCTCAAACAGCGTCCTAGAACATGTCGTCAATCTCTATTAATCAATTACCTCAAAAATAAATAAAAATCACAATTGACACCCACTCAAACTGGCGTTGATTAATTAGCATCCCAACCTAAGGCGTTAATCAATCTAAATTCTTTAAATTCTTTTCTAAATATTCCCTTGATTTTCCAAACATAACGCCTTAACCAATGTCGTCCCTTATTAAACTAACGCCCGCTTACGTTGTCGTCAATTCTAAATAGTAATCATGACTTCCAATCACGTCAATCAATCTCCCATTAATGCGCCTGACGACAGTTACAAATTCCCATGCAAATTTAAAGGACGACTGGCCTCGTGTCGTCATATCCTGAAACCACGCCTTGATCAAAACCGTCAATTAAGCAAGTGACGACACCCGTTAGGGCGTCGATTCATTTCGAACATTAAACCCTATTCCCCTTTTCTTCCCCTTCTTTAGTCCACTTTCCTCCTTTTTCCCTCTTCTGCTACATTCCAAACCCTAACCGAGCCACCTTCATTCCATCTCTTCTAACTCCAACTCTCATCTCTGCTCTCGAACCCATGGCGGGCGGTGCTCACAACTGCCAAAGAGTCTCTGCCCCTGACGTGGTGGACCTCGGTGACGACGAGCCCGTCGTAGAGGAAGCTCCCCTCATGGCGGCCAAAGATGCTCCGGCGGCGGAGCACGGCGAAGAGGAAGAAGAAGCTGCTGAAGAACAAGGAAGGATGGACGAAGGAGGAGAGGATGACGGAGAAGATAGAGAAGAAGAAGACAGTGAAGATGGCGATGACGGAGAGGATGATGAGAACGAAGACGAGGACGAGGGAGAAGACGAAGGGGAAGAAGACGAGGGAGAAGAAGAAAGGGCACCGGCGGTGGCGACCCCTCGACCTCGACGGCCACGGCAGCCCCGGCAGCTTCGCCAGCCAGTCCGTGGAGGGCTCCTAACACCTGAGCGAAGCAAGGTAGGTTCCCTACCCCAAGCCCTCATTTTTTTTAATTTATTTTTCATTTTTTATCAATTTTCCATAGCCCTCGGTGAAGGGAAGAAATGGCAAACCAGTAGAACAGTGAAATGACGCCCCCAGCGGTGCCGTCAATTCAAACAACGACCCACCTCAGGTCGTCAATTTAAATTATTTTTAATTTGTGAAATGGATAATTCATGAACCCACGCCCTACAGCACGTCATTATTTTAAAATTATCATGTTTAATTATCATTTGCTGTTATTTTCAATGCCATCTCTATTATTTTTGATATATGCCTCTGTTTTATTTTTATTTCACGCACTGCTTATTTTAAAACATCCCAGAAGACAACGCCCCCCACCAGGGCGTTAATTCATTAAACAACGGCCACATGGTGGTCGTTAATTAAAAAATTCATAATTATAATTGTTGGGACCGAAACTATCCTTCAAAACAACGCCTCCCTTAAGGGCGCCACTTAAACAAATAACGACCAAAGGTTGGTCGTCAATTCAAGTTACACAAAAATTTACCAAAAGCACATTCTGAAATAGCGCCCCCCACAGGGGCGTTAATTAAATAAGTAACGACCACAGACAAGTCATCAATTCAGACAGAGAACAAATGTAAACAGCAAATGAATATCTATATAAAACTCATATCAAAATGTTCTTTTTGTTTGCAGGGTTTGATGAGGACTCGAATCTCCTAGGTCCAGGTTCGAGCTGCCTGCTACGGGCTTCCCGATTTTCAGAAGGATAAGGTAGATGCTATGGGGTTTGGACCTTTCCTTAGCATAGAGCCTATGAGACCTGACCTACCCTTGATCCAGGTTCTTAGGGAGAGATGGGATAGGACTAGCCGGGCATTTCTGATGCCATGGGGCCACATGGTTCCCAATCTAGAGGATGTCACTAGGATTACCGGGTTGAGGGTAGATGGCGAGGTAGTGAGCGGGATCACCCTTCCTGACTATA
This sequence comes from Amorphophallus konjac, assembly GCA_022559845.1. NCBI lineage: Eukaryota > Viridiplantae > Streptophyta > Magnoliopsida > Alismatales > Araceae > Amorphophallus > Amorphophallus konjac. The sequence continues at coordinate 131,532,558 of CM040127.1, forward strand.
GTGAGTTGGCCTAGAGGCTACTAGGGTTAGAGACGATAGCTGAGACGCCTAGTGAGTGTAGGACCATCTACGGCACCGACCGGACAATAGCTTTGGGGTTGGGAGATTCTAGGCAGAGGTCGAGGGGTCCGTGGAGGAGTTCTCTCATAGGCTGATTGGTAAAGCTAGGGCCACCTACTGCCAAGACCCGGCTCAGAGAGAGAGAGAGAGAGTAGACCGAGATCTGAGGAGATTCCTATTCCTGATGCTCGAGAGATTATTACTCGACACGAAGGGCGATATCATCAACTACCGATTCTTAGGGATTCTCGAGGACTTAGAAAGCATCGGCAGATACGCTTGGGGAGCCACCCTGCTGGCGCACCTAATGGCCGACCTGTCTACGGGGACAGGTCGAGAGACTACTGTCAGTGGCTTCTCACCCTTTCTTCAGGTGTGCATTTTTTCTTTTCCTTTTTCCTTCTCTTTTCTCTTTTCATGCGTATGAATGCTTACTAATGCAATGCATGGATGCAGATGTGGAGCCACCTATACATGCCGATGGGGCGTGCCGACCCTCGACCCGGGGATGAGGGAGCGTTCCCATTGGCACGGCGTTGGTTACTACTAGTGACCGGAGCACCACTCGCCTAAGAGTTACGAGTGCTACGGAGAGAGTTCCGCGACTACCCCGCCTCCCTGGTACGTATGTTCAATATGATGTAATTTCCTGCTTTATAAAATATGATGAAATGATGTGTGATATGCATTTTTATGAATGCAGGTGGTATGGAGACCCTACGAGGGCATGACCGATGAGGCCCAGCCATGGGTCGTAGCGGGCCGACCTCATTTTAGGCATGAGTTTTGGGTTCATTGCCTGAATGAGATCGAGCCGTTACGGCTTAGACCAGTCATGAGGACCCTCGGCCTTCACCAGGAGTGGGTCGAGGTTGGAGAGCCCCGTGGGATTGGCAAGAAGACTCGCGGTCGCACGAAGGTGATCGACTGGCGAGTCCGGTTCCCTGACCAGTACGCCGACTGGTAGCGCGGCGGGACCTGAGTCACTTCCCAGGTGGCAGACAGTTCTGAGTACCTCCGATGCTACTGGGAGCACTACCAGAAAAAGCGGGATTACAGACGAAAATTTCAGTCTGAAATTTGTGACGGATTATTTTTCGTCGGAAATCCCATCTGAAATATGCAAGTACACACCGAATTTCAGACGGAAATTTGTGACGGAAAATATTCCGTCACAAATTTCAGACGGAATTTGTGACGGAATTATTAAACTGTCAGAAATTTGTAACCAAGAATTTGTGACGGGCACATTTGTGACGGAATCCGTCTGACAATCCGTCACAAATGTGTCTTCTCACGGATTTTAAGACAGAAATTAATCCGTCACAAAATTTTTGCGCCCCAAATCCGTCGCAAATGTGCCTTTGCGACGGATTTGGGGCGCAATAAATTTTGTGACGGACTAATTTCTGTCTGAAAATCCGTGAGAAGACACATTTGTGACGGATTGTCAGACGGATTCCGTCACAAATGTGGCCGTCACAAATTCTTGGTTACAAATTTCTGACAGTTTAATAATTCTGTCACAAATTCCGTCTGAAATTTGTGACGGAATATTTTCCGTCACAAATTTCCGTCTGAAATTCGGTGTGTACTTGCATATTTCAGACGGGATTTCCGACGGAAAATAATCCGTCACAAATTTCAGACGGAAATTTCCGTCTGAAATTTCCGTCTGAAAATTCCGTCTGTAATCCCGCTTTTTCTGGTAGTGGAGGTTTACGCCGGCCGACCCCAGATGAGGGTCACAGGGGTATGTATGAATGCACTTTCTTTTAATTTATTGCAAATGTTATATGCCTATTATGCAACTGATATGTGTGATGAATGCAGGATGCACGGGATGTAGTGACGATGGACATGCAGGTCCACCTTCATAGCCTGGAGGCCCAGCTAGCTGCCACACGGGCAGACTTGGAGACCCTGGTGAGTGTTTACTTGTCTATATGCAAATGATCCCTGAATTATTAATGATTAGCCACTAACAATCTTAATGAATGCAGCGTGCCCAGCAGGGAGTAGCAACAGGAGGCGCAGGAGGGGCTTCCAGCTCGAGGGACCCGAGCATTGTGGTGGATTCCTGTGGACGAGGATTTCTATTTATTTATTTTGTTTATTATTTTATTGATTTATTGGCGTGCCAGTCACCGAAGTGACGATTTCATTGTGCACTCGACTTGACTTGGTCAGTCGATTGTGAAGTCCGAGTCGGGACCAGAAGTCCGCCATACCATAAAGGCTATGACGTTAATTACGCCCTTCCAAGGAAGGACAACCCTTGATTAAACGCCGGAATAGGAGGCCTCATAAGGCGAACAGATGTTCACATGCTTAATTTTAAACTTCATACCAGGGCCAGGGAGGCGGGCAAGATAATAACATCAACCACAGAAACAGACTATATCGTTGAATCGGCGGTTCAAAACAATTATGCTTAGGGGGAACCAGGAGATGGAAAATATCAATCACAGTCGAGGTGAGCCACGACCATGATGTTGGTTTAAAGCATCGATCAATATTTCGACAGCATTTCCTCTTGATCTGGATTATGCCGAGAGGGAAATAGGCTATCACCCACGGAGTGTCGGGATGAAAGCCGAGAGAAAGAGAGAGGTCCAACCTCCCAACCCGTATATATGGGCTATAGGGCAATGTATGATTTTCCCTTTGTGGAAAGCCGGCGGGACTCATGCAGTGACAGAATCCTCGTGAGCAAAAGGGTTGTTCATAAATCCGATATAGGATAGCGGAGCATAAGGGAGTCTAACTTCCTTTTAAATTTATCCCCGGGCCGGATATGATGACTCATGGGCGTCCCTGGATTGGCTTGATTAAAGTAACGGGGGGTTCAATTGTACGGAGGAGTAGGCTCCTGGGGCAGGTTGGGTGTGCATGTAGGTTCCCGGCGTGAAAACCACCGTGCCGGGAAGGGTTCTTCATGAGGTACTGTTTGAGGTGCCGGGAAGTTGGTGTTAATGTCATTCTGCATGAAGGAGGGTAGTGTTTTCGGCGCCATACGATGCCAAGGAGGGGTTAGGTACTCGGCGCCATAAGATGCCAAGGAGTTAGGGTTCCTGGCACCAGAAAGATACCAGTGGGTTAGGCTCTCGGTGCATGAGGATGCCAACGGGGGATCCCGGCGCGCAGGGGAGAAGGCCAAAACGGTTCTCGGCGCGGCCAAGGTGCAGGGGCTTCCGGCGCGCAGGGGAGGAGGTCTAGATGGTTCTCGGCGCCTGAAAAGTGGCGCCGAGAGCTGTTCATCCAATTCCCTGTAAGTGGGGCCGAGAGGTGTGAGGGCGCCGGGATAAGAACAGAGCTTACGGTACTCTGTTTTGGGTTTCATGATGATCGGGTTGAAGCAAATGGACCCTGAGGAGTCAAAATGGCTCAATTCACTGGACTTCAACCTGTTTCGGTATAGGTTCCCAAGGAAGGACAGGAACATAGAAAAGTTCGGGAGGGGAACAATGAAGTATAGGGAGCCTCTGTCACCATTGATAGATAAGCTCCCGGGGATAGGTTTCATGTCATCTCTGTCATCCTGGGAGAATTTTGACAGCACCTCCCCTGGACTTGATGTTTGCCAGAGAATGATAGACGATCACCCACGGAGTGCCGGGGTGAAAGCCAAAAATAGAGGGGTATAGGACCCCTGACGCCTGTATGTGCTTGCAACACTATCTTGATATTCCTTTTGAGACCGTAGAAGCTTATGCAGTGGCAGAGCTTCCTTGGTCCTTAAGGTTATAAAAGCCGATCGAGTTCGGGAAACCACGTGGAAAAAGGGGAGTTGTTCCCACTAATTATCGCCCCTGAAGTGCATGTGATGACTCAAGGCATTCTTGATAGAATGTAGGGTATACTGAGCAGTTCACAAGGGCATCTGTGGGGTTTCTTCAATGATAGCAGGGGTTTTCTTTCAGGGTTCAAGAGATGGAGGGCTCACGGCTTAAGGAGGCTCTTGGCTTGAAAAAGGGTGGTTCCCGGCGCCAAAACCATCGCGCCGGGAAGGGTCCTTCAAAAGCTACTGTTGGGCGCGCCGGGGAGCAAACACAAGGGCTCTCGGCGCACGAAGTTTCGTCGCCGGGAAGGGTCCTTCATGCGCTACTGTTCGGCGCGCCGGGAACTGGCAAAGGGAGATCTCGGCGCAGGCAAGGTAGGGTTATCGGCGGGGAAGGCTTGCGCCGAGGGCTATTCACCTGCTTTACTGTTTACGGGGCCGAGATGGATGAAGGCTCCGAGATGGGTTTAGGGTTCTACGGCACTCTGTTTTGGGTTTAATGATGATCGAGGCCGAAGCAAATAGGCTTTATAGGATCGAAACTGATCAAGGGGTCGACCCTGAGCTGGATTAGGTTTGGGCTTCGTAGAGGTATCAGGGTTCAGGAGGGATCTGGGGAGGCCGAGGTCTGGATGCCCCTGTCTATCGCCATTATCACGCAGGACCCTGGGGACAACCTTGATATGGTCATTCATCACCCTGGGAGCCAAGAGATGACTGTCTCTGGACCCAGAGGCGACTTCGACGACGCCAACGGACAAAGCACATACACTTAGAACTCCGGGATCTCACAAGCTTCGATCATTGCATAGCACAGCATCATCCCAGAAGCCAAGGGATAGTCTGTCCCGGGCTCTGAGATAAGCACTGATGGTGCTGGAAGGAAAAGAAAAAAAAAAGGCAAATCGGCGGATCGTTAATCCACTGGGGAAGAGGATCATCATGCTATTGGTCTACAGATAACACGAAGAAAGGCAATAGAGCTCCAGAGGAATCAAAATCAGGCTTGAACTGTAGCCCATCATATTTATTCGTTTTATGACATCCATCAGGGAAGATACATAGTAAGAAAACCCAGGCGATACATCATTCCAAGACTCAGACCGATCACAGGGAGAGAGTGAGGGAAAGGGGATAAGACAGACGCCGAGATATCCCGGCTACATTCAAGGAATCGAAACAAAACTTGAACGATTACATGAAGCAGAAGAAAAGAAAACATGGGGGAGGGCGGAGCATTGACTCCTCTCCCTCCCCGGATGCCCACTTGGAGCTTCTTCCCTTGGGATTGATCTCTTCTCTCTTCTTTTTTTTCAGCGGAGGAGGCTCTCTCTCTCTGTAGGTTTCTTCTCTTTTCTTTCTTTTTGATCGATCGCCCGACCTCGATCCCCTTCTATTCCGCCCCCTTTCTTGTGGGAGAAGAAACGGGTTATATAGAACCCTGCATTGCAAGGGGATCTCGGCGCCTTGCATCCATGGGAGAAGTTCCTGGCGCGCCAGCTTTGGTGGGAGCGTTCCCGGCGCGCACCAGCTTTGGTGGGGGAGTTCCCGGCGCCAATCTCAGAAGCCCAAACGGCCGGCCCATCTGGTGCCTTTAGGCCTCACACGTGCCTTAGGATTCTCTTTCTTATTTGAATTGATTTCCATCAAGACCGAATAAGGCCTCTTTAGTAGCGACATGACTTTGTTGAGATCTTCTTGAGGTTCCATCAGTGAACAAACTGGGGTTTAATCAGTATTGCCATCTGAATGATGACAAAACCGGGTATGTTTCATCAGCATTGTCAGCCGAACGGTGACAAGACCGGACATCAGCTTCAGTCTGAAAAGACCTCGGCCGGGTAGATGGTTGACGAGCTTCATCAGTGATCTTTCACTGTAGGTCTGACTTCCCTTTCAATTCTGCTTCCACCTCTGTTCATTTTCAAGGTGTCAACAAATGCCCCCCATCTGCGGGCGGCGTAAGCGCAGCATAAGCGACACGGGGTCTGCAGGTGTCTTTCATCATTCGAGGGTATCTTCCTCAGTTTTATCTTTGACATTGTCCTTTGGCTCGATCATGTTGCTGCAGCAATATTATGCACATGTATCTTTCATTTTCATGTTTTTCATCTCCATATCTTCTGATTTTATTGTCAGCATTTTGGAGCCTTCTTGGCCTTGCCTTGGGCTTCTTGGTGCGAGGTATGGCCCTTCTCGGCGCGCCCTTCTCGGCGCGGGGGTCTTCAGCAGCTTCTCGGTGCGGCGGTCCCGGCGCGAGTGTCTTCAGAGCTTCTCGGCGCGGCGGTCTCGGTGTGCCTCCTCCTTTCTACCGGCCGACGAGGGGTTCTCGGCGCGCTTTTCTTCGCGCCGAGAGGCCCCTCTTTTCTTCTTTTTAACCCCCCGAGAGGGGTTTTTACCCTCATTTTTACATTCTTCTTCTCTCTCTTCATCTCGGTGGTGGTGGTGATCCTCCCCGCTCCGAGAGCGTCTGCTTCATTCCCCCCCCTTTTCGTCTGATTTTTCGGGGTAGGTTTATTATATGGGATTGAATCCCATTTTATGTTCGGGATCACTCCCTCTTGGTGGGTGACTCCCTATTTTTCTTGGGCAGACTTCGGACAAGAGGAGATGCTGTCGAAATTTTTGAGAATTGTTTGTCTTATTGTTTCATGCCCATTCATCTTTCTTATGCTTCTTTTCTTGTCTTTCCCTGACTGCAGGTGCTGACATGGCTTCCGGCACTTCTGCTACGGCCTCCATGGTTGTTGGGGCGAGTTCATCGGCTCAGCCGGATATATCTCGGGCTAAAGTCAACTGGCTGAATGTGTGCACCCTGAGCTTCGGCTATGACCAGATTGCTAGTGTCGATGAATCCTCTGATTCCGAGACTGACACAGTGCCGTCTTCCGGAGTCTATTCTTCCACAGAGGGTATTGATTTCAGAAGGGCTGCTGACTACCGTCCGGACCTGCCGAAGGATCGTCATCTGCTGCCATTTATCCGGACCTTCACCATAGGCGGAATGAGGGATTTCCTGCTTGCTCGGTCCGTGGAAGCGGCAATACTTGCTGACAGAGACAGCCTGAAGGGTTCTGTTTATCGCGCCCGAGCTATATATCTCCCGGGTGAGCAGAGGGACTGGAATGCCGTGCTGGGCATTTCTGAATTAGAGCCGGAGAAGAAGATGCTGACCCGGGCTCCAGAGTTACCCCGGCAAGGTGGGACCATGCAGCCGGTCGTGTCCATCGGGAGAAGCCCAACTTTGGACTTTTTCTAGCTCCTGTGAAGTGGGGTTACAGGGACGAGCCATTATTCTGAACTGTCTGGCCGTTCAATTAAATATCAGCTAGCTGCCGGCTGGTTTGGGATACTAAAGTGACAGACGCCCATCTCTTCAGGGTAGGAGCAGTGGAGTTTACAGAATTTGTCTTGAAGGAATATGCCCCTTTACTGATTAGAGCTGGGATATATCACAGTGTATTTGCCTCCAGGTTCCGCTATCCCATCTCTCGGGGATTATGTTGCGGCATGCTTGAAGTGTTCTGCCCACAGTTAATACGTTCTATACAGCAGAAGGTGAGACTTCTCTCGATCTTTGGAGTCTTGCGCAGCTTTCAGGCCTGCCTATAGATGGGGAGCCATACGAGAGGTCTGTCTAGACGACTCGTGAAGGACGCCTCTGATGGAGAGGGCAGATATTCTTTTGGCTACGCATACCGGTACTTGATGAAGGCTTATCGCACCATTTGTTGTCCTATAGCAGGGGATCTTCCAAAGGATATCAACCCGGGAAAAGAGCAGCAGTTGAGAGTCCGTGTAGGACAGTGGATACAGTACTTCTTCGGGGGTCCCTTGAAGTATACAGACTTCCCTTCCGTGGGACCGACTGCCAGTAAGCAGATCAGGGCCCCTCGTTATAAATCAGCATTGCCGGCTTCACTGCGCCGAGCAGGTGTAGATGGCCCGAACCCAGCAGGGGTTGACCCCATTACTCATTGTGCAGCTTATCTGACCTTCTGGCTGTGCACTTTCGCTCTCCCCCAAGGGGACGAGACGATTATCAGACCGGAGGCTATATATCCGGCCTGTCAGATGGCCTGGGGGATGAGACTGTCTCTATGCCCGGCGACTTTGTGTTTAGTCTACAAATCGCTGGGAGATTTGCATAGACATCGGTTTCCTTGTTCTTTACGGACTGTAGGTCCATTTCATTTCTTCAATGCTTGGGTTTGCAGCATTTTCCCCGAGTTGGCCCCGAGAACTTTGCAGTCAGACACACTGCTCCCTCGGATGATTGAGTTTGCTAGTGCCGAACCCGGTCTTTTCTCAGAGCAGCTGTTAAGATAAGGGGCAGGTTGACACAAGTACCTGTAGATGCCCCTGGCAGCATTCACTTCTGGAGTTTAGCAGCAGGTTCGGCTCCTTTAGTAGACCCTCAGAGGGAGTGCAAAGTGGAAGAGGTAGAAGTTTATGTCCATCCGGTTTCGGGGGCCAATGCCACCCGGCCCATATTAGAACCAGAATTGGTAAGGTGGGCTATGGCTATCCGACCCAGTGTATTGGTCTTCAGGAAGGGAGGCTTGCTCATCTTGGAGCCCTATTACCCATTCCGTTTTAGCAGAAACTTCGGCTACGATCAGCATATTCCTCAGCAGCCGCTCAGTTCCCTTTGGACAGCCGTGCCAAGCATGGGTCCTCCATTGCCAATGACGGTCGGATATGGTGGGATTTCTTTCATCGCCGAGAGGGCGTAACTTTCAGGATCCCGACCGTTTCTAATCGTATTCCCCGGGTCACATCAGAATACATCAAGTGGTGGAATACCCGCACCAATTTTTACAAGGATGGCAGAGGCGCCTTCTGGGACGTGGCCGAGCGCTCTTTCTTAAAGCGACAATCAGGGCCTGTATTTGAGATTGATGAGGTTCACCTGAAAAGGCTCTATTCACAGCATCCGAGGGAGGCGGACTCATACATCGCCAGGCGTCGGTCCTTAAAAGAAGAAGGCTCTGAAATACCCATGCCTGTATTTTCTGAGATCAATGAAGATGCTTTTACAAAGGACCTGAGGCAGCTGGGCCACATAGGGAGCATTCAGGTGGAGGTGCAGTATCCATTTCCCCCGGAGGAGCCTCTCCCGACAGCAGCCCCCTGGAGGGGCCCGGTAGACAGATTTCACCCTTATCGGACATTTGTGCGGAGGGAGGACCGCACCAACACATATTATCAGCACACTTCTTGGCTTTTCGTGCTGCTGAATGTTCATGGGCTGTCAGTAGAGGACCCGATAGCCGGTATTCTGAATAAGCCGCTTTTTATCTCTTTCATTATGTCGACGGCTGGTGCATGGATTACCTCGGCCTGTTTCATTGCCTTGACTTCCACGGCCACCAAGATTTAGCTGCCTTGATAGAGAAATGCCAGACCATAGGTGACGTGTGCTGGCTCGTGAAGGAGGCTGCTTCCCGCTCGAAGGAGGTGGCTTATCTGTATTGGCCGCTTTCTACCTTCTATGACGGCCCAGCAGGTATGACCCTTCCTGTGCGCTCATGGCGTCTTTCTTTTATTGTCTTGTTATGCATCTGTCGACTATGACTGCCTTTCTTGTGTCTTGCACAGATAGACCGGACATAAAACGGCAGGGACTTTACAGGAAGATTATTGTACAGGCTGAAAAGCCTGCTTACTTTGAAATTCCTGCAGCAGCATGCACGACCACTCCCCTGCCTCCGGGCAAGAGAGGAAGCCTTCTGCGGTGAAAACTGCAGTTGTCAAGGCCAAGAGGGCCAAAGTTGTTCGGGTCCAGCAGTCAGCTCCAGTTGCGACGGACGCCGGGACCCCTCTTCCAGACATCCCCTCTTTTGACGAGTTCAGGTCTCAGAGGGAGGCTACTCAGGAACCCGCCGAGAGTAGCGGTAAATATCTTACAGATGCAATCCTCACTGTTTTCTTGACTGTTCTTTTAGGGCGCCTTTCGAGACTGAGCTTCTCTTTATCTGATACAGCCCCGGAGCAGGTTGCAGTGCCTGCGGAGAGGGACACGAGGCTGCCTTCTCCTACCCCGGCTGGCGAGGAGGAGGGTAAATGTGCTCTCTCATCTTTTCTCTTTATACTTTTGCTGCTATTCTTTTTCATTATATCCCTCAGAGTTCCCCTTTTGTTGAGGTGGCAGTCAGGGAGCCGACTGGGGCTACACTAGCAGTGGGAGAGCCGTCTCAGCCGCAGGAAAGTGAAAGGACTCAAACAAAAGAGAGCCCTATTCCGGCCAGACGCATAATCACCCGGTCTGCATCGCGGCATGCTCTAGAGGCGACCTCGCAGCACATAGCTAGAGTGGAGATATCCTCGGGCAGCTCCGAGACCGTGCCTGATAATGAGGAGGAAGTCCAAAAATCAGAAGCCCTGCCTGTGCTAGCAAAAGGCCTTCCGCCCTTTCAGCCTCCTAAACTGTTGATGATATCTTTTGAGGAGGAATTGCAAGAGGAGTTTGCCGGGCTTGACACTGAGGTCGACATAACCCCTCCATTTGTTGCTTCAACTACGGAGCTTGCTCCTCTTTTGTCTCATCTTGAGAGTATAGACCTCACTTTAAAGGTAAGCTTCTTTTTTTTTTTTTGCTTGCTGTTCTATTTATTTTCTTCCATCCATTGATGAGGATCATTCTGCCTTGTCCTCAGGACCCTGTCACTATCAGCTCCGATGCGGCCGCAGTCTCCATGGATGTCTCATCTGCAGATTCGATCATCATCCCTGCTTTACCTTCAACTTGCATGGAAATTTCTGAGGTTATTCGCCCCGTGCCAATGAGAATACAATTTTCAACTGACTTAACATCACTGGACTTGGGCTCATCAGGAGAGATTTCCATCCCTGTCAGGGCCTCAGAGTTTAGAGCCGAAGTAGACCCAGCCAGAAGCTCCGCTTTTATACCGGCTGCCATAATGTCAATTGCGCCCGAGTCAGCAGTCCCGGCCACAGTGGCTATAGAGACTGGATTTCTGCCTTTACAGACTAGGGACCCTTCGCCCCCATTATCAGGAAGAGTAGCTGAAGATGAAGCCCTTATTCAGGAGACTCATGAAGAGATAGCTCCATCATTCATTGGTCCTCCCTCCGCGGATGTTCAAGCCATAGCACCCGAGACAGCGGTGGAGGGGGAATCTTTAGTTCAGCCAGAGGGCACGGAGAGGGACCGGCCAGTTCTTCCAGCAGATTTGCCGTCTTCATCCTCTCAGCCGGATGTCGCACTGTGGGCAGACATTGATAGCGAAGTGACCTTTGAAGTGATCCCCTCTGCTTCTTTTGGCTTTGCATCGTCTGAGAGCTTTGTCTGGCAGAACCTGGATATGCTGCGCCAGCTGGTAGAATCTCAGCCTGGCTTGACACATTTGCAGCTGAAGGAAATTGCTGATCGCTTCACTGCCGGCCTGCAGGCCATGGGCTGCCCTCTGGACACATGGGCTCAGCGGGTCTTGCTTTTGCTGAAATTCGTGCATCGGAGGGATTTCCTAGCACGGACTATGACCGACAAGCTGACGGCATTGAAGTTGCAGAGGTCAGAATGCAGATCTGAACTGGGGAAGCTGATGCTGACACTCGACGAACGCTAGGCCGAGCTACAGAGCGTTGTTCAGCGGGAGGAGGCCGTCCAGAACGGGTAGCCATTCTGGAGGCGGAACTCACCGAACTTAGGGCCGAGCTTCAGCAATTATCTTCTATTCGGCCACAGTCCGCCGAGGAGGTGGCTTTGCTGGAGGGACGGGTGATGTCTTTCCAGGACATGTCCATGAGGCTTCAGGAGGAGGAAGCGCGCCTTCATGAGCTAGGAGCCGCCCCCTATGTAGGTCTTCTGGCCTTTGAAGATATCTTTCGGCGGCCATGAATTATCTTCTCTTTATTTTCTTTTCTTTTGTGATACAATGTCCCCTCGGGGCCCTCTATGTACTCCCCTTTTTTAATGAAAAGGAATATCCGGCTTCATATGTATCCATCTTCTTTTCCATGTGGTTTCATTGCTTCGGGAAGCGGGATAGTGGTTTTAGCGATCCCTCATGCGAACGGCTCGTACTTGGCAGGAGAGCGTCCACCCCTTCAGAGAAAGGATGGGGGACTCGCTCCACTGCGTGACGGCATCCGAAGAGGTGCTTAAATCGGATTTTATGAGTGGCAACAAAAATCCTTCTGGTCATGTGCGCCGCAAAGGAGACAATTTGCAGGAGTGTGAAAGGAGAGGTTCCATCAGAATAGACGTGAGGTCTAGACTGGGTAGAGGTTATAGTAGGTGGGACAATTAAAGGATATGTGGTTTTCATCAGGACAGACGTAGGGTCTGAACTGGATAGGGTTTCATCATTGATCGGGCGAAATGCCAGTCGATCAATAGTTGGTTTCATCATCGATACTGGGTTGATATCGATGCAAACAAAGGGTTCAAGTTTCATCAGAAAAGGCGAAAGGTCTAAACTGGGTAGGGTTTCATCATTGATCAGGCGATGTGCCAGTCGATCAATGGCTGGTTTCATCATCGATATTGGGTTTATATCGACGCAAGGAAGAGTTTAAGTTTCATCAGGATAGACGAAAGGTCTAAACTGGGTAGGGTTTCATCTATTCCGGCAGGCTTTATCGCGGGTGGGACTTTGCCAAGAAATATGCAGGTTTCATCAGGATAGATGTAGGGTCTAGCCCGGGTAGGGTCTATTAGAATGGTGATGGGTTTCATTGTCGGTGGGACGTTAAAAAAAAGGGTATGTAGATTTCATCAGGGTAAACGTAAGGTCTATCCCGGAAAGGCTTTATCATCGGTGGGGCATGGAACCAGATGACCGACGGATGGCTTCATCAATGAAGGAGAGGTAAAGACAGCGTGCCGGTTGGCATGGAACTTTTGAATTACCACTTTACTGACCCAAGTGCCCTTTCGGGTTTTCACCGGAGCCAGCCCCCTCTTGCTTTTGCCCACGCGCCCTTTCGGGTTTTCACGTGGCGGGGTACCCGATTTTGCCTGCAGTGCCCTTTCGGGTTTTCACCACAGCTGGGTTTAGCCATTTTTGCCCTTGTTCAGAATGCCTGAACAAGACTGGCGGGGTATCTCTATTTTTAACCCCCTTTTGTCTCTTCTTCTTTTTTTTTTATTGAAACTTTGGTTTTGTAGCCCATGTGGGCAGCTTGAGCATGTATCATCATTGATGTGGGTGCTAACATCAATGCAAGGGGTATATGGTTTCATCATCCATCCAGGCGGAAGGTCTAGGTTGACTTGAGTGTGTTTTGCGGCTTAGGCGTGAAGCTGTTCGCCGGGAGCATGGTTGTATCGTTGATGTGGGGATTGACATCAACGCAAGGGGATAGAATTTCTTTGTCCACCTAGACGAAGGTCTAGTTTGACTCGAGAATGTGTGTAGCAGCTTAAGCACGAAGCCATTCGCTGGAAATGTAGGTTTTATCGTTAATGTGGGGTTTTAACATTAACGCAAAGGAATAGAGTTTCATGATCTATCCAGACGGAGGGTCTGAATTGATTTGAAGGGCTGTGTCGTGTTTCATCAGAGCGGACGGAAGGTTCACCCTGGATGGATTTTAGCGTCGATCAGACAGTGCGTCGACCGATCGGTAGCAGGTTTCATCATTGGTATTGGTTCATACCAATGCAAGGATTTCATATACTTCACTGGGATAGACGTAAGGTCTAAGCCTGACAGGTTTCATCGCTGGTCAGGCAGTGTGCCAAACAATCAGCGGCAGGTTTTATCATCGGTATTGGGTTGATACCAATGCAAAGGCATTCATAGGTTTCATCGGGATAGACGTAAGGTCTAAACCAGACAAGTTTCATCATTGATCGGTAATTGGGTTCGTTACCAATGCAAAGCGTTCAAGGTTTCATCGGATAGACGTAAGGTCTAAACAGACAAGTTTCATCATTGATCGGGCAGTGTGCCAATCGATCAATAGCAGTTTCATCATCGGTACCGGGTTCGTACCAATGCAAGGATTTAAGAGGTTTCACAGGATAGACGTAAGGTCTAAACTGGATAGGTTTCATCATTGATCGGGCAGTGTGCAATTCGATCAACAGTGAGCTTCACCATGGTGGGAGATGAGGCTTTTCTCTTTGGGATTACCACATACTGACCCAAGTGCCCTTTCGGATTTTCACCGGAGCCAGCCCCCTCTTGCTTTTGCCCACGCGCCCTTTCGGGTTTTCACGTGGCGGGGTACCCGATTTTGCCTGCAGTGCCCTTTCGGGTTTTCACCACAGCTGGGTTTTAGCCATTTTTGCTCTTGCTCAGAATGCCTGAACAAGCCTGGCGGAGTATCTTTATTTTTTAACCCCATTTTTATATTCTCTTTCATTTCTTCTCTCTCTCTTTTTTTATCAAGAGGGAGTTAGACCGTAATGCCATAAGATCAAGACGAGTGGTAGCTTGGATAGGGCGGAGTGCCGCTAGACCAAGGAGGAGGTAGCTTGGTTAGGGCAGAGTGCCACTAGACCAAGGAGAAGGGTAACTTGGTTAGGGCGGAGTGCCACTAGACCAAGGATAAGGGTAGCTCGGTTAGGGCAGAGTGCCGCTAGACCAAGGAAGAGGTAGCTCGGTTAGGACGGAGTGCCGCTAGACCAAGGAAAAGGTAGCTCGGTTAGGACGAAGTGCCGCTAGACCAAGGAAGAGGTAGCTCGGTTAAGACGGAGTGCCGCTAGACCAAGGAAGAGGTAGCTCGGTTAGGACGGAGTGCCGCTAGACCAAGGAAGAGGTAGCTCGGTTAGGACGGAGTGCCGCTAGACCAAGGAGGAGGTAGCTTGGTTAGGGCGGAGTGCCACTAGACCAAGGAGAAGGGTAGCTTGGTTAGGGCGGAGTGCCACTAGACCAAGGAGAAGGGTAGCTCGGTTAGGGTAGAGTGCCGCTAGACCAAGGAGAAGGGTAGCTCGGTTAGGGTAGAGTGCCGCTAGACCAAGGAAGAGGTAGCTCGGTTAGGGCAGAGTGCCGCTAGACCAAGGAAAAGGTAGCTCGGTTAGGACGGAGTGCCGCTAGACCAAGTAAAAGGTAGCTTGGTTAGGACGGAGTGCCTCTAGACCAAGGAAAAGGTAGCTCGGTTAGGACGGAGTGCCGCTAGACCAAGGAAAAGGTAGCTCGGTTAGGACGGAGTGCCGCTAGACCAAGGAAAAGGGTAGCTTGGTTAGGGCGGAGTGCCGCTAGACCAAGGAAGAGGGTAGCTTTTTGCCCGATTACTCGGGGAATATTGGTTGGGCAGCATGATACAGCTTTAGGTGTCTACCGTTGAGTGGTGAGAATTGGATTTCCCCTCAATGGTTAACAACCATGTAGGCCCCTCCTTCGTAGACCCTATGTATCACATAAGGACCTTCCCAATTAGGATTTAGCTTTCCTTTTGGGTTGGACGCCATGACTTCTCTTTTCTTGACCATGACAAGGTCACCTTTCTTAAATTCTCGTCCTTTTACGAGTTTGTTGAATGCAGTGGCCATGCGGGCCTGATACATCTGGATATTCTTCTGAGCTTGGAGGCGCTTCCCTTCCAATTCAGCCAATTCTTGTAATCTTCTATCTGCATTGGTTTGTTCGCCATGGGCCAGGTCATATTGGACTGCCACTCTGAGTGACGGGACTTCCAGCTCTAGTGGAACTACTGCCTCTGAGCCGTATACCAGTGAGTATGGCGAGCACCCTGTAGGTGTCTTGAAGACAGTGCGGTATGCCTACAGAGCTTCATACATCTTTTCTTCCCAGTCCTTCTTATTAGAACTGACGACTTTAGCCAGCAAGGTGCATAAAGTTTTATTGAAGGCTTCTGCCAATCCATTTGCCTGTGGATTGTAAGGAGTGGAAGTCCTCCATTCGATCTTATACTTTTTGGCAAGCCGATAGATCTTTTGATTTCTGAAATGACTTCCATTATCATATATTATCCGGCTGGGGATCCCAAACCGGAAGATAATGTTCTGCATGATGAATCTGGCGACCAGTTCACCAGTCACTTCTCGTAATGCTATAGCTTCCGCCCATCGGGAGAAGTAATCTGTTATTGCCAGTATGTACTTATGTCCGGCCAAGGAGGTCGGTAGTGGGCCGACTACATCAGTTCCCCGTTGTGCAAACGGCCAGCTAGGGACTGTAGGGTGCAGAACGGCAGGTGGCCTTCTAGGCACAACAGCATGCTCCTGACATTTCTGGCATGACTTTGCAAACTTGCAACAGTCTTCAAACATAGTGGGCCAATAGTAGCCCAGCTTCTTGATTTCTATCTTCATCTTAGGGCCAGCTTGATGAGCACCTGCCGTCCCAGCATGTATTTCTTTCATTGCTTGCCAAGCTTCCTCAGTAGACAGGCAGCGGAGTAAAATCTTCTTGCGTGCATCTGCCATTATTCGGAACAGAGTTCCATTTCTGAATTCATAAGAATCTTTGATCCTTAGAAGTTTCATCTTTTCTTCTCTTTTCTGCGGCAGCTGTTGGTGTAAAAACCATTGTAGCAGGTGTTGTCTCCAATCAGATGCCTGTTCTGTACTGATCGTGCCGACTTCATTTTCTTCGGGGCAGCCTTCTAGCATGCTGGGGACTTGCCGCCGATTTATAACAACAATGTTCAGTGTCTCATCTGGTGGGACTGCTATTGAGCTGGCTAGCTTTGCCAATGCATCAGCCTGGGCATTATGTGCACGGCCCACATGCTTGAGCTCAATATGATAGAATTTCGCCATGAGGCGCACAGCTTTTTGGTGGTAGGGGTTCAACTCCGGCTTTCGCACTTCGAACTCCCCTTGGATTTGCTTTATTATCAACATTGAATCCCCGAATACTTGAAGCATCTGGATATCCATGTTGAGGCTGATGTGCAATCCGATTATCAGAGCTTCATACTCGGCTTCATTATTAGTGCAGGGCTTGTTTATAGAACAGGAAGTATGCACAACCTCCCCTTCTGGTGATCTTAGCACAATACCGGCTCCGGCCCGTATTCTGGTCTTTCCATCGGAGTCCGTCTCTGTCCTAGATGCTCCATCAAAGAATAGCTGCCACATAGTTGACTGAGCCTGGCAGGCTTCTAGTGTCTCATCATCGGGTAACTCAGTCCCCAACATATCATTCTCTGGCACAGGATGCTCTGCGAAGAAATCGGCCACGGCCTGTCCTTTTATTGCCCTCTGGGGTATATATGTGATATCGAATTCCATCAGAATTACTGCCCATTTGCCCAACCGGCCTTTCAGTACTGGCTGAGTCAATATGTATTTGAGTGGATCTGCTGCAGATATCAATCTGATTTCATGTGACAGCATATAGTGCTGGAGCTTTTTAACGGCAAAGACTAGTGCCAAGCATGTCTTTTCTATATAGGTGTATCTTTCTTCAGTTCTAATCAGCCTCCGACTCAGGTAGTATAGAGCCTGCTCTTTGCCTTCTTCATTTATCTGTGCTAGCATTGCCCCCAGGGAACAGTGTGTGGCTGCAATGTACAGTATCAGGGGTTTGCCCTTAATAGGTGCCCCCAGCA
Organism: Amorphophallus konjac; assembly: GCA_022559845.1. Lineage (NCBI taxonomy): Eukaryota > Viridiplantae > Streptophyta > Magnoliopsida > Alismatales > Araceae > Amorphophallus > Amorphophallus konjac. Next base: position 131,549,893 of record CM040127.1, read on the forward strand.
CTGGAGGGGTCTTGAGATATTCTTTCAGCTTCTCAAAGGCTTCCTGATAGCCATCGTCCCAGAGGAACGGTACATCTTTCATCATGAGCTTGTGAAAAGGGTGGCATCTCCCCGACAGATTTGATATGAATCGTCGGATATAGGCCAAACGCCCTTGTAGAGATCTCAGCTCGTGGAGATTCCTTGGTGGAGGGAGCTCCTGGATAGCTTTAATCTTGGATGGGTCGATCTCAATGCCCCTATGACGGACAATGAACCCAAGGAATTTTCCACTGGACACGCCGAAGGCACATTTCATAGGATTCATCTTGAGTTCATATTTGCGCAGCCTCTGGAACACTATCCTCAGGTCTTGCAGATGATCTTCTCTTCTGCTGGTTTTCACCACCAGGTCATCAATGTAGCACTCCACTTTCTTGAAGAGCAAATCATCAAAGATCTTTGTCATAGCTCTTTGATAGGTAGCGCCGGCATTCTTAAGGCCGAACGGCATCTTTTATAATGAAATATCCCCTTCGGGGTGCGGAATGCAGTGTGCACTCTGTCTTCTTCAGCAATCCAGATCTGGTTGTATCCGGATGACCCATCCATGAATGACAGGGCTTCATGGCCAGTGGTTGCATCGATCATTACTTCAGTGATTGGCACTGGGAAATCATCTTTCGGGCAAGCCTTATTCAGGTCCCTGAAATCTACACATATTCTGATCTGCCCATTTTTCTTCTTCACGGGCACTATATTGGCCAGCCATGTAGTATACTGGTTCTCTTCAACAAAGCCCACATCGATCAGCTTGTCGACCTCTTTGTTGATCTGATTTATCAGTTCGGGACGCATTCTCCTGGAAGGCTGCTTCACAGGGCTTGCCTCTGGGTTTATCGCCAATCGGTGCTGTGCCACATCAGAACTCAGTCCTGGCATTTCATCATATGTCCATGCGAAGCAGTCTCGGAATTCTTTCAAAAACTGAATATACTGTTCTTTGATAGCTGGCTCCAGCAGTGCACTGAGGAATGTCGGCCTTGGCTCATCTGCTGACCCCAGATTCACTTCTATCAGCTCATCGACGGTGGCTTGGCCTCCGTCTTCAACTTCGGGTGGGGCTTCTTGCAAATCAATAAAGCCTCCCGGGATATAATCTTCTTCATTCTCATGATTTTCTGTTTCATCATACTGATCATCGGCAGATGCTGGTGCATCGTATAAGGCCAATATGGCCGGATTCTGTTCAGTCTGCCCCAAGGACGTGACTGGCTCAGCGGAAAACTTCGAAGTGGAGTCTTCCGTGCTTAGAGGCTCTTCTGATGTGGGCTCCCCTGAGAGGTCATCATTATGTAGAGCTCGGAATTCTTCTAGAATGCGCCCAAACTCCAGGCACTCTTGCAGCTCTCTGGCTACTTGATCTTCATCCGGGGTTCCCGTATCAAATTTCGCTTCATCCTGGAACAGATCCTCCTTGCAAGATAGATCCTCCGAGTACCAATCTCTCTTTGTCTCGTCAGGTGTCCCCGTCCCCGGCTGATTGTCTGGGACTTCATTGTCCACTACGGACTGATAAATGATTTCTTCATCTTCAGAAGGGTATTGGTCATAGTCCATCCCAAGGGAATCTTCGTGCTGGTAGAAGGCAGAGATGACATCTACCTCAGCTTCATAGTATTCTAGCAGGGTATAACCCAGTCCCGGGTGCTGTGTGATCTTCCTCAGTTCTTTATTATCTCGAGATGGATCCCATAGCTCCTTGAATGCTTTCTTCTGGGCTGCAGACTGTATCGATGGCATTTGCATCTTGGAGAACATCTGCGAAACCCGTTGGGTAGTGTACTCCAGGCCTGTAATTGGCACCATCCAGTTTGCGGCTTCTTCAGGGACCATGCAATCTTGATCATCTTCTTCGACTGCCTCCCCGATGTAGAATATGATAGGAGGCTCGCAGAAGCGAGGGATTTCCATAGTCTTCAGTGGCAGCACCGTCTGGTATTCTATGCTGGCTATGGGCTTGACTAGACCCTGAGGAACTTCCACTTGTGTGTATTTTTCTTTCATTTTTTCTTCAGTATCATCTGGGTGTATGCCAGGAGGAGTGATCCGAGCAAAATCACCAGCATAAGAGATGTGAGATACCCCATGCTTTTTTATGTAGCCCTTTGGCGGCGGCGGAGACCAATTTCTTGTTTTTGTTGCCGGCTTTTTCTGGCTGACCACAGCTTCTTTTTCTTTATCCCTTTGTGACACCTCGGTGTAGTAGGATGCATCGAGCATATGGCACTCGAACACTTCGAAGGGATGTAGGTCTGCAAACACCCTTTCTTCTTTTCCTTCATGGCAGTATTTTATGCATTGGTGTAGCGTGGATGGCACTATCTGATATTCGTGCAGCCACGGTCTTCCCAGCAGGGCCTTATACGTGGTGTTGGAGTCGATTACATATAATCGTACCACGGTAGTGAGGTCGCCCAGTGTGAGGTTGAAATCAGCCACCCCGAGAGGTGTTTCACATTTCTGGTTGAACCCCGCAATCTTCATATCTCTGACCTTGGTAAGCTGCAGGTCAAAGTAGTATTTTTGATAGATGCGATACGGGAGAATATTTACGGCAGCCCCGGGATCTATCAGTATCCTGCTCAGCGACTGACAGTTCAGGGAGCCCCTCATATACAGCGGTCTGTTATGACCGACATTTGGGATTAGCATATCATCTTCTGTGAAGGTGACCGATGGCCCAGCATTCACTTCTGCCAGGAGTGCTTCACATTGTGCCGGGGACTGCAGGGCATCCACGATTGCTTGGAGAGCTTCTTCACTCAGAGAGAGAATTTCCCAGATGGAGAATCTGGTAGGGAGCTTCTTCAGCATTTTCATGACTCGACTGCCCACCCGGACATTAGATAGTCTCATCTCCTCTGCCCATCGGGGTCTTGGAGGTTCATGTGGTGCCTGTGGCCTTTGCTGACCAGTCCCAATTTCATCTTCTTCATCAGTCTCCCGGAAGGCTTCTTCTGTAGCGACTGCCCCCGGTTTTGCTAGAGGGTTACTTTCTTCATTTTCTTCATGCTGTTTCTGCTTTTTAGCTGCTGTCTGCTGGCATTTATTGCTTTTAGCTGGAGCAGTATGAGCCGGTTGCTCATTTTCTAAGATGGACAGGAACTCCAGGAATGAAGGGGCTTCATCTGCCTTCTTTTTGTCTTGGTACAGACTGGCAGGGGGAGGAACCTGGACACCTCGTATCTCTGGTTCCGGGATTTGATAGGGTTGCTCCCCTCTGAACATAATATTATGGTTGGCTGGTGGTGGGCGCCCCCATCTTCTCCCAGAACGTGTTGCATGGGCCGAGGTAGAGGCTTCGGCATGGTTATCTTCTAGCGGAGCGTTGGATGCTTCTGGCTCATCATCCTCCCCGGGCAAGGAAAAGAGTACCGATAGAGTGTTACATTGTACTATCGTGGCCTTCTTTCCTTTCTTGGACTTGGGTCGTCTCTTCTTCTTCTGGGAATTTGGCTTTGCTAGCTCCTGCCCCCAGAAGGGTTCATTCTCAGCTTTTTCTTGTTCTGCCTCTGGCTGCTCTTTGATTTTCAATTCTTCGAGCTGTTCCCAGAGTATACAGTCCTTCATCAGCAGATGCTTGGGCTTCTTCTGCTCGTACTCATCAAGCTCATTAATATATTACTGCAGACGCCTGGCTGCAGGGCTTACTTCTTTATGTGTAGGGAGGGGAGTTTGTCTCCTCCGGTTGTGAGTAGGGATCCGGATGACTGGTCCGGTCTCAGCTGTATGCCATATTGGCTTTATTGGAGGCGGCTCGGGCCTTGGGGTAATACCCCGAATAACTGCTCCGCTGGTACTGGCTGCAGGAGTCTTCTTTCTACTTTTTATGGGTATCATCTGCCATCCTTCCTGATCCTTCTGTGGGGCGAGGAAGCAAGCTTCATAGGTATGCTTGGTGCATTCTTCAACGGCTTCCTTGGGCAGCTGTTGGTAGACTGAGATCATATTGGCAGCCATTCTCCAGGGTGGAGGCTCATGTGGATGGGGCGGCTTTACCTGGTAATCTCCCAGCTGCAGCTCACCTTTCTTGACCATTCCTTCCATGATATCTTTGAAGACATAACAATCTTCAATTGCGTGCCCCAGCGCACGGTGAAATGGACAGAATAGCGGATCATCTTTCTTTGCTGCATCTGCTGGTCTTTTGGGTTCAGGCAATGTTACTTTATTGAACTTGTATGCCCAGTTGAACAGTGCGGCCGTCTTATCTTTTGGGAAGGAATATGCTTTTCTCATCTTGTCTCTCAGAGAGACTTTATCTTTTCTTTCTGCTGTATCTGCCAGCGGGGGAGCTTCATCTGCCCCTTTCTTCCCCTTCTATTGCTCGAAGGTTCTGAAATCGACGGTGTTGGCCTCAGAGTGTGATGGCCGTCGCTCATTGGATTTTCCCTTCGGCATGGTGGGGACATTGGCGGTCGGACGCTTGGACAAGAACGTCTCGACTTCTGCCACTATATTGTTCAGTCGGTCAAATGTTCTGACATCTGCACCGATCATTTTTTCTAGCACCTCCCTCCTGAGGCTCTGCTTGCATATCTGCACCGCATCTTCTTGATGAGGAGGTCTTCGGCATCTCATGGCTAAGTTCCTCCACCTTTTGATGTAGTCCAGTGCAGTTTCATCTTGCTTCTGCCTGGTTGCTTATAGCTCTGCTATCGTGATTTCCCTTTCCGTGACATGAAATCTGTCGCGGAATTTTCTCTGCATATCAGGCCAATCAACCACTGACCCAGCTGGCAGGCTTGAGTACCATTCAAAGGCCAACCCAGTGAGGGATGAGCCAAAGAACTTGAGCAGATAAGCTTCATCGACTGCTAGGTCGCCCATGATTGTAGTGTAGTAGGCTATATGCTCCCTAGGGGAGCCTTGGCCATTAAATTTCTCGAACTTCGGCGGCTTACTGACGCCTGGGGGTAGTCTCTTGGCAGCATACTGGGGAGGATACGGTACCTTGTACACATCATAGGTACCAGCATCACCACCAGTCTTTTCTGACAGCTTCATTTCCACAATTCTTTCAATAATCTGCTTGTGGGCTACAGCTGGATCTATGTCTTCTGGAAAGAAGTGAGCTTGTTGCTGGCTGTGAGGAGTTGTCATCACAGTGGCGCGCAAGATGGGTGCGGTAGGCTGTGTCTGAGACACAGAGGGCTGAGCTGCTGTTTGCTGTGGAACAGGTTGGCTCGGTGTCTTGCCCTTATCAGCTAGGAGAGGGTTAGCTGGGATAGCCGTCTCTGCTGAGCTGGATGTCTGCCCCGCAGGTTCAGCTTGCTTTGAGACTGATGTAGCTTCATGTCTCTCATTGAGCTGTCTTCGGAGAGCACTGATCTTTTGCTGGTATCTTCTGAACATCATCTGGATCATGGGATCCAAGGCTGATGGGATTTGCATATCTTCAGAAGTCCCTTCAGCATCATCAATAAGGGGATTGTCTTCATCCTCTGCCGTCACCACATTAACTGTCATGGTGGTGATCTTGCGGGCTTCATCATATTTCTTCATCTTATCTTTTGCGGCCTGGCCTCTTCTTGTGACAGGACCAGGTCTAGTAGCCAACCTGAGCAGTTCATCTGACTGAGTTGGTAGTATATCTTGCCCCCTGGCAAGTCCAGCCATGTTGCAGGTGAAGATTTGCATTTTTTCCTTCTGCCTGTAGACCTTTCTTTTCACCTGGTCAGGATATTTGACCCGGTCAAAGACCGATATTCTTTCTTTGGCTTCTTCCCGGTACAGGTCTTCTTTGTCATATCCGGCCCTGAGACCTTCTTCATAGTGATTTGAATCGGAGGAAGAGGCTCCGATCATCATTTCTTGAAGTGTTTCTTCTTTTTCTTCACCTCTGGTGCCCAAGGCACGGGATAGTCTTTGTTGACCGAGGGCAGAGCTCCCCAGGTAGTGGAAGTAGTCTTGGACTATCTGCTTCATCTCTTCAGAATTGTGCCTCTGTGGCTAAGGCTGGAGCATTAGTCTTTCCTGGCTTCTCTGTTGATAGGCCAGTCTTGTTATCTGAGCATTCAAATGCTCGGCTTTGGAATATTTGAACAAGTCGGCCTGTCTGGCACAGGCCCTCGATCTTCTTGGGATGGCGACCGTGACTGGTTCGCTCATTCCCACATTGCCGTTTCGGCAGCAGTTGACAACAGCATCATATTTCTTTCTTTGCCATCCTCTGCCCCCAGCCCTGGGACGGGTGACAGTAAGGTCTTCTTTCTTCTCAACCCTTCTGCCCCTCATCATGGGGCGAGCAGCAGTCAAATTTCTTTCTTCATCATTTCTCTCATCCCTTCTGCCCCAGGCCTTGGGGCGAGCAGCAACAGCATTTCTTGTCTTTTTTCCCTCTCTTCTTCGGCTTCCTGCCCTGAAGCGGGCAACAGCATCTTCAGCAGCCTTCTCCTCATCTCGAGCTGGAGCCCAGCTCTGAATCCTCTTCGATCGCCAGACCTGTTTGTATTTTGCTGGCTTGGGCACCAGCGGCTTCCTCTCATCAGCCTCCCAGTTGTCCTGCCTGGCGGCCAGAGTCTGGAATCTGTTGGTAGTGGGCACCATCGGGACGATCACATCCGGCTTGACCTCCCTTGGGCAACCATTCATGTTTGCCCGGACACCTCCAATCATCATGGTCTTTCCGGAGTTGGAAAGACGACGGTCAACAGCATCATACCGGCTCCTCCGGTTGGTTCTTCTCCCCTTCTGAGCAGCAGCAGGGACCATGTCCCTTTCTTGGACATGATGGACGTAGCAGGCGACGGCCGTGGGGACCGTTTTCTCTGGTAAGATATCCTTCTGGTCAGTGATCTTTACCGGGGCACTTGCAGCAGTGCCTTGCTCATTGTCATCGACCTGCAGAAGGTCAGTGAAGACGACGCCCAAGCAGTTGGGCAGCCCAACGGCAGGCAGCATCGATCCGAACGCGAGAGGTACCGCCAGGTAGCCTTCTCGCACATGCATGTCAATCGGCTGCTGGTCGAAGCAAACGGACATGATTCCGACTGTCATTGTAGATTCCTGAAAATAAGGAAAGTACACAGAATCAGAATTTTGAGGGGGGCCCGCTGGGCCTCCTATTTTGGCGTAGAGATGAAGGGAGACTCGGTCCCACCGGGCATGCCAGACTTGTGGACGCGGATTTCTATTAATTTTTTTTCTTTATTATTTTATTGATTTATTGGCGTGCCAGTCACCGAAGTGACGATTTCATTGTGCGCTCGACTTGACTTGGTCAGTCGATTGTGAAGTCAGAGTCGGGACCAGAAGTCCGCCATACCATAAAGGCTATGACGTTAATTACGCCCTTCCAAGGAAGGACAACCCTTGATTAAACGCCGGAATAGGAGGCCTCATAAGGCGAACAGATGTTCACATGCTTAATTTTAAACTTCATACCTGGGCCAGGGAGGCGGGCAAGATAATAACATCAACCACAGAAACAGACTATATCGTTGAATCGGCAGTTCAAAACAATTATGCTTAGGGGGGGAACCAGGAGATGGAAAATATCAATCACGGTCGAGGTGAGCCACGACCATGATGTAGGTTTAAAGCATCGATCAATATTTCGACAGCATTTCCTCTTGATCTGGATTATGCCGAGAGGGAAATAGGCTATCACCCACGGAGTGTCGGGATGAAAGCCGAGAGAAAGAGAGAGGTCCAACCTCCCAACCCGTATATATGGGCTATAGGGCAATGTATGATTTTCCCTTTGTGGAAAGTCGGCGGGACTCATGCAGTGACAGAATCCTCGCGAGCAAAAGGGGTTGTTCATAAATCCGATATAGGATAGTGGAGCATAAGGGAGTCTAACTTCCTTTTAAATTTGTCCCTGGGCAGGATATGATGACTCATGGGCGTCCCTGGATTGGCTTGATTAAAGTAACGGGGGATTCAATTGTACGGAGGAGTAGGCTCCTGGGGCAGGTTGGGTGTGCATGTAGGTTCCCGGCGCGAAAACCACCGTGCTGGGAAGGGTTCTTCATGAGGTACTGTTTGAGGTGCCGGGAAGTTGGTGTTAATGTCATTCTGCATGAAGGAGGGTAGTGTTTTCGGCGCCATACGATGCCAAGGAGGGGTTAGGTACTCGGCGCCATAAGATGCCAAGGAGTTAGGGTTCCTGGCGCCAGAAAGATACCAGTGGGTTAGGCTCTCGGCGCATGAGGATGCCAAGGGGGGATCCCGGCGCGCAGGGGAGAAGGCCAAAACGGTTCTCGGCGCGGCCAAGGTGCAGGGGCTTCCAGCGCGCAGGGGAGGAGGTCTAGATGGTTCTCGGCGCCTGAAAAGTGGCACCGAGAGCTGTTCATCCAATTCCCTGTAAGCGGGGCCGAGAGGTGTGAGGGCGCCGGGATAAGAACAGAGCTTACAGTACTCTGTTTTGGGTTTCATGATGATCGGGTTGAAGCAAATGGACCTTGAGGAGTCAAAATGGCTCAATTCACTGGACTTCAACCTGTTTCGGTATAGGTTCCCAAGGAAGGCCAGGAACATAGAAAAGTTCGGGAGGGGAACAATGAAGTATAGGGAGCCTCTGTCACCATTGATAGATAAGCTCCCGGGGATAGGTTTCATGTCATCTCTGTCATCCTGGGAGAATTTTGACAGCACCTCCCCTGGACTTGATGTTTGCCAGAGAATGATAGACGATCACCCACGGAGTGCCGGGGTGAAAGCCAAAAATAGAGGGGTATAGGACCCCTGACGCATGTATGTGCTTGCAGCACTATCTTGATATTCCTTTTGAGACCGCAGAAGCTTATGCAATGGCAGAGCTTCCTTGGTCCTTAAGGTTATAAAAGCCGATCGAGTTCGGGAAACCACGTGGAAAAAGGGGAGTTGTTCCCACTAATTGTCACCCCTGAAGTGCATGTGATGACTCAAGGCATTCTTGATAGAATGTAGGGTATACTGAGCAGTTCACAAGGGTATCTGTGGGGTTTCTTCAATGATAGCAGGGGTTTTCTTTCAGGGTTCAAGAGATGGAGGGCTCACGGCTTAAGGAGGCCCTTGGCTTGAAAAAGGGTGGTTCCCGGCGCCAAAACCATCGCGCTGGGAAGGGTCCTTCAAAAGCTACTGTTGGGCGCGCCGGGGAGCAAACACAAGGGCTCTCGGCACACGAAGTTTCACGCCGGGAAGGGTCCTTCATGCGCTACTGCTCGGCGCGCCGGGAACTGGCAAAGGGAGATCTCGGCGCAGGCAAGGTAGGGTTATCGGCGGGGAAAGGCTCGCGCCGAGGACTATTCACCTGCTTTACTGTTTACGGGGCCGAGATGGATGAAGGCTCCGAGATGGGTTTAGGGTTCTACGGCACTCTGTTTTGGGTTTAATGATGATCGAGGCCGAAGCAAATAGGCTTTATAGGATCGAAACTGATCAAGGGGTTGACCCTGAGCTGGATTAGGTTTGGGCTTCGTAGAGGTATCAGGGTTCAGGAGGGATCTGGGGAGGCCGAGGTCTGGATGCCCTTGTCTATCGCCATTATCACGCAGGACCCTGGGGACAACCTTGATATGGTCATTCATCGCCCTGGGAGCCAAGAGATGACTGTCTCTGGACCTAGAGGCGACTTCGACGACGCCAACGGACAAAGCACATACACTTAGAACTCCGGGATCTCACAAGCTTCGATCATTGCATAGCACAGCATCATCCCAGAAGCCAAGGGATAGTCTGTCCCGGGCTCTGAGATAAGCACTGATGGTGCTGCAAGGAAAAGAAAAAAAAAAAGGCAAATCGGCAGATCGTTAATCCACTGGGGAAGAGGATCATCATGCTATTGGTCTACAGATAACACGAAGAAAGGCAATAGAGCTCCAGAGGAATCAAAATCAGGCTTGAACTGTAGCCCATCATATTTATTCGTTTTACGACATCCATCAGGGAAGATACATAGTAAGAAAACCCAGGCGATACATCATTCCAAGACTCAGACCGATCACAGGGAGAGAGTGAGGGAAAGGGGATAAGACAGATGCCGAGATATCTCGGCTACATTCAAGGAATCGAAACAAAACTTGAACGATTACATGAAGCAGAAGAAAAGAAAACATGGGGGAGGGCGGAGCATTGACTCCTCTCCCTCCCCGGATGCCCACCTGGAGCTTCTTCCCTTGGGATTGATCTCTTCTCTCTTCTTTTTTTTTTCAGCGGAAGAGGCTCTCTCTCTCTGTAGGTTTCTTCTCTTTTCTTTCTTTTTGATCGATCGCCCGACCTCGATCCCCTTCTATTCCGCCCCCTTTCTTGTGGGAGAAGAAACGGGTTATATAGAACCCTGCATTGCAAGGGGATCTCGGCGCCTTGCATCCATGGGAGAAGTTCCCGGCGCGCCAGCTTTGGTGGGAGCGTTCCCGGCGCGCACCAGCTTTGGTGGGGGAGTTCCCGGCGCCAATCTCAGAAGCCCAAACGGCCGGCCCATCTGGTGCCTTTAGGCCTCACACGTGCCTTAGGATTCTCTTTCTTATTTGAATTGATTTCCATCAAGACCGAATAAGGCCTCTTTAGTAGCGACATGACTTTGTTGAGATCTTCTTGAGGTTCCATCAGTGAACAAACTGGGGTTTAATCAGTATTGCCATCTGAATGATGACAAAACCGGGTATGTTTCATCAGCATTGTCAGCCGAACGGTGACAAGACCGGACATCAGCTTCAGTCTGAAAAGACCTCGGCCGGGTAGATGGTTGACGAGCTTCATCAGTGATCTTTCACTGTAGGTCTGACTTCCCTTTCAATTCTGCTTCCACCTCTGTTCATTTTCAAGGTGTCAACAATTCCTTGGAGGGATTGCTTGCTGGAACTGTGGCACGGGCCGAGGCGGCAGAGCGCGACCTCGCCACACAGGTAAGTTCAAAACTCAAACTCATAAATGCATTTGGTTATATATCATTATGTTCGTTCATAAAAATTTGTGTTTACAGACTGAGGAGCTCCGAGCCTCGCTTACCTATATCGAGGTAGGACAGCGCGTGATGGCTACACGGGTAAGTTAATAAAGATTTATTTCAGTTGTTTATTGAAATTGAATTAAATGTGAAACTAATGATTTATTTGATTTATTGCAGACCACAGAGCTACAAGAGGTGCTTACCCAGGATGCACTAGCCAGGACAGAGCTCGCCATCTGTGAGCAGCGAGTCTCGGAGCTCGAGGGGGCACTGAGGCGGTGAGAGGAGCTACCTCAGGACGTGACAGAGCTGCGAGTGCTCCTCGACGTCGAGCGGAGGGAGCGTGCCCGGGAGCGAGAGCAGCTAACCCGCGAGAGGGATGCACACGATCGTGAGTTGGCAGACACCTGAGCGCAGCTAGCCAATTTACAGGAGCGGCTACGGGAGACAGAGGAGCACCTCCACCGAGGCCGAGAGCGGGCGCGGGCTGCGGGGTACGCGTTTACCAGTTCTACCTTCGTGGTGGGTTCCTCTCTCCAGCAGAGGAGCGAGGCAGAGGAGCAGGCTCGTGCTCCAGCTACTTCTCGGGGGTCCATGCCCCCTTCACGGGCGCCTCGTACGGATGACGAGGGTGGGGTAGAGAGTAGGAGAGAGGAGGGTGGAGGCGAGAGTTGAGAGAGAGAGACTTACTTGTACTCCTCCACCCTCACACCTGTACTCAGATATTCAGTGATACATGTATATATGTGAGATTTTTGTTACCTGAGTTACCTTGAGCAGTTGAGCACTTGCAGTTGCATACTTGCCTTTACTTTTCCTTTCTTTTCTTTTTGTTCCTTTTTGTTCTTGTTCGCTCTTGCCATGTACTTAAACAAATAGATTAATTCATATGTTCAGCTTGGCCCCTTGCTCAATAAGCAAGGGGTTGACACTACTTTGACCTTGTTGACGGGTCAAGGGGCCAAGCCTCTAATCAATAAAGGCAAATAACAAATATATAAGGAAAATGTGACATGCAAGCAAACAGATGCAAACTTAAAATAAAAGATGTCCACACAAAAATGCAATCAATCATATGAAATGGTGGGAAGCAGTAGGCTTAATTTTTATTCTTTTTTCATTTCTTTTCTTTTTTTTCTTTTTCTTTTGAAAATGATGCCCTTAATTCATATGAAATGGTGGATGAAATAGAGAACGGTGGCTTGAGAAAGGAAATTTTTTTCTCTCTCTAGAATCTAGAGAGAGAAGCTCTGGTTCGGGCATTCCCGCCTATACTACTTCGTTTCTCTTCAGTGTGTCCCCCTCCCTGCCGGCCATGGCCGGTGTGGCGGGGGGCTCCCCGGCGTCAGCGGGGGTTCTTCTAGTTTCTTCGGAGATCAGTTTCCCATCTTCACAAGTTGCTCTACAGAAATCGTTCGCACAAGCTCTCATGGAGTCTGCGAAGAGAACAAACATTTCCATCCCGATCAAGAAGCCGGCGTTCACTAACTGGGGCGAACCAGCCGTTTTCTTCTCCAAGGCTGAAGTTCAGGCCTCATTGCAACTCCTGCCGTTTACAATAGTGGCCAAATGTTCATACGGTAGGCCTTCTTTTCCTAAGTTAAAAAGTTGTTTGGTGTAGCGGTTGGGAATTTCTTCAGGTTTTGTTATAAGAAAATTGAACTTGAGGCATCTTCTCCTTCGATTTGATTGTGAGGCAGATTTTTTGAAGCTTCTCTTATAGAAAAATTTGTATATAAAAGGTTTTTTGTTTCGATTTTTTCGTTGGACCCCGGACTTTAACTTTGAAGTTGATCCACCAATGGTGCCAGTGTGGATCGGCTTTCCTGGTTTGCCGGTGAATTTGTATCTTGAAGATTGCCTTCGCTCTATCACTGGTAACTTTGGTCTTGTCTTGCGAATACATGAACGGACTTTAGCATTGACTGATACATCTAAAGCTTTAGTTTGCATTGAGTTGGATCTCTCAGCTCCACGGAGGGAGCGTTTGTGGTTTGATTTGGATGGTGTGGGATATTGGCAAAAGGTCAGCTATCATCGAGTCCCTACCTTATGTACCTTCCGTCATAAACGGGGTCATTCTGTTGATGAATGCAAAAAAAAAAAGGGTAGGACTGGTCGATCTCAAGTAATTCAAGATCCTGAAAATAAGAATCTCCGATAGGTTTTTAGACCTCGGCTTGATGGTGCTCAGGATGTTCGACACAATGTTGCATTGGAAAACCAATTTGAGGTTCTTCTCCAAGCTATGGAAATGCAAGAGGCAGCTCATAATCTAGATCTTCCTCAACATATTGAATATATCCAGAATCCAATGCAGTTAGAGGAGGAGAAGCTAAATCCTACTGCTCAGTAATCAGTCTCAATGGAGATCCCTTCTTCCAGCAAAAATAATTTTGGTAATTTCACAGGGAACTGTATTAAGGATAAGCCGGATGCTCATAATTTTCTTCAGCATCATTGCGAGGGAGCGACAAGGATTTCTAGTTCAAGAAATCTGGAGTGTATTCCAGAAATAGGGAATTCTCAGTTACCTGTAATTCTTGATACTATGTCAGTGGACAATTCTGTTGCAGAGGCATGTGATCAGAAAACGGGGGGAGATAATACTACTAAGGCATTTTTATCAGACCGAGGAGTAGCAAAGCTGATTAATATTCTAGAGGAGCTTCTTTCAGCCCAAACACACTTGTCAAGGGCAACAAAGCAATTTGCAAATTCCTCTAATCAGAGTTCCAAAGATTTCCTCATCATTAATTCCAATGAAATTTCAGTCTTAGCTGAGGCTGAAAACTCTAAGATGATTACTCAATGCAACAAACATCCAGTTAAAATTTCTCAAGTCAGAGAAACTATTGAAGTATCTGCAATACCCGGAGAATTCTTTAGTGATGCTCATCTTACCAGAGCCAAAGCTAAGGTTCTGGCTGCAAACATCCCTTCATATGCACATGATTGATTCAGCTCTTATATGGAATGCAAGAGGTATAGGGAATAAGGCGACTGTTAGAAGTCTTGGTTAGCTAATTAAAGCCAATAAGATTTGTTTGGCTGCTATATTAGAACCTCGCATAGATTTTAGTCGTGCTAAAAAGGTGGCTTGTAGAATTATTCTTCATTCTGTTCTTGGGAATAATGGAACTTCTTCTAATATTTGGCTGTTTCATAATTCTGACATTTGTCTTGAGATTGCTGAGCAGCACCCTCAATTCATTACTGTGGTATTGAAGGAAGAGAACAATATCTGCATGTATTTCACTGCAATATATGCATCTTGCAATGTTTACACTCGCAGAGAGTTGTTTGATGCTCTTATGGCTTTTAGTCTAGAGATTTCTGTCCCTTGGTTTATCGGTGGGGACTTCAATTGTATTATCTCTCCTGAAGAAAAGTTTGGAGGTTTGATGTCCTCAGCCAATGCAATGTTATACTTTCAAAGTTTCATCACAACTACAGGTTTAATTGATGCTGGCTTTTCTGGTTCATCCTATACTTGGACCAATAATCAAGTTGGAGCCTCTCACATTTGGGCGAGACTAGACAGGGTCTTATATAATGCAAGCTGGCTAAATTCCTCCTTCAATGTATCTGTCCAGCATCTTACTAGAGGACCCTCTGATCATGCTCCTTTACTATTAAATATGTGTCCTAGACAAACTCTACCTGGGAGGTTCATTTATCATCAAATGTGGCACACTCATCCTGAGTTTTTGGATTTTGTTAAATCCCAATGGAGCAAGTTAGATGATCTCTGTCATCCTTTTCTCTCCCTGCAGAATAAGCTTAAATACATAAAAAAAGGCTCTGAAAAAGTGGAATAAAGAGATTTTTGGTGATATTCAGCTTGCTAAGGAGGCGGCTGAGGCCCACCTTCTTTTAAATGAAGATGCTTTTGATGAAAATCCTTCAATGGAAAATCGGGAGAGAATGAAGAAAGCTAATGCTGATTTGAGACTTGTACTGCACAGAGAAGAAATGTTCTGGTTTCAGAAATCCAGGGTTCAGTGGCTTAATTGTGGTGATCGCAACACTCAATTTTTTCATCACTATACCAAAGTCAGAAGGCAAAGAAATTTCATTCATAAGTTGAAGATCAATGACAAATGGGTGGAAGATCAGACATAACTACTAAATGGAGCAATAAACTTCTTCAAATCCCTTTTGTCTACTGAAGCTCATAATATCAGTGAGCAGCTCATCTCTGGCATTCCTTCTATGATTACAGAAGAACAGAATAATTATCTTTGCTCCATCCCATCGTCAGAGGAAATTAAAAATATTATTTTCTCTTCTTGTGGTAACAGTTCCCCTGGCCCTGATGGTTTTACAGGTAGCTTCTATACCTTTTGTTGGGATATTATAGGCAAAGATGTTATATCTACTGTCCAGAGTTTCTTTCATGGGTGGGGTCTTCCGAAAAGAATAACTTCAAAAATTTTATGCCTGATTCCTAAGGTCAAAAACCCCACTACTTTTGCTGACTTTACACCGACCAGCTTATGTAACTTCTCTTGTAAGGTGGTCTCTAAAGTCATAAGCGATCAGTTGAGGTGCATTCTTCCTTTGATTATTTCAGAACACCAAAGTGGATTTGTTAGTGGTAGAAGCATTACTGATAACTTTCTGTTGGCCAGAGAACTATTCATGGATATAGACAGACCGATTAGAGGCCATAATATGCTCATTAAATTAGATATGGCCAAAGCATATGATCGCATTGAATGGGACTTCATTCTCCTTGTGTTGAAAAAATTTGGATTCTCCAGTAGAATTAACTCATTCATTGCTCAGTTACTGATGAACTGTTCATTTTCTATCTCCTTTAATGGTCAAATTCAGGGCTACTTTAAATCTTCTCAGGGGGTGAGACACGGAGATCCCTTAGCTCCTGCTCTCTTCATACTGGCCGAAGAAGTTCTAAGTAGGGGCCTAAATCAGTTGTTTCAGTAGGGTCAGTGTTAGTACTTTCATTTATCTCGTAATGTCATGCCCATTTCCCATATACTTTTTGCGGATGATTCCATCATCTTCTTGAATGGTGGACTATCTTCCATCAAAGCCTTGTTGAGGTTATTGAGGAAGTATGAAGAATCTTCAGGACAGCAGATCAACTCTCATAAGAGTTCATTTATGGTATCCAAACATATGCATAGTCATGCTATTTAGAGGATCAACCAAGTGACAGGATTTCAACATAAAACAGGTAGCATCATCTATCTTGGAATTCTCCTTTTCAAAGATATAATTAGAGTCCCTCATTTCAAATACTTGCTAGATAAAATTAATGCCAAGCTAGCAGGCTGGCAGAGCAAGTTTCTTTCTCAAGCTGGTAGAGTTGCTCTTATTAAATCAGTACTTTCGGCAATTCCTATATATATTGCCAGCTCTGCAAATATCCCATACACAATAATCAAGCAAGTACAAAGCATCTGTGCTAACTTTTTATGGCAAGGTCTTGAGTCTGCTCACAGGAAACATTGGGTCTCATGGGACAAGATATGCTGCCCCCAATCAGAGGGAGGTTTAGGCATTTGCAGTCTCTGGGATATCCAGCTGTGCTCACAGGTTAAACAATTATGGTCTTCTCTTCATAGCAACTCTCTATGGGCTCGCTTTTTCAGGATGAAGTATATCCACGGCCAGCACATTACTGATTGTAAGACTCCTTTCCTAGCAGGCATTAAAGTCAGAGATTTTGAAAAAGCTCGCACTATTTGTTTGGCTGGCATGCGTAAAATAGTCTTCAATGGTGCTACTACAAATTTTATCAAAGACACTTGGTATAAGGGAATATCTCTACAAGACTATCTCTATCAGCAGGTTATTCCCAAGTCTGAGAACTGTTCGGTGCAAGATGCCTTGGCTAATCTCCAACATCCAATATGGCAGATGATTAATGATATCAATCTGAGAACTGAACTGTCCAATTTTGTTACTCAAGAAGGAGATGATATCTCTATATGGTCTTTCACCAGCTCGGGCAAATTTGACTTTAAATCCACATATAGCTACATTAAAGGACAACTTTCAGGTGCTCCTTTAGCCAAACTTTGGCACCAAAGCTATCCACCTCGAGCCTACCTATTTTACTGGAAATTGTTAAACCATGTTGTTCCTGTTGATGACAGAATACAGAATTATGGTATTCAATTAGCCTCTTGTTGCAACTGTTGCCAGGCTTCTTCTTCCATTGAAAGCTTGGATCACCTTTTTATTAGCAGTGAGCTAGCTTCTTTTCTGTGGACTAAATTTAGCACTCTCATTGACAACTCTTTCATGAATACCACTTCCATTAACAGTAGGCTACAACTGATCATTAGTGAGTCTGTTATATCCAGTCCGTAGGGATATATCAACTTATTAATGGCTATGCTTATCATATGGGAAATCTGGAAACAGAGATGCGAAAATAGATTTGAGGGAATTAAGACTATCCCCTCACGGATTGCTTTGCAGATACAAGAGGATGCCATGCAGGTGCTTCGACAGATCACTTTTAAACAGGGACCCAGTCGGTATTTTATGTAGAGTATTCATGCTATGGGCTTAACCGTCAAATATAAAGATCTTCAAGTATTCACAGTATGTTGGCAGGCCCCTACTGTGGCTTTCTCTCTTAATGTAGATGGTTCAAGTAAGGGCAATCCTGGGATTTTAGGAGGTGGTGGTTGCTTTAGAGACACCCGAGGTAATCTGTTGTTGGGTTTCTCATAATACTATGGCTATGGTTCAAGCATGGTGGCAGAAGGAAGAGCTTTACTAGATGGTCTTAGATTGGCCCGTCTTCATGGCATTCCTCTCTCAATCATATACACGGATTCCATGGCATTAGCTGAATTACTTAAAGGCAAAAGAAACCCACCGTGGTCTCTTCTACCATGGTGGAGGCACCTTCAAGATCTCTTCACCTCATTCCAGTGCCCTTTAGTCCACATTTACAGGGAAGCTAATCAGTTAGCTGATTCATTGGCAAAGCATGCTACAAATATGGGCCATTATCCTGAGTTTCTGTCTATGAGAGAGTTGCCGGTGGAGTGAGAACATTTCTTTCCTTTGGAAAGGGGTGCACTCTCCCTTCATCCTACTAGATGTTTTGTGCCAAAAAAAAATGACGCCCTCGCACACAGGCGTTGATTATAGAATTGACGCATATGAGGGTGGCGTTGATTGAAAAATCATTTTTTTTGTTAATCTTATTGAAAATGATGACATTAAGGCTGTCGTGAATAAAGTGAATAACGCCTTTGGCAACGGGCGTGAATTGAAAAAAAACCATTTTTTTATTTTTCTTTATTGGAAAATGATGACATTAAGATTGTAGTGAATAATGGAAATAACGCCCATGTTTGGAGGCATTAATTAAAAAACACATTTTTTTGTTTTTGTTTTTTTTAATTATTTTTCTTTTTTTCCGTCTTGTTTTGAATGAGGCTGAGCATAGCACAAGGGTCTTAAACCTTACACAATCACCATCTGAAATCTATTAATCTTTCTTAAATGATTTAACAAAGGGACAACGTACTTAATGACTTGTGCTTTTACTCGTATCCTCTCACGGCCCATCCTTCTTAATCGGTCTTCGCCAACCTTTTGAGCTTATAACCTACCATGGAGGGAGAAGTGAAGAATAAGTTGAGGAAGCTCACGAGAGGTTTCAGAGAACGGGGAAACTTTCCTCCCCTTGCCCTAATGCCTGTTGGGGTTTGATCTTCGGCTTAGGAAAAGTTTGTTACTCTTTTTACCCTTATTTACGCATGCTTACGACCAGGGTTTTCCCTGCGGGGACTTTGCCCTCTTGACATACCTTTCTTTTATTGGTAACTTTCTTTTCTTTTTCTTTGCAAATAAATGAAAACCTAATTGTACTTGGGCTTTTAAGCATTTTGATCCCTTTTGGGCCCTGACTTCCACCTACTAGGGCGGCGGGCAGGTTTGGTTAGCATTCCTCGACTCGTACTCCCCCTCGTGAGCCGAAGAGAAGAGAATAGGTAAAGTTTTTATACTCTTAGTTTGGGTCTGACTTTCCTTGAATTTTATACCGCTCGAGTTTCAGAGTAAAGCGTGTAGTGTGTGTGAGAATTGACCCCAAGGTTAAACCATCAAGACTGAAGAATGAATTAAGGATTTTGATCTTTCGGGCTTGCGGCCTATGCACTATGTCAGCCTGCAATTTTCAATTTTTTTTTCAATTTTTTTTCAATTTTTTTTCTTTTCAAAGACTTAGGGATAATATTTCTTCAAATAAAGTCCATTCCACGGGTGAGCCAGTTCTTCCCCTTCGGCGTTAACCAGTTTATAAGCGTTGCCTGGATAAACGTCTTTTATTACGTAAGGCCCTTCCTAGTTTGGTTGGAGTTTTGAACGAGGTCCACTGGGTTTTACAAAGATTCTTTTGATTACCATTTCACCGATTTTAAATTTTCTCTCAATCACTTTCTTTTGAAAAAAACGTGAAAGCCTATTTTGATAAACACCTTCATGCTCAGCGGCGGCCAAATGCTTCTCATCTAGGAGTTCCAATTAAGCAAGGAGAGATTCGCGACGCTCATCAATGGGGAGCTCCTTGTCCAATTGTACCCTAAGAGAAGGGATAAAAATCTCATAAGGGACTACCGCCTCCATTCCATAAGTGAGGGTGAAAGGGGTTTGCCCAGTAGGGGTACGAATGGAAGTGCGATAGGCCCAAAGAGTTTCAACCAGCTTTTCTTGCCAATCCGCAAATTTATTAGCCTCACACGTCTTTTTGATAATTTTGATTAACATTTTATTAGTTGCCTCTGCTTGGCCATTGCCCTGCGGATAATAAGGAGATGAATGATGCAACGCAATGTTATACCTGTTGCAGATGTTCTGGAGTTCCTGAGAGATGAATTGCGGTCCATTGTCGGTGATGATGGTACTCGGGATGCCGAACCTTGCGATGATTTTCTTCATTATAAATTTTCAGACAGTTGACGCTTTAGTCTCCACGTACGCTTCCGCTTCCGCCCACTTGGTGAAGTACTCAGTGGCCGTGAGTATAAATGATTTCAGTTTTGTGAGGAGGTTTGAATCACCAAGAGGTCCGATGATATCGAAAGCTCACATGGAGAAAGGCCATGGGGAATATATAGGATGGAGTGAAGAAGCCGGAGAATGGATTTTATCGACGTGCAGTTGGCACTTAACACACCTTCGAACATAAATAGAGCAATCCTCTTCTAGAGTGGACCAATAGAAGCCTAATCTAAGGATTTTCTTAGCTAACATCTGGCTATTTACATGGCCACCACACACTCCTGAATGCATCTCTTCCACGACCTTCCAAGATTCGTCATCGTCGAGGCATCTTAGCAAAACTCCAGTGAGGCCCCTTCTATAAAGCACACCTCCAACCAGAGTGTATCGCTGAGCAACTCTTCGAATGGCTTTCTTTTCTTCAGCCGTGGCTTCCTCGGGATAAGATTGATCTTGGCAATATTTAGCAATTTCATAATACCACGACTTCTCTTCCTCGTCCAATTCTTCCTCTAGATCTATCAACATGATCCTCTTATTCTCAATGATTCCACCTTGCTTAACCTTCTTGAGCACCTCCTCCTTAACACTAAGGAAAGCTGCATCCTTAACAGCGGGAGTGAGACGCTTGTGAACAATGATAGAGTGGAAGTCCCTTTCGGGAAGGAAAACCAAAGAAGATGCAAGAGAAGCGAGAGCATCAGCTAGAATATTCTGATCACGAGGAACATGGATGAAGATTAATTTGGTGAAAAGCTTGGCATAAGCATAAGCCAATTCCTGGTAGGGTTTGAGTTTAGGATCAAGTGTGCGACACTTGGTGAGCACTTGGCGAAGAATAAGCTGACTATCACCTACAATTTGCAATTGGGTAACACCGAAGTGATGGGCGGCATGTAGACCGACCAGAAGCCTCATACTCAGCTATATTATTTGTAACTGGAAATGCGAGTTGAGAGGCGAGCGGAATTGTGATACCCTCAGGTGATAGGAGAACAATGCCAATTCCCTTCCCTTTTGAATTCAGAGCTCCATCAATAGTTATAATCAAATTCGTGTCGATAATATTAAGCCAATATTGAAGTCCACTTTGGGGCGTCACGTGGTGACATGAGATTTACTCATCATAGCATCTATTTTGGCGTGTCTACAGTCGTGGCGCCCACCTTCGACGTATCGACACGATGCGTCGAGCAGCGTTGGGAGTAGAAGTGGTGGTAGTAGAAGTGGAGAAGCTGTCTAGAGCAGAGGCTTGGGTTTGTGGAGGTTGTTTAGATGGAGCAAGAATAGGTGAGGATGATGGGGTTGGTGGAGATGAAGATGGGGTAGGCGATGGAACAGGTGATGAAGGTGTAGGTAACGGAGCAAGTGTAACATTGGCTAAAGAATCAAAGGGGTGCTCCTGGTCTTGTAATGATGGAGATGGCTCCATGGGTGGCGCTTATTACTGTTGCTTGCTGCAAAGATATAGAACAGCTTCGTGAATGGCAGCCCAATCGATCCTCTTCTCATCTTCCAAGTCATAAACATAGTTCCAGAACTCGGGGCAATCCTCGACCAAATCCCCCTACTGGCGATGATAATCACAAAATTCGAGCATATTCTCAACCGCGGGCCGACAAGGCACAATCGGAGGGAGCGACAACGCATGAGTGGCCATCAAAGCCTGAAAAATATCAGTTAAACACTCCGGCAACGGATGACAAGGATCCCGCTTTGGGCAAGGGGGATGCTGAGGGATATGGGAAGGTAATGAAGATGGTTGTGGGGGTTGCATAGGCAATGGCGCATGGCAACTAGTGGAGGGACTCGGTGAAGGTGCATGATGAGTGGAGTGTGGAGGTATGTAGTGGATGACATCCACTTCCTCGGAGTGTGGTTTTCCCTTGACTGGGGGTGGAGACGTAGGCGGAGACACATGGGGGTGCGAGGAAGCGGAAGGCTGACTTGTGGAAGATTGATAGGCTTGGGTGTACGAGTATGTAGGAGCGGAAGGATGACTCATGGATGGATAAGTGGTGGAGGGTTGACTCATGGAGTGCTGACTCATGGGAGATGATGGATAGAAGGCGTATGTAGGCGTAAGAGGTGAAGGAGACTCAGGGTCAAGGGAACCTTGGAGTTGTTGGCGGATGAAGCGGGCTCGGCTATAGAGTTGTTACCAGGAGGTAATTTCATTCAAGGCTAAGACGAACCGATACTCGGGCGTTGTAGTGGAAATGAGCATTTTGATCAGCTCTCCCTCCGGAATATGCCCCAGGACTTGAGCGGCGAGGCGACACCAGCGATCGGCAAAGGGGCAGAAATCCTCTTCGGGCTTCATCTTTTCATGGGCCAGATCCACCATAGAATATATGAGCCCAACCTGGTCCTGATAATGCTGAATAAACTTTTCTTGCACAACTTGAAAACTCACAATCTGCCCTTGTGGAAAAGAAAAGAACCAATCCTGAGCCGGGCCCTCCAATGACAGACCGAACAAATATGCCATCAAACGTTGGTCGTGTCAAAATTGGGCCGACTCATAAAGGGGTCACCGACTCCACCATAACGGCGATATGTGGGAATTTGAGAGGGAGGTGAAAGTCGAAGATTTTGAAATGCGAGCGGGATACTCAAGGAAGATCTGGAATCTATCCGACATTGAAGCTCATCAAGCTGGCGTTGGGTTTGAGCAATCATCTCCGGGGTATGGAGAGATCAAGAGGAATGTGGGCCAACTTGAGCAAGAGAATGTGAACTTGGACCAAGATCATGGTATTGGGCCAGATAAGGGGATCCAGATTGAGAAGAAGAAGGAAGGCCCATTCTAGGAGTAGAAGGATGCATGGACCTAGAAGGATCATGAACATGAGGACCCATTGGGCTAGCAACAACATGGGTAGGGAGAGTCGGCCCATTAAGAAGAGTAGGTCCACTAAGAGTGGAGAGGGAAAATCTCGTCACCCGTACGGAGAGGCCAAAAGAGGTCCAACCAGACCGAACAAGGAACAACTCCTTGAAGTGGTAGCCCCCGGGCCCACTTAGTATAAAGCCCAAAAACTCACTCGATACAAGCGCTTCCTAGGCATCCTTCGGGTTGGGAAGTCTGAGCATCAGTTCGATCGAGAAAGCTCCCTCGGAGCCCCCTATTCCCTGTCCCGACCATGCACTCATCGCTTGGGAGACCACTCCTGGGCAAGTGCCTATCGCTCGGGCTCACTGATGGAAGCTTATTAGTACGGCCGTTGCGAGTCCCTTAATGGCAGGAAGCTCAAGGGAATAGGGGAGACCAAGAGTCCGCGTGCTATAAGGAGTCCGCATGAAAGACGTAGCCCCCCTGAGACTCCTCCGCTTACAAGGATCAGTCGCACAACGGGCCACTATTTAAACTGGAAAAGCCCTACTACAAGGGGTAAGCTAGGCAAGAGCCAAAAATCCCGAGTAGGAACCACTTCACCTTTTGGTGGAGAGGGATCTCGCGCTCTCACCTTCCTCCTAGCTCTTCCCTTCGCATCATAGCTCTACTACTTTACTGACTTAAGCATCGGAGGGTCTTTCCCGGGGATCTATCCCTAAGCACCTCTGACTCATTTCCCTTCTTGCAGTTCACACTTCAAGTGTATGTGGTCATCCTCTTCCCCGCTCAAGAGTAGTGCAAGATAGCCCCACTTCATCTGGCGCCGTCTATGGGAAACGAACAAAGAGCCATCATGGTGCGAAGAAGTTATGGCAGGAGGACTTCCGGCGACCTAGGGAAAGCCCTGGTGACGGAAGAAGGCGCACCTTCTCTCCCCACGGAGAATTCCTTGTCAGGCAACCACGCCAACGAGATACCTCCCTCGGTGGCGGGGGAACAGCTTCCCGACGGGAGCACCGACGCCCTCCAAACCCTCAATGCAAAACTGGATGTCCTCGTGGATCTCATGAGGGCCCATGCGGCCAGGGAGGAGAAGGCGCAACTCCCCTGGAAGAGCCCCCCATGTGGAGATGCCTCCCAGAAAACCGCTGGAGGCCGTTTTACCCTCCAGGGGTGGCAGCTCATTCGCAACCTGTCAGGAGAACCATCGCATGCCCCTCCCCCGGAGCAGGAAGCCTCCTCAACCCCGAGGAGGGAGAGAACAGAGCACGCCGACCATTTTCGGAAGCCGAGGCCCCCGAGGAACGTCAGGACAACATGCAAGTGCACCCCCCCAGCACCTCGGGCCAGCGACAACTGGAGCTGTCTCTCCGGCTGTGAGACTTTGAGAGGCGTTTCACGGAGCAAGAGCGTGCCCTCCGTGCCTTCCATAAGACCTCTCCTGTGGAGGACGAGGAGCGATCCCCGTTCTTTGATTATATTTTGAAGGCAGAGATATCCCCTAGGATCTCACTCCCGACCTTCAAGTCGTACGACGGCTAGGGAGACCCGGCCGACCACTACGACAGATTCGATGCCCTGATGGCCTTGCATGGGGCATCCGACGTAATCAAGTGCCGAGCGTTTATGACCACTCTGGTCCAGGGTGCTCAAGCTTGGTTCAGGGCCCTCACCCCCATCAACATCTACAACTTCAAGCAATTCGGGCGAGTGTTCAAGGAAAGCTTCGCCGGCAGCGGTCCACCCCGATATGTGGCTGGATTATTGGCCCTCAAGTAGGAACAGGGGGATAAGTTGCGGGCTTATATCAACCGATTCAAATTGGAAGCCCTATGCATCCCTCGCCTGGATGTGGCCTATGCCATCACTGCATTGACCGAGGGTACCCGTGACAAGAACCTGCGGCGCGAGCTAGTGCTTCATCCTCCCACCTCCCTTGCCGAGCTAGTGACCCTGGCCTTGCGCCATGCATAGTGCGAAGAAGTCCTCAGCACCTGTCGAGGCACGATAGGCTCGGGTCAGGAGGGGGACAAGAAGCAACCGTCCGAGCAAGGGACGGGCCAAGGAAAAAGGCAAAACCAGCACAGAGACCGAAAGGAGCCGTCCCGAAAGTACGAGCGGTATACCCCCCTCACCGCTCCTGTCTACAAAATTTATGAAGACATCAAAGGCTCGGGCCTCCTCAGCCAACCTAAGCCTATGAAAGCCAAGCACCGCAAATGCCGCAAGCATTGCCTGTTCCACATCGACCACGAGCATCACACCAGCGATTGCCATCAACTTCAAGATGAGATCGAGCGCCTCGTCCGCCAGGGACACCTATCCCGATACGTGTCCGGGCAAAGGGAAGATCGAGGCGCCCCTGAAGAGATCGACAATGCCCCCCGCGGAGTCCACATCAATGTCATTGCGAGTGGTGCAGCATCAGGCGGAGATAGCAGTTGAGGAAGAAAGCGTCACGCCAAGCGGGTGAGCCGAGCCTCCATTGAGCACCCTAAGGCCCCGCAGGCGAGCGAATCGCAGGCCCTGGTATTCTCCGACCAGGACCTGGAAGGGTTAACCACCCCGCACGACAACACTCTCGTTGTATCGGCTACAATAAACCATTGTAACGTAGATAGGATCCTAGTTGACAATGGTAGTGCCCCTGATTTATTATCCTATGAATGTTTCCTCAAGATGGGAGAGAATCCATCTGAACTCCGCCCGATCCGAACCCCCCTCTGTGGGTTCAACGGCCAGGCAACTTATCCCGAGGGAGCCCTGAGCCTGCCAGTTACTATCGGTACCCCGCCTAAAACCGTTACAGTTATGGCAGACTTCATCGTGATTAAAGGGATGACGGCATATAACACCATCTTCGGCCGAGGCATTCTCCGCCGAATGAAAGCGGTGCCCTCTACCTTTCACCAAAAAATGAAGTTCCCAACCAAACGTGGCGTGGGGGAAGTCCAAGGTAACCAGGCATTGGCTAGACAGTGCTATATAATCTCGGTCGAAGCCACTAGGCCGGAAGGGAAAAAAGGAGTAGAGGGAGCCGAAGAGGGACCCGCAACATCTGAGCCTGGTGGCGAGTTGCTAACGGTCTTCCTTAATGGTGACCCGACTCTAGGAGTAAAGATCGGAGCCGATCTACCACTTGAGGAACAGGAAAAATATAAGGATTTCCTTGCCCGGTATATTCGAGTCTTTGCATGGTCTGATGAGCACCTTCCCGGGATCCCGGGAAACGTGGTGATGCACAAGCTCAACCTCGACCCAACGGTGAAGCCAGTCCCACAACGCAGAAGAAAGCATGCCTAGAGAAGCAAGCGGTCATCAAAGAGCAAGTCATCAAGGGGCAGAAGACTGGCCTTTTTCGCCCGGTCCTGTACCATACGTGGCTCGCCAACGTCGTCCTTGTACCAAAGGCTTCTGGGAAATGGCGAATGTGTGTGGACTTCAACGACCTCAACTAGGCTACCCCGAAGGATTGCTACCCGTTACCGAGCATCGATCAACTGGTCGACTCAATCTCTGGCAACGAGCTGCTCAGCTTCCTGGACGCCTACTCTGGCTACCATCAGATCAGGATGGACCCGGGGGACATCAAGAAGACCGCCTTCATCACCGACTTCGGCGTACACTGCTACACTCGGATGCCGTTCAGGCTAAAGAATGTTGGAGTGACATATCAAAGACTGATCAACCACATCTTCGAAGGACAGCTCGGTCGGAACGTCGAGGCCTACATTGATGATATGCTCATTAAAACGCCGAAGGCCGAAGACCACCTCGCCGACTTAGCTGAGACCTTCGACACCCTCCTGAAGTGCAGCATGAAGTTTACCGTTCCAAATCTGCCTTCGAGTCAGATCTGGAAAGTTCCTAGGCTTCTGGTAACTCAGCGTGGGATTGAGGCCAACCTCGACGAGGGCCAGGCCATCCTGGACATGCGGCCACCCACTTGCATGAAGGACGTCCAACGCCTTGCGGGGCGCATTACTACGCTCAACGATTTCTATCCCGGGCGGCCGAACGATGCTTACCATTCTTCAAATTGTTGAGCGGACCCAAAATGGCATCTGCTACATTCGCCTGGGATGAGGAATGTTAGAAGGCGTTTGCCGAACTCAAGGAATTCTTGGCCTCGCCCTCAGTACTGTCCAAGCCTTTCCAAGGCGAAGCTCTACACCTCTATCTCTAGGTGACCCCTTCTACAGTGAGCTCGGTCCTGGTCAGGAATGACGCAGGGATCTAGAGAGCAGTTTACTATGCCAGCAAGGTGCTTAATGAGGCTGAGAGAAGGTATCCCACAACCGAGAAACTCATGCTAGCGTTGGTTACCTCGGCCAAGCGCCTCCGACCCTACTTTCAAGGGAACTCCATCGTCGTATTGATCGGCGAACCCCTGAAGAAGATTCTCTTTCACCCTGAAGCCTCGGGATGCCTCGTCAAATGGGCCATCATGCTCGGGGCCTACGATATCTTGTATCTCCCCCGCTCGGCCATCAAAGGGCAGGCTCTCGCAGACTTCATCGTCGAAAGCACTATCTCGATTGAAGAAGTACCTCCACCAGTGCCCAGGCCCGCTTGGGATCTGTTCGTCGATGGGTCCTCCAACTCGACCGGATGCGGCGCCAGTGTCCTCCTCAAGTCCCCCGAAGGAGCGGAGCTGCGGTACGCCCTGAAGTTCAACTTCCAGGCGTCCAACAACGCCTCCAAGTACGAAGCCCTTATCTCAGGAGCCAGGATGGCTCGACGACTGGGGGCCGAGCGAATCAGAGTCCACACTGACTCCCAATTGGTCGCTAGCCAGGTCAACAGTGATTATGAAGCTCGGGAAGGACAAATGGTCAAGTACCTCCAGGCGGTCAAGAGGATGGCCCAACTCTTTGAGAGCTTTGAGGTAGTCCGTATAGCTCGGGAGGGAGGAAAACTCCCGAGCGGACGCCCTCTCTCGACTGGCCACCTCGCTCGACCACGCAGCTACGCAATCGGTCTTTCTCGAAGAGCTCGGGCGACCGAGCATCGAGTCCGAGCTTATGACTGTTGACTCGGCACCCCCGAGCGACTGGCGGACCCCTTACATATCCTGGCTCCAGGATTCAAAAGAGCCCACCAACCCTCGGGAGGCTCTGAAGCTGAAGTACCAAGCTCGGTGTTTCGTCATGCTAGATGAGGCCTTGCACCACAGATCTTTCTCTGATCCCCTCCTCAAGTGCATCAACACCGATGAAGCCCACCGAGCTATTCAAGAAGTACACGAAGGCACCTGCGGAGCGCACCAAGGAGGAAGATTGATCGCCAGGATCCTACTTCGGCAGGGTTACTGGTGGCCCACTCTCCAGCGCGACTGCACGACCTACGTACAGAAGTGCGACCGATGTCAACGCTTCGACCACCTGATCCATCAGCCCGTCGCAGAGCAAATCACCCTTGCCGAGCCATACCCTTTCGCTCGGTGGGGGATCGACATCCTGGGGCCATTTCCCACGGCCCAAGCTCAGAAGAAGTTCGTCATCATCGCCATCGACTATTTCACCAAGTGGATCAAGGCCGAAGCCACCACTAGGATCACCAAGTCAGTCGTATGGAGTTTTGTTTGGAAGTCGATCATCTGTCGCTATGGTGTCCCCCGAGTGATCGTGAGCGATAACGGTCGGCAGTTTGATTCTCATTACTTCAGAGATAGATGTGCCGACCTAAACATTCGCAACCACTTCACTTCGGTAGCCCACCCTTAGGCAAACAGACTGGTCAAAAATGGCAATAAGACTATCTTAAAAGGCATCAAAACCAGGCTCGACAAGGACGGCCATCGGTGAAACACCTTTTTCGAGCGTACTATGGTCACACCGAACTACTCCAAGGACGGCCATCGGTGAAACGCCTTTTCAATTGGTGTATGGCACAAAAGCCGTAATTTCGTTGGAGGTCGGCAATCCCTCTCTCCGAGTCATCCACTTCAAACCCGAGGTAAAAGAGCAGAAATTGCGAGAAAATCTCGACCAAGCGGACGAGATCCGAGAGATTGCAAAGATCCGAGCAATGGAATACCAACGGTGCATCACTCGATACTACAACTCCAGAGTCTGAGATAGACACTTCCAGCCGGGAGACTTCATCCTGAGGAAAGCCGAAGCATCTCGACCACTAGAGGCGGCGGGGAAGTTAGCCCCTACCTGGGAAGGCCCCTACCGAGTGGTCGAGATGTTCTAGAAAGGAGCATACCGATTGTCGACCATGGAAGGAACACCCATCCCACGGACATGGAATGCGACAAATCTTCGCAAGTTCTACTTTTGATCATTTGGCAAGCATACACATGTAAGAAAAATAGAATAAACACCATTCTTCTCTTCTTATTAAAATTTTATGTACATCAAGTAGGCCGTAGCCAATACAGTATACATGTACAAAAATTACACCCTCTAACACTATTACGCGAGCAAAACGCTCGGCCAACCCGGTAAGCTCTCCTACGTCCGGCCATTGACTCTGCCTTGTGCGGAAACTGGCTCGGACAAAGGATTGCCGGCCTCGTTGGTTTGAGAAAGCTCGAAGAAAGAGGAAAAGAGGGTAAACAACAAAAAGAGAGGGAAGAAGAGGAAGGAATACAAGTGAAGGCCTCCTCTCTGCCAACTCTTTGGAAGGTAGAGAGAGCAGGCATCCTCCGAAGAGTGAAGAAGGAGGGAGAAAAAGAAAACGACAGAGATGGACGAGGAGGTAGGGGGAGACCAAAAAGGAGGGAGCTTAATTATCCCCCCCCCTCCCCTTGGGATAGCGTCGGTAGGTCAGGGGCAGAAGGGCGACATGCTCTGGCATGACGAACCCTCTCCCAGAGTGACCCCCGACTGACGAACCCTCTACCAGACTGAAATAGCAGGAGCTTCCCTCCTACCGCCATTTGCATCATCATCTTCTGAAGCACTTTCCATGCCCCGCCAAGACCGACAGCACAACGCCTCGCCGAAGGGGAAGAAGGAGAAACTGCCATGGATGGCCTTAAGCGATGAAAGGAAAAGGAGACGCCCCTCGAACCTTTTATAGGCCGAAGGGGGAGCTGATCGCCTTAAATGACTCTCCCCTTACAAAACACGCTAAAAGGGCTTTCCCTGAGATGGTTACCTCATTTCCCAACATCTCGCCAGCGGGACGCGCGAAGCGGCAAGTCATTAAGGGCGGTATGGAAAAATAGAAAGGTGCCAGTGCCATGTTAGTTATTTGATAGATCGGCACGCACGATATCTACAAAGAAAATCGGCGCCTTCTCCAACGACTAAGAATCCGGTAGTCAAATCTCTCCAAAAACAGTAACAAACATTCAATTTAGCATTTAATACTGCTGCTATTATATTTTCCAAAAAAGCCTTACTCGGCTACATAAGGGAAAGAAAAAAAAGAAAGATATGGCTATTACATCAGGCCTCAGGCCCATCTTCAGGCTCGGCAGGCAAGGATTCCTCAACACCAGACGATCTGCCCCCAATATTCTCGGCGACGGCCGACCTAGGCACTGACCCCACCTGTGTGGGAACTGTCTTAGTCGTGCGCTCTCCCGAAGATGTTGGAGTTGGCAATCGGTCGGACGAGGACTCCCAACCCTCCTCTTCACTCGATGTATAATGGGAAGAGTCGGTCGAGCCCCAATTTGAGTCATAGCATTTGTAATACCCCGATTTTTTTGAGAAATTAATTAGCAATTAATAGAATAATTCCTTAATAAATAGAACACGTTATATTTCGACTATTTTATAAAAATCCAGAAAAATTATATTCTTGTAGATGATAACACGTTTAACAAACTTGACTTCTGTCGCCAACCCAAATAAAATCTGTAAGTAGGCCGAATTAGTGGTTTAAGCCCAAATTAAACACTTAGTTAACCATACCTTAAAACGCCAAATTCGATCCTAATACTCAATCAAATGAGCCCAAATCGGTGGCAAATGAAAGGCTATGATGAGAGGATCATTTCCCCTCTGCTAATCTACTGAAACCCTAACCTAAGTGATGCAATTGGCGGAGTTTTGGCGCATCAACAATTGCGGCGGCGTTCACATTGACTTGACTTGCGTGGTCGAATTCTCCCTGCATAGAACACCCTAGAAGGTGTGCGACCTATAAAAATGCTCCTTAGGAACCCTAGTTTCATTTGGAAGCTGCTGCGGCCGACGAGAACCTTGGACGAGGGTGAATTCCAGTGATCTCTGACGGGGGGTACCTAGCGCGTCTTCTTCCTTTCTTCCCTGATTGAGGTAGGTTCTCTCGGGCTCATACCTCAAGTAATATATCAAAATGTTCAGCATCTAGTCCTCTTTCTTTTGATATATGAAGCCCTAAATATTGTGTAATATTCTGCGAATATTTTGAGGTTTAGTAGAAGCATGTTAAATTAGGGTTAACTTTGTTCCTTTTTCGATTAAGTTATGATCTCAGGCAGTAAACATGAAATTGATTCATGCATCTCGTAGAGTTTTTCATGCTCTTTCTATTGTTAGTAAAAGCCCCAAATTCCATGTTGTATACCCTTCGAATTTTGTGTTTTCTTGTGACCCTAAAAACCTCGCCGAGGGCGGGTTAGGGTTGGTTCGATCGGATTTTACCAGACTTGGACGGTCTTACGATAGACCACACATCCTGGATGGGCGGTTCCTGAAGGACCACACATCCTGGATGGACGGCTCCTGAAGGACCACACATCCTGGGATGGGCGGCCCTCATCTAACCACATATCTAGATGAACGGTCTTCAAGTGACCACATATCCCCTGGCAGGATGAACAGCCACCCAGACAATCACACATCTGGATGGGCGGCCATCCCTGTGACCACATAACCCAGGGATGGGCGGTCCTCACATGACCGCCAAACCCCTTGGGCGGCCCCCAGAGAACCGCCCAACCCTTGGGCGGCCCTTCCCTTGCCGCCCAAGTCCCCTTCAGCCCGGTAGCTGTAGTGTCAGCCCAGTAGATGTAAGGTCATTCCAGAACCGTTTATCTAGACAGAAAATGACTTAGTGTGAGCTTTACATGATTCATATTAGTAACTAAATTGATAATTAGTAAATTAGAAACCCATATGATAAGTGGTAAATTATGCAAGTAAATTTCTGTAAAATGCATGCTATTTATTCCCACATGATCTTGTTCATTATCATTATCATCTTGATTCATCTTTTTGGCAATTAAATTAATGTAAATCATGATCCTTGATAAATTGACATGGAAATTATGACTAAAATGAATATTAGATTGCATGACAGCCATTCTACCCTAGTAGAACGGTTTGACCAATTTACCGACTTTCAATAAGTCATTAGCCCTATTAGTGTGCTAGCCTTGAACTTACCCCCTGACATTCTATCCGGCGGACTTAACATCGTCTTGGGATCTCTGTCTATCCCTGCTAAGAACTTAATGAACCACCAGAAACTCCGATTTACATGACTGAACCGCTGGTTATAAGTTTTGGATCGAATTGGGCTAAGAGAGGCATGTGCGGCCAGTAGTGGACCGCATATCCTTATAGGCGGCCCAATGACAACCGCATATACCTGGCTTATGCCATTAAGTGTTGGTCGATTAACCTTGATCAATCTTTGATCCAACCATTAAGCCCTAGACTTACCAATAGACAGTAGACTAGGCCCTGGCTTAGCTTTACCCTGTCTTTGGCAGCCCGGAGTCTAATAGGGTGATTCCTTAACCTTCTAGCCAAGCCCGGGTGGTGCGGCTGGATTATGACCATTCAAACCGTATGCGGATTCTCTTGGACCGCATATCTTTAATACGGCCCAGTATGGCCCGTACATATGACAGGCGGCCCTTAATGGACCGTATAACTATTGAGCGGCCCATTACAGACCGTGTATATTACAGTTTTCCAGAAAGTGATTATTTCATGATTTCGAATTATGTGAGCTACTCTAGCCTATCTAGGCTATGGTATTTCGTGGCTTGACCTATTGTTAGGTCTATTGATCATCAATGAGCTTATTGTTTGGACTCTTAAGAATCATTATTCTTACGTCCTTTACCTTGACTACATGAACTTGACCTTGGAACTCTTGGCCATTAAATATTGTGGATGTCTAGATTCGTGGGATCTGTGATCCAAACAAAAATCAATGCCAAGGCAAACAAATGAAGGGCCCAGTCTGGTCCTGGGAGGAGCACCCGAAAAGTACTTGATCCCTTGGGGAGGTGAATGACTAGGTGTGGCATTTGGCACCGATACTATCTAATGTGTTGGGTTTACGACATTCCACATTCTCGTGAAACTTATTATTCATGCTTAAAGCGTGAAGTACTTGCTTGCTTGCTTGACATGACTTGAAATTGACTTGTAAATGGCCATTCACTAGAAAATATTGTTAATCTTGCTTGATATCTTGACATGCAACTATTTCTTCCATTTAATTATCGTTACTCTTTCTATCTTAGTGATTATTTAGTTCTGCTTATTTTCTCGCGTTAATCATGCATATTCATTAATTGGTTAATCATTTAAACTATACCTGGCGATAGAGTATAATTCCTACTGAGCTTCTTGCTCACCCCTACTTCCAATCCTTTTCAGGTAACGCGGTAAACGGAACGTTGCAAATGAGAATCGGATCGATGTGATCGAGTGAACCTGGAACCTGGAGATCGGAGTCTGTCTTTTTACCTTCTTGAGTCTAGCTAGTGTCGTGAGTCTAGTTATTTCTTTTTCTTCTCCCTTGTTATTTCCTCCTTTAATTTGAATCTAATATTGTTAAGTGATATTTTTAATATTAATAAGAGCTCGTATTTTCAATGTGTGTCTATGGCCTCCTTGTGTTTAATCGTGGTTTTACTTCCGCTCTTGTTATCATGACTGTTAACTGCAACGTTCCGAGCATCGCTTCCCACTGCTATCGGTTCGGGGCGTGACAGAGGTGGTATCAGAGCCTCTGTTGTCTGAGTCCTTAGATTTTGTCCAAGAGTATAGGTTACCCTAAGTCTTAAGACCCATGCCATCCCTTGTCACCTGGTGAGATTGGGTAGTATCTTTGGTTAAGTAATAAAATATATACAAGATTGAATTGTGTTACGCGTAAGGGTAATGAAAAAGTTAACCATATAATTATTTTGAAGGTCTCTAAGCCATTCTTAAAATGAAATCGAGTGGTTCCATGGGTAAGCTAGGATTCGGTTCCGCTAGAGGCTGGCGAGTTCGTCGTAAAGAAACCTGAAGTAATAAGAAGAAGAAGAGCAATATTACGTAAATGAAAAGTTTGTACTATCACAAACTTGGTCATCTCGTAAAGGAGTGCTGGCGAAGGAGCGGAGCGTGTCTGCATTGCGGAAATCAGGATCGTAAAATGGCTAGCTGTCCTACGTTACTTCCACAAGCAAAAATATAATAAGAATCGGAATCAACTTCTATCGAATGAAGAATTATATACGGTATTGTTCTCTTTTCTCCCTAGCTATAGCTAAATTCTTTCGTCATTAGTTGTATGATTAACATGTTATTTTAATAAATGAGATCATCTTAGTTCAAATATTCAAATAATTGGTAATACCCGATGAATTTGAGGACCAAATTCCTTGAAGTGGGGGAGGATGTAATACCCCGATTTTTTTTGAGATATTAATTAGCAATTAATAGAATAATTCCTTAATAAATAGAATAAGTTATATTTTGACTATTTTATAAAAATTCAGAAAGATTATATTCTTGTAGAGGATAACACGTTTAACAAACTTGACTTCTGTGGCCAACCCAAATAAAATCTGTAAGTAGGCCGAATTTGTGGTTTAAGCCCAAATTAAACACTTAGTTAACCATACCTTAAAATGCCAAATTCGAGCCCAATACTCAATCAAATGAGCCCAAATTGATGGCAAATGAAAGGCTAGGATGAGAGGATCATTTCCCCTCTGCTAATCTCCCAAAACCCTAACCCTAAGTGATGCAATCGGTGGAGTTTTGGCGCGTCAACAATTGCGGCGGCGTTCACATTGACTCGACTTGCGTGGTCGAATTCTCCCTGCATAGAACACCCTAGAAGGTGTGCGACCTATAAAAATGCTCCTTAGGAACCCTAGTTTCATTTGGAAGCTGCTGCGGCTGACGAGAACCTTGGATGAGGGCGAATTCCAATGATCTCTGACGGGGGGGTACCTAGTGCGTCTTCTTCCTTTTTCTTCCATTCTTCCCTGATTGAGGTAGGTTCTCTATGGCTCAAACCTCAAGTAATATATCAAAATGTTCAGCATCCAGTCCTCTTTCTTTTGGTATATGAAGCCCGAAATATTGTGTAATATCCTGCGAATATTTTGAGGTTTAGTAGAAGCATGTTAAGTTAGGGTTAACTTTGTTCCTTTTTCGATTAAGTTATGATTTCAGGCTGTAAACATGAAATTGATTCATGCATCTCGTAGAGTTTTTTATGCTCTTTCTATTGGTAGTAAAAGCCCCAAATTCCATGTTGTATACCCTTCGAATTTCGTGTTTTCTTGTGACCCTAAAAACCTCGCCGAGGGCGGGTTAGGGTTGGTTCGATCGGATTTTACCAGACTTGGATGGTCTTACGATAGACCACACATCCTGGATGGGCGGTTCCTGAAGGACCACACATCCTAGATGGACGGCTCCTGAAGGACCACACATCCTGGGATGGGCGGCCCTCATCTAACCACATATCTAGATGAACGGTCTTCAAGTGACCACATATCCCTTGGCAGGATGAACGGCCACCCAGACGACCACACATCTGGATGGGCGGCCATCCCTGTGACTACATAACCCAGGGATGGGCGGTCCTCACATGACCGCCCAACCCCTTGGGCGGCCGCCAGAGAACCCTCGAACCCTTGGGCGGCCCTGCCCTGGCCGCCCAAGTCCCCTTCAGCCCGGTAGCTGCAGTGTCAGCCTAGTAGATGTAAGGTCATTCCAGAACCATTTATCTAGACAGAAAATGACTTAGTGTGAGCTTTACATGATTCATATTAGTAACTTAATTGATAATTAGTAAATTAGAAACCCATATGATAAGTGATAAATTATGCAAGTAAATTCTGTAAAATGCATGCTATTTATTCCCACATGATCTTGTTCATTATCATTATCATCTTGATTCATCTTTTTGGCAATTAAATTAATGTAAATCATGATCCTTGATAAATTGACATGAAAATTAGGACTAAAATGAATATTAGGTTGCATGACAGCCATTCTACCACAGTAGAACGGTTTGACCAATTTACCGACTTTCAATAAGTCATTAGCCCTATTAGTGTGCTAGCCTTGAACTTACCCTTGGACATTCTATCCGGCAAACTTAACATCGTCATGGGATCTCTGTATATCCCTGCTAAGAACCTAATGAACCACTAGAAACTCCGATTTACGTGATTGAACCGCTGGTTATAAGTTTTGGATCAAATTGGGCTAAGAGAGGCATGTGCGGCCAGTAGTGGACCGCATATCCTTATAGGCGGCCCAATGACAA
Organism: Amorphophallus konjac; assembly: GCA_022559845.1. Lineage (NCBI taxonomy): Eukaryota > Viridiplantae > Streptophyta > Magnoliopsida > Alismatales > Araceae > Amorphophallus > Amorphophallus konjac. The sequence goes on from CM040127.1 coordinate 131,586,111, forward strand.
CCACATATACCTGGCTTATGCCATTAAGTGTTGGTCGATTAACCTTGATCAATATTTGACCCAACCATTAAGCCCTAGACTTACCAATAGATAGTAGACTAGGCCATGGGTTAGCTTTACCCTGTCTTTGGCAGCCCGGAGTCTAATAGGGTGATTCCTTAGCCTTCTAGCCAAGCCCGAGTGGTGCGGCTGGATTATGACCGTTCAAACCGTATGCGGATTCTCTTGGACCGCATATTTATAATACGGCCCCGTATGGCCCGTACATATGACAGGCGGCCCTTAATGGACCGTATAACTATTGAGCGGCCCATTACTGACCGTGTATGTTACAGTTTTTCGAAAAGTGATTATTTCATGATTTCGAATTATGTGAGCTACTCTAGCCTATCTAGGCTATGGTATTTCGTTGCTTGACCTATTGTTAGGTCTATTGATCATCAATGAGCTTATTGTTTGGACTCTTAAGAATCATTATTCTTACGTCCTTTACCTTGACTACATGAACTTGACCTTGGAACTCTTGGCCATTAAATATTGTGGATGTCTAGATTCGTGGGATCTGTGATCCAAACAAAAATCAATGCCAAGGCAAACAAATGAAGGGCCCAATCTGGTCCTGGGAGGAGCACCCGAAAAGTACTTGATCCCCTGGGGAGGTGAATGACTAGGTGTGGCATTTGGCACCGGTACTATCTAGCGTGTTGAGTTTACGACAGTCCACATTCTCGTGAAACTTATTATTCATGCTTAAAGCATGAAGTACTTGCTTGCTTGCTTGACATGACTTGAAATTGACTTGTAAATGGCCATTCACTAGAAAATCTTGTTAATCTTGCTTGATATCTCGACATGCAACTATTTCTTCCATTTAATTATCGTTACTCTTTCTATCTTAGTGATTATTTAGTTCTGCTTATTTTCTCGCATTAATCATGCATATTCATTAATTGGTTAATCATTTAAACTATGCCTGACGATAGAGTATAATTCCTACTAAGCTTCTTGCTCACCCCTACTTCCAATCCTTTTTAGGTAACGCGGTAAACAGAACGTTGCAAATGGGAATCAGATCGATGTGATCGAGTGAACCTGAAACCTAGAGATCGGAGTCTGTCTTTTTACCTTCTTGAGTCTAGCTAGTGTCGTGAGTCTGGTTATTTCTTTTTCTTCTCCCTTGTTATTTCCTCCTTTAATTTGAATCTAATATTGTTAAGTGATATTTTTAATATTAATAAGAGCTCGTATTTTCAATGTGTGTCTGTGGCCTCCTTGTGTTTAATCGTGGTTTTACTTCCGCTCTTGTTATCATGACTGTTAACTGCCACGTTCCGAGCATCGCTTCCCGCTGCTATCGGTTCGGGGTGTGACAGCGTTGCCCGGAAAGAAAAACGAGCCTAGACGCTTGGGCCTCTGCTTCTATGACGGCCTGATCGAAGCCCAGGGAGAAGCCCTTCTGAAGGCCCCGGCGATAGCCCAACTCATAATAAGGGAAGGTAGCCTGGAGAAGAGCCGCGTGATAGGCCTCTGAGCACTTATGTCGCTCGAGTGCCTCCACCCCGACCAACTCTGCCTGCCTCTCGAGCTCGGCTATCCTCTACTCCGACTCAGATAGCCTTCTCTCGGCCTCGATCTGTGCATCCTTGGCCCCCCGGACTCGGCCCTCGAGCGTCTCCCGCTCGGCCTTCCACTGCTCTCCGCGCTCGACCTGAATCATACACTCCACCTCCAGGAGCTCATTCTCCGGTCGACCATACGACGGGCCTGGGCTAGATGCTCCGCCAACGACCGAGCCTTCGCTTGGCTCGACTACACCAAAGCCCGAAGCGGGGCCACCTCCTGATGAAGGTCACCAAGATCAAGGGTCAGACGCTCAACCTTCTGATTGAGCACACCACAGGCTCACGAGAGAGCCTCCCGCTCCGACTCCACCCGAGCATACGCGCCTACTGCCTCATCCCCTAGCTGGGCCAAGATCAGGCTGCCTTCCAGAAGTTTCTCAAAAAGCGTGGAGGGGGGACCCCTCTAGAGTTTCTATCGCACAACCCCCGAAGCAATAGAATGGCACCTCTGGTACAGGGAGGCCCGGACGCTGAAGGAATTGGTTGATGGAAGGGGAACTCTCTCTGTAGCAGTCGGGATTGGGGCACCTTCCTGAGCAATCATGCCTCGGGGCCCCACCGGTTGACTCGGGATGAGCAGCCCCGCCGTGCACCTCCCTGGCCTCAGTCGGCTGCGATCGAGTCGCTACATCCTGTGACCCTCCAGCCTCGACCGACTCGGACCGGCCTCCTCCGTCTGGCGCCCCCTCTGCTTCGCTCGACGCCCCAGCATCGGACATGATCCCTTCGTTATTTGCCCCCTCTTGCACCACAGAGGGAGGAGGCAACAGGGGAACCCCATCAACCAGGCGGGTGGCCTCCGCCTTCCTCGCCCGCTTTTTCTCAGCAGACTGAGCCTGCATCAAAGACCGCAACAACTTCACCACGGGATCCTTCCTCTTGATCGCCCGGTGTTCAGAAGCGTCATCCCGGGCGACCCCTTGCCATTTTCCCAGGCGCGGGACAAGCCCTCCGAAGCAGGGAGATCGCTCGGAGCCAGCGTATCATTCGCATTGATGACCTCCAGCTCGACTGACGGTGCCTCCCCCTCCTCCTCCTCAGCCACTCGCCACAGATCTACACGAAGAAGAGAAAATTGAGAAGAGGAAAGCACTCGCTTGAAAGAGGACAAGTTCCCGAGAACCTTACCCATCGGCAACAGCAGTCGAGAAAGATACTCCTCGATGTTAGGGAAGTTACCAACTCTGCAGTCTCCAGGCGGTCCCGCTGAAGGATAGCAGCATCCCTCTCCACCTCCAGAGAGACTTCTGTTTGCTTCTGAGGGATGTTCAGGTGAAAGTTGGGCACCGTCGAGAAATCCCAGACCACGCCATCCGCCGACGGGCCCACCCAGAAATATTGAGTAATCCACCCATTATGAGAAGAATCCTTCACAGAAAGGGACACACAACTCCTTCCCCGCCTCGCCTGAATGAAGAAGAAGCCCTTCCCGGCAAAATGATTATCCTTCAACTCAAAAAAATAGTGGAAGAGGTCCAGCGAGGTGCGCACCCCTCTCTTGCCATAGAGGAAGATAAAGGAGAAGATGATGGTATAAGAGTTGGAGACCAGCTGGACAGGAGCCAACCGGTAGAACCGAAGCAACTCGGCGACAAAGGGATGGAGGGGCAGTCGAAAGCCGCACTTCGAGGCCTAGAGGAAAGAACAGAAGAGGCTGGAACGAGTGGCCAGGCTAGACTCATGAGGCTCAGGCGCCAGGAACTGGAATCGCCATGGCAGCCCATATCGATTCTCCAGCCGTTTCACGTCCGCCTCACCCAGCTCGTTGCGAAGAGGCTCTGGTGGAACCAAAAAGTCCTCGAGGCATGTTCTCCCTCTCGGTTCTCGGCCCCTGGATTTTGGTCCGCCATGGTTTAGACAGAAGAATTGGGAGAAGAAGGGGAAAGCTCCGAATTAGAGGACTCCGAAGCTGACGAATCATCGCCTCAGGATGCTCCCTTAGCTCCGATGGCCGCAACGATTCTCCGCTCTTCCGAGATGCTCGCACAGCATAGGAGCCGCCCTCAAATGTAAATGCGAAAGAGAGGCAAAAACCTAAACCCCAGAGATAAAGGGACGTAAAACGCGCAATGCTTAAACCGGTGGCGACGCGACGATCCGATCTCCCGAGGAGGGGCATTCTCTTATTCATCATGACGGGCATATTTTCAAGGCAAGCCGCATCATGTGGCCCCTACCAGAGAGAAATCTCTACCCAACCAGAGCCACAAAAAGTCCAGCCCAAACGTGACTCGTCTGAGCCTAAACTTTTGGCTCGGGAGTAGGAGGGGGACAAGTGGAGAGGGGAAATCTCGTCGCCCGTACGGAGAGGCTAAAAGAGCTCCAACCAGACTGAACGAGGCCCAACTCCTTGAAGTGATAGCCCCCGGGCCCACTTCGTATAAAGCCCCAAAACTAACTCGGTACAAGCGCTTCCTAGGCGGCCTTCGGGTTGGGAAGTCCAAGCATCAATTCGATCGGGAAAGCAACCTCGGAGCCCCCAATTCCCTGTCCCGACCATGCACTCATCGCTCTGGAGACCACTCCTGGGCAAGTGCCTATCGCTCGGGCTCACTGATAGAAGCTTATTAGTACGGCCGTTGCGAGTCCCTTAATGGCAGGAAGCTCAAGGGGTTAGGGGAGACCAACAGTCCGCGTGCTATAAGGAGTCCACATGAAAGACGTAACCCCTCCTGAGACTCCTCCGCTTACAGGGATAAGTTTCACAACGGGCCACTACTTAAACTGGAAAAGCCCTACTGCAAGAGGTAAGCTAGGCAAGGGCCAAAAACCCTGAGCAGGAACCACTTCATCTTTTGGTGGAGAGGGATCTCGTGCTCCCACCTTCCTCCTAGCTCTTCCCTTCGCATCATAGCTCTACTACTTTGCTGACTTAAGCATCGGAGGGTCTTCCCCGGGGATCTATCCCTGGGCACCTCTGACTCATTTCCCTTCTTGCAGTTCACACTTCAAGTGTACGTGGTCATCATCTTCCCTGCTCCGGAGCAGTGCAAGATAGCCCCTCTTCAAAGAGAATAAAAAGGCTCGTTAAAGGAAGGGGGTCCATTAAGAGTAGAAGAGGGCCCATTGGAGGAAGATGGCAACCCATTAAAGGATGGGGGCCCATTTAAAGAATGAGGTCCATTGAAGGAATAAGGCCCACTAAGAGAATGTGACCCATTAAAGGATGATGGGCCACTCAAGGAAGACGACCCATTAAACGAATGAGGCCCATGAGATGAATGAGGACCGTTATGAGAATGAGACCCATTAAGATGGTTAGCAATGAGTTTTTGGGCCTGGGCCGGGTCCATTTGGCGAACAAGGCCTGATAAGTGGGCCATGAGATTGGCTTGTTCATCCGACGGGTCAGAGAGGTCACGAGGAGATGGGCCCGCGTGGGAAGAGGAATTCATGCGAGAATAGGAAGATAAAGGAGGATACAAGGGGTTGGGGTGGTGCTCCATGAGGGCAAGTGGAGACTTAACACAAGGAAGACAAAGGAAATACAATGAGGGAAGTAAGGGCTCGAAGATCAAGGAGGGGGCCTAACTCAATAATGCAAAGGAAAAAAAAAGGACCTAAGACAAAGAGGCCAGATAATGGACACACAAAATGGGCTAGTCTAAATGGGCCTAACAACAAAACCTATATGAATGATGCGGCATGAAACATAAAACACCACAAATGGGTTTGGACAAGCCCAAACAACACAAACAATAAGAAAGATTTCACCCAAGTCCAACAAGTTAATATGATGGGAAATATTTTTTTATCAAAGTTTTGGTGGGCCTTTTAATGTTTTAAATTGAGATTAATTCCCTCAAGATAGGTATCCTATGGGAATAAGGTCCAAACTTTGGGTTGACTAAGGTTAACTCCCTCACAACGTATGCAAAATGCAAGCCTAAGGGATGGAAAGGTACAACCGGCCCGGCGTCCGTGTGGGAATCCACGGCTCGCGGGGACTTACGGATGTCCCGGGTTAGATCACCTAGTCGAGTCCAAGGAATATGGGAGCGAGAGGATCACTTACCAAGGGGGGATGCAACTACAATATGCAAATATGCATGTTCCTATGTGCACTGGAGTGCATGCAAGTTCTAGCCTAAATCTAACAAATCAAGACAATCATAAAATTATGTAAACATAACAAAATGCATGAAAAATGCAAGACAATATGAATAACAATAATGCAAGACCAGAAACATGGACAACTAGGTACTAGAAGATAGGAAAAACCATAAAAGAACAATGTACCTTTGCGTTTGGCCCCGGACCTACAAGTGGATTTTATGCATAAAATGTAAAAATGAAGGAAAGTTTTAACTATGTAAATAAAGTCCAATGCATGCAAATAATATATGGACGTGAAGATAATACAAAAGACTATACAATGGAACCAAAAATAGCTTTAAAAAACCCTGGAAGGCAATTTAAAACAGCAAAGAAAGTAGGCCTGTGAATCTGTCACGGGTCTGCCAGCAGACTTTATGCACAAAATGTAGAAATGGAGGCATGTTTTAAATATGCAAATGACATCCAAATGATACAAATTTTATATGGATATAAAGACAACACAAAGGAGAACACAATGCAACAGAAATCAGCTCAATGATATATCAGGAGACAAAGTTATGCATGAATGAACAAGGCCCATGTGAGCAGTGCAGCTGTCCTGCCAGAACCAAGTGGAGGTCACAGGATGACTGTTTCTAACACAATAGCGGTCCACTGGAAGACCGCCAAGGTGCTGGGCGGCCCCTGGAAGGCCACTACCTACCAGAGATGTGGGGCAATCCTGGGGTGGCCGCTAACAGTGTTTGGTGGCCCTGTGGAGGACCGCTACCCTCTGACAAAATTGAAACTGGCCAGAACAGTGGAAAATGGAAGGAATGCTACCCAAACATGCACAAACACCTACCCAACACAAAGGAGAGTAAGAATATAATGCGATGGGCACTAGGTGTCCCACCGTGATCTCCAAAAAATAGAGATGTAGATGGATCAATCTACCCCACCCACAAACTATGCAAATATCATATGAGCATGAACATGCATGAAGTATGAATCAAAGGGGTGATGAGTAGATGAGAAAAACATACCGTGATCGCCACCAAGGTTGCAACAACACCAAGAGGTGAAGAGATGAAGAGACGGCACCGTGTACCTTGGAAAATGATGACGAGTTGATCACGCTTAAGAAACGTATGCGGGGACCGTCATGGATTACACCTCTTCTTCTTCAAGCCGGCTAGAGGAAGAAGGCCTCACATTGTCTTCTCCTGCAAAACAAGACAAACAACAAGAGAAAAGACCCATTAGAAACATGAGTGTAGCATTAATCCCGCAGTGATAAAATAGCATGAATAAAAGGGGGAGAAAGCACCGGAGGAGGGTTTTTAACCCCTGTAAACGGGTGCAAATAATAGGTGGGTGTGTTGTGCATGCATAGGATTTGAAATCACGAAAAATGATGGAGAGAATACAGAGAAAAGTGATGTGCAAAATGAAGAAAAATGTAGACGTGCAGAAACAGTGCGACTTGTGATGATTTACAGAAAGTAGGAGAGGAGAACTAAGGAATGGAGCGACGAAATTGATCCCAAAGAGATGGAAATGAAAGTTAATACTTCCCTCTTCAAGATGGGGTCAAAGTTTTGAGTAGACAATCTGACATGACTTCACCTCGATTCGTGAAAGAGCCCCCCCGCGCACTGGTTGCACAGTGTCCTTTATATAGAGGATGCAGAAAACCTGAACTTTCTCCCTCGATTTCAAAGGATATAGACCACCAAATCTCGAGATTTATGTATCAATCTCGAGATTATAGTTAGGATAAGAGCTAGGAAAAAACGGGACTCTATTTGGTGGAAGGATATGGAAGATATTCGCACTGGAAGGGAGCCACGGAGCCTAATCTGGAAGAATTTGTGTTACACAAAAATGCATAAAACCCAAAAATTCGTCCACGATTCTCGCGAATATATTCCACTAAAATTTGAGTTCTATGGCTTAAACTCGAGATAATAGTGGGGAGAAGAGATAGAAAGGAACGAGAGATGATTTGGTGGAATATTCTGGAAGATAGAGCCCTGAGAAGGTGACCCTGGTGAGCATAAATCGAATAGAGAGTCCTACGGCAAAGAAATCAGAGTTCAGGATCATCTGGACTCTCTATTATAGAGACAGTCTATCGCGAGGCAGCCACTAATAAGAAACGGTCATGCCTAGACCGCTAGTAGACAATAGGATAACAAACGTTGATGACCATGGGACTTCGGAGTGGGCAGGAGAGAGGTAGTCTAACACTGGGCCGCCGTTGAGCTTGGCGGCCCAGTAGATGGTCGCTACTCAGTGAGAGGCGGCCCTCCTCTCGCCGCTAAGTCTAGGCAGGGTTGGACCTCCTCTAGCCGCTAGAAGATAGAGGCAACCCTCCTCTGGCCGCTAGCTCCAGGTAGGCTGCGGCCAATCGTTTGAGCTCTGAATTGATCCGAAACGGACCTGAAAGTTGGGGAATTGAAGCTAAAAGCTTCCAAGGCTCAATGGGCTTGAAAGATGGTCAAGAAATGAGCTCGAAATAGGTTCAAAGAAAGCTCCAAAATAATGGTTAATTCAGGGCATTACGGAGGTGAATAAGAGAAATAACTCAACTTGTAGGCTAAAAATGGGTGTCAATAGTAGCGAGATACAAAGTCTGCTACTTCTCTCTTCATGTTGGGCCACTAGAAATTCCTCTTTAAATCTTGGTATATTTTGGTAGCACCAGGGTGAATGGCATGCCTTGATTTCTGAGCTTCTTCCATAATTAACTTCTTAGTGTCGGCATGATCCGGCACACAAATCTGACCTTTGAATAATAACCTACCATCAGTCGAGACAGAAAAATCTGCCCGTTGGTCAAGATTGGTTTTGATTTCCATGAACATGGGGTCATTCTCTTGCAATTTAACTAGATCTTCTATGAATGTGGGTTGCGACCGGATATTGACAATCATACACCCTTCTTCTTCTGTATTAATATCTAGGTTCAAATGTGCAAAATCTCTTATAAGATTGGTCATACCTTCCCTGAGGCTTGATAAGGTTTCCAGTGGTTTCCTGCTGAGTTCATCAGCTACAACATTTGCCTTGCTAGGATGATATTGTATAGAGAAGTCAAAGTCCTTTAAATATTCTTGCCATCTCCTTTGCCTCATGTTTAAATCCTTCGGGGAGAAGAGATATTTCAGACTTTTGTGGTCTAAGAATACAGTGAATTTCTCCCCATAAAGGTAATGTCGCCATATCTTTAAGGCAAAGATAACAATAGCTAACTCTAGATCGTGTACGGGATAGTTCTCTTCCTGACGCTTCAACTGTCTCCAAGCATAACAAATCACCTTACCATGCTACATAAGGACACAACCAAGGCCAATGCCTGATGCATCTATATAAACTTCAAAACCACCACCTTCCACGGGCAGTGCTAATACAGGGGCAGTAGTGAGATGTTCCTTGAGAGTCAAGAAACTCTCTTCACAATCCCTCGACCATATAAAAGGATTTTCCATTCTTGTAATCCTGGTCAGAGGTACGACGATCCTAGAGAAATCCTTGATGAATCGTGGGTAATAGCCAGCCAAACCAAGAAAGCTCCTGATTTCAGATATAGTTGTCGGTCGGCTCAAATTCTTGACAGCTTTGACCTTATAAGGATCTATAGTGATACCTTCCATTGAAATAATGTGGCCAAGGAATTAGACCTCCTTTAACAAAAATTCACATTTGTTGAGCTTCGCATAGAGTTGGTGTTCTCTTAATATTTGCAAGGCTATTCTTAAATGCTCTTCATGTTCTTCCTTGGTTTTGGAATATATGAGAATATCATCAATAAAGATGACCACAAATCGGTCGAGATAAGGCCTAAAGATATTGTTCATAAGTTGCATGAAAGTTGTAGGGGCATTGGTTAACCCCAACGGCATTACCACGAACTCATAGTGCCCATATCTGCTACGAAAAGCAATCTTTGATATATCTTCATCTTTAATCCACAGCTGATGATAACCAGACCTGAGGTCAATCTTTGCTAAATATTTCGCTATAGAAATTTTATCAAACAATTCATCAATACGCGGCAATGGATATTTGTTCTTGGTGGTGAGTTGATTTAATTGTCGGTAGTCGATACATAGTCTGAGAGATCAATCCTTCTTTCTGACGAACAGAATCGGCGCACCCCAAGGGGATGTGCTGGGTCGAATAAAGTCTTTCACCAATAGCTCTTGAAGTTGCTTCTTCAACTCTTTAAGTTCTGTGGGGGACATCCTATAAGGAGCTTTTGAAACATGTGCTGCTCTAGGGATAAGTTCGATGGAAAAGTTCAGTTATCTTACGGGTGGTAAATTGGGTAATTTAGAAGGGAAGACATCTGGGAACTCTCTTACAATAAGGATTTCTTCTAGAATGATTTCTTTAGACTCGGTAATTATTACGAAAGTAAGAAAAGCTTCACAACCTTACGAGATAAGTTTGTAGGAGTGAAGAGAAGAAACAAGGATAGGATACTTCCTGTATTTGATGCTAAGGAAAGAAAATCTGGGAAGATCCGGTTTATGGAAGGAAATTCACCTATTGCGTCAATTAATGTTGGCATAGTGGTCACATAGCCAATCTACACCGAGGATGGCATCGTATCCTTCCATATCAAGGCATACGAGGTTTGCGGTGAGATTATGGCCTTCTATCGTTACCTTACTATTAGGGTAGTATGTTTTGAGTTCCGTTCCAGAACCTAAAGGTGTAGTAATAACTAGGTCTGTAGGTAAAGGAATAGGTGAAATGGGTAAGGTTTAAGCAAAAGCGGTAGATATGAAAGAATGAGAAGCACCTGTGTCAAATAATACAAAAGCAGGGTGTGAATAAATTTGGATAGTACCTTCCATCAAGCCATCATCCATTGGCACTTCTTCATCCAATACGGCATTAAGACGAGCCTGCTGTCGGTGCCCACCATCGTTTCTAGAAGGTTGATCTTTCATAAGTGGGTAATCTGGCATGCGATGCTCTCGGCTTCCACATCGTAAACACGCGCCAAGACGCTTCCAACATTCTTCGGCCGAATGACTGAACTTGTCACAGAAAGTGCAAGCCATCATGACTTGCTTCTCTTCTTCCTTCACTTTCTTATTTTTATCGTTCCCGTTGCCATTACGGGACCGCTTCTTGTTATCACGAGATTGGTAGGACATTGTGAATGCTAAATTTTTCTTCCTTCCTCCCATGTTTATCATGCTTCCATATGGATTCTACTCCTTTACCCTTGAATTTTTCCACCTTTTTTAAGGGTCCTTTCACACAAGTGAGCTCTATGGACCATCTCCGCATATGTGCGGATATTTTGAGGCCCAAGTTGTTGCATAAAGACGGGACTTAATCTGTCCATTGAGCGATTTGCCTTCAAGAGCTCCATGCTGATAAGATGTGGAGCATATGATGCCAGCCTTGAAAATTGTAATTCATATTCTGCCACGGACATCATACCTTTTATAAGAGAGGCAAATTACGTAGCCTTCCTTTCCCTGATATGCTCTGAGAAATACTACTCGCGGAAGAGCTAGAGGAACTCCTCCCAAGTGAGTTGAGCGTTGTCTGGATGAGCCGAGGTGGCTGTCCACCACATACGGGCGTCCTTATTGAGCTAGAAAGTGGCAAGAAGGATCTTCTCTTGGTCCGCGCATTGCATAACATTAAATATACGATCCATCTCATCAATCTAGTTCTTGGCCTCATCAGGATTGGATGACCAGGAAAATCGAGGAGGATTCATGCTCCGAAAATTATGATGAAGATCTCTGGCGCCCGCTCTCGCGCCTACTTGAGCCACGGTCTGAAGGGCCTGGCTGAGACCTACAACAGTTTGTTTCAAAGCTTCCCAGTTCACTCGGTTAGCAGCCATTATGAGGTTCATGAGAAAATAAACAATTAGTTATTTCCTTGGAATTTTATGAAGGTTAATCCTAAAAATTACTTTCTTCTAGATAACTATTTCATCCCGGCTCTACCCATTCTCACATGGGTTTGAAAATTTCTTTCCTAGTTCATAGGTGTAGGTCTATAAACCTTAGACTTAACCTATGACTTGAAATTTTCCTAGGACTTACATAAGCCCAGGCTCTGATACCAACTTAACTGTCATGTCCCGAGATATGCAGCGCAACTAAGTCAGGAACGTGAATAGCCGGCAAATAAGCCTCAAGCTAGCATGATAATTAGAGCGCTAAACAATCACACACAAAGCGTGAACACAGGATAATATACTCAAAAACTCTAACTTTATTGAATCATAATCAAATGTTAACAAAAGACCCTTGACTTGACTATTTTTGACTTACTAGACTCAATAAAAAGGAAATTACATAACATGATTAACTTCATAGCTTATTACAGTGAAAGAACCTAATTACAATATGACTCATGACTATACCAAGGCTTCTCTCGTCCATCAATCGCTCTCTCCCTCCGATCCGTCATTCGAGTAATCTGAATCTGATCCACTAGAGTTTCCTGAAAAAGATCAGAATGTAGGGAATGAGTGCACTCGCCCAGTAGGTATCTTCGTATCAACATGATGACATAATGTAAGTAATTAGCATTTTAGCTCTAGAGGGTAAGATAAAGGAATGGGGTAACATGTGACATAAAACCAAAGTAACCATAAGTAACAAGACATAGACTATAGAGATATGAGAATTCAAGTGAATAAGAGAGCATGATCAAGCAAGAATATAACATGAATATAAGTTTGGCCTTTCAATAACGAGAATGTACTGCCATGTAACTAGAATATACTTTAACAAGCATGTAAATATCATGAGATTGCCTCGTGAGAATTCGTGGATTTTACCCGTTTATAAAAAAAGTACTCCCGGCACAATGCGACGCTAGTGTTCATCATACCCCATGGTTTATAATATGTTTTCGGCCATCTGTTGAGGGGGCTAGCATGGAGCCCTTGGACACTGTCTGTGCCCGCTCTTGCATCTTCAAGTTATAAATCAAGATACTTCCACGAGAAATAAAGTAGGCCAATAATAACAAATCCAACAATAGTTTCATGATAGCAAAACCTAGGTATTAAGGTACCAAAAGTGAAATCATGAGATCAAGGATGAATTAATTGGACATTATGCCACGGAAGAATTCTGGCAGCATAATGGTACACTTTCGTAGTTCCATAGTTCCTTAATAGCTTATTGAACAAGATGTTGGGTTCCAGACAATCAGAAGACCATCTAGGAACAAAGTATAATCAACCCTTAGGTCAAACCATGGGTTGGAAAATAAGATGACAGAACGCTGTCACAAGAGGACCATTTTATTGAAGTAGTGGTCAAGTCAAGACCGCCTTTAGACAAGATCGACGCCAGAAAGGAAAGGGGTCAACCCAGTAGAACTGCAGGGAGAACGTGGTGGTGCCAAGACCACTAGCAGGAAGTAGCGGTCGCATGAAGGCCACATTCAGGTCACTTCATAGAAAACATGAGTTTCACGAAGTGCTTTCTTGACCATTGGACTTTTAGGGTACAATCAGATCGACGTCCTAGTTGGAATTCATGGCTCGCAGCGACTTACGGAGTCCTTGAAACAAGATCACTTAGCCCGGCTGAAGTAATATCCGACGAAGGGAATCTCAAGTCCAAGAAGTGTTCCTATCAAGTGCAAGTGTTCTAATAGCCACGTACCGGAGTACGCGCTACAAGTGAACTAACAAAAATAGAAATGGGGTGAGAAAGGAATGTGCCAAAGCATGAAACAAAGTGTAGGAACTTGGATAAAATCCTTAAGTACAAAACTATAGAGTTTTGGCCTGAAGGTACATATGTAAAAATAACTTTAAAACATGCCAACATGAAACATGGTATAGCAGAAATCATGAATATAACGAAATAACATGAACTCCTAACATGATTAAAAGCCAGATAAAATGAAATAAGACATGAATACTATTACTTACAATAGGGATATGAACATGATTAAATATGGTTACAGAAACCAGGTAGTGGTCAGAAGGGGACAGCGACTAGCAAGTAACGGTCTCTGAAAAACCACCTTCTGTCTACAACAGATAGAAGTTAACACCTGCATGCAGAGCCTAATCTAGGCAACAAATGCCTGTAAACTATAGAGAAGAAGAAGATAACCCATGATAATATGGTTAGGGTGAAGGAATGCATGAAATAGGTATAAATTAAGCCAAGGTTCTTATCTTTTAGTCAAGGGTGCAGGGGTAACATGTAGTAAGAAAATATATTGCACAGTCATACAAAAACATCAAATATGCCATGTATAGAGCATGAAAACGAGCAAGGTTAGAGGGGTTTTACTCCTAACACGTTATTTAAGCCATACATGAGATAACCTACCTCTGGGTATGCTCCTAATCTGAGAATTTCTCGTCAGAAGACGGTGCTGGTTCCTATGTGTCCTGCGTAGAAACTGTAACTTCCAGATCTTCTAACTTCTCGACGGCTTGTTCTCCTAGCACGGGATTTAGAAGGAGGTTAGAAGATACTAAATGGGACAATAAACCCTAAAGGAAGATGGAGAGGGGAAATCTAACCGCCCGAACGGAGAGGCTAAACGAAGTCTAATCTAACCCAACGAGGCCCAGTTCCTTGAAGTGGGAGCCCCAAGGCCCACTTATTATAAGCCTAATAACTTACTCGGATCAAGCACTTCCTAGGCGGCCTTCGGGTTGGGAAGTCCGAGCATCAATTCGATCGGGAAAGCTCCTTCGGAGCCCAGTATTCCCTGCCCAATCCATGCACTCATCGCTCGGGAAGCATCTCTTGGGGTAGTGCCTCATGCTCGGGCCGACTGATGGAAGCTTATCTGTACAGCCGTTACGCGTCTCTTAAAATCTAGGAGCTCAAGGGGATAAGGGAGATCAACAGTCTACATACTATAAAGAGCTCGCAAGGAGGACATAACCTCCCCTCGAAACTCCTCAGCTTACAGGGACAATTCACTCAACAAGCCACTATTTAAACTAGAAGAACCTTCTTGTGAGAAGGTAAGCCAAAAACCCTGAGCAGGAACCACTTCACCTTTCAGTGGAGAGAGATCTCGTGCGCCCATCTTTCTCCTATTTCCTTCCTTCGCACCAGCGCTTTACTGCTCTTGCTGACTTAAGCATCGGAGGGTCTTCCCCGGGGATCCATCCCTCGGCACCTCTGACTTGTTTCCCCCCTTTCAGTTCATACTCCAAGTGTACGTGGTAATCCTCTTCCCCGTTCAGGAGTAGCACGAGATCGCCCCTCTTCATCTGACGCCGTCTGTGGGAAACGTACAAAGAGCCATCATGGTTCGAAGAAGTTCTGGCAGGAGGGCTATGGGCGACAATGGAAAAGCCCTGTCAACGGAAGAAGGTGCACCTTCCCTCACCACGGAGAATGCCCCATCGAGCAACCACGCCAATGAAATACCTCTGTCGGTGGTGGGGGAACAGCTTCCCGGCGGGAGTACCGACGCCCTCCAACCACTCAACACAAAACTAGATGTCCTCGTGGATCTCATGAGGGCCCAGGCTGCTAGGGAGGAGAAGTCGCATCTCCCCCGGAAGAGCCACCCCCTCCCCCCCCCCCCCCGCGGAGATGCCTCCTAGCAAACTGCTGGAGACCATTTTACCCTCCAGGGGCGGCAGCTCATCCGCAACCAGTCAGGAGGACCATTGCATGCCCCTCCCCTAGAGCAGGAAGCCTCTTCCACCCAGAGGAGGGATAAGTCCGGAGCACGCCAACTGTTCCCGGAGATTGAGGCCCCCGAGGAGCACCGGGACATCATGGAAGTGCGTCCTCGCAGCCCCTCGGGTCAACGACAGCCAGAGCTATCTCTCCGTCTGCGAGACTTTGAGAGGCGTTTCGCATAGCAAGAGCGTGCCCTCCGTGCCTTGCAGAAGAACTCTCCTGTAGAGGACGAGGAGCGATCCCCGTTCTCCGATTGTATCTTGAAGGTCGAGATTTCCCCCAGGATCTCACTTCCGACCTTCAAATCGTATGACGACCAGGGAGACCCGACCGATCATTACGACAGTTTTGACGCCCTGATGACCTTGCATGAGACGTCTGACGTAATTAAGTGCCGAGCATTCGTGACCACTCTTGTTCAGGGCGCTCAGGCATGGTTGAGAGCCCTCGCCCCCGGTAGCATCCACAACTTCAAGCAATTCGGGCGAGTGTTCAAGAAAAGCTTCGCCGGCAGCGGTCCTCCCCGGTCAGTGGCGGGATTATTGGCCCTCAAGCAGGAACAGGGGGAAAGGTTGTGGGCTTATGTCATCCTATTTAAATCAAAAGCCATGCACATCCCCCGCCTAGATGTTGCCTCGGCCATCACCGCACTAACCGGGGGCACCCGCTATGAGAACCTATGGCGCGAGCTAGTGCTTCATCCTCCCACCTCCCTCGCCAAGCTAATGACCCTGGCCCTGCGCCACGCAGAGTGCGAGGAAGTCCTCAGCACCTGTCGAGGCACGATAGGCTCTGGTCGGGAGGGGGACAAGAAGCGACCGTTCAAGCAAGGGACGGGTCAAGGAAAATGGCGGAACCAGGACGGAGACCACAAAGAGCCGTCCCGAAAGTATGAGCGGTATACCCCTCTTACCGCTCCCGTCTATGAAATCTACGAAGACATCAAACGCTCGGGTCTCCTCCACCAGCCCGAGCCTATGAAGGCCAAGCACCGCAATCACCACAAGCATTGCCTGTTCCACAGCAATCACGGGCATCACACCAGCGATTGCCACCAACTTCAAGATGAGATCGAGCGCCTCATCCGCCAGGGACATGTGGACTCCAAAAAATGACGATGATGATGATGATCATTGCGACATTCGCGTCTACGCATTCAAGCGCGAGTCGAAGACGGAAACACCGAATAAACCTCGTGCCTCGCCCGAGCAGGACGAGAACTCACCTGGTGGTCCGCTACCCGTTAAGGAAGCCCCCCAGGTGGAAGATACGGCCAGAACTCTACAGTCGGCCCTGCCAAGAGCTAAATCAAAGAAGAGTCGGGAACTCCGGCACAGTCTCGGCATATGCCGGAAGTCACACAAAGCCCTGGAACGAGCCCCAGAAGCTGCGAATGGAAAATTACGGAAGCCGTGCATCACAACTAAAACATTCCGGGGATGCCAACGTTCATATAACTAGTCGCGACTTCGAAAAAAATTCATTCGGTGCTTAAAATGGCGTGGCAAAGCCCTTAATCGGCGCGCCCCCTTTGATGCTCTAATACGGCGTGCCCATTTTGATGTCTTAATCCGGCGCGCCACTTTCGAAGAACCCTTCATGCCCAATTGCTTGGCCAAACCGGCACGCTCCATTTTTAAGGCTATTCCGGTGCTCTTAAAGAACCCCCATTTTGGCAACTTAATCCGGCGTGCTACAGGACCCACCGTGCCCCCATTTTCAAAAGCTTTGCCTTCAAATGCTAAAATGGCGTGCCAATTGCACTTGGGTTTAAACTGGTGGGGTCACTATTCCACCGCGCCGTTTTAACCTCATGCCATCCCATCAAAACTCCGATGCTCTGTTTTGTTTAAATGCGGTGCACAGAGAGCATTCAATGTTCTGAAGCCGTGCCTCCGTCTCCACTCCACAGCGCATTAACATCATCGGCGAAGGAATGTCTTCGGACGAAGATCTCCCGGCAAACCCGCAACCGTGCCGTCCTCGGACGAACGATAGGGTACGGCACGAATCATCGGATGCCAGCATAGAAGCCAACCCTGTTCGTCTGGCAGACGAATGCAGTGGCGGGAGCTTTCTTCCGTTCAAGAAAGGAAAGGCAACCCCACTATATATATGCTCCGCCTGCTCCCTGGCTTTGGGCCCCGGCGGGCCATTATGGAGGAAAAGGCTCTCGACTGTGTGCAGTGAAGAGAAGAAGAAGAAGAGAGAAGGAGTTTGGCCCTCCGGTGCCGACAAGGTGAAAAGAAAGAAAGAAAGAGTGTGTGAGAGAGGGAAGGTGAGTCCGGAGGGGGGAGGAGCTTGTGCTCCATCCCCTCTCACCCACCGGTGTATCTCCTTCATCCCCCGTCGATGTATTCTCCCTCTTCTCCGTTGCAATGTTCCCCTTTTTTTCCCTCGAGGATGAATGAGAAGAATGGGTTCTCTAAGCATGCGCAGTCTTCCACTATTGTGATCTCTTCCCCTTCCTCTTGATTTTCTTATCATCCAGGGACTTCGGAGGTCTGCCTCTCCATGGCATGACCTTCGGGGAACCCGTTCGTGGGATGAAGAGCTACAGCCTTCTATGGCGAACATCTAGATCATCGCCCGTGAGTCATGGTCGCTCTCGTAGGCTGGCCCTCGAGCGTTCCACACTCACACTTGGGCTAACGGACCGCCGTGAGGCCGTTCCGCATTTTGAGAGTTTACCCGGGAGTAATCCGTGTGGTGGCTTTTGCTTCTCTCTGGCAACTCCCTGTCCGGGGGAGGTGCTGTCGGATTTTCACCCGGGCCAAGAACATACAAGAACACCAAGAACAAACAAACAAGACACCCTTTGAAGAAACACACAGTGAACCCTCTGTGAATTAACCCCCTAAAATCTTACACAACAAACTCCTCCGAACAAATCACTTAAACCCCACCTCATTACCTACTTAATCTACCAAATGGATGAACAAATGGATCATAAAACCCACCTACGGGTGAAAGAAAAGAAAAGAAACACACAGTCAAAGCAATAAACCCTCGGGAGAGTTTAATACGGCATGGTGACTATTCCCCCGCGCCGGTTTAACACCACTCTTAAAACCCCATCTCCCTCTTTGCACTTTAAATCAGCGCGCACCTCCAACATCCTAATCTGACGTGGCCTTAACCGGCGTGCCCTTTTCCCCATTTGCCCCCCCGTTCACCCCTCTAATCCAGTGTGGTTCCAGTAGCTGTTAAATCGGCGCACCCCCCTTGCCATCATATTCTGGCGCGCCCCTGCTTACTTCCCAAATACGGCGCGCCTCCCCCCTTTTTGCATTCCCTAAATCGGCGCCCCCACTGTAGCATCCTTACACCGGCGCGCCTCATATAAAAAAAAAGAACAAAAAAAACACAATTAACTAAATGAAAGAAAAGCTTAAAACTCATAGATAAATTAAAGGAAAAGACCCAAACAAATGAATGAAGTAAAAGAATATGAACCACTCTCATGAGAACAAACAAGGTAACCCTCTCTATAATCAAAATTTTGTTCCGGGGGCGCTGCCCCAGGAAACCCCCGCAAGGGGCGCGGCCCCCTTGAGCCCTGCGACCTGGTCGGGCAGGTCGATCCACGTGCAAGGGCGTACGATGGCGAGTTCGGGCTTTATACTTAATAAACCTCTCTCCCGGACTGGGTGCAAAGAGAAAATCAATGATGCCTTGTGGTATCAGACGTGGGTCTCGGAACTCCCGATATGGCCATAGTCTGAACACATCTCGGGCCAATAGTTTGCTAACTCGACCCACTTCTCCCGGGATCCAATCCCACAACCCTACATTAGACTTGCCGTACCTACGGTAGATATCCATATGGCTTTATCGTTGTCTTCGATGCTTAAAATGTGGACTCTCGTCCGAACAATGAATGGTCCATTAGTGACCGACATATATACCGGGATCTAGTCCCGCACTTGCATTAAACTTGCCGCACTCACGGCAGACATTTGTATGGTTTGTCATAGTCTCTTACGCTACAAACACGGACCTTTGTCCGAACATAAAGTGGTCCATGAGTGACCGACAAAATCTGAATGGAATGAGAAGGCTCTCGTCATCCCCTGACCCTTTGCCTGGGAATATCAATAAGGCCTCCGTGGGCCATGCTTAGACCTCGGGTCCACCCCGATCATGGTCATTGCCTAACCCATATCCTCGGCCTATAGCCCGCTCCCTTTGAACGCACACTGGTTCTGGGATCTGATCCCAGGACATCCACCCATTGCCCCTTGGCACCAGAAATACTGATAATGCCCACGTGAGCCTGGCTTCGACCACGAGGGGCCCACCGCAGCATGGTCGCAGCTTGATCTTGCACCGAGCCGACAGACTGATAAGTTTCCGACCGCTCTAACCGGGGTTTAACTGAACATTTCCCGTCCCTTTTAACAATAAATTTGTCGTATCCCGACGTACATATGTTCTGGTCTTCCCGCGACGATTACGCTATTCTCAAGCCGGACATTCGTCCGAACATTAAATGGTCAACCCATGACCCACATGAGCTCAGATGCTTTCTTCACACCCTCGTTCGAGGACTTCAGCGTTTCTTAATAAGCTTTTTGTGCAATTACTTTCCTGGCCATGAGGCCCCTTTTCCTGGCAATTAATCAAGGGTGTTCCCCTCTCCGAGGGGATGTAAATGACGCCGTGACCTTTATGGCGCGGCGGGTTCTGGTCCCGACACGAACCACACAATCGTCTGATTAGTCAGATCGAGTGCACAATAAATCGTCACTCTATGACTGGCACGCCCACGCACTTAATAAACGAATAAACCCACTGAATAAACTGACTTAAAAAAACAAACAAACAAGCGTGTCAAAAAGTGGATCCACAGGACACCTTACCCGATATGTGTCTGGGTAGAAGGAAGACAAAGGCGCCCCCGAGGAAATCGACAATGCCCCTCGGGGAGTCCACATCAACATCATCGCTGGCGGCATGGCATCAGGAGGAGACAACAGCCGAGGAAGAAAGCGTCACGCCGAGCGGGCGAGCCGAGCCTCTGTTAAGCCCCCTAAGGCTCCGCAGTCCCTGGTATTCTCCGACCAGGACCTGGAAGGGTTAACCACCCCGCATGACAACGCTCTCGTTGTATCAACTACAATAAACCATTGTAACGTAGATAGGATCTTAGTTGACAATGGTAGTGCCCCTGATGTATTATCATATGAATGTTTCCTCAAGATGGGAGAGAATCCATCTAAACTCCGCCCGATCCGAACCCCCCTTTGTGGGTTCAACGGCCAGGCAACTTATCCCGAGGGAGCCCTAAGCCTGCCAGTTACTATCGGCACCCCACCCAAAACCGTTATGATTATGGTGGACTTCATCGTGATTAAAGGGATGACGGACTATAACGCCATCTTCGGCTGAGGTATCCTTAGCTGAATGAAAGCGGTGCCCTCTACCTTTCACCAAAAAATGAAGTTCCTCACCAAGCATGGCGTGGGGGAGGTCCGGGGTAACCAGGCATTGGCTAGACGGTGCTATATGATCTCGGTCGAAGCCACGAGGCCGGAAGGGAAAAACAAAGGAGTAAAGGGAGCCGAGGAGGGACCAGCAACATCTGAGCCAGGCAACGAGTTGGTAACGGTCTTCCTCAATGGTGACCCAACTCTAGGAGTCAAGATCGGAGCCGATCTACCACATAAGGAACGAGAAAAATATAAAGATTTCCTTGCCCGGTACATCCAAGTCTTTGCATGGTCGGACGAGCATCTTCCCAAGATCCCGGGAGACATGGTGACGCACAAGCTCAACCTCGACCGAACGGTGAAACCTATCCATCAACGCAGAAGGAAGCACGCCCCAGAGAAGCAAGCGGTCAACAAAGAGCTAGTCATCAAGGGGCAAAAGACTGGCCTCTTTCGTTTGGTCATGTACTCTACGTGGCTCGCCAACGTCGTCCTGGTACCGAAGGCTTCGGGGAAGTGGCGAATGTGCGTAGACTTCACCGACCTCAACAAGGATACCCCGAAGTATTGCTACCCGCTACCGAGCATCGATCAACTGGTCGACTCAACCTCTGGCAACGAATTGCTCAGCTTCCTGGACGCCTACTCCAGTTACCATCAGATCAGGATGGACCCGGAGGACATCGAGAAGACTGCCTTCATCACTGACTTCGGCATACACTGCTACACCCGAATGTCGTTCGGGTTGAAGAACGTTGGAGCAACATATCAGAGACTGATCAACCACATCTTCGAGGGATAACTCGGTTAGAACATCAAGGCCTACATTGATGATATGCTTGTCAAAACTCCGAAGGCCGAAGACCATCTTGCCGACTTAGCCGAGACCTTTGACAACCTCCTGAGGTGCAACATGAAGCTCAATCCCGCTAAATGTGCCTTCGAAGTCAGATCCGGGAAGTTCCTAGGCTTCCTAGTAACTTAGCGTGGGATCGAGGCCAATCCCGATTAGGTTTAGGCCATCTTGAACATGTGTCCACCCACCTGCATCAAGGACGTCCAATGCCTTACGAGGCGCATTGCTGCGCTCAATCGCTTCCTATCCCCAGTGGCTGAACGATGCCTACCCTTCTTCAAATAATTGAGGGGACCCAAAATGGAATCTGCTACGTTCGCCTGGCATGAGGAATGTATGAAGGCATTCGCTGAACTCAAAGAATTCTTGGCCTCACGCCCGGTGCTGTCAAAGCCGGTCCCAGGCGAAGCCCTACACCTTTACCTCTCGGCGACCCCTTCCACAGTGAGCTCGGTCCTAGTCAAGAATGACGCGGGGGTCAAGAGACCAGTTTATTATACCAGCAAGGTGCTTAATGAGACTAAAAGAAGGTACCCCGCAACCGAGAAACTCGTGCTAGCGTTGGTTACCTCAGCCAAGCGCCTCCGACCCTATTTTTAGGGGCACTCCATCGTCGTATTGATCGGCGAACCCCTGAACAAGATTCTCTTTCACCCTGAAGCCTCGGGACGCCTCGTCAAGTGGGCTATCATGCTCGGGGACTACGATATTTCGTATCGCCCCCGCTCAGCCATCAAAGGACATGCCCTCGTAGACTTCATCACCGAAAGCATAGTCCCGATTGAGGAGGTACCTCCACCTGCACCCGGGCCCACAAGGGACCTGTTCGTCGATGGGTCCTCCAACTCGGTCGGTAGCGGTGCCGGTATCCTTCTCAAGTCCCCCGAAGGAGCAGAGCTACGGTACGCGTTGAAATTCAACTTCCAGGCGTCCAACAATGCCTGTGAGTATGAAGCCGTTATCTCGGGGGCATGATGGCTTGACGATTGGGGGCCGAGCAAGTCAGGATCCACACCGACTCCCAATTGGTCGCTAGCCAGGTTAACCGTGATTATGAAGCTCGGGAATGACAAATCATCAAGTACCTCTAGGTGGTCAAGAGGATGGCCTGACTTTTCAAGAGCTTTGAGGTAGTCCAGATAGCCAGGGAGGAAAACTCCTGAGCGGACGCCCTCTCTCGCCTTGCCACCTCCCTCGACCCCGAAGGTACTCAATCGGTCTTCCTCGAAGAGCTCGAGCGACCGAGCATCGAGTCCGAGCTTATGACCGTTGACCCAGCACCCCCGAGCGACTGGCGGACCCCCTACATATCCTGGCTCCAGGAGTCTCAAGAGCCTCCCGACCCCCGGGAAGCTCGAAAACTCAAGTACCAAGCTCGATGTTTCATCATGCTGGACGATGCCTTGTACCATAGGTCTTTCTCCGATCCCCTCCTCAAGTGCATCGGCTCCGACGAAGCCAGCAGAGCGGTTCAAGAAGTACACGAAGGCACCTGTGGCGCACACCAAGGAGGAAGATTGCTCACCAGGATCCTGCTTCGGCAAGGCTACTGGTGGCCCACACTCCAGTGTGACTGCACGACCTACATACAGAAGTGCGACCGATGTCAGCGCTTCGACCATCTGATCCACCAACCCGTCGGGGAGCTCATCACCCTTGCCGAGCCGTACCCCTTCGCTCGGTGGGGGATCGATATTTTGGGACCATTCCGCACGGCCCAGGCTCAGAAGAAGTACGTCATCATCGCCATTGACTATTTCACCAAATGGATCGAGGTCGAGGCCACCACTAGGATCACCAAATCAGTCGTGTGGAGTTTCATTTGGAAGTCGATCGTTTGTCGCTATGGTGTCCCCCGAGTGATCGTGAGTGATAATGGTCGGCAATTTGATTCTCATTACTAAAGAAACAGATGTGCCGACCTAAACATTCACAACCACTTCACTTCGGTAGCCCACCCTCAAGCAAACGGACTGGTCGAGAACGCCAACCAAACTATCTTGAAAGGCATCAAAACCAGGCTCGGCAAGGCCAAGGGAAGCTGGCTCGAGGAATTACCGAGCGTACTATGGTCGCATTGAACTACTCCGAGAACAGCTATCGGTGAAACATCTTTCCAGTTGGTGTATGGCACAAAGGTCGTGATTCCATTGGAGGTCGGCAATCCTTCGGTCCGAGTCGTCCACTTCAAATCTGAGGTGAACAAGTAGAAACTTCTAGAAAACTCGACCTAGCGGACGAGATCCGAGAGATTGCAATTATCTGAGCAATGGAATACCAACGGCATGTCACTCGATACTACAATTCCAGAGTCTGAGACATGCATTTCTAGCCAGGGGACTTCGTCCTAAGAAAGGTCGAAGCCTCTCGACCACTGGAAGCGGCGCGGAAGCTGGCCCCTAACTGGGAAGGACCCTACCGAGTGGTCGAGACGCTCGAGAAATGGGAGTATCGATTGTCCACCATGGAAGGAGCACCCATCTCTCGGACATGGAACGTGATAACACTTCGCAAGTTCTACTTTTGATCATTTGGCAAGTACGCACATGTAAGCAATGTGGAATAAACGCCAATCCTCTCTTTTCATTAAACTCTGGTGTACATCAAGTAGGCCGCAACCAATACAATACAGTTCAGCAAAAAAACAATTACATCCATTGGTACTATGACACGAGCAGAATGATCGGCCAACTCGGTAAGCACTCCTGCATCCAGCCACTGACTCTGCCTAGTGCGGAAACTGGCTCAGATAAAGGATAGCCGGCCCCATTGGTTTGAGAAGCTCGGAGAAAAGGTGGCAGAGGGATTTGAAGAAGAAGAAGGAAAACAAGAGAAGGCCTCCCCTGCCAACTCTCTGGAAGGAGGATGGAAGCTGAATAGAAAGCAAGCACCCTCAAGTGGTGCGAGCAAGGATAAAGGCACCCTCCAAAGAGTGAAAGAAGAGGGCAAAGACGAGCGGCAGGGATGGAAGAGGAGGGAGAAGCGGGCTAAGGTAAGGACGGAGGTTGAAGAGCTCCCCCTCCCCTCAGGATAGCGTCGGCGGGTCGGGGGCATGAAGGCAACATGCTCCAACGTGTAGACCCCTCTCTCAAACTGACCTTCGACTGTCGAACCCTCTTCTAAACTGGAGTAGCAAGAGCTTCCCTCCAATCGCCGTCCGCATCATCGTCTTCTGAAGCGCTTTCCATGCTCCGCCGAGATCGACCGCACAACACTTCACGGAAAGGGAAGAAGGAGAAACCGTCAGGGATGGCCTTAAGCAATGAAAGGAAGAGGAGACACCCCTCGGACCTTTTATAGGACGAAGGGGGAGCCGATCGCCTTAAATGACTCTCCCCTTAAAAACACGCTAAAGGAGCCTTCCCTAAGGTGGTTACCTCATTTCCAAACATCCCCTTCAGTGGCACGCGCGAAGCGGCAAGTCATTCAGGGCGGCATGGAAAAGCGGAAAGGTGCGAGTGCCATGTCAGTTATCTGACAGATCGGCACGCGCGATATCTGTAGAGAAAATCGGCGCCTTCCCCAACAACTACAGATACAGTAGGCAAATCATGCCAAAAGTTGTAAAGAACAGTCAATTCAGTACTTAATATTGCCGCTATTATACTTTTCAAAAAAGATTGTCTCGCGACTACATAAGGGAAAAGAAAAAGAATGAAAGAGCTTGTACATCTAGCCTCCGGCCCATCTCGAGGCTCGGAAGATGAGGGCCCCTCAGCACCAGACGATCTGCCCCCGGTACTCTCGGCGATAGCCGACCTAGGCACTGACCCCACCTGTGTGGGAACTGTATCGGTCGAGTGCCCTCCCAAGACTACTAGAGTTGGTGATTGCTCGGACGAGGTCGAGGCTGCCCGACTCTCCTCTTCGCTCGACGTATAGTGGGAAGAGTCGGTAGAACCCCAATCCGAGTCATAGCGTTACCCGGTAGGTAATACGAGCCCAGACGCCTTGGCCTCCGCCTCTATGATGGCCCGAGTGAAGCCCTAGGAGAAGCCCTTCCGAAGGCCCCGATGGTAGCCCGACTCATAGTAGGGGAAGGCAGTCGTATGAAGAGCTGCATGGTAAGCCTCTGAGCATTTATATTGCACGAGCGTTTCCACCCCAGACATCTTCACCTTCCTCTCAAACTCGGCTATCCTCTGTTCTTACTCGGACAACCTCCTCTCGGCCTCGGCCCGTGCATCCTTGGCCCCCCGGACTTGATCCTCGAGCCTCTCTCGCTCGGCCTTCCATTGCTCATCGCGCCCGACCTGAACTTTGCGCTCTGCTTCCAAGAGCTCATTCTTCAGATCGGCCATACGACGGGCCTGGGCCAGGTGCTCAACCAGCGACCGAGCCTTCGCCTGGCTCGATTGCACCTGTGCCCAGAGCGGTGCCACTTCTCGATGAAGATCTCCAAGATCGAGGGTCAAACGCTCGACCTTCCGAACAAGCGCACTGCGGGTGCATGAAAGAGACTACCGCTCCAACTCCACCCGAGCGTATGTGTCCATTTCCTCGGCCCCCAGTTGGGCCAGGACCAGACCATCCTCCATAATCCGCTCGAGAAGCGCAGAGGGGGGACTTTTTCTGAGCTCTCCTTTCACGGCTCCCGAAGCTATGGAGTGGCACCTCCAGTATAAAGGAGCTCGGACGCTGAAGGTACTGGTGGAGGGAGGAGAGACCCTCTCTAGGGCTACCAGGACTGGGACACCTCCCCCAGCATCCCCGCCTCGGGGGCCCCACCTGTTAGCTCGGGCCGAGCTCCCTCACCGCATACCTCCCCGGCCTCGATCAGCTGTGACTGAGTCGCTTCATCCTGCGACCTTCCAGCCTCGACCGGCTCAGACCGGACTCCTCCGTCTGGTGCCCCTTCTGTTCCCCTTGGCGCCCCAACATCAGCCACGGTCCCTCCGACATCTGCTCCCTCGTGCTCTAGAGAGAGAGAAGGCCACAGGGGAACCTCATCGGTCAGGCATGCGACCTCCGCCTTTCTCGCCTATTTCTTCTCAGCGGACAAAGCCTGCAAGGAAGACGTCATCAACTTCACCACGGGATCCTTGGGCTTTACCCCCCGGCATTGGCAAGCGTCATCCCGGACGACCCGTTTGCCATTATCTCGGGCACTGGAGGAACCCTCCGAAGCTTGAAGATCACTCGGAGCCGGCATAACATCCACGTCGATGATCGCCAATTCGGCTGGCGGTGCCTCATCCTCAGTTGCTCACCTCAAGTCTGAACGAAGGAGAGTGAATTATGAGAAGGAAGGCACTCACTTGATAAGAAGAGAACAAGCCCCTAAGACCCTTACCTGTCGGCAACAGTGCTCGAGAAAGGAACTCCTCGATGTTGGACGGGGTCAACAACTCAACAGTCGGCCGGCGATTCTGTAGAAGGATAGCAACATCCCTCTCCACCTCCGGGGAGACCTCTGTTTGCTTCGGAGGAATGTTCGGGTGAAAATTGGGCACCGTCGAGAAATCCCAGACCACACCGACCGCGGATGCACCCACCCAAAAATATTGGGTCTTCCACCCCTTGTGAGAGGAGTCCTTCATGGAAAGGGACACACAACTCCTTTTTCGCTTCGCTTAGATGAAGAAGAAGCCCTTCCCCGCATAAAGATTCTCCTTCAGCTCAAAAAAATAATGGAAGAGGTCCAGCGAGGTGCTCAACCCACTCTGACCACAGAGGAAAATGAAGGAGAAGATAAGGGTATAGGAGTTGGAGACCAGCTAGACAGGAGCCAGCCGGTAGAACCGAAGCAAATTGGAGACAAAGGAATGGATGGGTAGGCGAAAGCCGCACTTCCAAGCCAAGAGGAAGGAACAGAAGAGGCCGGAATGAGTGGCCAGGCTAGACTCATGGGGTTCAGGTGCGAAGAACTGAAACCACCAAGGCAGCCCATACTAGTTCTCCAGTCGCTTCACATCAGCCTCGCCCAGCTCGCTGTGAAGAGGCTCCGACGGCACCAAAAAAGACCTTGGGGCCTGTCCTTCCCCTCGCCCCTCGGCCTCAAGATTTTGGTCCGCCATGTAACAGACAGAACAACTAGAAGAAGGAGGGGAAAGCTCTGGATTATAGGACTCCGGAGGAGAAGGAAGTTGACGGATCACCGCCGCGGTAATCTATTCCAGCTCCGCGAAAACCACTGCGATTCTCCACTCTTCCGAGCTACCCTCACTGCGCATGAGCCCCCCTTAAATATAAATGCAATAGAAGGTAAAACCCTAAACCCCAGAGATAAAGGGACGCAAACAATGCGCAATGCTTATAACCCCTAGCTGGTAGCGGCGCGGCGTTCGGATCTTCCGTAGAGGGGCCTTCTTGCAAAAATTCTCAAAATTATCATCATGACGGGCATATTTTCAGACAAGCCGCATCATGTGGCCCCTATAGAGAGAGATCTCCACCCAACTAGAGCCATGAAAAGTCCAGCTCATATGCTACTCATCCGAGCCTAATTTTGGCTCGGGAGTAGGAGGGGGACAAATGGAGAGGGAAAATCTAACCGCCTGAACGGAGAGGCCAAACGAGGTCTAATCTTACCCAACGAGGCCCAGCTTCTTAAAGTAGTAGCCCCAGGGTCCACTTATTATAAGCGTAATAACTTACTCGGATCAAGCACTTCCTAGGTGACCTTCAGGTTGGGAAGTTCGAGCATCAGTTTGATCAGGAAAGCTCCTTCGGAGCCCAATATTCCCTACCCAATCCATAAACTCATCGCTCAGGAAGCATCTCTTGGGGTAGTGCCTCATGCTCGGACCGACTGATGGAAGCTTATATGTACGGCCGTTACGCGTCCCTTAAAAGCTGGGAGCTCAAGGGGATAAGGGAGATCAAGAGTCCGCATACTATAAAGAGCTCGCAAGGAGGACGTAACCTCCCCTAAAAACTCCTCAGCTTACAAGGATCATTCACTCAACGAGCCACTATTTAAACTGGAAGAACACTCCTGTAAGAAGGTAAGCCAAAAACCCTGAGCAGGAACCACTTCACCTTTCGGTGGAGAGGGATCTCGCGCCCCCATCTTTCTCCTAATTTGTCACGCCCCGAGCCTTTATGACAGCAGAAGACTTGCTCGAGAAATGTGAACAGCCGGCATGGTAAGCCTCTTGCAAGCAAGAATGATCAGAGCGCAAGACAATCACACACATAAATGTAATTGTACAATATTTACTCAAACTCCAACTTTATTTCATAATAATCAAGTATTCAAATACAACCACTAATTCAACTTATTCCAATCTATCAGACTCAAGAAATAGGAAAATTACATAGACTCAATCTAAATAATATATACTTTCCTAAGTCTTCACTCTCATCTTTGACAATACTTTCATTCGCTCTCAGACCCGCTACTTGTATAACCCGAATCCGAATTCGAATCACTTTCATTTCATGAAAAGAAAGAAAATAGGTAATGAGCACACTTGCCCAGTAGATATCTTCGCATCAACATGAAGGCATCATTAAAGTAATTAACATTTTAGCTCTAAAGAAATAAGGTAAAATCATGCAAATGCGATTAATCACGCGATTAAACCAAGGTATGTAAGATAGAATGAGAGCAAGTATGAATTAGCAAGAATGTTATAAGAACAAGATATGGCCTTTCATGAACAAGAATGTAACGAGAATGTATTAGCAAGTCACGTAATCATCACTTCAGTATCTTTTGCTTATGAGCAAGTACTTCGTAAATTTCTG
The DNA here is from genome assembly GCA_022559845.1 of Amorphophallus konjac. Classification (NCBI taxonomy): domain Eukaryota; kingdom Viridiplantae; phylum Streptophyta; class Magnoliopsida; order Alismatales; family Araceae; genus Amorphophallus; species Amorphophallus konjac. The sequence continues at coordinate 131,615,422 of CM040127.1, forward strand.
TGGAATATCAAGAAAGTCAAGTATCAATCATGTTGTATTGTGTTGTGTTGTCGATTTTCACTTATTTATAAAGAAAGTACTCCCAGCGCAATGCGACGCCAGTAGCATCATACCCCATGGTTTATAATAGTATGTTCCCGACAATCAGCCGAGGGGACTAGCATAGAGCCCTTGAACACAATCAGTGCTTGATCGCATCTTCAAGTATAAATCAAGCTTTTTCCACACATGTAACAATAAAGTATGGCCAAGAATGTACAATTCCAACAAGCTCTTGATAACAATAATTCAATGAATGAATGCTTTAATAAGAATCATGAGAAATCAAGAATGACTTATACTATGTTATGCTTATGGAAATAAATCGGCTGCATAACGGTACATTCTTTATCTTCCATTCATTATATTAGGTTTCTTGATCAATATGATAAGTTCTAGATCATCAAGTGTCTATCTAGAAACCTTTGGAAAATCAACGCTTGGTCAAACCTTCGGTTAAAATACTCAAGCAGTGTGACGGTCGTGTACTGGGCCGTTACATGATGTGACGCTCCAGTATTGGGCCGTTACATTGACGTGACGGTCTAGAGTTGATGCGTTAGAATGACTAAATCTAGAAATAGTAATTGGACTTAGTTAAATGTGACGGTTGTGTATTGAGCCGTTACATATGCCTGACGGTCCAATATAGGTCCGTTACACTACTGATAACTAGAAACCTCAATAGTGTATTCTAATCACTTGGGTATTAATGGTACAACCAACTCGGTGTACTAGTGGGAATCCCAGGCTCACGGAGAATTACGGAGGCCTTGCAACAAGATTTCCTAGTCCATTGGAAGGAATATCCAATAGAGAGGTCCTCATGTCCAAGAATAGTGTTCCTATAGTGCAAAGTGTGAACTAATGGCCATATACCTGAATATACGCCATATACTTAGAGAAATGACTCTATAGATAGAAAAGAATGTGTAACAATGTGAAACCAAGATAAAATCCCGTCAATTCAACATTGGAAAATCATGATTTAGAATATAAAACTATAGAGTTTAGCCAATGAAATGAACATAACGTAAAATAACTCAAAATGTTTTAATCATACAATTTCTTATCATGAATCAATTAAGAAACTCAAAGTCATGAAAATAAGGTTAAAACATAGATAACTAGGCTTATTCATAAGTAAGTTTGGCTGTCCTTAGTCCTATCTCGGTTTGACAGTAAACCGTACTCTGACGGTCTAGTATGGGCGCGTCACATGGCTATGACGGTTTATCGTAAGACCGTTACAGTATTGTAACGCTCCTGTTATGGTGCGTCAGAGACAATTGAGAAACTTTAAATACAATAGAGGTTGTGACGGCTTATTGTAAGACCGTTACAGTCATCTGACGGTCCTAGTATGATGCGTAAGAGTCCCTACTAATAGTGTAATGAAATAAAAAGACTATGATTTAAAGCCATGTCATGTTTTGAACAGATTTATCTACCCTAATCATGATAAAATGAAAAAAAGGTCATCTAGATGCATAGGTTGCAGTGAATTAACAAGATAACATCTTTGATCTTTGATTAGGGGTAATTATATGTATGTATGCATGAACCCATTAAAATATGAAATTCATAGTCTATAATGCATGAAATCAAACACAATCAGAGGGCTTTTATCCCTGACAAGGTGTTTTTGCTAATCATGAGATAACCTACCACTCAACTAAGCTTTAAACTTCTAATTTGAGCTTTCAAGGACGGCCCTAGTTCCTCTCTTTTTGTGACTTTTCAACAACTTCATGCTGCCCTAGCTCCTCGGCCTCTTGACCTAAGGACGTGAAATTTCAAGGGTAAGAAGATGAAACAAAGGTGATCAAAAAGTTCAAAATAACTGAACTCCAATTACCTTGTTTAGACGTCCTAATTCCCTGATCTTCAGTGGCCTTTAGCTCTGATTCCTGGGTTACTATGGTCGAACCAGTAACTTTGGAAGCTTCAATCTCCTTGGTTGCTTGATCTCCTAGCACGAAATTTGGAGAACTATTAGTCTAAAGTATACTAAACAAAATCTTCTTAAGAACTTACCCGAAATTATATCTCCTTACCTGGATTGTTCACGAGCCAAAAGTAAGGGTCGCACAGTTCAGAACTAGGTCTTATTTATAGGGTTTTGAAGATTAGATTGATTCTAGAGTCCTTAATTTGCCAAAACCTAATCCCTAAGAGTCCTTAGTAATGCTATAAGCTCTCCCAAGTCGATCTCTTGTAGATAATATCCCAAAGTTCTAATCTTTTTGCTTGTTCTTTCTTTCACGGAATTGTCAGAGTGTAACGCATCTAGACTGGTGCATTACATGCTTGTAGCGGTCGCCCGATGGACCGTTACACCAAACGTATATAGAGTTTCAATTAAATAAAACTCTCTTGTTCGTTTATCCTTTATAATTATCTATAAAAATAGTATTTATCTTTAAAATACGTGAATAAGTCAATTAACCTTCTAGAATATGGGTCAAACCTAATGGGTTTGGTCCATTAACCTTTTGGATTATATTTAAATAGGCTAGGTTAATTATTTAACCTAATTAGGCCTTATAATGACTTATTGATCTAATATTCTATTTATTAATTTTTTTAGACCTTTATAAATTCTAGAAAATAATTAAATATTCTAAAAATAATTTATAAAAGTTCTGGGGTCTTACACCCTCCCCCACTTAAGAGAATTTGGTCCCCAGATTTAATACATGGATTATGGAGAGTATACTTACAGTTGAATAATTCTGGAAATCTTTTTCGCATGGCTGCTTCGGTTTCCCATGTTGCTTCATACGGCCATATTTTCTTCCATTGAATCTTGACCATAGGAATAACTTTATTTCTTAGTTGACGCACTTCCCATTCCAGAATCTTTATTGGCGTTTGCTCGTACGTCATATCCTTCTGAATCTCCAGATTGTCATAAGTGATAATATGGTCAAGATCATATACATACTTCTTCAGCATAGAGACGTGAAATACGTCATGAACTCCTGCTAATTATGGAGGTAAAGCCAGTCTATAAGCCACTTCACCGACCCTTTTGAGAATTTCAAACGGACCAATGAATATTAGAGTTAGTTTGCCCTTAATGCCAAATCTCCGAATACCATGACCTGGAGAAACCTTGAGATATACATGGTCTCCTATTTGAAATTCCAAGTCGCGCCTTCGATTATCAGCATAAGATTTTTGCCTATCTTGGGCCATCTTCATTCTCTCTTGAATGAGCTTGATTTTCTCTGTAGAATCTCTGATAATATCGGGGACTATGAATTATCTTTCCCCTATTTCACTCCAACATATTGGTGATCGATAAATTTTTCCATATAAAGCTTCAAAAGGTGCCATTTGTATGTTGGCCTGGTAACTGTTATTATAAGCAAATTCTACCAGAGGCAAGTGATCATGCCAACTACCTCCAAAATCAATAACACAAGCGCTGAGCATGTCTTCTACCACCTGATTTGTTCTTTCTGTCTGACCATCAGTTTGTGGATGAAAGGCTGTGCTGAAATTCAATCTAGTCCCTAGTGACTGTTGTAGACCCTTCCAAAATTATGATGTGAATCGAGGATCTCTATCAGATATAATAGTGACTGGGACACCATGTAATTTAATAATTTCCCTTATGTATAATGATGCCAGGATATCCACAGACCATCGACTTTTGATTGGTATGAAATGTGCAGATTTAGTTAATCGGTCTATGATTATCCATATACCATCGTGTCCACCTCTTGTCTTAGGTAACCCCATAATGAAATCCATCCCTATACTCTCCCATTGTCATTCGGGAATATTCAAGGGATGCAGTTTACCTGCGGGTCTAAAATGCTCTGCCTTTACTTGTTGACAAGTGAGACAGCGAGACACGAAATCAGCTATTTCTCTCTTCATGTGGGGCCACCAGAAATTTCTTTTAAGATCTTGATACATTTTTATACCACCTGGATGAATGGTGTACTTGGAATTATGTGATTATTCTAGAATCAATTTCTTCGTATATTCATGATCGGGTACACACACTCGGCCCTTGAATAGCAATCTTCCATCCTCCGTAATTGAGAAATCCGGCTGTTGTTCAATATTAGCCTTAATTTCTATAAATATATGATCATCATTTTGCAACTTGACTAGATCCTCTATTAACGTAGGTTGAGCTCGGATATTAGCCATGAAGTAATCTTCTTCCTTCCTGTCAATATCTAAGTTCAACTAAGCAAATTGAGAAATAAGATTAGTCATACTAATCATACGACTTGATAGCATACCCATTGGTTTTCTGCTGAGTGCATCTGTAACAGCATTAGCCTTGTCAGGATGATATTGAATAGAAAAAATCAAAATCTTGAGATATTCCAACCATCTTCTCTGCCTCATATTTAGCTCTTTTTGAGAAAATAAATATTTCAAGCTTTTGTGGTCCAAGTAGACCGTAAACTTTTCTCTATAGAGATAATGACGCCAAATTTTCAAGGTAAATATGACAGCTGCTAATTCCAAATCATATACAGGATAATTTTTCTCTTGACGTTTCAATTGTCTTGAAGAATAATAGATTACTTTTTCATTTTGCATAAGGACGCACCCTAAGCCAATGCCTGATGCATCCGTATATACTTCGAATCCACCACCTTCCATCGGTAGTGATAAAATAGGAGCTGTGGTAAGATGATTATTAAGATTTTGGAAACTCTTCTCACATTCCTCTGACCAGAAAAAATGATTTTCTTTTCTCGTGAGTCTAGTTAAAGGAACTGCTATCTTTGAGAAGTCCTTAATGAATCTTCTATAATAACCAGCTAGACCCAGAAAGCTTCTTACTTCTGATACAGTCGTTGGACGGCTCCAATTTCTGGCAGCTTCTACCTTAGAAGGATCCACCGCAATACCTTCTTTTGAGATAATATGGCCTACGAATGAAACTTCCTTGAGCTAAAATCCACATTTATTTAGCTTGGCATAGAGTTTATGTTCTTTAAGTGTTTGCAAAGTTATTTTCAAATGTTCTTAATGTTCCTCCCTTGTCTTGGAGTATATCAAGATATCATCAATGAAGATGATGATAAACTGGTCCAGATATGGCTGGAAAACACTGTTCATAAGTTGCATGAATGCCGCCGGGGCATTAGTTAATCCGAATGGCATTACCACGAATTCATAGTGGCCATAACGACTTCGAAAAGCTGATTTATAAATGATGCGACATGCCTAAGGATGATGATGCTCTGATACCAATTTGATGAGACACGACCCCTCGGACCTAGAATTGCAAGCAACCGAACCGAACGGCGGACCCACTCAAGTGGGTTCACCCGCGTCGCGCACACTCGGGTCCGTAGGCGGACCGGCGATGATGGGGTGGGTCTGAGGTTGGACCTCAAGGTTCCAAGGGTATGGCCAGCTAGGGATGGTCCCCAATGGGCCAGGGATGCCCAATTTCAAGGGCGGCCGGCACGCCGAGGGCGTGGGTTGTAGTGTCACACTCTCAACTCACTCCGCGGTGTTCACACAATTCAATGGCGTTTGAGATCGGGCGCTCACCTCACCGCCGACGGTCAACTAGAAACAATACTAATACAAGTAAAAGTAAAACCAGCAGAGGAAGTGGCCAGAAGCTCACCTGATCGGCGTGAGGACGCCGATCCCGGTCGGAGACGAGGGCGAGCGGGGAAGCGTGGGCTACCCGCATGCCGCGCCGATGACGCTTTGGCCGCTTACCTGCTAGTACAATCACTACGCCCTCACAGAGGGGGTGGACTAGGGGTGGGGAAATGAGGTTACAAACCAAACACTACCTCCACGCAGGGAGGGGCGCTAAGCCGGCCAGGCGGGGAAAGGAGTTATGCTTGATTAGCGCCGATGAAGCACCCCGCCGAATCTGCCCAGGTCTGGGACAGCAGGATAGAGGGTCGGTGTAGTCATCGCTGTGCACTTCTCCGAACTCAGAATTCGACGAGAACGGCACTGAAACGACGCTGACGGATCCAGGCACGTCTGTGAATTTTTTTGGGCAGTCCTGAAGTCTTCACCCGCTGGGGTAGGCTCTGGAACAGGGCCCCTGCGCTCAGATTTGTACTGTTCCCATGGTGCAGCAGCAGATGGATGCAGTCACCACGACCGCTCCTGAAGTCCGATTGATGCGAGACCAAGTCGAGGACGACCGTGGACAAGTCTTCTTCGAGCAGCAACCAAGCAGAGCACCAGACTATGTCGGGGTGGCGAGGAGGAATCCGTTGCGTGAGGGGGGGTCAAAGCAGGACCTGAACGATCTGTTCTGCGCGCCCGGGAGAGAAAAATTGGAAAAGGCTCTTCCTGATGCCGAAAGGGACGCCTCTTGTTGGTGATGGTAGATGCCTTGTGGTAGCAGCTCTCGGACAAGTGGCGCCTTCAGAAGTTGAGAGGTGTGGCCGTGGTAGCTTCTGCACTGCAGCTCTGGTCCAGGTTCTGGTCCCGGTTGCGCAGTTGGACGAGAATGGGCACCACGATCTGTAGTGAAGTCGGAACGAGACGATTCCACCTCGCCTGCAAAGAAGACTGGAAGACATTTCCGGCGATGTATGGTTCACCTCCAGATGATGTCGGACAGCACCGGGGCAGTCTCTGCAAGTCGGGCTCCAACTGTTGCCTGCGAACCGAGATGGATAGGGTGATGAAAGGTGATGGGAGACAGAGTAGATGGGGTGGGAAATGGGGTGGATGGGTGTGGGGGTGACACCTGACTATGTGGGGGTCTGTTAGGGGGTGATTCAAGGTGTGGGAAGGGCAGAAAGGGGGCTGGGAGGTGGTCTAGCAAGTGGAGGGAGGGGGAGATGCAAATTTGGGTTAGGAAGGAGAGAGGGAGGAGAGATCTCTCCTTTGTTTTGAATGGTGGGTTAATGGAGGGGTTAATGGGGGCCTAGGGAATGGGAAGGGTTGCATTGGGGAGGGGAAGGGGTGCTTGGGAGAAGGGATTCTCCCTTGGGAAAATGAAAGGTTGTATGGGGAAGGGGAAAGGTTGCTTGGGAGGAGGGAGATGTGCCTAGGAGAAGGGGATTCCACCTAGGGGTTGGAGGGGACTTAAATGGGAGGTATGGGGAAGGGGGAGGGGTCTTAATTAGAGGTGAATAGGGAGGAGAGAGAGTGATTTTCGAATTTGGGGGTGGGGAGGAGAGAGAATGGGGTTCACCCCCTTTAGAGAGAGAGAGAGAGAAATAGAGAGAGAGAGCTAGAGAGAGAGGCACAAATTCTTGTGGTAATTTTATCAATACTTCATTAGCCTCCAAACGAGGGATTGGGGTCCTATTTATAGGAATCCCACATTTTCACATAAGTCCCTGACTTTTGGACTACTAACACTTAACCAAGGGGAAGGGGGCACCCCTGGGCCTAGCCCATATAATTGGGCCCATTAACCAACATAATGACTCTAGACTTAGGTAAATAGCTACCTAACCTAGGTATTGGAGTCAAATAAAAGGAAAAGTACATGATAAAAAAATGAAAATTACATCATATGACTCGAAATATAGTGGCGGACAAGATGTAGCATAGCTGGCGAGCATCTGGATCCTCGAACAAAGGGGAAAGCTGGTGATGTCCTCATCAATAAATGTCTTCTTCTTTAATTCTAAGCTGATGATAACCTAATCTGAGGTCAATCTTAGAAAAATATTTTACTTCGGAAAGCTGATCAAAGAGCTCATCAATATGCGGCAACGAATACTTGTTTTTAATTGTGAGTTGATTCAGTCGCCAGTAATCGATGCATAGCTTGAGAGAACCATCCTTCTTCTTGACAAATAGAACCGGCACACCCCAAGGGGATGTGCTAGGTCTGATGAAGCCTTTGTCTAGTAATTCCTGCAACTACCTTTTTAATTCCTTGAGTTCTGTGGGGGACATCCTTTAAGGGGCTATAGAAACAGGTGCTGCTCCTAGGATGAGTTCAATAGTGAAGTTTTTTTTTTAACTCAAGTCAATCCTTGCAAGATGGTAGAAAGGGGAGGGGGTTCATCCCTTCATTGCGGAAGAAGATGAACACACTACCCCAACCGCCAGGCAAGTGTTTTCATTAAGGAAAGCAGAAAAAGAAGAGGGGAACAAAAGGGGGGGAAAGGGGGAGGCCCGAAAAGGGGCAAGAAGGATACAAGGCCAAAGGCCCAAGAAAGCGAAAAAAGCCCAAAATAACCCAGGCGAGGGCAGAAACAAAGGCCCAAGAACCCACAGAAGAAACATAGCCCCTACAAATAGGAATCTTCATCGAAGACCCCTTCAGAGTCGGACGAGAACAGCGAACAGATTCCACGCAGACGGACCGGGGAACCTGGGGAACCAAGAGGGTCGCGGTCCGAGCCATCAGGATCGAGCTCCTCGGAGAGGGAGGAGTGGACCGGCTGGAGGAGTGCCGTAGAAGCCGACTGGAGACGAAGTGAGCGACGGGGAGCAGGAGGAGCGTCCTCGAAAACACATTGCCGATCCCGCGAAGTGGAAGTGGAGTTGGAGCGTCGGTAGGAACGCCGTGGGGCGTCGCGCTCCAACCTCAAGCCCATCCGCGAACGGTCCAGTACAGGGTTGCCCACGAAGGCCGCATGAGTCGCCGCAAAGTCAATGAAGCCCGACGCCGACTCAAGCCCGGGAAAAGATAGAACCTGAAGTTGAGGTAACTTGATACCAGAACAAAGGCCCGTTGTCCGCAAAGGAGCAGAGGGTGGAGCAGAGACCACAAGCGGACCGGGCGGATCCCGGTTGATTTTCTTCTTCAGAGCTTGAGCAAATGGGAGCCGGGGGGCTGAAGTAGGAGTAGAGGAAGGTGGCACCGGACCAGCAGCCCCACCCGCCAAGGTGGAGGGCTGTTGTCCTGGACACCAAGCCTCAACAGAGGCATTGAGACCAGCAGGAGGCAACAGAGGAGCATCCGGGCCCTGGAGCTCGAGGACCAACGAAGCAGCAGCAGCTCGACCCGCCACCCGGGCACGTGAGGACGTGGTTGCAGGCTCGGACGAAGCTGGACACGGCGGTGGCGCACCCTCCCGAACCCAGGGGGGAAGCACCTCAGGTGTGGGGGTCTGGTCAGGAACCGGCACAGTAGCAGGCAAGGGGGCCACCTCGGCAGGGAGCTGGCCAGGAGAAAGATGGCCTGGAGCAGCTTCCGAAGGCGCTGAGTGGCCGAGCACAACCGCCTGGAGAGGAGCAGATGAGGGGAGTGACTCCATCTAAGTCAACGCCTGAGCCTGGGCGAAGGGCACCGTAATGGGGAGTGCTGAGGTGGGGACTCGTGGGCAGCAACCGCGAGAGCCAGAAGGCGAACAGTTAATGGCCTCGGTGAATCCACGGGACCATACCCCAGTAAACCCGTGAGGCGTTCCGTTGCAAGCAACGGTGGGGAATCTGACGAATGTAGAACAGGGGGCAAGGAGCACAAGACCGGCTGGAGATAGCCAGCTGCAGAGCCCGTAAGTGCAGCGATGCCCGGAGGTGCGACAGCCAAGGAGCCCTGCGAGGCACTGCCTCCTCTTCTCCCCATAGGTGCAGCTTGAGGCAGAACCATGCAGAGCCCAGAAGAGCCCATCAAAGTGTCGACATGTGGGAGGAGAGGGTCAACCCCCTGGCAGGTGGAGACGTCCCGTAGAGCAACGGCAGCAACAGGGAGGGCTCCGTCAACGCCCAAGGGGTCCACGGTCAGCATCACTGAAGGTGGAGGCGGTGCGATCCTTGGGGGAGCAGAGGAGGCAGGGGCCTCCTTACCAGCGAGCGAGAGTATGGAAACAGCAGGCAGAGGTGGATCCAGGGCAGCGTGCGTGGTAGAGGCTAGCTGACCCGCTGGCGGTTGATCCCCAGGAGGCGCCTGAGTAGAACGACGAGCAAGCTTGGGCGGTGCACCCGCAGACGGCCTAGCAGGAGGCTTGCCGGCCGGCACAGGGACGCTGCCAGTGGCTACCGTGGGGCGCCAAACGGGACCTGGAGTCGCAGAGAGGGCAGGAGGGCAGCTCCATCCTCCAGAGACCGGGATGGCATGCACCTTAGGCAAAGGAGTAGGATGCTTCTGCTTACAGTCCCCCACAAGGTGGCCGAGGCGTCGACAGGCGTGGCAGAAGAGAGGGGGGTCCGAGATGACCACCGGCTGCCAGTAACCACCAGCGCCAATGCCAACCCACACACGATTGGGGAATTTCTTGGAGACATCAAGTAGGACACAGAGCCTCGCTGCATGCGCACGAGTGATGCAAAGTGTGTTACGATCAATCTTGAGGGTCGGCCCGATGCTCCCAGCGATGGAGAGGATGGATGCTTCATGGTAAAAGTTGACGGGGAGGGCTGGGAGCTCAATCCAAATAGGAACAACCGGTGAATCATGCTCCGGCAAGAAGTCAAGGGACCACTGGAAGAACCAGAAGGGGCGGCCATGAACCAGCAAAGACTCTTTAAGAAGCACCTGCAAGAAGTCTTCTCGGTTGGAGAAGTGGAGGAGAAGGTGTCGACGGTCCAAGGCACAGAGCAAGAAATCTTGCTTAAACTGAAAACGCTGAGCTAGGTGAGCTCGGATGTCATCAAAGGGAGGCCGGCCTTTGGGAGTTCTGGCAATGATGGCAAAGGCAAGCGGTCTGCAGGTCAGCTGTACTTCTTCCAAAGAGAAGAAAATCGCAGGCTCGCCGGAGTCGATCGTCGTCGGAGAGTGGACAGACAGAGGCAGAACCGGTGGCGTGAAGGAGCTAAGCACCACCTGCGAAAAGGAGGGGGCGGCGGCAGAATTGAGGGACGCAAGAGGAGGGCCCCCCACACCGCCGCCAGAAGAGGCAAGCCCCACCGGCCAAGCCGGTGTAGAAGACGCAAGGAGCTGGCCACCGCCCACCTTCAGGCGATAAACTGGGTAATTCGGACAGGAACACATCGGGGAACTCATTTACAATAGGAATGTCTGCTAAGATTATCTCCTTGGATTCGGTAACAATGACAGAAGCAAGAAAAGTTTCACATCCTTGCGAGATAAGTTTGCAAGCATGAAGAGAAGATATGATAGTAGGATGCTTCTTGAACTTGATGCCAAGAAAAGAGAATCTTGGAAGACCGGGCTTTCGAAAGGATATAATCCTATTTCGGCAATTGATATAAGCATCATGATCTACAAGCCAATCTACCCCTAAAATGGCATCATAACATTTCATGTCAAGGCATACTAAGTTTGCGGGGAGATTGTAACCTTCTACTATCACTTCGCTATCAGGATAATAGTCGGTAAGCTTTGTTCTAGAGCCTAAGGGCGTGAAAATAGCTAGATCTGAAGGTAAGGGGACTGATGCAATTGATAATGTTTTTGTAAAAGTAGTGGAGATAAAAGAATGAGAGGCACCAGTGTCAAATAGCACAAATGCAGGACGAGAACAAATTTGAAGGGTACCTTCCATAAGCCCACCATCCCTGGGCACTTCCTCTTCTTCTAAGATGGCATTGAGGCAAGCCTACCTTCTACGTCCTCCACCAGACGATTGGTCTTTCATAAGGGGGCAATCTGGCATGCGATGCTCCCTGATTCCACAACATAAACAAGCGCCAAGGCGCTTCCAACACTCCTCAGCCAAATGGCCGAATTTTTCACAAAATATGCAAGCCGTGGTGACCTGCTCCTTCTCCTCCTTGGCTTTCTTTTGTTTCTGGGAACTTCCACCATTCCTATTCCTGGATCTTTTCTTACTATCACGCCTCTTGTAGGGCTCCATGATGCTGAACTTGTCTTTCTTATAACGTTGATCTGTGCGTCGGCTAGACTCTTCTCCTTTCCCTTTTAATTTCTCGACCTTCTCTAAGGTCCTTTCACACAAATATGCTCGTTGAACCATTTTCGCATAAGTACAGATGTTTTGGGTCCCAAGCTGCTGAATGAAATTGGGTCGTAACTCATCCATGAACCGATTAGCCTTCAATAAATCGGTGCTGATAAGATGCGGTGCGTAAGGTGCAAGTCTTGAGAATTGCAGTTCATATTTGGCAACCGTCATCATTCCTTGCCGAAGAGCGGCGAACTCCATAGCCTTTCTTTCCTTTACGTGCTCAGAAAAGTTCTTGGCATGGAATAGGGTAAGAAAATCATCCCATGTATGAGGTGCATCGGCCGGAGGTGTCGGAACCGACTTCCACCATGTACGGGCATATTTGTTAAGTTGAAAGGTTGCAAGACGCACCTTCTCCTGATCGGTGCATTGGATAACATCAAAGATACGATTTATTTCATCTATCCAGTTCTCTGCCTCGTCAGGATTAGAAGAACCATAGAAACGTGGAGGGTTTAAGCTCCGAAAGTTCGATGTAAATCAGCAGCCCTTGCTCCTGCGCCAGCTTGCACCATGGTTTGTAATGCCTGAGTGAGGCCAGCAACCGTTTGCTGCATGCCATCCCAATTTACGCGATGAGCCATGATAATAATAGGGTACCTGAGAGAAAATAACAACTTGTTATTTCTCGTGGAATTGGAAGGAAAAATCAATCTTAAAACTAATTAACTATCTTATCGCAGGCTCTACCCAATTCCCACATGGGTGTGGAAATTTCTTCCTTAGTTTTATAGGTATGGGTCCTTAAACCTTGGACTTATCCTATGACATGACTCTTCTCCAGTCCTGAGACGTAGGCTCTGATACCAACTTAACTGTCACGCCCCGAGCCTTTATGACAGCGGAAGACTCGCTCGAGAAACGTGAACAGTCGGCATGGAAGCCTCTTACAAGCAAGAATGATCAGAGCGCAAGACAATCACAAACGTAAATGTAATTGCATAATATTTACTCAAACTCCAACTTTATTTCATAATAATCAAGTATTCAAATACAACCACTAATTCAACTTATCCCAATCTGTCAGACTCAAGAAATAAGAAAATTACATAGACTCAATCTAAACAATATAGACTTTCCTAAGTCTTCACTCTCATCTTTGACAATACTTTCATTCGCTCTCGGACCCGCTACTTGTGTAACCCGAATCCGAATTCGAATCACTTTCATTTCCTGAAAAGAAAAGAAATAGGTAATGAGCACACTTGCCCAGTAGGTATCTTCGCATCAACATGAAGGCATCATTAAAGTAATTAACATTTTAGCTCTAAAGAAATAAGGTAAAATCATGCAAATGCGATTAATCACCCGATTAAACCAAGGTATGTAAGATAGAATGAGAGCAAGTATGAACTAGCAAGAATGTTATAAGAACAAGATATGGCCTTTCATGAACAAGAATGTAACGAGAATGTACTAGCAAGCCACATAATCATCACTCCAGTATCTTTTGCTTATGAGCAAGTACTTCATGAATTTCTGTGGAATATCAAGAAAGTCAAGTATCAATCATGCTATATTGTGTTGTGTTATGGATTTTCACTTATTTATAAAGAAAGTACACCCAGCGCAATACGACGCAAGTAGTATCATACCCCATGGTTTATAATAGTATGTTCCCGACAATCAACCGAGGGTACTAGCATAGAGCCATTGAACACAATCAGTGCTCGATCGCATCTTCAAGTATAAATCAAGCTTTTTCCACGCATGTAACAATAAAGTATGGCAAAGAATGTACAATTCCAACAAGCTCTTGATAATAATAATTCAATGAATGAATGCTTTAATAAGAATCATGAGAAATCAAGAATGACTTATACTATGTTATGCTTATACAAATAAATCGACAACATAACGGTACATTCTTTATCTTCCATTCATTATATTAGGTTTCTTGATCAATATGATAAGTTCTAGATCATCAAGTGTCTATCTAGAAACCTTTGGAAAATCAACCCTTGGTCAAACCTTGGGTTAAAATACTCAAGCAGTGTGACGGTCGTGTACTGGGTCGTTACAGATGTGACGCTCCAGTATTGGGCCGTTACATTGATGTTACGGTCTAGAGTTGATGCATTAGAATGACTAAATCCAGAAACAGTAATTGGACTTAGTTAAATGTGACGGTTGTATATTGGGCCATTACATATGCCTGACGGTCCAATATAGGTCCGTTACACTACTGATAACCAGAAACCTCAATAGTGTATTCTAATCACTTGGGTATTAATGGTAAAACCATCTCGGCGTCCTAGTGGGAATCCCAGGCTTGCGTAGAATTATGGAGGCCTTGCAACAAGATTTCCTAGTCTATTGGAAGGAATATCCAATAGAGAGGTCCTCATGTCCAAGAATAGTGTTCCTATAGTACAAAGTGTGAACTAATGGCCATATACCTGAATATACGCCATATACTTAGAGAAATGACTCTATAGATAGAAAAGAATGTGTAACAATGTGAAACCGAGATAAAATCCCGTCAATTCAACATTGGAAAATCATGATTTAGAATATAAAACTATAGACTTTAGCCAATGAAATTAACATAACGTAAAATAACTCAAAATATTTTAATCATACAATTTCCTATCATGAATCAATTAAGAAACTCAAAGTCATGAAAATAAGGTTAAAACTTAGATAACTAGGCTTATTCATAAGTAAGTTTGGCTGTCCTCAATCCTATCTCAGTTTGATAGTAAACCGTACTCTGACGGTCTAGTATGGGCGCGTCACATTGCTGTGACAGTTTATCGTAAGACCGTTACAGTATTGTAACGCTCCTGTTATGGTGCGTCAGAGACAACTAAGAAACTTTAAATACAACAGAGGTTGTGACGGCTTATCGTAAGACTGTAACAGTCATCTGACGGTCCTAGTATGATGCGTTAGAGTCCCTGCTAATAGTGTAATGAAATAAAAAGATTATGATTTAAAACCATGTCATGTTTTGAAAAGATTTCTCTACCCCAATCATGATAAAATGAAAAAAAGGTCATCTAGATGCATAGGTTGCAGTGAATTAACAAGATAACATCTTTGATCTTTGATTAGGGCTAATGATATGTATGTATGCATGAACCCATTAAAACATGAAATTCAAAGTCTATAATACCTGAAATCAAACACAATCGGAGGGCTTTTATCCTTAACAAGGTGTTTTTGCCAATCATGAGATAACCTACCGCTCAACTAAGCTTTAAACTTCTAATTTGAGCTTTCAAGGACTACCCTAATTCCTCTCTTTTTGTGACTTTTCAGCAACTTCACGCTACCCTGGCTCCTCGGCCTCTTGACCTAAGGACGTGAAATTTTGAGGGTAAGAAGATGAAACTAAGGTGATCAAAAAGTTCAAAATAACTGAACTCTAATTACCTTGTTTAGACGTCCTAATTCTCTGATCTTCAGTGGCATTTAGCTCTGATTCCTAGGTTACTATGGTCGAACCAGCAACTTTGGAAGCTTCAATCTCCTTGGTTGTTTGATCTCCTAGAACAAAATTTGGAGAACTATTAGTCTAAAGTATACTAAACAAAATCTTCTAAAGAACTTACCCGAAATTATATCTCCTTACATGGATTCTTCACGAGCCAAAAGTAAGGGCCGCACAGTTCAGAACTAGGTCCTATTTATAGGGTTTTGAAGATTAGATTGATTCTAGAGTCCTTAATTTGCCAGAACCTAATCCCTAAGAGTCCTTAGTAATGTTATAAGCTCTCCCAAGTCGATCTCTTGTAGATAATATCCTAAAGTTCTAATCTTTTTGCTTATTCTTTCTTTCACAGAATTGTAAGAGTGTAACGCATCCAGACTGGTGCGTTACATACTTGTAGCGGTCGCCCGATAGACCGTTACACCAAACGTATACAGAGTTTCAATTAAATAAAACTCTCTTGTTCGTTTATCCTTTATAATTATCCATAAAAATAGTATTTATCTTTAAAATACGTCGATAAGTCAATTAACCTTCTAGAATATGGGCCAAACTTAATGGGCTTGGTCCATTAACCTTTTGGATTCTCTTTAAATAGGCTAGGTTAATTATTTAACTTAATTAGGCCTTATAATGACTTATTGATCTAATATTCTATTTCTTAATTTATTTAGGCCTTTATAAATTCCAGAAAATAATTAAATATTCCAAAAATAATTTATAAAAGTTCTGGGGTCTTACATAATTCCTTCCTTCGCACTAGTGCTCTACTGCTCTTACTTAGTTAAGCATCAGAGGGTCTTCCCCGGGGATCTATCCATGGGCACCTCTGACTTGTTTCTCCCCTTGCAGTTCATACTCCAAGTGTATGTGGTCATCCTCTTCCCCGCTCAGGAGTAACGCGAGATCTCCCCTCCTTAGAAGATATTAAAATAATGACACCATAATGTTGCTTCGCACGATCCAAAAGCTAGGTTTCGCACAGAGCAGACCTAGGTGCTATTTATAGGAATTGATCTAGGGCAGAGGGTTTAGGTCAAATTAGGAGTCCTATGAGGCATCAATTCGATCCCCCAAGAGTCCTAAACAAGTTCCCTTGCCAGATCACTTCGATCCATGGCAGTAGGAATGATAAAAATATAATTTTTTCCAACTTCTCTAACACCCGTTTAGGGAACCAGGTAGCGGTCGCCCCTAGATCTCCTTCATCAAGACGCGGTCACGCGACTGACCGTAACTATCCTGGTGTAGACACGCTAAAATCGATGCTACGTTGAGTAAATCTCATGTCACCATGTGACGCCCCAAAGTGGACTTCAATATTGGCTTAATATGAAGTTTATTTCTGCTTTTCGTATGTTAATTGTGATTTCTTGGCATTTTTCTTTGTTGAATGGAATTAACACCTTAAGTAGGGGCATCATTTAATTGACGGCGTAGCCAAAGGCGCCTCTTAATAAACGGACGACTATGCATAGTGGCGTCATTTCCTGGAATTTTACGAATCCTAAGCAAAATGAAAAATCACTGAATTGACGTCCCCCTTAGGGGCGTCTTTTGTTTAACGCCCCTTACAACAGGCGTCATTTCAGAATTTTTAATAAGGAAAGTATTTTGTTGCCATAATTAAATCCAGTAATTGACGCCGCTGTATGCGTCGTCATTTTAATTAACGCCTTTGGTGACGTCGTCATTTTTAATTGACGCCCTTTGTGAGGTCGTCATTTCCAGTTCCGTCCCCTATTCATTTGCTTCTTTCCAGTAATAATCCCTTCCCCATTTTACACATTGTGTTTGATTGGGAAGAGGGTTTCTTATTGGAGGGTCATTACCAAGTTTTAATCCTTGTTTTGCAAAGATTTTTAGGCTATAAATACCCCTTGCTGTGTGCCTCGCGCGAGAGAGAGAAGAGGAGAGAATGCAATAACGCTGTAATAGCGATATAGAGAAACCACTGTGAGTTTTCTTAACGGTGAGAAGAGAGTTTTTGTTTTTTTGCATGTTCTATTCTTCAAGCAATCACTCTTCTTCCTGGTGCTAATCTTCTTCCACGGTGGTCATCAGCCGCTATTCAACTTGTTCTCTCACAGTACTGCTGCACACACAGCAGGGAGGAGATTGTTCTCTCTTCCTTATTAGCATTGTCATCATCTTCATCTTATTCTTTCTAGCTACTTTGCTAGAAGACATTGCCACTTTCACATCACATATACCTTGCTTTGCATATTATTGCATTCATATTCCCATACCTTTGTTACTCCTCTTAAGGGGTTTAAAACCAAAACACACAAGGTGTGTTCATGCTTCATTTGTTTGATTTCATATTTTTAGAACATTGATACTACACCTTTTGGCTAATCCATTCTTTTCACTTGTTTTGTGTGTTTTTACAAGGGTAATCAAGCTAAGAACCCCCTTCATCGACCGACCGGTAGAAGGAGGAAGGAAAAGTCCATAATCTCACCCGCTCAATACAAGGTACATGCGATCACTTTCATTTTCTTGAGGTAACCCCTCTGGCGATCACACTCTTCATTAGCACCACGTGCTTTATTTTTTCTTCTTTTCTTTAGTGGATTTTCCATAATCTACAAATTGGCGATCACGGTGGGACACCTTTTTATTTTTCTTTTGATTACCCTTCTCCTTGGGCACCCACGTGTGCCATCTCCCCTTTTGCACCCACAGTGCGCCTCCCTTTGTGCTCCACATAGCACTCTCCCTATGTGATTGGTTAGTTTGATAGATTTTTAGAAATTCCATTTATCCATCTCTTAAAAAAAAATGATGAGCATGCTATATCCTATTTCATGTTATTATTGATTGCCATGATTCTTATCTTGTGATTGTGAGTGTTTTCATTCCTTTCTATTGGTATTTTTATCACTGTTTGAGCTTTCTAGCCGTTGGAGTGTTTCTGAGGACAGAAGGAATTAGCGCCCTTCACAGGGGCGCTCTTTATACATCTGACGATAGGGTGCAAGGCGCTATTTCATTTTTCACAGGAATTGACGCCCATTTACAGAGGCGTCCTTTCAAGAATTGACGGCATAGTGGGGGAGCGCCATTTAGTTTTTCTAAAAAAAAAGAAAAGGCGCAGGAATTGACGCCCCTCACAGGGACGCTCTTTTAACATATAGCGGCAGGGATCAGGGCGTCATTTCCCTGAGTGTCCGCAGTGAAAAAAAAACTGTGTGTTCTACCTCATTCTTATCATATCATGTTCATGCATATATATTGCCTCTATTTTGCATTAATTTTGCATTCATCTTTGCATTTGGCTTGGGAGACCTCCTCTCCCCACACCTTTTAGGAGATTTTACCCCTTCTTGGTGAGGGAAGGATCCTCCTTTGAGCATTCCGTCTCATTGGATCAGAAATTCTTAAACCAAGCCTCCGTAAGTCCCCGCACCCGTGGATTCCCTCACGGACGCTGGGCAGGTTGTACCTTTGAAGTCCCGGGTTTAGTTGGCCTCTGCATGTTGAGAGACTGTTCCTAGTTGGCATCGAAGTGAACTTACATTGAAACTAGGTTCCTCCATTGTGTGAATCACTCCGAAAGTTTGTTAAAAGTCATTAATTCACCAAGGTTCAAATAAATAAAAATCAATGGTAACCATTCCAACTTGTGTGCTTCTTTGCAAATTATTTTGCTTGAACTTTGGTTGCATAATGGCTTACCTTGATAGACAAAATAACATGTTTAATCTTAATTATGTTCATGAGAATGCACAACCTAGTACATCCTATACTCCTCAATCTCAACATGTTCATCATAATTCTTACCATATTTTCAAGGGACCACGCCCTCATTCCTATGGTATTTCCCAACCTATGGGCAATGTCCAATCTCAGGGTCCCTCGCCTCAATCGCGAGCCACTATTCCTTCGGGACCATCTTCTCCCAACGACGAGAAGCTCTCTCAATTCATCCGTGCATTATATCATCTCACCCCTCAACAAATCCAAGCCCTTCAGGCTATTGTTGAGGGCACATCCTATCCTCATCCTCCTTCCAATCCTACACGGGTGGCCCATCATCCGCCTCCCTCATCCACACATACTCCTATTCGGGTGGCCCATCACCCGCCTCCTTCATCCACACCTACTCCTATTCGGGTGGCCCATCACCCGCCTCCTTCATCGACACATACTCCTATTAGGGTGGCCCATCACCCGCCTCCTTCTATTTCTCATTCTTCACAGCCCTAAGGTCCATTTATTCCAAGTAATCCGGCCCGTCCGGGTCCTTTAGCGGGTCAGCCTATTAACCCCCCTCCACAGCCTTTATATCAAGCCACTCCTTCGAGGCCATCTTGCCAACCCTCTGTTGCTCATGTTACACCCCCCCAGCAAAGTATCTTTGATAGAATGGCTTCCATGGGGGAACAACTTAAGAGGCTCACCAGCCCGCGGCCCGCTCCTCCTCCATCACAAGTCAATCATCTTCATGATCTCATGAATAACATCACTAAGTTAGAAAAAGATTAGAAGGAGATAAGAGAGAATGGCACGTGTGAGAAAGATATCAAACATCAAGTGGACGTCGATCACCCTCCACTCATCCACCCTGCTCATTTATCTGTCCCTCCGTCTACACCTTCGCATTTACCTCCACAGAATTTTCCACAATATCATGACCATCTGCCTCCACTTTCACATGATCCTCCATAAAATCCTCCACCACCTATTATTATGCCTCCACCACGGTGTCCACTTGATGTTTTTGATGAAGATGAAGATTTGGAGAAGGCACGAAATGTTGAAATTCCACAGGCACCTCTTCCGAGTTTCCTTCGCTGTCCTCTTCCTCCATTGCTTAGGATGATGCCACAGTCCCCGATCCAACCCCCATTTATGAGACCTCTTGGTGTTATGATGATGGGTCGATACTCCAATCACCCATACCGCCGCACCATGAGTCTCCTCTTCTCCCCAATACTTGGTGTTACGATGATGGTTCAATATTTCAACCACCCATACCGCCACACCATGAGTCTCATCATATCCCTAACACCTCGCGCCCCATCCGGCATTTTCAACACATTAAACCTTCTCCGTTCGCACCTCCCGTAACCACACCAATAGCCTCCATTCCACCGGTCTCCCCCGAGCCTTCTATTACTCCTCCTCTTTGTTCGCCACCTCAACCCTCCATTATCCCTATAACAGTAAAAACTACCCCTATTCCACCACTTAACCCTCCACCCTTACCTGTGGCTAATCCTGAGCAAGGTCTATCCCTTTTTGCACTCGAGCCAACCCCGACTGCTTCCGAGCAAAGGGAGAAGCTCGACGTGTTTGAACCTTTGCTTCCACTCACCCTTCCTCCAACACCTTCCATTACACCTCCTCCATCCATGGATCCTTCCGCCTCCGCTTCACCCCCCTTTACTACTCGGAACAGGCATCCTTCTGCAAGTACTTGTACCGAAGATGATCAAGAGCCGGGCAAGAAAGATTTGGCCACGGCCGTGCTATTCAAGATGCAAGAGTTTATTTGCCGGATGCCAATTCGGGTTGTTGTGCCAAGCATGGTCGAAGAGGCCAAGTCTCCGCCACTGCTCACTAAGAGAGAATGTCAAGCTTTGATGCCGTGTAGGTTTGTGCCCAAAGGCCGGGCAGGGCACTCCTTGTTCCAACTTTTAAATCTTGAACCTTTTCTTCCATACAAGGGCCGAATGCCCATTCTGTTCAACACTCTTTATATGTCACGATCCCTGGGCAACACGATGCTTCATGTTCTAACTCTTCAACTCCCTCACACTATTGCTTTTCACTCTCCAAGGGAGTTATCATTTACTATTGAAGCCTCGTCACGGGCTCTTGCTTTATCTATTGGGCCAATTAACTATACACTTTCACTGCCATGGAGGGGCGGTTATCTTAGTGCCAAGGGGCCGTCCTCTATCCTCTCCATCTTTTACTCAACTCCACCCTCATTTATCATCAATTCTTCATGGGCCACTCCAAGGGTAAGGAGGAGGATCTCATCCTCTCGCCCTTCATGTTCTTTACACTCTCTGCATTTCATGCATTCATCGCATCCATTGCATTGCATCCACATGCATTTGCACTTCTTCTTTCCCGGGTTTCAAAACCAGTATCTTCCCCGCCTTCCGGAACTTCCGAATCCCCCACGTTTCCTATATCTTTCGCCTCTATCTTCGGGATCTCCAGGTCCCCTTACACTCGCCGGGCATTGTGCCCCCTCCGATCTTCCCTCAGGGCATCACGCCCTTTTCCAACTATTGCATCCGAACTCCTCAAATTTCTCTCTAGTCCTCTTGGGGCATCACGCCCCATGGTGTCTCATTCCTCCGGAACCTCCAGATCCTTCATCCTCTTCAAATCCACTCCCCCCAGGGCATCGCGCCCTTCCCAGTTTTTCCTCCCTAATTCTCCCAGGGCATCGCGCCCCCTTTCCTGCTATTTCCTTGGACCCTCCAGGTGTTTTATCCCTCCTTTTTGGGCATCACGCCCTTTATGATTCCACTCTTCCGGAACCTCCGGATCTTTCTCTTCTCCCTGGACATCACGTACCATGGTATCTTCCCCCTCCGGAACCTCCGGATCTTGCTCTTTGGGCATCGCGCCCATGCACACCCTCACGTCCAGAACCTCCAGATCTTTCTCTTCTCCTTGGGCATCGCGTCCCATGGTATCTTCCCCCTCCGGAACCCCCGGATCTTGCTCTTTGGGCATTGTGCCCTGCACACCCTCACGTCCGGATCCTCTGGATTTCTTATCTCCCCTCCTAGGGCATCGCGTCCCTTCTTTCGCTACCCCTCTAGAACCTCCAGACCCTCCTAGCCCTTTTTATCCACTCTTCCTTGGGCATCGCGTCCCTCGGCATTTTCCTCCTCTGGAACCTCCGGACCCTCCATCTTTCTTCCGATTTGTCTTCTTACTCTTCCAGGACATCGCATCCTTCATTCTTTTCCTCCTCTTCCATCATCTTTTTCCCTATTTCTTCCCAGGGCATCGCGTCCCTCAATATCTTATCCCTCCGGAGCCTCCGGATTCTTCTTCCCCTCATGATTCTCCTCGTCTACCGCCGGACCCTCCGGATCCGCCTCTTTTCATCTATCAATTTTTTCTTCTAATTCCTCCTAATCATAGGTCCGACCCAACTTCTTCCACATCCACTGCTTTGGGCATCTGCGCTTTCTCCCACTACTTCCGAGGCTTTAGTCCTCACCTCTCCGCTTGATTTTCCACTTCTTCTGTAGACCTTTCATGTGATCAGGGTCTCTGCGCCTTAGTAAGGGAGTTCTAGCCCTCACCTCTCTTCCTTTTCTCCTTATTCGTCTGAGTCTGGTCTTGGCACCACTCATTCTTGTTAAGCCACTTCAAACCTTGGCTTCCAATCTTTTATCTGCCACTTGAGGACAAATCCCATGATGATCAAGATTGTCTCTGGCGGTAGCTATTCTAACAAAGGAGCACAAGGTAATATGTTGGCATAAGTATGCATTTTTATGATGTGATTTTCACCCACGGTTTTCAAAATGAAGTGCTTCTTAACAAGATTAAGAGCGGTAGTCAAGACCTTTATCCTAGGTTTTTATCTTTACTAAATCTCATAAAAGAGTCTTTAGGCTTGCTTCTGCAGCACCTTTGGTTAATAAAAACCCCACGCTGGGAATTCGACGTTCTCTCCCCGTTTGTTAAGAGCAACGCCTAGTTGGGCACCGCACACACTTCACGGCGTCCTTAGCCGGCTCCTTTGGTAAAAGCACAGTTGCTACTTTGGCCATGCCATGAGTATATCTGAAAGTCTTTTCTCTTCTTTACTCGGCCGCATGCAGGGGCAAGAGGTTGACGGATGAGATGACCAACCTAGGTAATCCCCAATACGAGAGAAGTCTCAAATAGGGGCAGTCTTGACCCAAAATAATAAAATCAAATTTCATGATACATCTCGCCAAAAGGGCTATTATGAATATCAAGTCAAGATTTCGATAAATGCAAAATTATGAATTATGACATGTCAAGAGAGGCAAAGTCCCCGCATGGAAAACCCTGGTCGTATGTATGTCAAGGGTCTAAAAATCATAGGTATAAAGTCCCGGCACAACAGACCACCTGTTTGAGGGGAAATACCTTGGAATGAATTCAAGTCTCGATATCTCTTATCCTGCATAAAGCTTATCTCCAACTGTTCTTCTCTTCTCCCTCTAAGACCGAATATTTCTCGGGTATGGCCTTGGTAGGGGCACCGTTAACCATGGACAGTCGGCTGTAGGGCGCCACCTTTAAATGCACGCACGGCTTTGGGTAGTTTTTTTTTAGCGAAAGGGGAAGGAACGAGGATCCCTATCCAATGGTTTAAACATCCCTCCGATGCTGTATTAGCAATGTTTAAGACAAAATTCAAATAAAATTCAAAAAAATCATATGTTTTCCAAAGTTCGTAAAAATTGAAAACTTTCCAAAAACTCATAAAAGTTTGCATATTTCATTTTCAACAAATAACAAAAATAATAACAAAAAACTATTTTCAAATAATGCCCGCCCATTCGTATTTCTTCATCATTGGCTCGCACGCATTTTGATGCACATTTGTGTAAGTTTAAGCATTTTCAAGGTGCATTTTCAAAGTCTTAGCATGTCCTAAAGTCTTAGCAATGTCCAAAACCATCTCCATCCAAGTCCATACACACCCTAAGGTCTAAGCACCTCCACCTCCAAGGTCCAAGCATCATCCAAGGTCTAAGCATCATCCCACGTTCAAGCATTCCATTAGTACAAGTCTGTGCAATCCAAGTCCATACACACCCTAAGGTCTAAGCACCTCCACCTCCAAGGTCCTAGCAGTCTCCAAGTCTAACCATCTCCATCCAAGTCCATACACACCCCAAGGTCAGTGCATTCCCAATCCTGCATCGGTGCATCCCAAGGTCTAACCATGGCAAGGTCAGTGCATTCCCAATCCTGCATCAGTGCATCTCCAAGGTCGTCTAACCATGGCAAGGTCAGTGCATTCCCAATCCTGCATTAGTGCATCTCCAAGGTCTAACCAACCTAAGTCCAAGCATTCCCAACATATGTGCATTCCAAGGTCTAGCCATTCCCAGCATCTGTGCAATCCATAAGTCTAACCACACTCCAAAACCAATACACAGGTCGGTGTAGCCTCCTTCTAAGCCATGCATCGGTGCAGCCCTCAATCAGCAGGTCGGTGCAGTCCCCATGTCTAACCAACATAAGGTCGGTGCATGTCCCTCAGTCCAGCCAAGTCTGTACAATCAATACGAGTCTACCCATCCCACAGCTGTCACCAAAATTCAAATATTCTCAAAAAATTCAAAAAAAAAATTCAAATATTCTCAAAATTAAAAAGAATTCAAATATTTTCAAAAAAACATTGAAAATTTTTTTTAAATATTCTCAAAAAAACAAAAAATCAAATATTCTCAAAAAAAAATTCAAAAAAAATCAAATATTATCAAACAAAAAATCAAAAAATCAAATATTCTCAAAAAATCCATAAAAATTCAAATGTTCTCAAAATCCATAAAAATTTGGAATACTTTTCAAAACTTCTAAAAATTTGCATACTCCAAAAATCTAAAAAAATGTATTGTATTAATGGTATTTTTTTGCAGGGACAATTCCTTTGCAAGGACCAAGAACACGGGATGAGTCATCTTCATCATTGCTATCAATCTTTTGATTCTTCTCAATATTCTCATGATATGTCACCCTGGGCACTTCGATCATCATCTCTCCATCATTCTGAGTAGTTCATGTCAATTCATCATCCCTGCCACTTGGGGTATCACTCTGATTATTCACGTCAATCTGATTATCTCTGCTGCTCTGCGCATCACTCCAATCATTCAAGAGCCAGCTTCTCTGATTATTTCTACTTTGCCAAGATTGTCATCCTCATGACAACATTAAACAAAAATACTTGGAATGCTCTCCTCTTTTACGACTTTATATATGATACTTTCCATAATGCTTTTCAATGCTATGCAATGTTGTTGAGTGTTTCGATTATGCTTTCATGCTTAAACTGCTTTCATTGCCTTATGCATCTTTATATCTTGGTTAAACAAAATTTGAGCGCAGGATAAGAAGCTCTTGGTACCATCGACTGGGCATCACCATCCAAGCCCCACGGTGTTTGCACATTATTCCATCTCAGTTCCCCACATGCTCATTGCTATCACCATCTTCCTGTATTGCATTGTTACTATATGATATATACGCTACAAGATTATATCAAGGACCTTGTGGTTCTGATGAACTTGGAATTTGAGTTCCCCTTCATCAAAAATAGTGATAATTACAGGGGAGTCTTGATCACACGGATAGGCCGTTGAGTCATTTAAGGTTTGGGACGATGGTTCCACTTTCTGAGTTGATGCATGGACAAACGGGCTTCGGCTTAGTGTCAGCTTAGAGATCTGGATTCTTGACCAAGTCTAGATGGTTTAGCAATATTATCCTTGATTATTTTCTATATTTTTAGTTAGTTTTAATTTTTCTTTTAGCCCAGCATGTATCATGTAGGACTTTGAGATTAATGATGAAAATCTTCATATTACGCTAATAATGAAGGTCGCTCGCTCTTAATTGAATTGACATGAGATATTCCATTCCAAATCAAGTAATCTATTCTCCTTGAAGCCGCTCAGGCTGATTCCTTGAAAGCATTCATTCGCCAGGTCTTTACCTCAAATTCATTTTATTTCTCTACAAATCCACCTTGGTTGTAGCACGTCCACATTGGCTGGTAACCGCTCTCCAATGGTGTCTCCCTTCAATGCCCTCGTGCACATTTTAGTTCATTTAGTTTAGTCCCTTCATCCAGCTAATCAGTGCTTTCTTGTAATCATCCAGAGTTGTTTCATTCAGAGTTTTGGAAAGATTTCCAACGCTTAGTGTCGAAGGCGTGTCACATCACACCTTGGCATCTACTTATCAGTTCGTTCCACTTCATTCTGTCTCACTCCCTTGTAAAGTAGACGCCAAGGCGGGGTAACTGTAGACACGCTAAAATCGATGCTACGTTGAGTAAATCTCATGTCACCATGTGACGCCCCAAAGTGGACTTCAATATTGGCTTAATATGAAGTTTATTTCTATTTTTCGTATGTTAATTATGATTTCTTGGCATTTTTCTTTGTTGAATGGAATTAACGCCTTAAGTAGAGGCGTCATTTAATTGACGGCGTAGCCAAAGGCGCCTCTTAATAAATGGACGACTATGCATAGTGGCGTCATTTCCTGGAATTTTACGAGTCCTAAGCAAAATGAAAAATCACTGAATTGACGTCCCCCTTAGGGGCGTCTTTTGTTTAACGCCCCTTACAACAAGCGTCATTTCAAAATTTTTAATAAGGAAAGTATTTTGTTGCCATAATTAAATCCAGTAATTGACACGGATGTATGCGTCGTCATTTTAATTAACGCCTTTGGTGACGTCGTCATTTTTAATTGACGCCCTTTGTAAGGTCGTCATTTCCAATTCCGTCCCCTTTTCGTCTGCTTCTTTCCAGTAATAATCCCTTCCCCATTTTACACATTGTGTTTGATTGGGAAGAGGGTTTCTTATTGGAGGGTCATTACCTAGTTTTAATCCTTGTTTTGCAAGGATTTTTAGGCTATAAATACCGCTTGTTGTGCGCCTCGCACGAGAGAGAGAAGAGGAGAGAATGCAATAACGCTGTAATAGCGATACAGAGAAACCACTGTGAGTTTTCTTAACGGTGAGAAGAGAGTTTTTGTTTTTTTACAGGTTCTATTCTTCAAGCAATCACTCTTCTTCCTGGTGCTAATCTTCTTCCACGGTGGTCATCAGCCGCTATTCAACTTGTTCTCTCCCTGTACTGCTGCACACACAGCAGAGAGGAGATTGTTCTCTCTTCCTTATTAGCATTGTCATCATCTTCATCTTATTCTTTCTAGCTACTTTGCTAGAAGACATTGCCACTTTTACATCACATATACCTTGCTTTGCATATTATTGCATTCATATTCCCATACCTTTGTTACTCCTCTTAAGGGGTTAAAAACCAAAACACACAAGGTGTGTTCATCCTTCATTTGTTTGATTTCATATTTTTAGAACATTGATACTACACCTTTTGGCTAATCCATTCTTTTCACTTGTTTTGTGTGTTTTTACAAGGGTAATCAAGCTAAGAACCCCCTTCATCGGCCGGCCGGTAGAAGGAGGAAGGAAAAGTCCATAATCTCACCCGCTCAATACAAGGTACATGCGATCACTTTCATTTTCTTGAGGTAACCCCTCTGGCGATCACACTCCTCATTACCACCACGTGCTTTATTTTTTCTTCTTTTCTTTAGTGGATTTTCCATAATCTACACCTGGGCGCGAGACTTTGAATTTTGGTCAAATTTCTCCTATAATTATCCCCTAATTATCAAATAAAATTATGGAATTATCCTAATTACGCCTCCAGAGTTGGGCTTGGGCCGAAAAGCCTTAGAATTGGGTTTATGGGCTTATTTAAAGTGGGCTTATTTATTTGGTTAATAATTGGCCTTCAAATTAATTTACTTAACCCATAATTCATTAAATAGCCCATTAAGCCTTTTAAATGCTTAATAATTTTATTTAATTCTCAAAAAATCCTAAAAAAATTATAGGGGCGCTTCAAAGACGGATCTATGAGGCTATGTATTGACTACCGACAACTAAACCAGCTAACAATTAAGAATAAGTATCTGTTGCGAAGAATTGATGAGCTATTTGATCAAATTTCAAGAGCTTGATATTTTTCAAAAATTGATTTCTAATATGGTTACCACCAATTGAAGATCAAGGAAGAGGATATTCACAACACGGCATTCAGGGGCACGTATAGGCATAATGAGTTTATTGTTATGCTTTTTAGGCAAACAAATTGTGTTGACCCAGACTCCGGATACCAGGTAAACTCGATACCACTTAGAACTTGCGAGGCCTCGCAAGAGCGGAAAACCTCTGAAGGGATAGAAAGGTGAGTGAGAGTATATTGAACTACCAGATAAAGCAGTAAGCAATTAAATTTTAATGATCATGATTGCTAAAGTAGTAGAAATAAAATTACATTTTCTATAACAATTAAACTAACAGAGTCCAGCCCAACAGAAAGACAAGTACAATCCAACAGGAAAGAGAACGTACTCTCAAGTCGAGGGAAAATCGACACGGGCAACGCTGGCAACTAAGAACCACACAGCAGGTACCGCCCAACAGGAGGAAGAACTACTACACCTGAAAAGTCAGGGGTGAGCCTCGTGTCACTGGCTGAGTAGGGATGCTGCAGACCCTACCATAAAACACGCAGTAACAACAGTGCTACACTAAAGCAAAGCAGTAACAACAGGGGTAACAATTGTAAAAGTAAAGAGGAAAGCCGTAACGTTGAAACACGGCTGTCGAAGGAACCCTAGCCCTCTAAACTGCTCCGAACAGCAACAGAAAGGTGAACCTCGATTTCACAAAGTCGGGCATTACTAATCCATTGTCGAATCACGAAACCCTATCGTGAAAAGCCTACCAAAATAGGTAAAGCCTACCAAAGACCTACACAATCAAAGGCGCAAACACACACGAGCTCACTATCGTGTACGCTACACTAGACTAGACCGTGGGTGAAGCCAACACAGACTACCCGACGAGCCACGTCGATCATGATGGAAACCAGTCATGAAAACACAAGTCATCGTGTCATGTGACAGAAGCACCTCCTCACTAGAAGAACAGCCAGATGCGTCCACTGACGTCTTACACTGCGCCTCAAGTATCTCGCATACGCCTAGCACGGTGGTAACTGAGACACTCACAAAGAACCAAGTACAAGGAACAATAGTAACGACTGACTAGTCAGGGTCATGCCCGTCGATGCTCGTCCAACCTCCCCTGACCACGTGTGCACACACAAGCCCAATGCCTTGAGCCAGTTCTCTAGCTAGTTTTCCCCCTTAGTAGGACGCTACCGCAAAGCAAGGGGGCCGACGAAAACTAGCCTAAAAATCATCTGTCGGGAACTAACCCCGCCACCACTCCTAGGTGGGCCGACACACAGGAAAGTGTCGTCCGGCTATGACTAGTAGAGGCTCACTAGACACAGAGACTCGAAACAGCGAACATCGAAGTATAAACATAGCAAGCATACACTTGTCGCACGTACTATGGAGCATAATATTGTATACAACTACTACCCGACTCAGGACAGTCAACTAGACTTGCTGACAATGATCCTTGAGTCGCAAGACTCAGGTCAAGATCGTCGCACATCACAGCAACACGCTGTTAATAAGCCTAGTCCCTAAGCCAAAAACTATGGTAAACACATTATGGAAGACGGCACAGAACAATCGGATCTATAACAACAATAATAACAACAATGAGTCCTCGGCTTTGAGCCACACAACAGACTTATAATTCCACATAACACGAAGCACGAAATATGAGGGATCACCAAAAGCCCTCGAACCACATGGACACATAAATCGAGGTAAGATGATACTTCTAAGCATCCAAGCCATGTCTCGATCCTCATAGAATAGATGAGACACTCACGAGGTCACGTGTCAACCGCTGGGTCACAACCAAGTTGACCAGAAACCATAATGACCCTTGATATAACACAAAACACTACTTGGTACAGTGGCACTCTCAGACACCCTATAACACAGTCACAGCCCTCATAGGATGTCCAAGACATCCACGGAACAGTAGGCTAACCAAGGGGTCAAAGCCACATCAACCGAAAATCAAACCAACACAAAATAACACTCTGGGCAGGTGGTGGTCTCACCCTGGCCGCTAGACCAACCTGACAGTCATCCAAAGGGCCTCTACCTTCAAGAAAAAATCGTACATACAAAAATCACAAAAGCAGGAGTCTTACGGTCTGCCTGAGGCCGCTACTGCTACCAGACGGCCTCCTCAAGGCCGCAAGCTTGACCCTAGCGGTCACAACATGGCCGCTACGCCCAATCAAACTCCAAAATAGTTAAACTGACTTAACCGGTCAAAACTACCTAATGGCCTACCTAAGACCGTTACACAAAACCTAGCGGTCACCCCAAGGCCGCTAAGGACACCCATGCGGTCGGAGCTAGACCGTTGGCCCGAACCGACTTAAACCTTGATACGACATAAAACGACAGGTGGCAGTCACAGATGGGCCGCAACACCTCAGAGGCAGTCAGTCGCATGGCCGTTACCCAGTGAACCAACTTGGCCAACACAACGTGAAGTGTAGCGGTCACCCTGGGGCCGTCATTCAGAGCCTAGCGATCCTCCTCAGGTCGCTATGCAAAGTTTAGCGGTCCTCTAATGGCCGTAAGCAAAGACCATATGGTCGGTCGCGAGACCGCAAAGCCAAACCGACTTATACACTCAACCTAGCGGTCGCCAATGGCCCGCCAAAGACCAAAAACGGTCTCTAAAGAACCCCTAAGCTGATACGGCGGGAAAACCGTAGGGAAGCTCAAAACCTGGTATTTCCACGCCCCAATCGCGTCTAAACGACTGGAAACAACCCTAGGCACATTATACACCTTCTACAAGCCGGAAGGGATCAAAATGAATACTAAACGGCAAGAAACGGGTGATTACAACGAATCGACCCAAAATGAGTCACATAGATTCCCGGGATCGTACTGGTCCCAAATGACATCCAAATGCAGTAAAACTAGTGGGAATGAAATGCTAAGATGTCAGGGTTTCGAATGAAGCCAAATAAGCTTAAAACCATCACTGGGAATGGCGAACTCGGCTCACACCCACCGAACATGCATTTCACCCAACCGTGGAAAAACCCGCTCAAACTCACACCGTTTGGTTCCAAATGGTGAGAGAACGCAAGAAAAGAGTAAGGCATCTGTCCCCATACCTCCACCGAAGTTCTCGAGCGCCGAAACAGCCACAATACGCTGAAAACCATCACACGAACCTGCCCACGCCAGCTTTGAATCCACCGAGGGATCGGGCCAACGCCACACTCCAGTCTTCACGCCATCATGCTCCAGGTCACCTCTGTTGGAAATCTGGTTTTGATAATGACAACTTATGAAACATGTTTAGACTGAATTAAATAATCACCCTAATCAATTTAAGTCTTCTACTTTGAATAATGACACCAGCAGCTGAATTGTTTAAATCGTTGCGGTCTTGGTTTTGCTTTTAATAAAGTTGGTGCAGTGTTTGCCTTGTACTTCATTAGGTCGATTCAATGTGTGTTCAAATCACTTTCATGTCGGTGTAATTCTATGTTTGATTCACATTGAGTCTGTGCACATGCTAAGTCAGAGGATCGCATAGTCTTTGCATGTATTCATCAGGTCGGTGCAATCCTTAAGTCATTGCATTCATCAGGTAAGTCGGTGCAATCCTTGTCCTGCACACAACTGAGTGTATGTAATAGATAAGTCGATGCAATCATCTCGGCCGCATTCAATCACGTTCGTGCGAGCTGATTGAGTCGGTGCCAAGGTTACGTCGGTGCATTGATCTATTTGCTTGGTTGCGTCTCATGCACTTGTGTATCTCATGTTGCGTCTCATGCACACCTAGGGTCAGTGCATGAACTACGTCTCATTCTGCATCTCAATGCATGCCTGCGTCTTATGATTCTTCTAAGGCATATATTAAGGTCCGTACAGGTTATGTCTAAAGCAGACACACGGTCGGTGCCTTGATCGGTTCATGTGTTTGAGTCCGTGCACTTGTCTATACTAGGTCGGTGCAAGATTGCTCATAGCAATAGTGAGTCGGTGCAATTTCATATCTTGTCTTTCTTCCAGTCAGTACATATTCATCTTAAGCTACTGAAGGTCCGTGCATCACGTAGCTCCGCATCTGTTAGAGTTTGTGCAAAAAAATTTTGGCACGATTGAGTCTGTGCATTCCTTATGGCTTGCACGCATGTTGTCAATATAATCTTTGCACCTCGCACACATGTAGTCCGTGCAACACTTGATGTGTGTATAACTTGACTCTGTGCATACATGATCTTATGTTGTGTTGAGACTGTGCATATCAGGCTTATTGCTTTTGTTAACTTCGTGCAAATTTCATTACTTCTTGTCTTGCGTTTAGTTGTCATATGATTGACTTCAAGTCTAGTATGTTGCCAGGATGTTTGCTCGAGGATACTAAGAAAGGAACGTGATCTGAAGAAAGCAAGGGGAATGATGATCATGACACATGAAAGGCAATCCAAGCTTGGATGCTGACACGTGGCTTCTGAAGACTCAGATCTGGACTGAAATCTGAGCGGGAAAATTGGTTGCTCCACACGTTTCTCTATTGCTGGATATATATATATATATATATATATATATATAGGGAGCTGACTTCGAAAAGTTAATAAGTCTTTAAGAAGAAAAATCTGAAGGAGATGGAATGAGCACTTGAAAAGAGAAAGCAGATAAAAAGAGAGAGATAGTTGGAAGGGAAGATAGTGCGGCGCATTGAAGATCAGGTTTTCTGTAGTGCTCTCTGGATCAGATCCGAGACATTTCGCTCCTGCGGGACCATTTTTAGTTTGGATTTATCGACAACTTTCTATTGCTATATTTGGTTCCTTCTTCTTCTTTCTTTTACATTTATTCAAACTGTTTGTGAGCGTTGCAGAGGATTGGTTCCTCTGGACAGCAAGCTGTGTTGCTCAGCGTTGCAGAGGATTGGTTCCTCTGGACAGTAAGCTATGTTGCTCAGCGTTGCAGAGGATTGGTTCATCTAGACAGTAAGCTGTGATTGCTCCGCGGAAGCAAGCTGTGTTGCTCAGCGGTTGTAGGCAAGCTGTGAGGCCCAGCGGTTTTTTAAGCTGTGAGTCAGCAGGAATCCACACTTGGGTTGAGTGTGGTGTGGACGTAGGTCTGAAGGATCGAACCACCTAAAAATTTGGTGTTCTGTGTGGTTTGTTTGTGTGACTGTTTATCGATAGATGCATGATAGGCACGGTTTCAATGTATACCCCTAGTTGAGTCAAGTCTTGCATCAGTTCAGGGAGTTCAAATCCATTTCATCTCTGTTTAATTTTTAAATTGGTCGAGACTTTCACTGAGGGATTCATTCACCCCCCCTCTGAATCCATCGCACCAGCACTAATAGTTGGTATCAGAGTGGTTGTCTGCACAGAGGGTCCAACGACCTGCAAATCCGATCCGTAATTAGCTTCGGTGTGATCTGAGTTGATTCGTTCGCTTGCATTGTTTTGATCTATTCTCTATTTAGAATTCTGATCCTGTCTGAGCATGGAATTCATGATTGATCTTTCGAGGTTTGAGGGTCTAGGTTTTTACAAGTGGTTTAACCAATTTAGAGAGTACGTGATGCAGATTAATCCAGATCTATGGATAATAATTGCACACGGCTCTTATCAAGTTCCAAAGGACAATTCCTTATGGAAAACTTC
This sequence comes from Amorphophallus konjac, assembly GCA_022559845.1. Lineage (NCBI taxonomy): Eukaryota > Viridiplantae > Streptophyta > Magnoliopsida > Alismatales > Araceae > Amorphophallus > Amorphophallus konjac. The sequence continues at coordinate 131,649,093 of CM040127.1, forward strand.
AGACCACTTGAAATTTGCAAAGAATTAGAAGGCCCTAGAGCTAACTCGAAGGGCTATAAATACTGACAAGTTTCGATGCGTACTTGAATGTTGCAGTGCGTCAGAAGTTGTTGATATGGTTGCAGCCATCAAGTGTCAGGATGAGGTGAAGTCTCTCATGGCAACAGACAAAGACCAGGATGATATGGAGGAGACTTCGTCACAGGCAAACCCTGACACTGGTAATTTCTCCCTCGAAGAGTTGATTGCGTTAAATGAGCATTTAATTGAGAAGTACGACAAGATTAAATCTGAGAAGAAGAAACTAAGAAAAGAAATGCTGCATGCAATCAGAAGTATGAAGGTGGAAAATGAAAACCTAAAGTCAGAACTGAATAGAAAAGAAAATGAAATGAAACACTTAAAGTCTGAGAATGAGAGTTTAAGGAATAGGCTCATCAAAGAAAATGATTCTTGCAATGAATGTGCTGTTCTCAGAGATTTGATTAATGATATAGTGTTGGGTCCCAAACGGTGGCAATCAAGAGGGGACGGGTGAATTGATAGGCAAATTAAAATTATTTTCTGAAGAACTTGCGAGACAAGATAGAAGCAATCAAACGCTCGATCTTACTCGTGCATGATCACACATGAATGCATGTGAAAGATGGTGAGTGTGTGAAGAAGAAGGTGGTGAACACTCAACTCATCGTGAAGCCCACTCGACAAAATATGCACGCGAACAAACCACTGGAGACACAAAGTTTTTAGGTGGTTCGGGTACACCGCAATGTCCCCTACGTCCACCCCTCACTCATGAGGATTAACGACTTCACTATGATGTGAGCCAAGCACACACACACGCTGTTATGAATAGCACACACACACACACACACACACGGTACCCAATCTAGGCGCCCCAATCACACACACACACACAAGCTTGTGTCCATACACGAACACACACTCACGAATCTGTTTCAAGATAGTTTAGAATACAACAGCTTTCAGATTCACCAAAAAGCACTAAAGAAGATCAGAGTAGAAAAGATCTCTAGATAGAACTCCCCCTTTGTGTTCTTCGAATCAACTTTGATACTCCAGCAGAATGATGAACGAGTTTGGATGAAGAATGATGCAAGGCAGCACAAATGGATGTGGAAGCTTGATGTCCGATGCAGCTCTTTGATGTATATGATCTTGGGCTTGGATTCCAGCTCCTTCCTTTGGATTTCAGCTTCAGAGCAAGGAGGAATGGGGCTTGAAGGCTGCAACTCCGAACCTGCACATACACAATAGAACAACCATCATACCAAAATTGGATCTCACCTCTCTCCTATATATTTAGTGCCATTAGGGTTTGATTAAAAGATTAAAACAGTCAAAGACAGCTTGGGAACCAGATCCACAAAATGTGGAGAGGTTTGTGGAATGTCTAGAGGTGATTAGACATGGATTGGAAGACTTTTTGTGCAAGGAAACGAAGTCAAACAAGACGGCTGGAGGTCAGACCGGAAGGGGTCGACCCTTAGGGTCGACCCTCGTGATAGGGTTTTAGGACCCAAAGGCAATGGGTCGACCCTTGGGGTCGACCCTCAAGAGCAGCCGTGCTGCTTTTAGACAAAATGCCACAGGGGTCGACCCTCGGGGGGTGTTTTATGTTCTGGGCAGAATGGGTCGACCCCTGGGGTCGACCCTTGCAGGTACCAGCTGCTGGATAGAGGAATAAACGAAGGGGTCGACCCTTGCTCCTGAACATCAAAAAAACAATGAATATCAAGTGATCTAAGTCCAAGGAGCATGTGGGGTGTTCTCCAAAGAGTTCAAAACAAGAAGAGGTTTGAGCTTTAAGCAAGAATGAGTAAACCCCATCTAGATTGGGTTAAGATCAAGCCCAAGCAAAGAACACCCTTTGGGATTAAAACAAGAAGTTCATCTTTGAAAAACAAATGATCAAGAGTTTAAGTGTTGGGATGGATCTCACCAAAAGTCCTTATATTATTCGATTCATGAACCGCCTTCTTGTCCCTGTCAAAACATACATTTTGCATTAGCTTTGGTGATATCAGACTGAAGTTAAACATCTTACCAGCTGAAGTGATTCCCGACTTGCAAAGCTCTGTATCTCATCAAGTGAAGACTATTCCAGAAATAGTCATGACATTCAAGTTAAATTTAGTCATCATCAAAATCCATTATATCCATTACAAAAACCACATAGAGGGGGTTCAACAATCTCCCCCTTTTTGATGATGACAAAATTCAGAATGTGGAATTACGAAATCCAAAAGCCATACTATGATAACAATGAGTCGAGTCGGAACTATATAAAAAGGACGTGAATTAACCACCTCAAACTCATGAATCAACTGAAACTCCTATTGGAGCAGAGTGCTGTGCGATTGATAAAGAGAGGCATATTCCAACAACTAGCATATCTTACTAGGAAAACATCCACAGTTCACAATCTGATGACAATGTAACAAGGAAAGTGAAGTGCAATGAAACACGATGCCATGTTATGATTACAAAGATAATGCAACACTTAACACACTTAATCAACTATGAAGATGAAAATGCGAAATGCAACACACATGCATGCAAGCATACATTACACATAGATTATAAGTAGCCTGGCACATAAGTAGTAGTAGAAGGCCAAAACACTTCTCCCCCTTTGGCATCATCAAAAAGAGGGGGTGAAACGGGACGGTGAAGGTGCCATGAGAACGGAGGGCAACAGCCTAGTCTTCATCCGAATTGGGTGGACCGGGAGCACGCCGGACATACTCCAAAATTTCGTGGCACATTTGGGTGTGATGAGCCAAGGCATCAGTGACAGCGTGAGTGTGTTCTTGGTGAGACAGCTTCAGTTCATGCAGCTCATTTGCAATGTCATCCAAGGCCTCCCCATACTTATCCAACCGCTCATCAATGTGATCCAACCGATCGATGATTAGCCTGGCCGCCTCAGATGGTATATCTACTGCAGGAGGAGGGAGTTGTTCTTCATCAGACTCGGCGTCTTCATCCTCATCATCATCATCAGAACCAGCAAGAGGAACGGCGGTTTTCAGTTGCCGGACTAATTCACCGTCAATGAGAACATAACCCATATTGTGGCAAATGGAGTGAATGGTGAAAATGTCGGCATCCCGCATAGTTTGTGAGGATTCTGCATAAAGATTTATATTCTTGTACTGGAAAATGGCAGTTAATGCTGCAGCATAAGGTAAAGTTCTATTTCTGTGCTTTATGCTCGTGCAAATATGCTCCAAGATAATTGCGGGAATGTTAATACGGATGCCATCAAAGAGACAGTAAATGAGAAACATATGAATTTCTGTAACTTTGTCATGTCCTCCCCCTCGTGGAAGCAAAATGGTAGTAATCATTCTGTGAAGAATGTGTTGAACCGGAGGGAAACGATTAGCATTCAACCCCGCAATAGATCGGCCTGCTCGATCTTTAGAAGTCATGTAAAGATAAATGTTATCTTAAGGAACAAGAATATCACCAAATGCATACCCCTCGGGACTGAGCTGAAATGCTTCGCTTAACAACTGTAGGGAGAGAAGAATCTGAACCCCATTAACTTTAGTAATCGGAGTGTCACCAGCCATGGAGAGATTGCTATAGAATTGATGCACTAAGTTGGGATACATCCGTCGGTGGCTAGACATGAACACATCCAAGTTGGGCTGACTGCAAATGACATCAACTAAACTAGGGATATGTTTGCTCAAATTACCGAAGTCCACAGCTCGGGGACCAAGAACTTTTCTTTCAAGCACCTTGCTGGATGAAGATTGACCGCGAAGAGTAGCAGCCTTTGAGGCTGATTTAGAGTGTATTTCTTGAGCCCGGCTAGACTCGGCTCCTCTGCGAGATGCACGTCTCTTCGGGGCCATCTAAACAAAGATCAAAAGGGCCGCAAGATGGGGTATGGATAAAAATGGTTTAACTGTGGAGATGAAAGCTATAAACGAGAGTCTATGATCCTCCACCAACACCAAGAACTTACCTCAAGTGAAAGGAGTAGCAAGGAACGATCCTTGGAGCCGGGGAAGGAAGATCGCGCGGAGAGCCACCGGAAGAACCGCGGCTAGGGTTTGAACGATTTTGGAGCCAAAGAGGGTTTGTTAGGGCTTACAAGAGATGGTGGCTAGCTTTCTAGGGGGTTATGAGTTCTTATATAGGCAAGGGAGGGGCTAACATAGGGTTAGAACCCCATTCGCGGACGGCCCGGACGCGGTGGAACCGCGTCGCCGGAATGGGTCGACCCATTGGGTCGACCCCTGTGAACTCAACCCCGGCAGAACCGGTTTTTGCGAGGGTCGACCCTTGGGGTCGACCCATTCAGTGAAGTTTAGCAAAATTTGTTTAAATTTGCACCGGATGGTCAAGAGAGAGGATAGGCTCGAGTCCCCAATGTACATACATGTTGGAATCAATAAAAATAAGAGTGATAAAAGGTTTTAGACAATTGGGGAAATGCCACAACCATTTTAAGAGCAAAATGTGACGTGCTTTTATCCAATTCTCTGGATTTCACGATTTGGACAGTTTTACTCCATTGATGGCAGGAGAGTGTATTCAAGGTCATAAACGGCCATAGAATTTTCAACAAGAATGAGTGGATATTATATATATAGAAGGAATGCAAGAGCACACATAGAAGACTTATCACACAATTGTTTTGTTCTTTTTGATTTTTCACACACCTTGATGCTTATGTATGAGAAGGAAAATGCAAGCTAGGATATAGCTAATGCAAATGGATGCAATGCAGTAATCTATGCACTCAACAGCACACAGAGTCATGATGTTGACTCTTCTATTCTACAAACCCCTAGTTCTCTCCTAAATGATGTGAATTTCTCCTCACAAAGGGGTTTGGTGAAGACATCGGCAATTTGATGATCCGTATCGATAAAGCTGATTTCTACGTCACCCTTGCTAACATGATCTCTAATGAAATGATGTCTAATTTCAATATGCTTGGTGCGAGAATGATGAACTGGGTTCTTGGATAGATTAATGGCTGAGGTGTTATCACAAAGTATTGCGGTGTTTTTGAAGGATTCGCCATAGTCAACCATTTGTTGTTGGATCCAAAGCACCTGAGCAATACAACTACCTACAGCCACATACTCGGCTTCGGCAGTTGATAAGACCACTGAGTTTTATTTCTTGGAGGCCCATGAAACTATGCATCCTCCAAGGAACTGACAATACCCGCTGGTGTTTTTCGATCCACTTTGCAACCCGCATAATCGGCATCGGAGTAAGCAATTAAATCAATGCTCGAGTTACGCGGAAACCACAAACCTAAGTTCACTGAACCAGCAATATATCTAAAAATCCTTTTTACAGCTGACAAGTGTGACTCCTTAGGATTGGACTGAAAACGAGCACACAAATATACTGCAAATTGAATATCAGGCCGACTAGCAGTTAAGTACAGTAAGGAACCTATCATGCTTCTGAAAAGTTTTTGGTCCACAGATTTACATGTTTCATCTTTATCAATTTTTATTGATGTGGACATAGGTGTGGGTTGTGGTTTGGTAGATGCCAAGTCAAACTTTTTCAGCAGCTCCATTGCATATTTTCTCTGATGTACGAACATCCCATCGGCCGTTTGTGTAACCTGCAATCCCAAAAAGAATGTCAGCTCTCCCATTAGGCTCATTTCAAATTCACTTTGCATCAATTTTGCAAAGTCCTTGCTGAGAGTATCCTTGGTGGAGCCAAATATAATGTCATCAACATAGACTTGAACAACTAAAATTTCCTTACCGTTTAACCTTGTGAAAAGGGTTTGATCCACATTACCTCGTTTGAATCCATTTTGTATAAGGAAATCATTTAACCTTTCATACCATGCTCGGGGTGCTTGTTTAAGACCGTAGAGTGCCTTGTCTAACTTGTACACATGGTCTGGATACTTTGTGTCTTCATACCCCGGAGGTTGCTCCACATATACGTCCTCCTGAATAAAACCATTGAAGAATGCACTTTTCACATCCATCTGAAACAGTTTGATATTATTGCAACATGCAAATGCCAAAAGAATTCTCACTGCCTCGAGTCTTGCTACTGGAGCAAAAGACTCATCAAAATCGATTCCTAGCTCTTGGATATAACCTTTGGCTACCAGCCTTGCCTTGTTCCTAGTTACCACCCCGTGATCATTTGTTTTGTTTCGAAAGATCCATTTGGTTCCAATCACAGAGTGGTTTCTAGGGCGAGGGACAAGGAACCACACTTTGTTCCTCTGGAATTGGTGTAGTTCTTCTTGCATAGCCAAGATCCATGAATCATCTTTTAAGGCATCTTCTATAGAGTGAGGTTCAGATTGTGAGAGTAATGCAATATAATCGAGATTTTCAACTTCCCTGAATGAGGAACGCGTTCTTATTCCTTCTTCCACATTGCCAATGACAACTTCTGGTGGGTGATCTTTTGCAAAAGTCCATTGTCTAGGCAGCTGTAGTTCACTTAGAGTTTGCTGATTTTCATCATCCTTTTGTTGTTCTTCACCTTCTGATTTGTTTGCTTCATTCGAGAGCTCTTTGGTGGTATCTTCTTCTAATTCTTCTTCCTGCAAGATATGCTTTTCATTAGGATCCTTGGATGATGATTCATCAATAATGACATGGGGACTTTCCTCAACTACAAGAGTTCTCAAGTTATACACTCGATAGGCTCTTGAGTTAAGGGAGTATCCGAGAAATATCCCCTTGTCACTCTTGGGGTCAAACTTAGCCAAATCCACCTTACCGTTATTATGGATGTAACAAATAGAGCCAAAAGGTTTGAAGTAAGAAATATTTGGTTTCTTACCTTGATATAGCTCATAAGGTGTTTTCTTTAACAATGGCCTTACCATGGCTCGGTTTATTATGTAGCATGCTGTATTGACGGCTTCCGCCCAGAAATACCTTGGAAGGTTGTTTTCATTTAGCATGGTTCTTGCCATTTCAACAAGTGTCATGTTCTTCCTCTCTACGACCCCATTTTGTTCGGGGGTCCTTGGTGCAGAGAAGTTGTGTATATAACCTTGATCCCTGCAAAAATTACTAAACTCATGGTTGTCAAATTCCCTACCATGATCACTTCTCACGGTCTTGATGCACCACCCTTTTTCATTCTGAACCATCCTGCAAAACGCCTCAAACTCCATCAAAGCATCACTTTTGTTTGGGAGAAAATACACCCAGCTATATCTAGTAAAATCATCCACAATAACAAATCCATAAAGCTTACCACCCAAGCTATATGTTCGGCTTGGTCCAAAGAGATCTATATGGATCAATTCAAGGGGCTTAGATGTGGTTACATCACTTTTAGATTTAAAGGATGTTCTTGTCTGTTTGCCCTTGCTGCATGCTCCACAAATTCCTTCGTTGACCATCTTCAACTTGGGTAAGCCAACCACCAGATTTTTCTTGAACAACTTCATCATTACATTGAAACTAGCATGCCCAAGACGGCGATGCCATAACCATGCATCATCAGAATTTTTAGCGACCAAGCAAACATTTTTATGTGAAACATCATCAAGATCAATCATATAAACATTGTTGTGTCTAACCCCTATGAACTTGATTTCATTGGTGTTTCTATCTACCACAGTGCAGTGAGTAGCATCAAAAGACACATTGCAACCTTTGTCACAGAGTTGACTTATGCTTAGAAGATTGTGATGCAAGCCTTTGACAAGCAAAACGTTTTCAATGATTTGAGTTTGGTTCTTACCTATCTTACCTTCTCCAACAATTTTTCTTTTATCTTTATCTCCAAAAGCTACCACCCCACCATCCTTTTCTTGCAGGTCTGCAAACATTTCCTTGTTCCCCGTCATATGCCTTGAACATCCACTATCCAAGTACCATTTATTTTTTTGAGCTCCAAGGCATACCTGCAAATACAAAGAGAGTACTTATGGGGTTTTTGGTACCCAAGCAAGCTTGGGTCCTCAGTGGTTAGACATAAGAGGCCTATATGATCTATTCATCATTCTAATAAAATTTTCATCATCAAACCTCATGGTTCTGCACTCATACATATCATGGCCTAATCTTCCACAATAAAAGCAAGTGGTGATTCTTTTATCACGATTTCTTCTCCTGTTCACATTCATATATGAATTGTGCATCTGTGTGTTAGAAGATGAGGCATATGTATTTCTTGAAACCCATGGAGTTATGTATGTTTTAGACTTAAAGTTATTTCTTTTCTCAGAAGAGGGTGGAGAACATCCTTCATCAGGACCCACACAAGTATTCAACACTTGTTTACCTTTTTCAAGTGTGGTGAGAGCATTCTTCAATTCATTTATCTCAACCAACAGACTTTCAACTTTTTTTTCAGCAATTTCCTTGGATTGATTACTTGAGACATTTTCAATCCTTTCATGTTCCAATTCCTGTTTCAAATCTTCATGCATTTTGATGAGGGCAGTTTGATCTTCACGCATGTATGAACTCTCTTCTTCAAACAATTCAATTTTAGACATGAGACTTTCATTTTCTTGTTCAAGATTCTCATTTTCAGATTTCATGAAATTACAATTCTCACAGGGATTTTTAGCACTCACAACTTGTTCGACTTTCTTTTTCAGAAGTTTGTTTTCAGATTTCAATTTTTTGCATTTTCCATACAATGATTCATATGCAATTTGCCATTGTTCACAAGTGAGTGATTCAGTTTTAGATTGTACCTCATTGGTGTCGTCATTTGCCATGAAGCATAGATGTTGGACAAGTTCATTTAGTCCATCTTCATTCCCGGAGTCTTCTTCATCTTCATTGCTCCAAGTGGCCACCATGGCCTTAGGCTTTTTGAATTTTCCCTTTTTGAACCTTTTGGCCAACTCCGGGCATTCTCCCCGCATGTGACCGGGTTTCTTGCATTCATAGCAAATTATCTCTTCCTTCTTGCTGCTTTCATTCCTCTTAGGACCTTGCCTTCTTGGCCCTTTCCTAAACTGACCTCCAAACTTCCTGGTGTTCTTGACAAGTTTTCTTGCTCTTCTGGTGAACATAGCAACAAGCTCCTCATCTTCAGTATTGGCTGAGGAACCTTCCTCGCTTTCTTCCGACTCTTGAGATTTACCTTCAGTGCCATAGTTGTGGCAACTTTCTTCTTCTTGTTGTCGTCCTCGCTCCTTTTGATGTTGATCTCATATGTCATCAGAGAGCCGACTAACTCATCCAAAGTCAGAGTGCTAAGATCTTTTGAGTCTTCTATAACTGTAGCCTTTGTGTGCCACTGAGGTGATAGAGATCTCAGTACCTTCCTCACAAGATCACAGTTTGAATATTCCTTGCCAAGAGCCTTCAAACCATTTGTGATTTCCATCAGTCTCGCGAATATTTCAGAAATGGTTTCGTCTGGCTTCATCATAAAAAACTCATAATCCCGGACCAATAGATTTGCTTTAGTCTCCTTGACTTCAGAAGTTCCTTCATAGATCAAGCGTAGTTTGTCCCACATTTCCTGTGCAGAGGAACACATAGATATGCGTGAGTATTCATTCGGATGGATAGCACATTGAATTATATTCATGGCCTTAACATTAGCTGAACACTTATTGATGTGATCATCATCCCAATCATCTTCATTGTCAGGCAACTTATAAGGACCTCTGTTGATAACATTCCACACTTCATAATCTTGAGCACGAAAGAAAACATACATTCTGTTTTTCCAATATGTGTAGTTTGTTCCATCAAAAAATGGAGGCTTGTGTACTGAATGCCCTTCGGGCATCATCCCTCTGTTTGCCATAGAAAAGGATCTGCTCTATGATCGTGAGATCGGGCTATACAGAGACCAAAGCTCTGATACCAATTGTTGGGTCCCAAACGGTGGCAATCAAGAGGGGAGGGGTGAATTGATTGGCAAATTAAAATTATTTTCTGAAGAACTTGCGAGACAAGATAGAAGCAATCAAACGCTCGGTCTTACTCGTGCATGATCACACATGAATGCATGTGAAAGATGGTGAGTGTGTGAAGAAGAAGGTGGTGAACACTCAACTCACCGTGAAGCCCACTCGACAAAATATGCACGCGAACAAACCACTGGAGACACAAAGTTTTTAGGTGGTTCGGGTACACCGCAATGTCCCCTACGTCCACCCCTCACTCATGAGGATTAACGACTTCACTATGATGTGAGCCAAGCACACACACACGCTGTTATGAACAGCACACACACACACACACGGTACCCAATCTAGGCACCACAATCACACACACACACACACAAGCTCGTGTCCATACACGAACATACACTCACGAATCTGTTTCAAGATAGTTTAGAATACAACAACTTTCAGATTCACCAAAAAGCACTAAAGAAGATCAGAGTAGAAAGGATCTCTAGATAGAACTCCCCCTTTGTGTTCTTCGAATCAACTTTGATGCTCCAGCAGAATGATGAACGAGTTTGGATGAAGTATGACGCAAGGCAGCACAAATGGATGTGGAAGCTTGATGTCCGATGCAGCTCTTTGATGTATATGATCTTGGGCTTGGATTCCAGCTCCTTCCTTTGGATTTCAGCTTCAGAGCAAGGAGGAATAGGGCTTGAAGGCTGCAACTCCGAACCTGCACATACACAATAGAACAGCCATCATACCAAAATCGGATCTCACCTCTCTCCTATATATTTAGTGCCATTAGGGTTTGATTAAAAGATTAAAACAGTCAAAGATAGCTTGGGAACCAGATCCACAAAATGTGGAGGGGTTTGTGGAATGTCTAGAGGTGATTAGACATGGATTGGAAGACTTTCGGTGCAAGGAAACGAAGTCAAACAAGACGGCTGGAGGTCGGACCGGAAGGGGTCGACCCTTAGGGTCGACCCTCATGATAGGGTTTTAGGACCCAAAGGCAATGGGTCGACCCTTGGGGTCGACCCTCAAGAGCAGCCGTGCTGCTTTTGGACAAAATGCCATAGGGGTCGACCCTTGGGGTCGACCCTCGGGGGGTGTTTTATGTTCTGGGCAGATTGCAGGTACCAACTGCTGGATAGAAGAATAAACGAAGGGGTCGACCCCAGGGGTCGACCCTTGCTCCTGAACATCAAAAAAACAATGAATATCAAGTGATCTAAGTCCAAGGAACATGTGGGGTGTTCTCCAAAGAGTTCAAAACAAGAAGAGGTTTGAGCTTTAAGCAAGAATGAGTAAACCCCATCTAGATTGGATTAAGATCAAGCCCAAGCAAAGAACACCCTTTGGGATTAAAACAAGAAGTTCATCTTTGAAAAACAAATGATTAAGAGTTTAAGTGTTGGGATGGATCTCACCAAAAGTCCTTATATTATTCGATTCATGAACCGCCTTCTTGTCCCTGTCAAAACATACATTTTGCATTAGCTTTGGTGATATCAGACTGAAGTTAAACATCTTACCAACTGAATTGATTCCCGACTTGCAAAGCTCTGTATCTCATCAAGTAAAGACTATTCCAGAAATAGTCATGGCATTCAAGTTAAATTTAGTCATCATTAAAATCCATTATATCCATTACAAAAACCACATAGAGGGGGTTCAACATATAGATTATGATGACAATTTTCAAAAGGAATTAATCAAATCCTTGAAAGAAGAAAATAAATTATTGTTGGAAAAGAAAATTGAGGTTGAAGAAAGTGAAGAAAATTTGTTTGAATAAAATGGTTATTTGAAAGATCAAAACAAGAAACTGATGGTTTTGAACATTGTGCTTTCTGAAAAACTGATGGCCATTGAAAAAGGTAAGGCAATGTTGAGTGACCAAGAAACTAATGAGAATTTGAAGATACTGTAAGAAAATGAAAATGTGGAATGACTCAATGATGGTTTGCATAATCAAATAATCTCATGTGAAGAAGAAATTGTGTTATTGCAAACTGAAATTGATGATCTAAAAACTTCTATGTCTAAATTCGTGAAAGGAAAGGATAATTTGAATAAACTGCTTGGCTCTAAGGTGAATTTTCAAAAAGAAGGACTTGGTTATGTGCCTGTCAATAGACGGACTAATGAAATGAAGAATTCAACTATATTCGTGAAAAGTTCTGAACAGGCTAACCAATCTAGCTCTTCTATATTTCAATTCATTGCAAAGAAAGCCAAAAATTCAGATAAAAATCATAAAAAGGTTCAAAAATCAAAGAAAAATGTTAATCGGAATAAGTCCAAACATGTCCCTGATTTACATGTGCATGTTGCTCACTACTCACACACACATTCACACACTCATGCGAATGTCAATTCTGTCAACGAAGTGAATGTGAATAAAAAGGTAGTAACATGTCACTATTGTGGGAAGGTTGGACATATTATGCATGACTGTTTAACATTGATAAATGATAAAAGAAATGCTATTATGATGTATCCTAGAAATCATCTTCCTAGGAAACCTCCTACTGACTAGAAAAAGAAAATTCAATGTTATTGTTGTGGTAAGTTTGGCCACATTACTGCCTTCTGTTGGCATGCTCCAGATAAGAAACTTAAGTCTGAATTTGCTGCATTCCCTGCTAAAAGAAATCTCTCAGTTCTGAATAAGTTTCCTGTGAATCATGTCTCTGATAGAACTTACCTCGATTCTAGAGGCAAGTACATTGAATGCTCCCATTGTGGGAAGGCTGGCCACTCAGTCAAAGACTGTTGGCATGTTCAGAAAAAGAATGATTCTAGTGTAAACAGAAAGAGAAATTTCCATGTTAACAGAAGTAGAAATCATGTGCAATCATATCCAATTCATGCACATGCCCATTCCTACAAAAAGAACATGAAATCTAGTGTTTCCTTTCACTATTGTGAATGGTTTGGTCATGTCATGTCCAATTGTCATTGGCTGAAATCTGATGACCTTAATGCTAGAAAATTGTGGAGAGCACCCTTTAAAGGTGCAAAAGTTAACTAAGGACCGAAGACTGCTTGGGTTCCTGTCTGCCCAAAATAAGTGTTGTTTTACAGGTAAATAAGCCAAGGCATTCGAGAAGAACACCCTATGACAGCACTTTTCAGGTCGGTCTTAAAATCTCTGCTTCTACACTGATTTCTGAATTTATCTGCCTTAAATGAATGCACATGAAGATAGTGTAGTTTGTCTCTAAATCTCCTGCACATCCTTGTTATGATGCATGAATTGTTAAATTCCCCACATGCTGCATTTAGGAACTGAGTTCATTGTATATCATTAAATCCTAATAATCTAAAAAGAATTAGTTGATTGCTTATTCATGCATCTAGAAATAAAACATGCATATAGAATCTACATCTCTGTGTATCTGCAAGAAAAGCAAAATTATGTTTGATTAGAATCTCTGCACTTCGTGAGGGGGAGCAGAGTTGATCTGAACAGATTTGAATCAGTGGATTGTATGCTGAATTTCATGGATTTGGAAGTTGTTGGTGGCTGAGCTGATATGTTGAGCTGCTGAGTTTTAGCTGATCACTACTTATATTGAGCTGGTTTTTATGAGAGCTAATCTAAAGATTTTGGGTTAAGTGAAGGTTGAGCATGTTTGAGTCTAAGGCTATCTATTATCCTATACCGAATTGGACTCTTGCTCTTATGTGGCTAGACATTCTATTTCCTCATCCTCCATCAGTGTAATCTGCCCATGGCCTATCTCTTCTCACCTAATTCTTACTATTCATTCTCATATGCTGACACTTAAGGGGAGTAATATGTGGAATTCTATTACCTTTACTTATTATACATTAGTGGTTACTAAAACCACCCCTTTTCTTGTATAAAAATGTTGATCTTCCCAATTAAGTGATCTTCAGTCTATAAAGATTATATCTTATAATTAATTGTTCAAAATGATTCTTGAAAGTATTCTCAATGGAGTTGAAAACATTTTAATAACTGGAAGTGTCCAGCTAAAGAAAAATCATGAATCTAAAAATTGTGAGTAATAGGATAATCTGGTAGAAGAGGATGTCTTATAGGGTGTTTTAAATCATGTCTTCAAGCTGATCTGGATGTAGACCAGGGAATACGCCATGAAGTAAAATAAATGTAATATGGCAGGGTAATGGCAAAATTTCTGAGAAACTAGCTATCTAGATCAAAGAAATCTAGAAGTTATGTCATGAAGAAATGAGCTATCTCTGTTCATAAAAGATGGCATAAAGGTAGACTGTGCTGAGTAACCAGGGATTCTGGTGTCTGATAAACATGTCTCCTTGAGTAAAAAGGCCAGTTATACCGGAATGCTCCAATTAAGAAAAGGAAAGAAAAGAAAAAGTTGATATGGTTGACTCTTGTTCTACTTTAGAAGCTGAAACAGGACTTAAATGCAATATAAGACTTATTTCAAAACCAGTTTTATCTAATGAAAATAATGAGTAAAATTGTTGATTCATATTTACTGGGCATTGTACTATGATTAAAATGTTTATCTCCATTGATTGTGCATTAAAAGATGATTTTTAGAGGAATAAATGTATAAGATATAAGCTCAATACGTCGAAGACCATAAAAGAGGAGAAGAAAAGTATTTTATATGCACGAGAGGGGTAGTTTGGGTACGAAATGTTTATAGGGTAAAGGTGATAGTATATTCTATATATTTTTTAACCCTAAAGGTGTCGTTTGTGTCCCCGCATTCAAGCCAAGACATTCCCGCACTCACGACTCCCCGCCGTGAGCGCTTCTCTAGTTTCGCCTCTTCGCGGTTCTTCTACTTGCCTCTTCACATTCTCTCCACCTGCTTCATCATTTGCCCTCATTATTCTTGTAAGGCATCGTATTTCTATCAATCATCCTTCTTTACGATGTCTTCTCCAGCAACAGAGAGCAAGGGGAAGAAGAAAGTTTCTGAGGAGCAGCAGCCTACAACTCCTCAAGTTAGTATGTCTGAAGAGGTGCATGCAAGAGAAGCTCCTTCCGAACCCATTCAGAAAGATTCATCTAGAGGAAAAAGAAAGGCTGTAGAGCTTTTGCCCCAAGAGGAAGTCAAAGTTGAGCCAAGCGAAGAGGTTCCGAAAAGAAAGAAGGGAAAGGGAAAAGAAAAGGTAGGTTAAGTTTCAGAAGAAAGAGGTACTTCTGCAAAACTTTCTAGCAAGTCAGAAATTATTTTTGGAACAGGGAAGATTGTGCCTCCTCGATTCATAGATTTTCATGACAGCAAGATGATTGAAAAATTTCCTGAAATGGTTGATATTGTCAAATTTCAGAAATGGAAAAAGTTCATGAGCAAACACAGAGTCTATTATCCTAGACTCGTTGTTGAGTTCTATAACAGTCTAGTTTATGATGTTGATAAGTCTATGTTGTTGTCCAGTGTCAAAGGAACTAGGATTGAGATATCAAGGGACTTTCTTCATAAAGTGTTTAGAATTCCAGAAGATGTAGTGGTTGAATTTGAATATATATTTAATCTTCATGATGCATACTCCATCATTACTGACTTCCCAAACAATCCTAGTGATAAATATCAGAAGAAACTTGGCTCCTTCAATGCCAATAAATTCTCCCCTCTCAAAAGACTTCTGCATCACATAATTACCACAATGTTAACTCCACAAGTTGGAGGCAGAGGGAGAGTGACAGATACTCAAAGGTTTATCATGTGCTGTCTATTGAAGGGCATAAATATCTGTCTACCATAGGTTATTATACAAATCATGAAGACATGCAAGGAGTCGAGAAGGTATCTACCCTACGAAGCCCACCTGACAGCTATTTTCAAGAAATCAGGGGTTCCTTTTGAGAATGAGAGCTTTGTAGAGATACAAAAAGTAAAAATCTACACTATGGATGTTATCTCTACATTCATGGGATTGAAACCAACTGAGGCTAGTCCGGCAGTTAAAAAGAGTCAATCTAAGAAGGCAAAGTAGGTAAAGGAAGTACAAGCTCAGGGGGAGGATGTGCCCCAAGTGAAGGTATCACTTGAAAGTGGTCATACCAGTGTATAGCCAAAAAATGTTGTGAGAGAATCTGAACAAGAAAGTGTTGAGATGCCAGCTGAGAAGCATCTTAAAGACCTGCAGCTAGAACAAGAAGTTGATGAGCTTAATCTACCTGAAGTTCAAATTAAGTACCAGTTGGATCAGACTTTTGATGAAATATTTGATAAATTTGGAACATCCTTTCAGCCACATTAGTCTACTGGTCAGTCCGAGCAGACAATATCTCAAATTGAAGCTGAGAAAGAATCTGCTGAACGAGAAGAAGAAGAAGCACCAGCTGAACCAAAGATTGGTGAACAGTAGCCAGAAGAACAAGTTGAGAAAGAGGTTGAAATGAAAGAACAACAGGAAGAAGAGGCTCAAAATGAAGGTGTTCCCTAGGGAACTCAAGAGGCAGAGACAGGAGCTTCTCCAGAACAACATCCACATGCTCAACAACATGATGAAGAAATCCCACTTGTGGAAGCTCATGCACATGTTCAAGGAGTGGATGAGGAGGACTTACAAGAGTATGTTATGGGTCCTACCCCTCATTACAGATTATATCCAAGAATGACATTTGCTCAAGCTCCTGAATATGGTCCACATTTCGGGGGTGTAATTAGTCTTGGAACACCACCCACTCCATCTCTTGAACAGCAGCCTGAATACTACACTGAAATTCCAGACTCTAGTGCATCCACATTTAGTTCACCTTGACCAAGTGCTGACTCTGATATTGCACAGATGCTATCCAACTTGACTGAGATAGTACTGAATCAAAATGAATTGATGAATAAATAATTTCTGTTCAAGACCCTTCAACTGGACAGAGTAGATTCTCGAATGCAACATTTGGAAAGGATTGTGAAATCCCAATGGATTGAGTTTATGACTGCTAAACAAAAAACTGATGCAGCAGTTCGAGAGATTTTGGAATCTCTTTCGGGGATCAGCAATAGAGTTGGTGACATGGTCAGCAAAATACAAGATACACAACTCTCAACTTTCAAAAGGCTTGCTCAAATTCTGAGTCACACTTTTGATCTTAAGATTGAGTTTGAATTGATAAAAACTACATTGAACAACATTACAGTCAGCCAGCCTAAAATCATTAACAAGTTTCAAGATGTCCAGTCTCAATTGGAGACCCTTTCTGAGAGTATTAAACAAAATCTCACAAAACAAGATTCTACCACCTACCTAGTGGACAGACTGGGGAGCACAGTGCATCGAAAACTAGATGAGCTGTCAGACTCCATTAGAAATCTTCACGCCTCTGTGCTGAATAGATCTTCAACTCCTGGTTCTAGCTCTGCATATCATCCAAGAGACAGGGGGAGTTACCGAGGTCACTGACTTCTTCTAGTTCCCCATTTTTGATAATGACAAAGGGGGAGAGAATGTCTGTATGAGGAGGTTGCTATTGCTTGATGGATAATGCTGCTGATGTTATGATGCTGATTTAGATGCAAAGATGATGTTGCTGACAATGCTATACTGTGATCAGTTGTAGTGTTGTGGATATTTTTTTTGTAAAGCTTTGGATGTAAAGCTTTGGATACTTGTGACTGTCTAAAGAGAGACTAATCAAACATACTTTGATTTTTTCTCTTATACACAGAAGTGTTAGTGTGCATTTGTAGGAATTCATATTGCATTTTGTGCTGCAATGGTGTTTGTAATATGCATGTCAATAAATGATTTTGATTGATTGATTGTGTGAATTATCATACATGACTCATTATGTTGTCATCATCAAAAAGGGGGAGATTGTTGGAAATCTAATTTTGATAATGACAACTTATGAATCATGTTTAGACTGAATTAAATAATCACCCTAATCAATTTAAGTCTTCTACTTGGAATAATGACACCTTCAGCTGAATTGTTTAAATCGTTGCAATCTGGTTTTGCTTTTAATAAAGTTGGTGCAGTGCTTGCCTTATACTTCATTAAGTCGATGCAATGTTTTTTCAAATCACTTTCATGTCAGTGCAATTCTATGTTTGATTCACATTGAGTCTGTGCACAAGCTAAGTCTGGGGATCGCATAGTCTTTGAATGTATTCATCAGGTCAGTGCAATCCTTAAGTCATTGCATTCATCAGGTAAGTAGGTGCAATCCTTGTCCTGCACACGACTGAGTCTATGTAATAGCTAAGTCGGTGCAATCGTCTCAGCCGCATTCTATCACGTTCGTGCGAGCTGATTGAGTCGGTGCAAAGGTTACGTCAATGCATTGATATGTTCGCTTGGTTGCGTCTCATGCACTTGTGTATCTCATGTTGCGTCTCATGCACACCTAGGGTCAGTGCATGAACTGCGTCTCATTCTGCGTCTCAATGCATGCCTGCGTCTTATGATTTATCTAAGGCATATATTAAAGTCCGTGCAGGTTGTGTCTAAAGCAGACACACGGTCGGTGGATCGATCGGTTCGCGTGTTTGAGTCCATGCTCTTGTCGATACTATGTCGGTGCAAGATTGCTCTTAGCAATAGTGAGTGAGTGCAATTTCCTATCTTGTCTTTCTTCCAGTCGGTGCATATTCATCTTAAGCTACTAAAGGTCCGTGCATCACTTAGCTCCGCATCTGTTAGACTTTGTGCAAAAGATTTTTGGCATGATTGAGTCTGTGCATTCCTTATGCCATGCACGCATGTTGTCAATATAATCTTAGCACCTCGCACACACGCAGTCCGTGAAACACTTGATGTGTGTATAACTTGACTCTATGCATACGTGATCTTATGTTGTGTTGAGTCTATGCATATCAGGCTTATTGCTTTTGTTAACTTCGTGCAAATTTCATTACTTCATGTCTTGTGTTTAGTTGTCATATGACTGACTTCAAGTCTAGTATGTTGCCAGGATGCTTGCTCGAGGATACTAAGAAAGGCACGTGATCTGAAGAATGAAAGGGGAATGATGATCATGACACATGAAAGGCAATCCAAGCTAGGATGATGACACGTGGCTTCTGAAGACTCAGATCTGGACTGAAATCTGAGCGGGAAAATTGGTTGCTCCACATGTTTCTCTTTTGCTGGATATATATATATATATATAGGGAGCTGACTTCGAAAGGTTAATATGTCTTTAAGAATAAAAATCTGAAGGAGAGGGATTGAGCACCTGAAAAGAGAAAGCGGATAAAAAGAGAGAGATAGCTGGAAGGGAAGAAAGTGCGGCGCATTGAAGATCAGGTTTTCTCTAGTGCTCTCTGGATCAGATCCAAGACATTTGGCTCCTGCGGGAGTATTTTTAGTTTGGATTTATCGACAGATTTCTGTTGCTGTATTTGGTTCCTTGTTCTTCTTTCTTTTACATTTATTCAAACTGTTTGTGAGCGTTGCAGAGGATTGGTTCCTCTGGACAGCAACCTATGTTGCTCAGCATTGGAGGGGATCGGTTCCTCTGGACAGCAAGCTGTGATTGCTCAGCGGAAGCAAGCTGTGTTGCTCAGCGGTTGTAGGCAAGTTGTGAGGCCGAGCGGTTTTTCAAGTTGTGAGTCAATAGGAATCCACACTCGGGTTGAGTGTGGGGTGGATGTAGGTCTGAAGGATCGAACCACCTAAAAATTTGGTGTTTTGTGTGGTTTGTTTGTGTGACTATTTATCGATAGATGCATGATAGGCACGATTTCAATGTATACCCCTAGTTGAGTCAAGTCTTGCATCAGTTCAGGGAGTTCAGATCCATTTCGTCTCTGTTTAATTTTTAAATTGGTCGAGACTTTCACTGAGGGATTCATTCACCCCCCCTCTGAATCCATCGCACCAGCACTAACAACCTCCACGCCGCCATCGCCTCCCCCAGCTCCGCATCGGTCGCGCGCCCGGGGGAGAGGAGAAGAGAGGAGAGAGAACAGAGGGAGAGAAAGTGAGAGACGTAAGGGGAGAGAGAGGAGGAAAAAGGGTTAAAAAGAAAAATAGGAAATTAGCAATTTTTCAAAAATTTGATTTTTTGCACGAAAATCCATAAATTCATAAAAATATGAAAGAATAGTCTTCACGATCCTCGAAACGAGCACAACGCACATGTAGCGTCCCTGAGTAGCAAAACTCAACAGTCAACTCTCCAAAGGGTTCCACAAGTTATCCAAGGGAAAAATCTGCGTGGATCATAAAACACATATCAGGACCCACGAAAGTGATCCGATAGCTCTCCAATTCTGATCCGAAGAATTTAGGATATTACAATCCTCCCCCCTTAAAGAAATTTCATCCTCGAAATTCAAGGAGCCAACAACTAAACAAGGAAGAACAAACCCAAAACACTGGCTATGCTCTCCAAGCATCAGCCAGACCTCAAAACACATAGCACGATAACACAATTATTGAAAAATATAAGTCAGAGGGATATTACCAGACCACGATCACAGGCACACGTTCCGGATCTCAAGATGCACCGATCCACAGAACGAGTATGGCATACAAGTGAACACAAGCCCGACACCTTTGAAATGGGACATCATTGCTTACGTCTCACAGGGAAAGGAGACACGACCCATGCCACGAAAATAACTACCGATAACACACTCGGCATATACAACAAGCATCAGCTTAAACAAGGAAACACAGTCCTCTCAGCTGAAAGCTCCAAAACATCGACTTCTGCGCCAAAAAAATAACAACAAAACTGGCACACCGAACGCCAACGACAGCACTGGACCACGAGCACAATCAAGTCAGTCCTCACTCAGACATTACATCAGATTCGAGTCACATGCCAACTCTACCATGACAGAAGAGTATAGCAAATTCAACCGACAAGACCTCGGTCCACACAATGCCAAATCAGACTCGCCGGGAACTCCTCCCAAGCTAAACACAACCACAACCCAACAACAACAACAATAATAATAATCTCGGGGAACACATCTCAAGGACCATGATCACGTCCCGAGAGCATAACTCCCAAGAAAAAAAATACAGAGAAGAAAGGGTATACGACCAGCATATATGCCGACATATTTCCCCAATCCTCACGCATGCCGGTGCCAACCATCACAAAGCCACCAGTACGGCACGGCAACCAACAGCATCATGGGCACACATAACCAAGATGATAATCACACCGAGCAAACAAACCTCTCGACCAGCCAGAATCTTCCAACCAAACGATCCTTGACCTGTGGGTTACAAGCCCACATGTTGTGCCCCTGTAGTTTTGATGATAGCAAACACTATGAGTCACAAGTCAGTGCATCGTTCACACCAGCTAGTCTATACTGTGCATACTACATCGTCAAAGTCTATACATTGCATTGTAGCATGCACCCACTCAAAGTCCATACACTATGCATTTGGGCATCGTTCAGAACACAAGTCTATACACTCCGTTGCATACAGACGTAAGGCAATGTCTTGTACTTAAAGTCCATACATGCACACTGCATTACACATCAGCAAGTCTGTACACTGGTGTCGTATGCACACATGTCATAGCAAGTCTGTACATTTGTGGCAAGTCTGTACATTGCCCTGCTTCAGGCACGCTAAGTCTCTACATCGCCTTGGCACTAGTGAAGACTGTACAGAGTCTGCCTAGTCTACTGCAATCAAAGTCTATACATTGCAGCCTATGCTTGTATCACGTGCATCAAGTCCATACATTGCCCTGTAGCATGCACGAACTCAAGTCTATACATCGTCCAATTATACATTGCCCTGTAGCATGTGCTCATGACGTCTTGGCTAAGTCTATACATTGCACCGTCTAACTTAGCGTCTCATGCTAAGTCTGTATATCGCATCGCATGCACCGTCTCACTTAGCGTCTCATGTTAAGTCTGTACATTGCATCGCATGCACTGTCTCACTCAGCATCTATATGCATAAATCAAAGTCTGTATAGCCAGTGCATCCTGCGTCTCACTCAGCGTCTCATGTGCATACGCAAAGTCTGTACAGCCAGTGCATCCTTTGATTTAAAGTCCATACATTGGCTGTCGCACGCACACTAAGTCCATACATTTGTTGACGGCAGTCTGTGCATAGCTGCATCATTAAGTCCGTGCATCCATTTCCAATGAACATACTTTGCTTGATGCATTCTACATTACACACTACAAAGCCTGTACATCATTGTCGCATGCATACTAAGTCCATACACTGCTTGGTGACTTGCATATGGACTCATCATAATTGTTCACACTTTGTTAAATACAGTCTACATTACACCTTCTCAAGTCAGTACATTCACTCTTCTATAGAACATGAAAGTCAGTGCATCTTTCATCCTAGAATATATACTTTGTACAGCTTTGGCATCGTAGGCATGCACAAGTCGGTGCATGCTCACACTTGTTGCATAGTGAAGTCTGTACAAGCATTTAGTCTTAAACTGATAACTCTATCCGACTGACTGACAGGTACTTTTCGTGAAGTTTAAGAACTGCACATGATCCGAGAAGGAAGGACAGCTAAGGATCGTGACATGTGTAAAGCAGCAAGCCTGGATGCTGCCACGTGACCAAATGATTGGGCGGGAAATGTGGAAGCCACACGCCCTCCTAATTGCTGCTGGTATAAAAGGAACACTTCTTCTATCTGGAGCAGATGTGGTGAAGCTCGAGCAGAGAAAGTGAAGCAGCAGAGAGCCACCGAGAGCAGAGAAGAAAAAGAGAGAGAAGAGCAGAGCAGAGAAGAAAAAGAGAGAGAAGAGAATATTGAGAGAGAGGAGTTGAGAGAGCTTGTCTGAATGTTCCTCAGTCTCTTGGTTCAGATACCAGAGCTGAGTTTGCTCATTGCGAGCTATATTCTCTTTTGAGATTTCTTGTTTTCGTTTGATTCTATTTTACTTTCTGAAACTTTGTCTTCAAGCTGTGTGTCAGCGGTTTGCAGTGGAGGATTCCACTGGACGGGTAAGCTGTATTCCCCAGCGGTTTGTAGAGGTGTAACCTCTGGACAGGTGAAGCTGTAATTCCTCAGCGGGTGAGACTTGGTCACGGACAGCAAGCTGTGAAGCTCAGCGGTTGTAGGCTAAGCTGTATTGCCCAGCGGACGCAAGCTGTGTTGCGCAGTAGTAAGCCACACTTGGGTTTGAGTGTGGGGTGGACGTAGGTCTGGAGGACCGAACCACCTAAAAATCTGGTGTGTTATGTGCTTGTGTGATTGCCTATGAACTGGTGTGTGGTTGCTTCTCTTGATTCTCTTCTCAGATCGCTTCGTTTCTGATCAGATCCATCGCTCTAGTTAGTAATCTTGTAGATCTGTTGAAATTTCACATTAGAGCCTTATTTTGGTTTTAAATTAGGCCATCGATCTATTCACCCCCCTCTAGATCCACACTTCGTGGTGACAGAGTGCTTCCATCTAACACAACAGTTGGTATCAGAGCCTAACTCTTCTACAGGGACTTACAGCCCGAAGAGGAAGGTACAGATGGATGCAAGAGGATTGATCGCTGAAGGACATTCTACCACCAAGCCCCCTTACTTTGATGGATCAAATTATGCATACTGGAAGAACCGTATGCAAGTCTTCTTGAGGGCGAATGATTATGAGACTTGGAAGGTGGTGAGTAAAGGACCTTTTGAGCTGTCCCCGAATGAGGATGTCTGGACCAAGGAAGAGATCCGAAGGTCCACTCTAAACTGGAGCGCCATCAATGCAATTCAGTGCGCCCTGCACCCCACAGAGTTCTCTCGTGTATCGTCTTGCACTTCAGCCAAAGAGATGTGGAATAAGCTGGAGGCTATCTACGAAGGGACCTCTCAGGTCAATGAGACGAAGGCAAACCTCCTAGTATCAGAGTATGAAGCTTTCAGGATGAAGCCCAATGAGACCATCAAGGAGATGTACGCTCGACTGACAGTCATCACAAATGGTCTCAGAGGTCTTGGGAAGATATATTCAGAATATGAGATTGTAAGGAAAATCATGCGTTCCCTGACTCCTATTTGGCACACTAAAGCTACTGTAATGGAAGAGTCAAGGGATCTGCACAACACCAGGGCATATGAGTTGATTGGATTGCTGATGGCTTATGAAATACATCTTCCGAAGATAGAGGAAGTTGAGAAGAAGAAAAAACCGATCGCTCTGAAAGCTGGTGCTAGCAAATCTAGCCGATCCAGCTATAATGGATCATCATCCGAGGAGAGCCTGTCTGTAGAAGAAATAGAAGGTGATGAGATAGCAATGATCACCAGAGAATTTAGGCGGTTCCTCAGGAAAGATGGAAGGCGATTCAGCCGAAGAAACCATGGTGGTGGCCGACGGGATACAAGGTATCAATCTAATCCTATAAGGAAAATTGAAACTAATGTGTGTTACCAATGCAGGAAGTCCGGCCATCTTAAAGTTGATTGTCCAGAGAATCAGAAGTACAAGGACAAGTCCAAGAGAAAAAACACTAAAGGGAAAGCCATGGTAAGTACCTGGAGTGATGAGGACGAAGGTACCTTGAGCAGCAGCTCGGACAGTGAGGAAGAATCAGAAAAACCTATGTGTCTTATGGCAACCAGTTCTGAAGACAGAGAGGAAGATTCTGATGAGGTACCCTCTCGATTTGATAATTTTACCATTGCTGATTGGGTAGATGCCTATCATGATATTGCTGATAAAGTAGATGATATTAGAAAAGAAAATAGGCATCTAAGAAGAAAAATAAATTTCATGCAAAATGACAAAACCTTGACTGATAAAATTGCATGCCTCGAATCTAAAAATGCTAAGCTGAAACTCACATGTTCTGAAATTGAAGAAATCAAGCATGAGTTAAAAATTTCTAAGGAAGAGAATGAGAGGCTAGAAAATGCAATTGATGAATGGAAATTGAAAATACAAAAATCTGAGAGTGAGATGAAGCTTGTAAATGAAAAGTATGAAGCTGTCCTAAGTGTGAACACTGAACTGAGGAAATCTGTTGAAGATGTTCAGAAAGATAATGAGGACAAGCTGAGAACAATAGAAAAGATGACCCAAGGTTCAGAGAACTTAAATGCTTTATTAGGGTCAAAAGTCAACTTCAGGAGAGAGGGTCTTGGATTTAATTCCAGTGCAACTAAAAGTTTTGCAATGAAGACTATATCATTTGTTGCACAGAAAGAGAAAAGACCTCTCATTAACATGAATTCAGATAATTCTGTAAATAAAACTGTGAACCTGAAGAAGCCCAGTGCTGAGGAGAAGGGCAAACAAAAGATTGGTGAGCATAGCAGAGCTGGTACATCCAAGCCAAATCCTAACGCTCAGTCTCAGGTTAGGGGTCAGCCTACACATGCATATAAACCCCATGGTAAGGTCACTAAGTCTCACAGACCTTGCACGAGAAATTGGGTTGGTGGGTATGGCAATTGGACACCTACGAACATGCATTTCTTCAGCCAGCCTAGAAACTACTATGGCCACAATTTCGTGAATGCACCCTGGCCAAGGCACTGGCACAGAAGCAACAAATCTGTCAATAATTATGCGGGTGCCAACAAGAAGAAAAATAACAAAAAGAAGAGGAATAACAACAAAAAGAAATCTATAAAATCCAATGAATAGAATTCTTTTAAACAAATGTGGATTCCTAAAAATTTGCTTTCATGTTTTACCAGTATTTCATCTGCTCTGGAGCCCAACCAGACTTGGGTTCCAAAATTCTCTACCTAATTGTGTGTGCAAGTATGCCTGGCAGCCAAGAACAACCTGTGGTACCTGGATAGTGGCTGCTCCAGGCATATGACAGGAGATAAGGTCAAGTTTTGCATGCTGACAGAGAAACATGGAGGCCTTGTCACCTTTGGTAGCAACACAAAAGGTAGAATTGTCGAGTCAGGTAAGGTAGGTAAGTGTACTACCTGTTGCATTGAAGATGTCATGCTGGTTGAAGGTTTAGCATATAATTTACTTAGCATCAGCCAGTTATGTGATAAAGGGTATAAAGTTCTTTTTGACTCTCAATGATGTAAAGTGTTTGAACCTGATTCTGACTTTGTTAAGTTTTCTGGTAAAAGAATTAATAATACATACATGATAGATTTAGATGACATATCACATCCTCACTGCTAGCAAAGAAGATTTAGCCTTCTTGTGGCATCGTAGGTTAGGCCATGCTAGTTACACAGTATTGCATAAATTGAATAAGCACAGCATGGTTAGAGGACTTCCTGAAGTCTCTTTTAAGAAAGAAAATAAACTCTGTGATGCATGTACTCAGTCCAAGTTAACTAGAAAGTCATTCAAATCTAGAACAGAAAATCTGTCCTCTAAACCCTATGAGCTGATACACATGGACCTTTTTGGGCCAACCAGGTCTGTCAGCTTATCAGGGAGGAAGTATGGGTTTGTTCTGGTAGATGACTTCTCTAGGTACACTTGGGTATACTTTCTGTCACAGAAAAGTGATGCATTCACAGAATTTCAGGAGTTCTGTCTTAAGATAAACCAGAAAATTGAAAACATTTTAACTGATCATGGAGGTGAGTTTGAAAACTCACAGTTTGAGGATTTCTGCAGGACAAATGGTATTCATCACAAGTTCTCCTCACCAAGGACACCCGAGCAGAATGGAGTTGTGGAGAGGAGAAACAGAACCGTAGTGGAGATGGGTCGCACACTCTTGGTTGAAGGTGGTCTGCCAAGGAAGTTCTGGGCTGAAGCTGTAAATACTGCCTGTTATGTAATTAACAGAGCTATGGTAAGACCTTCTACCCAGAAAACACCTTATGATATCATAAAGGGTAAGAAACCTTCAATTGCTCATTTCAAGGTTTTTGGCTGCAAATGCTTTATTCATATAAATGATAAAAGAGACCTTGATAAATTTGAACCTAAAGGTGAACCATGAATTTTTCTTGGTTACTCTGAAAACACCTGGGCATATAGAGTGTATAATCTAAACTCCAAATCTGTTGGAGAATCTCCACATATTATTTTTGATGAATCTTTGGTAAAGACTAATATTGGTCAATGCAGGAATCAAGACAATGGTGATATTCTGAAAGAAGGGAAACCTGCTGACAAATCGGAAGATGAGGAGGAAAATGAAGAGCTTAATGGAGAAGAGCCTACAGTTCAGGGGGAGGTAAGTGAAAATCATGATAATCAAATTGTCAACATTAGATATCTGAAAGATCATCCTGTAGATAATGTGATTGGCGATTTGCATGACCCTCCTAGGACTAGAGGCCATTTTAGAATTCAAAATGAACTGAATGCATATGCTCTTGTTTCTCATGTAGAACCAAAGTCCATTGACTGTGCTCTCAAGGATGTGCATTGGACTAATGCCATGCATGAGGAGCTCAATCAATTTGACAAGAATAAGGTGTGGCACTTGGTCCCACCTCCTGATCATGGGACAGTCATAGGGACTAAATGGGTCTTTAGGAATAAAACTGATGAGTTAGGGAATGTTGTTAAGAATAAGGCAAGACTTGTTGCTCAAAGGTATAACCAAGAATTTGGAATAGATTTTGAAGAGTCTTTTACCTCTATAGCCAGGTTAGAGGCAATTAGAATTTTATTGGCTTATGCATGCTCCCTAAGAATAAATCTCCAACAGATGGATGTAAAATCTACTTTTCTGAATGGGGAAATCAGTGAGGATGTCTATGTGAGGCAGCCTCCTGGCTTTGAATGTTTAGACTTCCCTAATCATGTTTATAAACATAATAAAGCTCTCTATGGTCTTAAGCAAGCTCCTAGAGCTTGGTATGACAGGTTGAGCAAATTTCTCACAGATAAGAACTTCACAAGAGGAGTAGTTGATCAAACTTTGTTCACTAAGGTAAGTCATCTAGATATACTTATTGTTCAAATTTATGTGGATGACATAGTTTTTGGGTCAACTAACCCCAAACTGTGTGAGGAGTTTTCTCAGATTATGACTAATGCATTTGAAATGAGTTCAATGGGCGAGCTCAAATTATTTCTTGGACTGTAGGTTACACAGTCAAAAGATGGAACCTTCATCACTCAGTCCAAGTACATATGGGATTTACTGAAGAAATACAAGATGGACAACCTCAAAGAAATAGCTGCTCCAATGGGTACCTCGACCAGCTTAGATACAGACCCTCATGGTAAACCAGTGGACCAAAAGCTATATAGAGGTATGATCGGATCCCTTTTATATCTTACAGCATCTAGGCCTGATATTCAGTTTGCAGTGTGTCTATGTTCTAGATTTCAGGCTAGTCCTAAAGAATCACACCTTAAGTCTGTGAAAATGATTTTTAGGTATCTACTAGGCACTCAAGAGCTTGGTCTATGGTATCCTGCTAGGTGTGAGTTAGAACTTCTAGCCTACACTGATGCAGACTATGCTGGGTGTCGAGTAGATAGAAAAAGCACTAGTGGCTACTGTCAATTCGTAGGTGGTTTTCTAGTGTCTTGGGCATCTAAAAAGTAACACACAGTAGCTTTGTCCACAGTTGAGGCTGAATATGTCGCAGCTGGCAACTGTGCAGCCCAAGTACTTTGGATCAATCACCAACTATCTGATTATCAGATAAAATTGGGATGTATTCCAATTTTATGTGATAATACTAGTGCTATATGTTTAGCTAAAAATCCTGTTCATCATTCCAAGACTAAGCATATTGAGATCAAACACCATTTTCTTAGAGATGTTGTCAATAAAAAGGAAATTGAATTGAAAATTAATGAAACAGAAAAACAAATTGCTGATATCTTTACTAAGCCACTAGGGAATGAAAAGTTCAAATTTCTTAGAAGAGAACTTGGCTTGTGTAAATTTCAGCATGATGAATAAATTTTCAGGTGGTTTGAATAAAATTCTGATCTGGATTTACATCTGTTAGTCTAAATAAAACTCTGTGGTTGTTGAATACTGCACCAGACCATGCATGCATAACATTCATATTTTTCATGACATATCAATTGGCATCACACTCATGATCCTCATTGCATATCATTCATCCATGACTATGTCTAAGCTCTCTTTCCTCTAATTCTTTCCAATCATTTGCAAAACCACATGCATATAGACAGGGGGAGTGTTGTATGTAATTCATAGAGGTCATCAACTTCATTGATACTCAACCTCATTTTTCTCTTGATTTCATTAAACCCCTTGACCCTGAATGAGTTGAGTCTGACAATATGGCAATCTGTTAGTCAGTTCTAATTCTTAAGCAATAGAAAACAGACTTCTTCCTTTATAAGAATTTTAATTGCTTAAGGACTGACTTAATGGTTTAAAATTTATAAACTTTAGAGTTTAAAGATTGCAATCAGTAAATAAGAATGCTGATAATTGATAAAGCTCTCAACCCTTATTTCATTACATGTCAGACAAAGTTAAATGTATCTAAATCTGAAAACTCACATGAAATCCTGCTAGAGAAGGCTAAGTATGTGTATTGTCCTTAAACAAGTCATTCTGAAACAAATAAATGACAGCTAAGAAAAATATTAAAAATCCTTGAAAAATAATGTTGGCAGTGCAATGACTGGTAAAGCACTGAGAAACTGAGTGATCTATCAAAGAAATGGATAACACTTACGTCATGATGTGCATCAGTTATCTCTGTATAAATGGTCAAAATAGTATGGTGGTTTCACTGAGTACCAGGGGATACCTACGTCTCATAAACGTGTATCCTCACACAAAAAGGTGTAAATCAGTCCTGTCGAATTTGATCATAGGCAGAATGGTCCATCATGTTAAGTATCTAGGGGTACTGGCATCTGATAAACGTGTACCCTTACGCAAAAAGACAAATGGTAGCTGAATGCCCTTAATGAAATAAAATTGAAAATGATGTTCCTTCAAAAAGAAAATTTAGGTATGTCAAATTGTTTAATTTCAATACATGACCTGGTATCTCTTAACAAATTTTACTGAGTCTAAGAATGTAAGATACTTTGAAACTAAATCTCTCATGCTCAAATGTGATTCTGGTTTATTGCTATTATCATGCACAGTAAACTCATTCATTGATTGTAGTGCATGAACTCTAAATTTTATAACCTTCAAACCAGAATTGAATCTCTAAGCAGTTTCTAAATTCATATGACTGAAGGCTCTGTGCTTTAGAATGCTTAATTCCTGAACTACTTGCTCAGAATGCCAGTCAGATATCCTTATTCCCTTACACTTTCTTTCCCTCCTCTTTGTTGATGGCAAAGGGGGAGAATATATTGTATGTTTGATGAATTCCAGGGGGAGTGTATGCATTGTTATTACAAAGGGGGAGTGTATGCATCATATTATGGCAAAGGGGGAGATCTAGTTAGAACTTGCATTGGTTATTTCATCTCATAGCATGCATTCGGAGTCAGTGTAACCCATAGTGTTGCCATCATCAAAAAGGGGGAGATTGTTGTGCCCCAGTAGTTTTGATGATAGCAAACACTATGAGTCACAAGTCAGTGCATCGTTCACACCAGCTAGTCTATACTGTGCATACTACATCGTCAAAGTCTATACATTGCATTGTAGCATGCACGCACTCAAAGTCCATACACTATGCATTTGGGCATCGTTTAGAACACAAGTCTATACACTCCGTTGCATACAGACGTAAGGCAATGTCTTGTACTTAAAGTCCATACATGCACACTGCATTACACATCAGCAAGTCTGTACACTGGTGTCGTATGCACACATGTCATAGCAAGTCTGTACATTTGTGGCAAGTCTGTACATTGCCCTGCTTCAGGCACGCTAAGTCTCTACATCGCCTTGGCACTAGTGAAGACTGTACAGAGTCTGCCTAGTCTGCTGCATTCAAAGTCTATACATTGCAGCCTATGCTTGTATCACGTGCATCAAGTCCATACATTGCCCTGTAGCATGCACGAACTCAAGTCTGTACATCGTCCAATTATACATTGCCCTGTAGCATATGCTCATGACGTCTTGGCTAAGTCTATACATTGCACCGTCTCACTTAGCGTCTCATGCTAAGTCTGTATATCGCATCGCATGCACCGTCTCACTTAGCGTCTCATGTTAAGTTTGTACATCGCATCACATGCACCGTCTCACTCAGCATCTATGTGCATAAATCAAAGTCTGTACAGCCAGTGCATCCTGCGTCTCACTCAGCGTCTCATGTGCATACGCAAAGTCTGTACAGCCAGTGCATCCTTTGATTTAAAGTCCATACATTGGCTATCGCATGCACACTAAGTCCATACATTTGTTGACGGCAGTCTGTGCATAGCTGCATCATTAAGTCCGTGCATCCATTTCCAATAAACATACTTTGCATGATGTATTCTGCATTACACACTACAAAGCAGGTACATCATTGTCGCATGCATACTAAGTCCATACACTGCTTGGTGACTTGCATATGGACTCATCATAATTGTGCACACTTTGTTAAATACAGTCTACATTACACCTCCTCAAGTCAGTACATTCACTCTTCTATAGAACATGAAAGTCAGTGCATCTTTCATCCTAGAATATATACTTTGTACAGCTTTGGCATCGTAGGCATGCACAAGTCGGTGCATGCTCACACTTGTTACATAGTGAAGTCTGTACAAGCTTTTAGTCTTAAACTGATAACTCTATCCGACTAACTGACAGGTACTTTTCGTGAAGTTTAAGAACGGCACATGATCCGAGAAGGAAGGACGGCTCAGGATCGTGACATGTGTAAAGCAGCAAGCCTGGATGCTGCCACGTGACCAAATGATTGGGCGGGAAATGTGGAAGCCACATGCCCTCCTAATTACTACTGGTATAAAAGGAACACTTCTTCTATCTGGAGCAGATGTGGTGAAGCTCGAGCAGAGAAAGTGAAGCAACAGAGAGCCACCGAGAGCAGAGAAGAAAAAGAGAGAGAAGAGAATATTGAGACAGAGGAGTTGAGAGAGCTTGTCTGAATGTTCCTCAGTCTCTTGGTTCAGATACCAGAGCTGAGTTTGCTCATTGCGAGCTATATTCTCTTTTGAGATTTCTTGTTTTCGTTTGATTCTATTTTACTTTTCGAAACTTTGTCTTCAAGCTGTGTGTCAGCGGTTTGCAGTGGAGGATTCCACTGGATGGGTAAGCTGTATTCCCCAGCGGTTTGTAGAGGTGTAACCTCTGGATAGGTGAAGCTGTAATTCCTCAGCGGGCGAGACTTGGTCTCGGACAGCAAGCTGTGAAGCTCAGCGGTTGTAGGCTAAGCTGTATTGCCCAGCGGACGAAAGCTGTGTTGCTCAGCAGTAAGCCACACTTGGGTTTGAGTGTGGGGTGGACGTAGGTCTGGAGGACTGAACCACCTAAAAATCTGGTGTGTTATGTGCTTGTGTGATTGCCTGTGAACTGGTGTGTGGTAGCTTCTCTTGATTCTCTTCTCAGATCGCTTCGTTTCTGATCAGATCCAACGCTCTAGTTAGTAATCTTGTAGATCTGTTGAAATTCTGCATTAGAGCCTTATTTTGGTTTTAAATTAGGCCATCGATATATTCACCCCCCTCTAGATCCACACTTCGTGGTGACAAAGTGCTTCCATCTAACACAATACCACACGCTTCCGCTGCGCACTCACACAACGCACATAGGCACCACAAATAACTCGGCATCCGCATCTCAACACACACTCGGCGCCATCATAATTCATGAAACTGCAATATACCACGTCTCGAGTACCGATCCTACTAACAACCGATCACAAGTCGCTAGAGTGCAAACCAAGAAGAGCACCAGCTTCAGCACAAAGCACAAAGAACACTAATCTCAGCTTATCCTCGCATCCTGGCACGATTACTAAACCTTCACAGCACAACAACCGCCAAACACGACACATCGAACACGGTGCACAACGGCCCCCAAAACACATACTGGGTCCCAAGCCAAGCAACCGTCGAACAAGAGCAAATCAGGTTCAGAACTAACATAGTCCGCACTTAAGCAAACACAGGACAAAGGCTTCACATAGGCAGCACTCCCAAAGCTTACCTCGAAAAGACGCCACCAAACAAGATGAGAAGAATCAAGCTCGACTAACAGTAGCTCACCAGGAAGGAAAATCCTAGGTTCGCCCGAGCATTCTCTTAATCAAGGCAACCAATCGACCACCAGAACACGACCTTAACACCTCAGGGGCTGAACAAACCGCAAGCTGGGATGACCAAAACAACATAAAAATGTGCACATCCATCACACCAATGATAAAGTCACCAGCCACCTGAACAAGCCACGGAAAAATCTTGAACACCGCACCATAGATTCACGCATGTCGGTGAACTCTGCCAAGTACAGCATAATCGAGACAAACACCATGACAAAAGGAGAACACTCCGTTACATCCTGACGAGAGTAAAAACCATCTCACATAATGCCAACACAGCACGCACAAGACCACATGCGAAAACAAAGCAGTAAACAATCGCAAAACCTATGCCAGCTGCCGACTGTACTGGACCTTAAGGACTCTGATTACTGCAATATCTCGAATTCCCATGTACTTCACAAACACAAGCTCAGCTAGCTCAAAAAATTCCGAACAACTCTGAACTCCACTCTGATACCATCTGTGGCGACCCAGACTCCGCATACCGGATAAACCCGATACCACTTGGAACCTGTGAGGCCTCCCAAGAGCGGAAAAGCTCCGAAGGGATAGAAAGGTGTGTGAGAGTACATTGAACTTCCAGATAAAGTAGGAAGCAATTAAATTTCCAATGATCAGGATTGCTAAAGTAGCAGAAATAAAATTACATTTTCTATAACAATTAAACTAATAGAGTCCAGTCAAACAGAAAGACAAGTACAGTCCAACAGGAAAGGGAATGTACTCTCAAGTTGGGGGAAACCCGACACTGGTAACGCTGGCAACTAAGAACCACGCAGTAGGTGCCGCCCAGTAGGTGGAAGAACTACTACACCTGAAAAGTCAGGGGTGAGTCTCTAGTCACCGGCTTAGAACGGATCCCGCAGGACCCTACCCCAAAACACGCAGTAACAGCAGTGCTACACTAAAGCAAAGCAGTAACAACAAGAGTAACAACTATAAAAGTAAAGAGGACAGCCGTAATGCTGAAACACGGGTGTTGAAGGAATCCCGGCGCTCTAAACTACTCCGAACAACAACAGAAAGGTGAACCCCGATTTCACAAAGTCAGGCGTTACCGATCCATTGTCGAATCACGAAACCCTATCGCGAAAAGCCTACCAAAAAAGGTAAAGCCTACCAAAAACCTACACAGTCAAAGGTGCAAACATACATGAGCTCACCGTCGCGTACGCTACACTAGACTAGACCGTGGGTGAAGCCAACGCAGACTACCCGACGAGTCACGTCGACCATGATGGAAACCAGTCGCGAAAACACAAGTCATCGTGTCATGTGACAAAAGCACCTCCTCACTAGAAGAACAGCCAGATGTGTCCACTGATGTCTTACATTGCACCTCAAGTATCTCGCACACGCCTAGCACGTTGGTAATTGAGACACTCACAAAGAACCAAGTACAAGGAACAATAGTAACGAGTGACTAGTCCGGGTCATGCCCGTCGGTGCTCGTCCAACCGCCCCTGACCACGTGTGCAAACACAAGCCCAATGTCTTGAGCCAGGCCTCTAGCTAGTTTTCCCTCCCAGTAGGACGCTACCGTAAAGAAAGAGGGCCCACAAAAACTAGCCTAAAAATCATCTGTCGGGAACTAACCCCGCCACCACTCCTAGGTGGGCCGACACACAGGAAAGTGTCGTCCGGCTATGACTAGTGGAGGCTCACTAGACACAGAGACTCAAAAGAGCGAACATCGAAGTATAAACATAGTAAGCACACACCTGTTGCACGTACTACGGAGCATAATATAGTATACAACTGCTACCCGACTCAGGACAGTCAACTAGACTTGTTGACAATGATCCTTGAGTTGCAAGACTCAGGTCAAGATCGTCGCACATCACAGCAACACACTGTTAATCAGCCTAGTCCCTAAGACAAAAACTACGGTAAACACATTATGGAAGACGGCACAGAACAGCCAGATCTATAATAGCAATAATAACAACAATGAGTCCTCAGCTTCGAGCCACACAACGGACTCACAATTCCACATAACACGAAGCATGAAACATGAGGGATCACCAAAAGCCATCGAACCACATGGACACATAAATCGAGGTAAGATGATACTTCTAAGCATCCAAGCCATGTCTCGATCCTCATAGAATAGATGAGACACTCACGAGGTCACGTGTCAACCGCTGGGTCACAACCAAGTTGACCAGAAACCATAATGACCCTTGATATAACACAAAACACTACTTGGTACAGTGGCACTCTCAGACACCCTATAACAAAGTCACAGCCCTCATAGGATGTCCAAGACATCCACAGAATAGTGGGCTAACCAAGGGGTCAAAGCCACATCAACCGGAAATCAAACCAACATAAAATAACACTCTGGGCAGGTGGCGGTCTCACCTTGGCCGCTAGACCAACCTGACAGTCATCCAAAGGGCCTCTACCTTCAATAAAAACCGTAGATACAAAAATCACAAAAGCAAGAGTCTTACGGTCTGCCTGAGGCCGCTACTGCTACCAGACGGTCTCCTCAAGGCCGCAAGCTTGACCCTAGCGGTCATAACATGGCCGCTACGCCCAATCAAACTCCAAAACAGTTAAACCGACTTAACCGGTCAAAACTACCTAACGGCCGACCTAAGACTGTTACACAAAACCTAACGGTCACCCCAAGGCCGCCAAGGACACCCATGCGGTCGAAGCTAGACCGCTAGCCCGAACCGACTTAAACCTTGATACGACATAAAACGACAGGTGGCAGTCATAGATGGGCCGCAACACCTTAGAGGCGGTCAGTTGCATGGCCGTTACCCAGTGAACCGACTTAGCCAACACAACGTGAAGAGTAGCGGTCACCCATGGGCCATCACTCAGAGCCTAGCGGTCCCCCTCAAGCCGCTATGCAAAGCTTAGCGGTCCTCTAAGGGCCGCAAACAAAGACCTTACGGTCGGACGCGAGACCGCAAAGCCAAACTGATGGAGGCATCACCCGTGACTCCCTTTGGCTCGGGTCTTCCTCACACTCCGGCGTCATTTGAGTTCGGGCCTCTCTCTATAAAGGCCCAATTATCCTTTTTGTGCTTTCTATTTGAGTCATTTGATGTAATTTTCATTTTACTTGAGTCGTGTCTCTAGGTCTTGTGTTTATTTCCCTAAAGTTTGAGAGTCATTATGTTGTTTAGTTAGTTATTGGGCCCAATTCATTGGGTTTGGCCCAAGTGCACCCCCTACCCCCTCGGTTATTTGTCATTGAGTCTTTTGTCAAGGTCTTATTGTAAAATGTGGGTTGCCTATATATAGGGCCCCATTCCCTTCATTTTGGACTAATGAATCAATGCAAAATTTCTATTTGAGAGTTCACATTATTTAGTTCTAGTGGAGTGAATCCAATATTGGGTGAGAAACCCTAGGGGAGAGAATCCCCCACCCAACCTTCTCTCTCTCTCTCCCTCTCTCGCTTTCTCTCTCCATAGTTCGCCGCCCTCTCTCTCTCCTCCACCTCCCAACCACCTCCACCCTCCCACCTACCCCATTAATACCTCCCCACTTCCCACCACCCTCTTTAATCACTTCCCCCTAGTTCCAAGAGGGAACCCCCAATCCCCACCCCACCCTCCAACCACCAACCACCCCCACCTCTTTCCAACACATTTTTCCTTCTTCCCCATGCAACCTTCCACCTCCCAAGACCCATTTCAAATTTGAAACCCTTCCCTCCACTACTTTGGCCGCCCCTCTCCCCTCCCTTAGGTTTGGTTCGCCCCCTTCCTTCCCTCCACCCTCCATCCTCCACTTCACCCTCCACCCTCCTCTCATCCTCCCCTTTGGCTGAACCAGCACACACACCCTTGCGCCACCCCCCTTCTCCAGCCCCTCCACCACCCCTAGACACTCTCCACAACTCCCCCACCATCCCCAACCACCCCTCATCCACCTCCTCTTCACCATATGCCGTCCTCTCCTTCTTCTTCCTTAGCCATTGGAAGCTATACCTAGGTTGCAGCTTGCAGTCCAGAGGTTTCAGGTGAACCAGCAGATTTCAGCAGCCACCACGACCACCTCCATGCGAATCTGAAAGCCCAAGAGGTATCCACAGAAGCGTCTACCGGTCTTCTTCGCAACGGCGGTGGTTTCATCCCCATCCGAGCTCGGTGCTGCCTAGGAGATCCGTTCTCCCACAACTGCGCAGTGCTGCCCCTGCTGAGCACCTGAACCGGAGTAGAAGCTATTCCACGACGAACCTCGGAGGAATCAGGCCAAGAGTTCTTCTTCAAAGTTGTTTCTAGTCCTGTCTAATTTCTGAATCAAGAAGCAGAACTTCGATCGACGTCCGTGGGCAATAGTTATCAATTTTCTCCCTCGGGTACGCGATTCAGCTTCCCACAGTCTGCACCGACCTATCATCATTATTCAGAGTCCACTGGTCTTCTCCGGCATCGTTTGGCTTCCCCGTCAGTCCTTCTACGAATAGGACTTATCCACAGTTCCAAAAACTCCGGCGGTACTTGATTCTGAGTTCGGGAGCTGTCGGGGCATCCACTTCTTCCTGCTGTTGCAAAGCTGAAGCTGTCAGTCCAAGAATCTGCAACCTTGTTCGAGCCTCCACCCAGACCAGCATCGGCGCCAGAAGAAATCAAAAAAATTCTGAGGCATTCCATTTCCAGTTACGAAGAGTTCCCCAGTGGTCTCGTCTTCATAAAAATTCCCTATCAAGTTCTACGGCCTCAACTCTGTCTGCCTATGGCCTATCGCAGAGAGCAGGCAGATTCGCTTCGTCATCTTTTCATTACCTTTAGTCCAAGTTCCCCTCCCCGCTTGGCCGGCTGAAGGCCCCTCCCTGTGTGGAGGTAGTTTTAGTTGTAATATCACTTAACCCCCACCCCAAGATCCCCCCTCCTGCGAGAGGTGTAGTATTCTAATCATTTGGGCAGGTCAAGCTACCCCGACGCGGCGTGTGGGGATCCACCAGCCTCCCCGCTCGCCCTCGTCTCCGAGCGGGACCGGTTTCTTCAAACCGGTCTAGTAAGTGCTCCAAAACCTTGCTCTCATTTGTGCTTGGCTTTCAATATTAGTTCTTAGTTCCGCTGGCCGTGAGAGTGAGAGCTCAATCCTCAAGCCCCGTTGCCTTGAGTGATCACCGTGGGGAAGAGTGTAACCGGTGCCTTTGGCACTTTGTCGGTCCCATTGAATTGGGCTTCCACATCCTTTGGGAATCAAATCTTGGCCTTGCTGGCCCTCTACCAGCAAGGGCCCAACCCTCACATCCTCTACTTGGCATCGCCAAGTCACCCCGGGCTTGGGTGAGCGACGATAGAGCGGTGGCCCACATCGGCCCGTTTGAATGTGATTATGCTTGCTTGCTTAAGTCCAAGGGTGTGTCACATCAATTGGTATCAGAGCAAGTCATTGACTTGTCTCTATCAAGTCTAAGTCCTAGGACCTTTGCATTGTGTGTCCAACATCATTGTCCCCTTATCTTGCATGTCCACCCGTAGTGGTGCTAGTTACCGACCCGATCCATCATCTTCGGTTCCACCCATGGATCCCAATCCTCAACTCAATGAAGAAGCTCCTAGGGAGGAACCCCAAGGCCAAATGAATAGGGTAGATGCTGCCCTTACCAACATTCTTGCCCAACTTGAGTCCCTTTCCACTCGACTTGCTCGGCTAGAAGAGCATGAGTTCCACCCAAGGAACGATGAGCCAAGAATCCACCCTCCACATGATGAGCCTCATAGGGAAGACCCCCATCCAAGGAATATTGACCCAAGAGCCCATCCTCCACATGGTGAATTACATAGGAATGAGTTCCACCCAAGGAACAATAACCCAAGGGTCCACCTCCCACATGTTGAGCCTCATAGGGACGATTACCACCCAAGGAACAATGGACCAAGAGCCCATCATCCACATGCTGAAATTCATAGGGAAGACTTGGATTTTGACCCTACCATGACTATGAGAGGCCCCGCCACCATCAAATTCATGAAAGGCGTCCACGGGACGACCCGGATGACCCTCTCTTAAGGATGGTTAAGGTAGAGGCCCCAAACTTCGATGGTTCCCATGAACCAAGTGTCTACTTAGAATGGGAAACCGCCATGGACCAATACTTTGAATGGTACCCCATGTCCGACCAAAGGAGGGTAAGGTTGGCCAAAATGCATCTCACCAAATTAGCCAAAACTTATTGGCTAAACCAAGAGGGCTTAAAAAGGATTAGGCGGGAAGAGCCTATTGAAACTTGGGAGGGTATGAAGAACCAACTTAGAAACAAATACCTACCCCAATCCTACCAGCAAATGCTCTTAGATGAATGGCAAGGCCTCACCCAAGAAGGAAAAACTGTGGTTGAATATATTGAGAAGTTTGACTCCTATCTTTTAAAGTGTGGAGTTCATGAGGACCCGGCCGTCACCTTGTCCCGCTTTAGAAATGGGCTCCAAAGCCACATCAAGAGAGAACTTTTCATGAGGGACGTTCACAACCTTGAGCTAGCCTACCAAGTAGCTAGGGATGTGGAAAGACTCTCTAGGATCCCTCGGTTTGCTACTTCCCGACCGGTCGATCCTAAACACATGGGACCACGACCCATTCCGACCACCCCCATGATAGCCCCTAGCCCAAGTGGGAATGCCCCATTAAGGCCCTACAACCCTCCTCCTACCATCACTCCAAACAAGCCCACCCCTAATCACCCTCCTCCACGGAGGGAAGACATTCCCAAAGGCCCAAATGTAGGAACCACTCCGGGTAGCGGGCGTCAATAATGCTATAGGTGTCAAGGGTTTGGTCACTTTGCGGGGCAATGTCCATCCAAAGGATTGTCTAGTTTTCTTATTGAGGAGGAAGCTCCCCCACCCCAAGGGGAACTTGAGGGTGTTGTTGAGGACCATGAAGCCTCCCTAGATTGGGAAGAAGAGTATGAGGCCCAATATCTTGAATCGGGACTAGACCACACCACTCCACCTACCAACTCCCATCTAGGAGTGATTAGATGCACCCTCACCAAACCCCAAGAAGAGGATTGGCGTCGAACCTCAATCTTTCACACCTTTGTCAAGATAGGGAGCCATGTAAGAAAAGTGATCTTGGACAGTGGGAGTTGTGTCAATGCCGTATCCCCCGATACCGTTAAGCTCCTTGGACTTGCTATCACCCCCCACCCAAATCCATACCGAGTCTCATGGATCAACAACAACTCCATCCCGGTCAACACCCAATACCTTGTGCCCCTCACCTTCTCTTCATATCATGGATAAATTTGGTGTGATGTCATCCCCATGGAAGTAGGAAGCATATCCTACTAGGAAGACCTTGGCTTTATGATGTAGATGCCATCATCTTGGGTAGGACCAACACATGTACTTTTGAACATGAGGGTAGGACTATCCGTCTTAACCCCTCCCCACCACGTCCCATGCCCAAGAGGGACACTCTCCCTCAAGGACACCACCCCACCACTACACAAGTCTTGGGGAACTCTACCCCTCCAACCCCATCCCTCACCCAAACTCCCAAACAAAGTGGGACCTCGGGGTTGACCAAGGGTCTTCATCTCATCACTAGGAAAGAGCTTGAATGGGAGATAGATCAAGGAGTACCAATATGTGCGGTGATCATTTACCTAGGAGAGCCCACTCCCACCAACCCACATCCTATAGAAATCCGGCATCTCCTAGAAGAATTTCATGATGTGTTCCCGGCCGAGCTCCCGGACCAACTCCCTCCCATGCGTGATGTGCAACACGCAATTGATTTAGTTCTGGGAGCCACCCTCCCAAACCTTCCTCATTATCGCCTCAATCCCACAAAGCATGCCGAACTTCATAGGCAAATTGAGGAACTCATTAGGAAGTGCTTCATCCGAATAAGCAAAAGTCCATGTGCCGTCCCGGCCCTTCTAACTCCCAAGAAGGATGGGTCTTGGCGGATGTGTGTGGATAGCCAGGCTATTAATAAGATCACCATCAAGTATAGGTTCCCCATCCCTAGGCTTGATGGCATGCTTGATATGCTAGCCGGAGCCACTATTTTCTCCAAAATTGACCTTAAGAGTGGCTATCACCAAGTTAGGATAAGGCCCGGGGATGAATGGAAAACGGCTTTGAAGACCAAAGATGGTCTCTTTGAATGGTTAGTCATGCCTTTTGGGCTTTCAAATGCCCCATGTACTTTCACGCGTCTTATGACGAAAGTCCTTAGGCCTTTCATTGGGATCTTTCTAGTGGTCTACTTTGATGACATACTCATCTATAGTCAATCCCAAGAGGCCCACCTTGATCACCTTAGGCAAGTTTGCACCGTCCTCCGACAAGAGAGCCTATTTGCCAACTTAGGAAAGTGCCACTTCATGACCACATCCATCACCTTCTTAGGATTTGTGGTGTCCACCAAGGGTGTCTCCATGGACCCCGACAAGGTCCAAGCTATTCTTGATTGGCCGGAACCCCACACCCTTCATGAGGTCCGAAGTTTCCATGGATTGGCAACATTCTATAGGAGGTTTATTCGTGGATTTAGCACTATCACTGGCCCTATCACCGATTGTCTCAAGAAGGGGACTTTTGTGTGGACCAAATCAGCCTCTAAAGCCTTCCAAGAACTTAAGGAGAAGTTGACCCAAGCCCCGGTCCTATGCCTACCCGATTTCTCTAAAGTCTTTGAAGTCACATGTGACGCATCCGGGATAGGAATAGGAGGGATTCTTAGCCAAGAAGGACACCCGGTAGTGATGGGGGCATCCCTTGCCCCTCCACTTTTTTGAGGCTCGGATCGTCATCGGCTTATGCCATTATGTTCGTCATGTGTTTGTGAGTCGACTCATGTAATTTTCTTATTTTTATTTGAGTCTTAAACATGTAATTTTCCCTTTATTGAGTCATGTACCTAGGTTAGAAAGTCATTTTCCTAAGTCTTGAAGTCATTATGTTGGTTTGATAGGTTAATGGGCCCAATTCATTGGGCTAGACCCAGGGGCGTCCCTCCCTTGGACTGTTTGGTCATTAGTTAGTTTGTCAGGGTCAGTTTGGTCTTAGGAAAAGTGTGGGGTCTATAAATAGCCCCACCCCTCTCTCATTTGTAACAATTATGCTTGAATATTGAATCCAGAAAATTTCCACACCTTCTAGTTCCCTCTCAATATCTCCCTCTCTCTCTCTCTCTTACTATCACTCTCTCTAAGTGGGTTGTGCCCCCTCTCTCTCTCCTCCCCACCCCAATTTTGAAATTCATTCTCTCTCCTCCCCATTCACCCCTCATTAAGGCCCCTTCCCCTTCCCCATGCACTCATTCAATTCCCCCTCCAACCCCTAGGTGGAAACCCCTTCTCCTAGGCACCTTTCCACTCTCCCAAGCAACCCTCCCTCTCCCCAAGGCTGAAAGAGCTCTTCCCTAAGCCCAAATTCGAATTTCCCTCTCCCTAGGGCTGTGCCCTTCCATCTCCCCACCTCCTAAACCACCCTAGGTCGAATTCCATCTCCCCCCAACAGCCAAGTTCGCCCCCCATCCTCCTCTCACACTCACCCTCTCTCTAGTGCACCCCCACCCCCCCATCTCCACCTCTAGCTGCTCCAGCCCCCCTCTCCATCTATCCCTGCCACTCCAGACCCTCCTGGAGCCCTAGCCACGTCCTCCCCCTCTCCCTAAACCTTCAGCCATCATTCACAAGCTTTGCTAACCCCCTTCCACTCCCTTGATTCTTGAAAGGTTGCAGTTCGAGGTAGCAGGTCGCAGGCTGCAGGTGCTGGTCCTGAAAGTCGCATCATCTCCGGCCTCTCCCTGATCCTCCTGGTGTCAAGGCCTACATATATGGAAAGGTCGTCCAGAGAGCTTTCAAGGCGAGGTGGTTTCGTCAACATCCGAGTTCCGAGCTGCTGGTAGGAGCGATTCTCCCTCTACTGCGCAGGACCTCTCAGGCAGGGAACCAGAGCGAGAGTGGAAGCTCGACCACGATGAACCCTTTGGGATCCAGATCAAGTGTTCTTCAGAAAAAATATTTCCTCTCAAGTCTTCTTTCATCCTCAAGAAGAAGAGCTGCATTTGGACATCGGCATCTAAAGTTACGAATTTTCTACTCCACGTGTGTGAGGTCAGTTTACAAAAGTCCAAACCGACACCCCTCTACTCATCTGATCGTCCCGGTCTTCTCCGACATCTTCCGACCACACCGTTGATGCCGATAGAAAGAAGACTCGACCACGGTTCCAACGGTTTAGGTCTCGTCTCAATCAGAGCTTGGTGGAGATCGAGGCACCCTCTGTAATCAGCCACATTGTTCTGCACTAGACAGAGGCAGAACTAATAAGTCCGGTTCCAGACTCTGCCCCGGCCAGCAAAGAGTTTACCAAGTTTAGCAAAAATTCCGAGATCATCCTTGGTCCGTTGGAAAGCTTTTGGTGCAAGTCTGATCAAGATCTGAGCTCTGTGG
The DNA here is from genome assembly GCA_022559845.1 of Amorphophallus konjac. Taxonomy (NCBI): domain Eukaryota; kingdom Viridiplantae; phylum Streptophyta; class Magnoliopsida; order Alismatales; family Araceae; genus Amorphophallus; species Amorphophallus konjac. Next base: position 131,692,363 of record CM040127.1, read on the forward strand.
AATTTTTGGAAGCATCATCACCGTCCCACTATCCAGCGAACCTGCAGATTGGCAGAATCGGCGGAGTTCGGCAAGTCGGGTTTCCTTTGCTTAATTCCCCACCCCGCTTGGCCGGCTGAAGGCCCCTCCCTGCGTGGAGGTAGTTTTGGATGTAATAAGCTTAATCCCCACCCCAAGATCACCCCTCCTGCGAGAGGCGTAGTCTTGTACTCTTTGCACTTTCAGGTCAAGCTACATCGCCGCGGCGATCGGGTGTATACCCTCGCCTCCCGACGCGCCCACGTCTCCGAGCGGGATCGGTGTCTTCACACCGATTAGGTGAGCCTCTGATACTAACCTTGATAGCCTTACTTCTGCATGTTTAGTATTGCTTTGATTGCTCGTCGGACGGTGAGAAGAGGGCCCGTACTTGTATGTTCATTTGTTGGTGCCACCGCGGACCGGGAGAGAGTGCCACCCCAAACCCCGCCCTGCGGGCCAGCTGCCCACTTAGTTGGGAATCCTACACTCTTTGGGGTCAGCCTAAGCCAACTAAGTCCATTAGACTCATTGGGTCCCACCTCGGACCCTTGCCATCATCCCCCGGCCCCACCGGGTGATCGCGTGTGCCGTGTGAGTGAGACGCTATTGTGAGAATCATTGGAGTGCTTGTATGCTTGTGGATCTAGGTCCTAGGTTGTTCATTACATGCTTAGTCATCCTTGGGCTGTGCCACATCAAGTGGTATCAGAGCGGTCATAGGCTTGTCCTTACAAGTCTAGTCTTGGGTCACACTAAGTCTTTCATAGGTGCATCCGCACACCCTTGCATAGCCCACCCAACTTTGCATGACCACTCGTAGTGGAGTCCATTATCAAGTCAATCCATCCTCTTCTAAATACCACCATGAATCCAAAACCCCAAGGGATACCTACCACTAACACACATGACTTCCCTGGCCACGTCAGTTACCTCATGAAAACCTTGTCCCATGCCAATGGCAAGCTTGATAACCTATCTAGACGACTTGATCAACTAGAAGAAAATTGGCCCGCCCCAAGGATGAATGATAGTAGGGCTCCTTCCTCACCTCTCACCTTTGATGGGACTCATCATAATGAGTATTTAGAATGGGAGGCTTCTATGGATCATTACTTCACTTGGTATCCCATGTCCGAGGATGAGAAAGTCCGATTTGCCAAATTACAACTTACCAAACGGGCCCACACTCATTGGTTGAAAATTGAAGGCTTAAGGATAATTAGAAGGGAAGCTCCCCTCACAACATGGGGAGACATGAAGGAACAACTTAGGGCTAGATATATTTTCCCCTCCCATTCCGAACACCAAAGCCCAAAGAGCATTTCAACTCCTTCATTTCCCCTTGGCCAACCCAAGACCCCAATCACCCAATCCCCACCACTTCCCACCTCTCCCACCACTACATCTACACCCTACCTCCAAGTCCTCACCACAACCCTAGCTCCACCAGCCCATGTGCGCTCCGTGTCCACCCCTCCACCGAAGCCCATGATGGCCACCACCCCCCAATCCAAAATCCATCACCAAACCCTTACCCCACAAATCCCCTTGGCCCCCACCACTACCCCTCTATCACCCCCTAAAAGGGACACACCTCCCAAAACCAATCAAATCAAGCCTCCACACCCACCCCACCTTCCTCTTCCAACCCCAATCTTACCCCAACCTAGGCCACCACTACTTCCACTTCCAACCCCAACCCAAATCTGACCTCGTTCACCACCCCGGATGCACCATGCGCCAATCATCATCACCCCACCCACAAAGTACCTACCCACCTCCTTGGAACAAGAACCTATAATCCTGACACCCAGCCCCATAGTGGTGAACACCACGGATCCAACTCCCACCTTGAAAGAAACACATGCCCAAGATGAGGACAAAGCCTTGCATCACGATCTTCACTCTATGCCCTCTCTTCTAGTAGGGAGTGAACTCATCATAAGTGGGTCCTTGGCTAGATGGTTAAAAGAGAGCCCAGCTCACCCGATCATGGCCTACCCTTCCATGGAGCGACACCTCCCCATAGTGCCCTTCAACTCCTATTGCACCACCATCCAATCATCTTATCAAGTGGAGACACTAGGGGACCTTCTCAAGGGCTTAGCATGGCAATTAGAGTTGACTAGCATGTTGACCCCCATGACCGAACAACCTGGGAGCCTTGACCTCCTACACCTATGTGTTGGGTCTATCACCTCAATGTGCACCATTGGTTGCTACACTAGTGACCTTCTATTATTCCTCCCCACACCCGATGAGCCCGACCATCTCCTCAAATTGGAGCTTCTTATCTCGGGTAGAAAGCCAAGCTCTTCCCTCATGGTCGATCTACCTCCCAAGAGCTTCGACCAAATTACTTCATTAGAAGAGGATGACCCACCTTGTATGGACCTTGTGGGCATGGAGTTCCTTCCTCTAGGAAGCCCAATCCATGACCCCTTTGATCTCTTCCAATGGGAGCCTAGTTACCCATGTGACCCGCCCACCTTACCCACAACCCACCTTTCTCTACCCCAACCAACCATGTTTGACCAAGACCAACTCTTCCAAGACTCAGGCCCCACAAAGGGAACCATCACCATAAACAACATATGCCTAGGAGACAAGGAAGAGCTCCTCTCCATAATGCCCACCTTCTTAGATCCCTTCGACCCATTCACATGGAAGTTCAAAGGTCATCCCACATATATGCACATGAAAGTCACCTTTTGGATAAACATGCATGTGTCTAGGCTTACCACACCACTTGGCATGATTCATAAGTCGGATACATTCATTCACATCACCCACATGTCAAGTAGGAAGCATAAGTGGACCGTATTTGGATGTATTGGCCCACCTTCATTCATCATGAGTATTAAGCATGAGAGGAGCATACATGGATGTCCGGGTCCCCCTACATTTGTCACACCCATGCATAAAAGGTTCATCTATGGATGTCCCGGCCCTCCTAAGTCTATCACAGTCTTCATGGCATCAAAGTGTGGTCGGTCTACATTTGGCTGCCCAGGTCCACCTTTGCACACCATACTTTTCACACCAACATCGCATCATAGTGCATGGCATACGCATTCTCGCAAGCATATAGGAAAGGGCAATGAGTCTTATAAAAGGCGGGCAGATGCTCATCGGTGCCACTGCGAGTTCCAAGTGGGAGACTCGGTGATGGTGAGGACGGAGCGGCTCCTTTCGGGACCTACCTCCAAGTTGAGGGCACGGGGTTCGGGACCCTTTCGAGTTCTGAGACGACTTGGCAGTAATGCTTATGAGCTAGACCTACCTGAGGGTTTTGGGGTACACCCTACTTTCAATGTGGCGGACCTGGTACCCTACAAGGGCCCCGCGGTGGAACCCAGTGAGGAGCTCGAGCCTTTACCCCCCCTTGAGAGAGACACTCCCGGTGGGACTCCACTTCATAGCTTGAGAGACCAACGAGAGCAGGTAGAGGCAATACTGGATGAGCAGAGTATCATTACTAGGCACAATGTGTATCAGCGCTACATGGTTAGGTGGAAGAACCGTCGCTCGATTGAGGATACTTGGGCGAGTCGGGAGGACCTGTTGCGACTTGATCTCGACATTCTGGAGCTAGTACTATCGCCAGGCGGACCCATACTCGACGGGGTCGAGTTCTCCCCACCCCGGCGGTATGATGGGGGCATCCCTTGCCCCTCCACTTTTTTGAGGCTCGGATCGTCGTCGGCTTATGCCATTATGTTCGTCATGTGTTTGTGAGTCGACTCATGTAATTTTCTTATTTTTATTTAAGTCTTAAACATGTAATTTTCCCTTTATTGAGTCATGTATCTAGGTTAGAAAGTCATTTTCCTAAGTCTTGAAGTCATTATGTTGGTTTGATAGGTTAATGGGCCCAATTCATTGGGCTAGGCCCAGGGGCGCCCCTCCCTTGGACTGTTTGGTCATTAGTTAGTTTGTCAGGGTCAGTTTGGTCTTAGGAAAAGTGTGGGGTCTATAAATAGCCCCACCCCTCTCTCATTTGTAACAATTATACTTGAATATTGAATCTAGAAAATTTCCACACCGTCTAGTTCCCTCTCAATATCTCCCTCTCTCTCTCTCTCTTACTATCACTCTCTCTAAGTGGGTTGTGCCCCCTCTCTCTCTCCTCCCCACCCCAATTTTGAAATTCATTCTCTCTCCTCCCCATTCACCCCTCATTAAGGCCCCTTCCCCTTCCCCATGCACTCATTCAATTCCCCCTCCAACCCCTAGGTGAAAACCCCTTCTCCTAGGCACCTTTCCACTCTCCCAAGCAACCCTCCCTCTCCCCAAGGCTGAAAGAGCTCTTCCCTAAGCCCAAATTCGAATTTCCCTCTCCCTAGGGCTGTGCCCTTCCATCTCCCCACCTCCTAAACCACCCTAGGTCGAATTCCATCTCCCCCCAACAGCCAAGTTCGCCCCCCATCCTCCTCTCACACTCACCCTCTCTCTAGTGTACCCCCACCCCCCCATCTCCACCTCTAGCTACTCCAACCCCCCTCTCCATCTATCCCTGCCACTCCAGACCCTCCTGGAGCCCTAGCCACGTCCTCCCCCTCTCCCTAAACCTTCAGCAATCATTCACAAGCTTTGCTAACCCCCTTCCACTCCCTTGATTCTTGAAAGGTTGCAGTTCCAGGTAGCAGGTCACAGGCTGCAGGTGCTGGTCCTGAAAGTCGCATCATCTCCGGCCTCTCCCTGATCCTCCTGGTGTTAAGGCCTACATATCTGGAAAGGTCGTCCAGAGAGCTTTCAAGGCGAGGTGGTTTTGTCAACATCCGAGTTCCGAGCTGCTGGTAGGAGCGATTCTCCCTCGACTGCGCAGGACCTCTCAGGCAGGGAACCAGAGCGAGAGTGGAAGCTCGACCACGACGAACCCTTTGGGATCCAGATCAAGTGTTCTTCAGAAAAAATCTTCCCTCTCAAGTCTTCTTTCATCCTCAAGAAGCAGAGCTGCATTTGGACATCGACATCTAAAGTTACGAATTTTCTACTACAAGTGTGTCAGGTCAGTTTACAGGAGCCCGAACCGACACCCCTCTACTCATCTGATCGTCCTGGTCTTCTCCGACATCTTCCGACCACGCCGTTGGTGCCGACAGAAAGAAGACTCGACCACGGTTCCAACGGTTCAGGTCTCGTCTCAATCAGAGCTTGGTGGAGATTGAGGAACCCTCTGCAATCAGCCACATTGTTCTGCACTAGATAGGGGCAGAACTAATAAGTCCGGTTCCAGACTCTGCCCCGGCCAACAAAGACTTTACCAAGCTCAGTAAAAATTCCGAGATCATCCTTGGTCCGTTGGCAAGCTTTTGGTGCAAGTCTGATCAAGATCTGAGCTCTGTGGAATTTTTGGAAGCATCATCACCGCCCCACTATCCAGCGAACCTGCAGATTGGCAGAATCGGCGGAGTTCGGCAAGTCGGGTTTCCTTTGGTTAATTCCCCACCCCGCTTGGCCGGCTGTGTTAGGTTCGGTGCAGTATTCAGAGGGGGGGGTGAATGAATATAACCCGTTAAAAACTTCTCCCAATTAAAACTAGAATAATAACAAGACAGATTCGACAATCTGAAGCTCAACTGGAATTTCGCTCTCTTGACAGATTAAAATATTCTAAGAAAACTAATCAACACTTCTGCTCAGCCAAAAGCCAAACGCTTAGAGCGCCCCTATGCATTCATCTAGCGGAAGCACAAATGAACAAATCAAACCACAATGCACAAGGGGTTTTTAGGTGGTTCGGTCCTCCAGACCTACATCCACCCCACACTCAAACCGAGTGTGGCTTCCACTAGCTCACGCTAGAAACAACAGACTCAGTCTGCAACAGGTGCTGCCAAACAGCTTGACCAGGGGAACAGCCTCCCCTCTTCCTCCCAACCGGAGGGAACCACTAGTGACACCAGTCACTAGCAAACTAGAGACACACGGTCTCTCTTCCTCCAGACCCGGAGGGAAACCCCTGGACTTGAATCCACAAGCCCAGAACCGGAGATAGCAATCTCCCTTCTCCTGAACAAACAGGAGGAACCCACAAGTGACTCCAGCCACTTGGAAACCAGAGACACATGGTCTCTCTTCCTCCACACACGGAGGGAACCACCGGACTTGCTAGTCACAAGCCCAGAGCCGGAGGAACAAGCCTCCCTTCCTCCAACCCGGAGGGGAACCTAGAGACCCAAGTCTCTCTTCCTCTGAACCCCAGAGGGAAGCACAACCGGAGATAAATCTCCCTTCCTCCAACCTGGAGGGAAACAACCGATGACACCCTGTCAAAGGCAACCAGAGACGGAAGTCTCTCTTCCTCCACACCGGAGGGTACCAACCACAAGTAGCACCCAGCTACTTGCAAACCGAAGACACAAAGTCTCCCTTCTCCTGAACCCACAGGAGGAACCCCGACCTCTCTACAGAGGATCGGAAATACAGCAAGTAAATAGATCAAAAGACAAACGAAACCAGCAACAGAAAGCTGAAAAGATAAAAACAAATGTGGCTCTCGCAGGAGCTGGCTGGCCTGGATTTGATCCACGGTTCAGCAGGAACAGATCTTCTGTTGAAGCTTCTATCACTCTAGCTCTCTCTTCTTCTCTATTCTTCTTCCTCTTCTTCCCTTCACACTCTGCTATCTCGATCTCTTACTCACTCTCTCTTTCTTTCTCTTTCTCACTCTCTTTCTCTTCTTCTTTTCTTTTTCTTCTTCTTTGGATCGTGGCTCTCTGTATTGGCTTCTCTTCTTGCCAATTCGATCACCTTCTTCTGTGGAAGAGGGTTCATATATATATCAACAGCAGCAGCATCAGCCACGACGTGTGACCTCCACATTTCCAGCCCTAATTATTCGGACCACGTGACAGTCTCTCAGCAGGCTTTATTCCAGTCTCGGATCACGTGCCCTCCTTAAGCTTCACGATCAAAGCACCTGTAAAACAGAGTATCGGATAAGTCATCAGTTTAAAGAATAACTATGTATAGACTTATCAGAAGAACAGCGTTTTTTAGAAGAAACCTGGACGAGGTTAGAACGAAACAACACGAGCTAGCAAACGGCAACAACACGGAGACAACACGAAGACAGAATAAGGAAACGACACGAAGTGGTATACAGAAAGCAACACGAGGTGCTGCAATGTTCTGCACGCAGTGGAACAAAAACGACACAAAGACATGGAGACAACAGTAACCGACACGAGGTGAGGTTACTAAAGCGACAACGACACGCGGTGTGGAAAACACGACACGAAGACCTGAGAAGGAAAAACGACACGAAGACAGAGCGACATGGAGACAAAACAGAAACCAACACGAAGTGTGGTTTCAACATACGAACGACTCGAAGTGTAGAAAGAACAACACGAAGTGAAGTTGGCATGAAGTGAAAACAACACTTAGACGAAGAGGACAGAAATCGACACGGAGTGAAGACAACACGAAGACAGAACAGTAATTGACACGAAGTCAAAATGACATGAAGTGAAATGACACGAAGTCAAGAACAGAAATCAACACGAAGTGTGATTTCATCATAAGAGAGACACGGACTGACAACGACACGAAGTCGAAACAGTAAATGACAAGGGGTTGAAGAGAAAAACAGCACGAAGACAGATCAAAAAACAACACGAAATGAAACAGTGAGACCAGGATGAAAAACGACTCGAAGAGCAACAGTAAATGACACGAAGTAACACGACATGAGGTAAGAAAAACAAGAATCGACACGAAGTGTGGTCAAGGCGAGAAAGACACTAAGTCAAAAGTGAGAGACCAACACTAAGACAGAAGAGTAAACCACACGGACTAAGAACGACACGCGGACAACACAAACAGACTCGACTTGATTACGTAAGACCAATACGAAGACAGAAACATAAAAATAACACGAAGATGAAGACAAGGGAAACGACACGAAGTCTAACCTCATACAAGCTTTCCTGTCACGCATGGAAATCAACACGAAGTGTTGTAAGCTCATACGACACGAGATCTTTTCGTGTTAGTGAGGGGAAACAACACGAAAACTCAAGTACAGAAACAGCACGAAGATGATGTACAATCTGATGTACAGACTTTGAAGAACAGTCCAAAGTATAGACTTGCACGAGCGAGCTACAGTGCCAAAGTATAGACTTCACGCTGTACATACTTGAAGATGTGAAGCCAATGTACAGACTTTGAAGAATAGTCCAATGTATGGACTTGAAATCGAAGACCAATGTGCAGACTTGGTTTTGAAGACTAGTGTGCAGACTTCAAGTTTAACTGTGGATGTACAGACTTGAACATCCAGCAATGTATAGGCTTTCAATGTGAAGACTTAAATATGTGGAAGCTACAGTGAAAGAGTGTACACACTTGACCGTGATCTCTGTAGCGAATGTATAGACTTTCAGTGAAGGGCATTGTGTAGACTTTGGCTTGGAACGAAGGTAGGAATGAGGCTGTATAGACTAGGCCAGAACGTAGGGAAAAACACCAATGTGCAGACATGAACATCCAGCAGTGTATAGACTTCGTGAACAAAATGCAATGCTGACTGATGTATACACTTGGCAAATAGAGTAATGCATGAACAAACAATTAGCCACTACGTTAACCCAATCTAGCCATGTTCATGAATTAGCTATTCAAGCAAACAGTCAGATAAACCAATCAGATAATCAAGCAGTCAATCAGTCATCTATATTAATTAGCACACCTCAGTGTGACTCATGGTGTGTCAGCCATCATCAAAATCACACAGGGGCACAACAATCTCCCCCTTTTTGATGATGGCAACACTATGAGTTACACTGACTCAGATTAGATTCTTCTCCCCCTTTGCCTTCAGCAAAAAGATTGAAATAGGGAAACAATTCAGTAAAGGACATGAATGTTATACTTCCCTTTAGAGTGTGACATCTATCTTCCAAATGTATCCTTTGAAGAGCTTCTCCCCCTATATGAAGAACTCAATTCAGAAAAGAGTTAGGAGCTCAACAAAATGCATGAATCAAGTCTCCCCCATCGTCAACTAGAAAGATGTTATGAAAGTATTGCAATTAATTATATGAGTGCACAGTCAATGAGAATTCATGTAGGATATGAGACCTATGCATGAATCAAAACCTGAAAGGCATGTTATGCAATTAATTTGACTAGCTCCCCCTTAGTCATACAACTCTTATGCAACCACCATGCTTATGCAGGCCCAAGACATGAGTGGAAGTCAACAGTTGGAACCAATTGATAGAACTGTGTGCAAATGAAGCAGTCAGTTTTGTCTGAACGACTGGAATCCAATATGAGAGATTAAAAAGGAATTCAGAAAGGATGAGAAAGATTTTCAATGAAATATCAAATTTCATAAATCTGATTTAAACAGATGATTACAGACTTTTCCATCATAGAAACCTATGAATGAACCTATATTGACAAACCAGTTCAGAATTTTATGTATGCTAGGTTTGACCATGAGCTATTTCTACTCATATCTGAAATCAGTTTTCTTAATAACAAGTGAACCAAGATTTCATATTGATAAACCTTTTTAACCTTCTTCATTCTTACTCGCTTAATTTCAAGGATTTCCTCAAGAAATGCAATCGATAGTATTGAGGATAAACAAACAAGTAACCATTTATTTCTGTCAAAGTTTCTATTGAAAGAATATTCTTTTCCAAACAATCTCAGATGATATGCTAGATTGGCAAAAAAAAAAAAAAATTTAACAACAATATTCAAGAGCAATTAAGTTAAGTACATCCTTACAACTGGAGGATACACGTTGTTTAGACGCCAGTATCCCTAAGCGCTTGGAAGGACTAACTGTCATGCTTCTTAAGAACAGAGATAGCACTTATACCTCATGACACACTGAAACTCATTTCTTTGATGAGAAACATGTATTTCTCAGTGTGCCTGCCATTGCTCTGCCAGATTGTTAATCAACAATTTAAACAGAGTTAACTATGGCACTTCATGACATATCTCATATCGTTTCTTTGATGAATGAGATGTGTTTCTCAGTGACCAAAGACATTGCTCTGACAAGATTTGGTATTTGACATAATCCATATTCCCTGATGTTTAAAAACAATACATATTTTCATACAAATCAGTCAAGGAAAATCATGATTTCAGAATTTCAGATTTCAGAAGAGTTTAAAAGACACAACATGAAAGGGTTGGTTAAAATTTATTAAGACTAACTCAGATATTTCCAAGAAGAATTCATAAGCAAACACAAGAAATACATGAGACTTCAACCGGCTGAAATCTTCAGACATTCATAGTCCTATATGATGGAAATTTCCTTAAAAGCAATGTTTTTGGATTTATGATCAAGATATGCACAGAGGAATCTTTCTGGGATTTCAAGGAAGGCAAGAGCATTTTTTCAGGTATAGCCACGTCAACAAATGCCAATGGATACCAATTGATCGTATGAGTGACACTGGCTGACAAGAATTGAAGCAAGAGGCTGAAATACAATGCATTTCACAATCACCAAGGATTATCAAGATAGCAATTCAAACAGGAAGGTGAGTATTAGTCATCAGACATGAGCTTTGATGAGAGGTCTGATGGTAGCATGCACTTACATGAATGAATAATGAGAGATGCTCCCCCTCACTGAGTGCATAAACTGAAACCCTCCCTTTTCTTTTGAAAAATTTCATGATTAAATGATGCCACTATAAGATGCAATTAGATGCATTAACTACCCATGAAAGGCATGAAGACCCTGAAGGGTATTAGACTAGTCAAATGTGCATGATATGCTGTGCAGCTCCCCCTGACGGTATGCATTCAAAACATTTGAAAATCATTCATGAGTAATGAATTCTAGATGTATGCAGTCACAGAATGAGCATATCCAGACACAACAACTATTGCATGGAAATGCAAACATGCATGTTTAAACCACTAGTTAACAAATCTATCTATATTCCTAATGCCATCTAAGCAGACTCATTGAAGAGTCAAGAGACTTACCTGAGAAGTGCTTGAGTGGGGTTTACCTTTTTAGGGTGTCTTGGTTTATTTGCCCCTTTTATTTCTCGTTCCCAAGACACACCTGCAAAATGTTTCTCACTTGGCACATTTTGGTACCCAAGTTTCCTTGGGTCCTGCAGGGTTAGTGGTATTTTGATGGGATGTTTTCCAAAGCTTCTGACCCATCATATCATGCTTTTTCATATAGCAACTAGACATGGAATGTCCAGACAGACCACAATAATCACATGAACCATTAGGTCTGAATTTCTTACAATGCATGTAAGCAGGTGTGCTAAATTTATAAGCATGAATGTTTCTATTTTTACTACCACTTTGTTTCAGATGGTCAGAAAACCAGCAATCAGTCACCTTGTGACCTTGCTTTCCACACTCAAAGCATGTGAGGGATTTTCTTGTTTGAACAGATTTGTTCCTACCAAACACACTTTGTTTAACAAATTTAGAGTTCACCTTCTTCCTTTGAGAATGCCAGCAGTCTTTGACTGTATGGCCAGGTTTCTCACAGTGATAGCAGAAGATGGAATTTCTTCTACCAACATTAAGCCAGCAGTCAACCGCCCTATGGCCTGACTTGCTGCAGGTGAAACACACCATGTGTTGCCCCCTGGACCCATTTTTGTTCCTTCTAAAGACATGCTGATTTTCATACAAATTGACATGATTAGAATTTGAAAAATATTTGCCTTTACCTTTGGCAAACCAACATTGTTCACTAACATGACCTGTTTTTCCACAATGATAACAATGACTTTTTCTTTTCTGTTCAACAGGACTGTTTTTGTTATTGTACTTCCTGGCATGCATTCTATCATCCTGTTCCATCAATTTACATTCATGCATCAAGTGACCAAACCTATGACAGTAATGGCATGAAATTTTTCTTTTATTTGCATAAATGTGTTTGTTCACTTTAGGCACAGCATTCTCAGTTTTATCATGAGAGTTCCTTGAATCTTTGTTCTGAACATGAACAGTCTTTTTCTGTTTTTGAACTTGTTTCTCAGACTTAGGGCTGTCAGTGGAATTTTGATTCTTCTTAGCATTAAATTCAAAAATAGGCACATTCGATGTGCTGCCAGACTTAGAGCTACTCACGAATGAAGTTTGAAGCTTACTTTCAAAGCTCTTTTTATCTATTGGTTTGTAGCCCAAACCCTCTCTTCGGAGATTCACTTTAGATCCAAGAATTTTATCAAGATTTTCTTTTCCATTGACAAATTTCTCAAGAGATTTCCTCAATTCTGTAACTTCTGATCCAAGCTTTGATACATGGATTTCATATTCATCAGCTTTCTTTTTATAGCAAACAACATCTTCTTTCAACATTTGATTAACAGTCCTAAGACTTTCAATTTCCTGTTCAGCTTTCATTAGCTCATCAGAGCTATCCAGGCTAACACTCTTCCCTTTTTCAAGAGTGATAAGTCTCTCAGACATAGCTGTATTTAACTGTTTTAGCTTGCAGATCTCCTGTCTCATTTTACCATTTTGTTCTAGGATTTCATCATCAAATTTCAAAACACTTAAGGAGGTCTGACATTCACTAAACACTTCTTGTTCATCTTCAAATTGAAGATTTTCAAGCCTTTTCTGAAGTTCTGAATTTTCTATTCTGACAGTCTCCAAGGTTTCAGAAATCAATCTATTTTCATTTTCAAGGCTCACTGATTTAAATCCAGATTCCTCAGTTTGGTTTTTGAGTCTAGCATTTTCAGATTTCAGATATTCCAGATCTGAAGTAATAGAATCAAGATCAGTCAGCTGTCTTCTAAATATCTGATTTTCAGTTTTCAGAGTATCACTGTCCTCACCAGTAAGTTTAGAATTCTCAAACCTATCTAGCTGTTTTTTCATAGATCTATTTTTCTTGCTCAATTTATTGCTAGATCTTAACAGCTTGGAATAAGCATCTACCCAATCATCTAAGGTATAGTCCGCAAAGGGATTTACCTGAACTTCGTTCTCTTCTTTATCACTGTGGCTGTTGCTATGGTCGCTCCCATCAGCCATCATGCAGTTTTCCTTCCCTGTTCTGCAAGTTAGTTTCATCTTGTCCAGAATATCCCTAGCAGACCTGCAATCATGAAGGCAAAAGTGTAAGGCCTTATTGATGGATGCTTTTATCAGATTTATAGCTTTCTGATTTTCTCTATGCATTGATCTATGACGATCAGTCCATTTGGACTCTTTTCGTGGTAATCTATGAGGACCATGAGTAATTAACTTCCACAAATCGGGATTATCTAGATTGACGTAGTTACGCAAACTACTGAACCATGAATCAAAGTTAGACCCATTGAAAACCAGTGGAAGAGCCATTTGTAGGCAATGATCAATTAGACAAAGATCAAGGAGCAGCAAACCGGAATAAACACCGAGAAGCACGGGGATCACTGCAGATCGTTGGATCTTGAAGCAGTAACCGCTCTGATACCAATTGTTAGGTTCGGTGCAGTATTTAGAGGGGGGGTGAATGAATATAACCCGTTAAAAACTTCTCCCAATTAAAACTACAATAATAACAAGACAGATTCGACAATCTGAAGCTCAACTGGAATTTCGCTCTCTTGACAGATTAAAATATTCTAAGAAAACTAATCAACACTTCTGCTCAGCCAAAAGCCAAACGCTTAGAGCGCCCCTATGCATTCATCTAGCGGAAGCACAAATGAACAAATCAAACCACAATGCACAAGGGGTTTTTAGGTGGTTCGGTCCTCCAGACCTACATCCACCCCACACTCAAACCGAGTGTGGCTTCCACTAGCTCACGCTAGAAACAGCAAACTCAGTCTGCAACAGGTGCTGCCAAACAGCTTGACCAGGGGAACAGCCTCCCCTCTTCCTCCCAACCGGAGGGAACCACTAGTGACACCAGTCACTAGCAAACTAGAGACACACGGTCTCTCTTCCTCCAGACCCGGAGGGAAACCCCTGGACATGAATCCACAAGCCCAGAACCGGAGATAGCAATCTCCCTTCTCCTGAACAAACAGGAGGAACCCACAAGTGACTCCAGCCACTTGGAAACCAGAGACACACGGTCTCTCTTCCTCCACACACGGAGGGAACCACCGGACTTGCTACTCACAAGCCCAGAGCCAGAGGAACAAGCCTCCCTTCCTCCAACCCGGAGGGGAACCTAGAGACCCAAGTCTCTCTTCCTCTGAACCCCAGAGGGAAGCACAACCGGAGATAAATCTCCCTTCCTCCAACCCGGAGGGAAACAACCGATGACACCCTGTCAAAGGCAACCAGAGACGGAAGTCTCTCTTCCTCCACACCGGAGGGTACCAACCACAAGTAGCACCCAGCTACTTGCAAACCGAAGACACAAAGTCTCCCTTCTCCTGAACCCACAGGAGGAACCCCGACCTCTCTACAGAGGATCGGAAATACAGCAAGTAAATAGATCAAAAGACAAACGAAACCAGCAACAGAAAGCTGAAAAGATAAAAACAAATGTGGCTCTCGCAGGAGCTGGCTGGCCTGGATTTGATCCACGGTTCAGCAGGAACAGATCTTCTGTTGAAGCTTCTATCACTCTAGCTCTCTCTTCTTCTCTATTCTTCTTCCTCTTCTTCCCTTCACACTCTGCTATCTCGATCTCTTACTCACTCTCTCTTTCTTTCTCTTTCTCACTCTCTTTCTCTTCTTCTTTTCTTTTTATTCTTCTCTGGATCGTGGCTCTCTGTATTGGCTTCTCTTCTTGCCAATTCGATCACCTTCTTCTGTGGAAGAGGGTTCATATATATATCAGCAGCAGCAGCATCAGCCACGACGTGTGACCTCCACATTTCCAGCCCTAATTATTCGGACCACGTGACAGTCTCTCAGCAGGCTTTATTCCAGTCTCGGATCACGTGCCCTCCTTAAGCTTCACGATCAAAGCACCTGTAAAACAGAGTATCGGATAAGTCATCAGTTTAAAGAACAACTCTGTATAGACTTATCAGAAGAACATCGTTTTTTAGAAGAAACCTGGACGAGGTTAGAACGAAACAACACGAGCTAGCGAACGGCAACAACACGGAGACAACGCGAAGACAGAATAAGGAAACGACACGAAGTGGTATACAGAAAGCAACACGAGGTGCTGCAATGTTCTGCACGCAGTGGAACAAAAACGACACGAAGACATGGAGACAACAGTAACCGACACGAGGTGAGGTTACTAAAGCGACAACGACACGCGGTGTGGAAAACACGACACGAAGACCTGAGAAGGAAAAACGACACGAAGACAGAGCGACATGGAGACAAAACAGAAACCAACACGAAGTGTGGTTTCAACATACGAACGACTCGAAGTGTAGAAAGAACAACACGAAGTGAAGTTGGCACGAAGTGAAAACAACACTTAGACGAAGAGGACAGAAATCGACACGGAGTGAAGACAACACGAAGACAGAACAGTAATTGACACGAAGTCAAAATGACATGAAGTGAAACGACACGAAGTCAAGAACAGAAATCAACACGAAGTGTGATTTCATCATAAGAGAGACACGGACTGACAACGACACGAAGTCGAAACAGTAAATGACACGGGGTTGAAGAGAAAAACAACACGAAGACAGATCAAAAAACAACACGAAATGAAACAGTGAGACCAGGATGAAAAACGACTCGAAGAGCAACAGTAAATGACACGAAGTAACACGACACGAGGTAAGAAAAACAAGAATCGACACGAAGTGTGGTCAAGGCGAGAAAGACACTAAGTCAAAAGCGAGAGACCAACACTAAGACAGAAGAGTAAACAACACGGACTAAGAACGACACGCGGACAACACAAACAGACTCGACTTGATTACGTAAGACCAATACGAAGACAGAAACATAAAAATAACACGAAGATGAAGACAAGGGAAACGACACGAAGTCTAACCTCATACAAGCTTTCCTGTCACGCATGGAAATCAACACGAAGTGTTGTAAGCTCATACGACACGAGATCTTTTCGTGTTAGTGAGGGGAAACAACACGAAAACTCAAGTACAGAAACATCACGAAGATGATGTACAATCTGATGTACAGACTTTGAAGAATAGTCCAAAGTATAGACTTGCACGAGCGAGCTACAGTGCCAAAGTATAGACTTCACGCTGTACAGACTTGAAGATGTGAAGCCAATGTACAGACTTTGAAGAATAGTCCAATGTATGGACTTGAAATCGAAGACCAATGTGCAGACTTGGTTTTGAAGACTAGTGTGCAGACTTCAAGTTTAACTGTGGATGTACAGACTTGAACATCCAGCAATGTATAGGCTTTCAATGTGAAGACTTAAATATGTGGAAGCTACAGTGAAAGAGTGTACACACTTGACCGTGATCTCTGTAGCGAATGTATAGACTTTCAGTGAAGGGCATTGTGTAGACTTTGGCTTGGAACGAAGGTAGGAATGAGGCTGTATAGACTAGGCCAGAACGTAGGGAAAAACACCAATGTGCAGACATGAACATCCAGCAGTGTATAGACTTCGTGAACAAAATGCAATGCTGACTGATGTATACACTTGGCAAATAGAGTAATGCATGAACAAACAATTAGCCACTACGTTAACCCAATCTAGCCATATTCATGAATTAGCTATTCAAGCAAACAGTCAGATAAACCAATCAGATAATCAAGCAGTCAATCAGTCATCTATATTAATTAGCACACCTCAGTGTGACTCATGGTGTGTCAGCCATCATCAAAATCACACAGGGGCACAACAGGCTGAAGGCCCCTCCCTGCGTGGAGGTAGTTTTGGATGTAATAAGCTTAATCTCCACCCCAAGATCACCCCTCTTGCGAGAGGCGTAGTGTAGTACTCTTTACACTTTCAGGTCAAGCTACATCGCCGCGGCGATCGGGTGTATACCCTCGCCTCCCGGCGCGCCCACGTCTCCGCGCGGGATCGGTGTCTTCACACCGATCAGGTGAGCCTCTGATACTAACCTTGGTAGCCTTACTTCTGCATGTTTAGTATTGCTTTGATTGCTCGTCGGACGGTGAGAAGAGGGCCCGTACTTGTATGTTCATTTGTTGGTGCCACCGCGGACCGGGAGAGAGTGCCACCCCAAACCCCGCCCTGCGGGCCAGCTGCCCACTAAGTTGGGAATCCTACACTCTTTGGGGTCAGCCTAAGCCAACTAAGTCCATTAGACTCATTGGGTCCCGCCTCGGACCCTTGCCATCATCCCCCGGCCCCGTCGGGTGACCGCGTGTGCCGTGTGAGTGAGACGCTATTGTGAGAATCATTGGAGTGCTTGTATGCTTGTGGATCTAGGTCCTAGGTTGTTCATTACATGCTTAGTCATCCTTGAGCTGTGCCACATCAGGTAGCCTTCTTCAGTGAGAAGCTATGTGATGCTAGGACAAGATACTCCACTTATGACAAGGAGTTCTATGCCGTGGTTCAGTCCCTCCGACATTGGAGGCACTACTTGTTGCCCAAAGAATTTGTCATCTTTTCCGACCATGAGGCCCTCAAATACATCAACTCCCAACAAAAGCTAAATGCCCGACATGCCCGATGAGTTGAGTTCATCCAATCCTACACTTTTGTCATCAAACACAAAGCCGGGAGTGAGAATCGAGCGGCGGATGCCCTTAGTAGGAAAGTTTCCTTGTTATCCACTATCCAAGTGGAAGTGACCAGATTTGATAGGCTCAAGGATGAGTACCCTAGCTTCCCCGACTTTGGGCACATCTATACCACCTTGACCACCCATTCTAGCAAGGAACATAAGGGATTTGTCTTAGAGGATGGATTCCTCTTCAAGGGACCAAAGCTTTGCATCCCACGGACCTCACTCCGTGACTTCTTGATTTGGGAATTACATGCGGGAGGGCTAGCTGGTCATTTTGGAGTCCACAAAACTATTGGTCTAGTTGAGGGACAGTTTTATTGGCCAAGTCTCAAGAGAGATGTAGGCAAGATAGTGGGTCAATGGCGAACATGTGCTTCGGCCAAACAGGTGAAGCAAAACACTTGCCTATATACCCCACTCCCCATCCCCGACCGTCCATGGCAAGACATGAGCATGGACTTTGTGCTAGGATTACCCAAGACTCAAAGAAAGCATGACTCCATCTATGTGGTAGTTGATAGGTTTTTCAAGATGGCCCACTTCATCCCATGCTCCAAGACCTCCGATGCCTCCCATGTGGCCCGGTTGTTCTTTGATGAGGTTGTCCGTCTCCACGGGCTACCTAAAACCATAGTCTCCGATAGAGATGTCAAATTCACTAGCTACTTTTGGAAAACTCTTTGGCACATAATGGGTACCCTCCTCAAATTCTCCACGGCCTATCACCCCCAAACGGACGGTCAAACCGAAGTTGTCAATCGAAGTCTAGGGAACCTCCTTAGGTGCCTTGTTGAGGATCGTCCGGGAAATTGGGATCTCATTCTACCACAAGCTGAGTTTGCATATAACAACTCCATCAATAAGTCCATAGGGATGAGTCCATTTGAAGTCATGCATGGGTACAAGCCAAGGAAACCCTCAGATCTCATTCCCTTTCCCCAACATGCTAGAGTGTCTATTTTAGCTGAATCATTTGCCTAGCATATTAGAGAATTGCATGAAGAAATTCACGAGCACATAAGCAAAAAGAATGAGGCTTATAAGAGGCGGGCTGACTCTCATCGGCGTCACCAAGAATTCCATGAGGGTGACTTTGTGATGGTGAGGACGGAGAGGCTCTCCCCGGGAGCCATCTCCAAATTGAGACCATGTGGGGCTGGTCCCTTCCAGGTCCTGAGGCGCATTGGTGTAAATGCCTATGAGTTTGATCTCCCCGAGGAATATGGGGTAAGTCCCACATTAAATGTCGCCGACCTAGTGCCATATAAGGGACCCACGGTGGTACCCAGTGAGGAGATTGAGCCTATTCCTTCCCTTGAGAGAGCACCGACCTGTGAGGAGAGGCCACCAGCCAAGAGAGCCCAGCGTGAATGCATTGAACAGATATTGGATGAACAAGTCACTACCACTCGGAGCAAGGTATACGAGCGCTATCTCGTCAGGTGGAAGGATCGGCCTCCTTCGGAGGATTCATGGGTGAGTCGGGAGGATCTCCAGCAGTTGGATCCCGACCTTCTCGAGCAGTACCACAGCCGGATGGACCCCTACTCGACGGAGTCGAGCTCTTCGCAGCCCAGGGGATTTGATGGAGGCATCACCCGTGACTCCCTTTGGCTCGGGTCTTTCTCACACTCCGGCGTCATTTGAGTTCGGGCCTCTCTCTATAAAGGCCCAATTATCCTTTTTGTGCTTTCTATTTGAGTCATTTGATGTAATTTTCATTTTACTTGAGTCATGTCCCTAGGTCTTGTGTTTATTTCCCTAAAGTTTGAGAGTCATTATGTTGTTTAGTTAGTTATTGGGCCCAATTCATTGGGTTTGGCCCAAGTGCACCCCCTACCCCCTCGGTTATTTGTCATTGAGTCTTTTGTCAAGGTCTTATTGTAAAATGTGGGTTGCCTATATATAGGGCCCCATTCCCTTCATTTTAGACTAATGAATCAATGCAAATTTTTCATTTGAGAGTTCACATTATTTAGTTCTAGTGGAGTGAATCCAATATTGGGTGAGAAACCCTAGGGGAGAGAATCCCCCACCCAACCTTCTCTCTCTCTCTCCCTCTCTCACTTTCTCTCTCCATAGTTCGCCCCCCTCTCTCTCTCCTCCACCTCCCAACCACCTCCACCCTCCCACCTACCCCATTAATACCTCCCCACTTCCCACCACCCTCTTTAATCACTTCCCCCTAGTTCCAAGAGGGAACCCCCAATCCCCACCCCACCCTCCAACCACCAACCACCCCCACCTCTTTCCAACACATTTTTCCTTCTTCCCCATGCAACCTTCCACCTCCCAAGACCCATTTGAAATTTGAAACCCTTCCCTCCACTACTTTGGCCGCCCCTCTCCCCTCCCTTCGGCTAGGTTCGCCCCCTTCCTTCCCTCCACCCTCCATCCTTCACTTCACCCTCCACCCTCCTCTCATCCTCCGCTTTGGCTGAACCAGCACACACACCCTTGCGCCACCCCCCTTCCTCAGCCCCTCCACCACCCCTAGACACTCTCCAAAACTCCCCCACCATCCCCAACCACCCCTCATCCACCTCCCCTTCACCATATGCCTTCCTCTCCTTCTTCTTCCTTAGCCATTGGAAGCTATACCTAGGTTGCAGCTTACAGTCCAGAGGTTGCAGGTGAACCAGCAGCTTGCAGCAGCCACCACGACCACCTCCATGCGAATCTGAAGGCCCAACAGGTATCCACAGAAGCTTCTACCGGTCTTCTTCGCAACGGCGGTGGTTTCATCCCCATCCGAGCTCGGTGCTGCCCGGGAGATCCGTTCTCCCACAACTGTGCAGTGCTGCCCCTGCTGAGCACCTGAACCGGAGTAGAAGCTCTGCGACGACGAACCTCGGAGGAATCAGGCCAAGAGTTCTTCTGCAAAGTTGTTCCTAGTCTTGTCTACTTTCAGAATCAAGAAGTGGAACTTCGATCGACGTACATGGGCCAGAGTTATCAATTTTCTCCCTCGGGTACGCGGTTCTGCTTCCCACAGTCTGCACCGACCTATCATCATTATTCAGAGTCCACTGGTCTTCTCCGCCATCGTTTGGCTTCCCCGTCAGTTCTGCTGCGAAGAGAACTCATCCACGGTT
This sequence comes from Amorphophallus konjac, assembly GCA_022559845.1. NCBI lineage: Eukaryota > Viridiplantae > Streptophyta > Magnoliopsida > Alismatales > Araceae > Amorphophallus > Amorphophallus konjac. Next base: position 131,713,067 of record CM040127.1, read on the forward strand.
CCAAAAACTCCAGCGGTACTTGATTCTGAGTTCGGGAGCTGTCGGGGCATCCACTTCTTCCTGCTGTTGGAAACCTGAAGCTGTCAGTCCGAGAATCTGCAACCATGTTTGAGCCTCCACCCAGACCAGCATCGGCCCCAGAAGAAATCAACAAAATTCTGAGGCATTCCATTTCCAGTTGCGAAGAGTTCCCCACCAGTCTCGTCTTCAGAAAAATTCCCTATCAAGTTCTACGGCCTCAACTCTGTCTGCCTATCGCCTATCGCAGAGAGCAGGCAGATTCGCTTCGTCATGTTTTCATTACCTTTAGTCCAAGTTCCCCTCCCCGCTTGGCCGGCTGAAGGCCCCTCCCTGTGTGGAGGTAGTTTTAGTTGTAATATCACTTAACCCCCACCAAGGTCCCCCCTCCTGCGAGAGGTGTAGTATTGTAATCATTTGGGTAGGTCAAGCTACCCCGACGCGGCGTGTGGGGATCCACCTGCCTCCCCGCTCGCCCTCGTCTCCGAGTGAGACCGATTTCTTCAAACCGGTCGAGTAAGTGCTCCAAAACCTTGCTCTCATTTGTGTTTGTCTTTCAATATTAGTTCTTAGTTCCGCTGGTCGTGAGAGTGAGAGCTCGATCCTCAAGCCACGTTGCCTTGAGTGATCACCGTGGGGAAGAGTGTAACCGGTGCCTTTGGCACTTTGTCGGTCCCATTGAATTGGGCTTCCACATCCTTTGGGAATCAAATCTTGCCCTTGCTGGCCCTCTACCAGCAAGGGCCCAACCCTCACATCCTCTACTTGGCATCGCCAAGTCACCCCGGGCTTGGGTGAGCGACAATAGAGCGGTGGCCCACATCGGCCCGTTTGAATGCGATTGTGCTTGCTTGCTTAAGTCCAAGGGTGTGTCACATCACAAACTGACTTATACACTCAACCTAGCAGTCGCCAATGGGCCGCCAAAGACTAAAAAAGGTCTCTGGAAGAACCGCTAAGCTGATACGTCGGGAAAACCATAGGGAAGCTCAAAACCCGGCATTTCCACGCCCCAATCGCGTCTAAGCGACGAGGAAACAACCCTGGGCACATTATACACCTTCCACAAGATGGAAGGGATCAATACGACTACTAAACGGCAAGAAACGGGCGATTGCAACGAATCGACCCAAAATGAGTCGCATGGATTCCCGGGCTCGTACCGGTCCCAAATGACATCCAAATGCAGTAAAACTAGCGGCAATAAAATTCTAACATGTCAGGGGTTCGAATAAAACCAATTAAGCTGAAAACCATCGCCGGGAATGGCAAACTCGGCTCACACCCCCCAAACATGCATTTCACCCAACCGAGGCAAAACTCGCTCAAACTCACACCGTTTGCTTCCAAATCGCTAGAGAACGTAGGACAAGAATAGGGCATCTGTCCTCCCACCTCCACCGAAGTTCTCGAGAGCCGAAATGACCACAATACGCTGAAAAGCATCACACGAACCCACCCACGCCGGCTTTGAATCCACCGAGGGATCACGCCAACGCCATGCTCCGGTCTTCACGCCATCACGCTCTAGGTCAGCTCCATGCTGTCATCGCCTCACCCAGCTCCGTACCAGTCGCACGCCCAGGGGAGAGGAGAAAGAATGGAGGGAGAGAAAGTGAGAGACGTGAGGGGAGAGAGAGGAGGGAAAAGGGTTAAGAAGAAAAAGAAAAATAGGAAATTAGTAATTTTGCAAAAATCCGATTTTATGTACAAAAATCCATAAATTTAGAAAAATACGAAAAAATAGTCTTCCCGATCCTCAGAACGAGCACAACACACCTGTAGCATCCCTGAGTAGCAAAGCTCAACGGTCAACTCTCCACAGGGTTCTGCAAGCTATACAAGGGAAAAACCCGCTTGGATCGTAAAACACGTATCAGGAACCACGAAAGCGATCCGATAGCTCTCCGATTCTGATCCGAAGAATCCAGGATATTACACAAATGCTCCTGCAGTATTTATGCAATCGATAAATAGTGTATTCAAGCCATATCTTGATCAATTCGTAGTGGCCTTTAGTGATGATATTTTGATCTTCTCTAAGTCTCAAGAAGAGCATGAAGATCATTTGAGGAATGCCTTGTAATTGCTTAGAGAGAACAAGCTATATGCCAAGCTTTGTAACTATGATTTTTGGCTGGAAGAAGATTCTTTTCAGGGTCACATAATATCTAAAGAAGGTATTGTAGTTGATCCTTCAAAGGTTGAGGCTATAAGGAATTGGGAGAGACCTATTGGCGTGACTGAGATTCAGAGCTTCTTGGGATTGGGAGGATATTATAGAAGGTTTGTCAAGGATTTCTCTAAGATCGTTATACCTTTGACTAGATTATCAAGGATGGAGACTCTTTCTGTATGGACCGAGAAATGTGAGAAGAGTTTTCAGACTCTGAAGGACTATCTTACTACTACCCCTATGCTTACTTTACCTTCTGAAGAAGGAGGATTTGAAGTCTATACTGATGCATCCGGAGTTGGCCTAGGCTGTGTGTTGATGTAACATGGCAAAGTGATTACTTATTCATCTAGGCAATTGAAAAAGCATGAGAAGAATTATCATGTGCATGACTTGGAACTGGCTGATGTAGTCTTTGCTTTGAAAAGTTGGTGACATTATCTCTATCTTGAGGCATTTATTGTGTATTCTAACCACAAGAGCTTGAAGTATCAATTATCTCAAAAGGAACTCAATATGAGGTAAAGAAGATGGCAAGAATATTTGAAGGACTTTGACTTCTCTAGACAATACAATCCAGGAAAAGATAATGCAGTAGCAGATGCTCTTAGTAGGAAACCGATGGCATTGTTGTCAAGTCTGATACTTAAAGAATGGCACGTGTTGGAGCAACTGGCAAGTTTGGACCACAATATAGAGGAGAAGGGAGAGCGAGTCTTGGTCGCTAGTGTTCGACTCCAATCTAAGTTGCTCTTGGTGATTAAACAGTTGCAAAGTGATGATCCCTTGATTGTTAAAATTAAAGAGAAATTAGATCAGTGACCAGATTTTCTTTTGGCTGATGATGGTAGGTTGCCATTCTGAGGAAGAACTGGTGTGCCTGATTGTATTGTAGTCAAGAGCAAGATCTTGTAGGAGGCATATCAATCCAGGTGGTTTTGATGCCATTTGGGTAATTGTGGACCGGCTAACTAAGCTCGCTCATTTCTTACCCATCAATAGTAGATTGACAGTGGATGTTCTAGCTACACTCTACAGCAAGGAGGTTATGACACTACATTGTATTCCAACTTCTCTAGTCTCTGATAGAGATCTGAGATTCACCTCTCACTTCTGGAAGGGTTTGTAATCATCCTTGAGGACTAGGTTGAACTTTAGTATAGCTTTTCACCCCCAGATAGATGAATAAACTAAGAGAACCAACCAGATCATTAAAGATATGTTGAGAGCCTGCATGATAGATTTTGGTGGAAGTTTGCATGAGCACCTGTCTTTGATTGAGTTTGCATATAATAATAGCTATCAGTCCAGTATTTAGATGGCTCCTTTTGAAGCACTGTATGGTAGGAGCTATAGATCACCTCTATGTTGGAGCGAGGTTGAAGAGAAAAGATTGTTAGGTCTTGATATTATTCAAGATACAACTCAGAATATTCAGATGATCAGAGATAGACTAAGGATTGCACAATCGCGTCAGAAAAGTTATGCTGACCGCAGAAGAAGAGATTTGGAATAACAAGTTGGGGATCATGTCTTTTTGAAGGCCTCATCCACATGAGGAATCAAAAGGTTTGGTGTCAAAGGAAAATTTAGTCCAAGATTTATTGGCCCCTTTGAGATTCTAAAAAGAGTCGGGGAAGTGGCATACAAGTTCGCCTTGCCTCCGCAATTAACTGGTGTTCATGTTGTATTCCATGTATCAATGCTGAGGAAATACGTGTATGATCCTTTGCATGCAATTAAATTTGGTGATTTGAAACTGCAAAAGGATTTGTCTGGTAAAGAGCGGCTTTATCAAGATATTGGATCGAAAGTTGTATTAGTTGAGAAATAGAGTAGTATCGATGGTGAAGGTCCAATGGTGTAGACGTGGACTCGAGGAAGCAACTTGGGAGTTAAATGATGCAATCAAGAAGTATCTGGATTTGCTCTCAGGTCAGTATTTTGCACCCCCTTTTTTTGATTCTATAAGTGCAAGCGTGTGATGTGAATTTAGAAAACCAAATTCTTTTTTAAGTGGGGGATGATGTAGTAACCCGGTCAAAAAATATAATTAGATTAAATAATTGAAATGTTGATTTAATGATGAAATTAAAATTTTACAATATATAATAGATCTAATAATTAATTTTTTTTGAAATAAATTGAAATTAAACATATAAAATTATAGAAAAATTATAAGAGAGCCAATTAAAATCGCTAGAGATAGTTATAATCGAAATATGGGCTAAAAGATACTCCTATTGGGCTAAATTGAGAATTTTTAGGCTAAATTCGGAGAAAACCCTAAACCCCCAATTTTAATGGGCTAATTAGACTTAATTCTAGAAGCTCGTGCCAAATTTCAAATCCTAGATCGTAACCCACCATAGAAAGTCTTCATCTATCCAATCATAACCCTAATTTGGGCTAGAATAGGTGGAGACGTTTGAATTTTTGGGTTGAATGTTGAAATTTGAAGAGATTTCAAACTTGACTTTCTTGCCTCGAATTTGGACTTTCTAAGGAGTTTTGATCTATAAATAGAACCCCACTATCTTCTCCAAGGCATTGAGCATGTTGGGGGAGGATTTTCTAAAGTCTTGAGGGCATAATCCGAGGAGGAAAGGAGGCTCTTAGGTAGCTCTTCACGTTCTGCATCCTTTGTCCTAGATCTGATCTAAGGTAGATATTCTCTTAGGTTAAACCCAAATTAATCCATCAAATAGGTTTAGATGGATGTCTAGTTTGATTTCATTTTATTTTCCCTAATTTTTGTAGAGTAAGAAGCATGCTAGTTGAGTTTTAGTGAAGAGGTATCACTGTTTTTGCCGAAACGAAGTTCGGCTTCTGATCGGAGTGGTCACAGGGACCGCATTCTGATCACGGTACCCTAATAGACCATGACCATGTAAGACCATACAGTTATTTTTTCTTATTTGGAAATATGATTTGAACGCATCGTCACAAGGGGATGCGTCCTTTGAATGCATCACGTCCCTACGACATGATCTTTCATGAACTCATGGTTTCGTTTTATTTGAAAGCTGACTCGAGATCGTGGTCGTCGAGCAGACCACGTTCTAATAAACGCGGTGCCTCAGGAGCCCGCATTATGCTTTTCATCTAATTTATTCTAAATATTAGATATTCTATTTTGATGCATCTTGTAAAGGTGACGCGTATAATGGAAGCATCTTGCAACTTGGATGCGGCTTTTAAGTTGAACGGTCTAGGTATTAGAAGCTTCATTTCAGATCACGGTGTCTTTCTAAACCGCATTCTAGATAACGGCCTCTGTACTGATCACATTCTTCTCGGGTTCTCTAGAAACCCTAGTTCATCTAGCATGTTGGATCTTTCAATTCCGAGGTTCAAAATTGCACTTTCCTTTAAACATGTCATTTAAACAATCACATGATTAGGTAGGTACATGGAAGATGATTTAGTTTTTATTCCTTTGTGCTTAAATTCCTTCTATGATTCATGTTATCTTTATGTCATCATTTGATCTCCTTGATTCCATTATCTCTTTCTAGCATGTTAAAATGAGTACAAATTAATCTTGTTATTCTAATGTAGTTATTTCCATAGCCTTCTCTAGAGGCTGAAAAATGGTCTCCCAGACCTTGTACCACACTTTTAAGATTTGTTTGATTGGAAAAGGATGTCTAGACACCTGTGAAACCCTATGTTACCCTAGGAGACCACCCTCCGATGCTTAAGTAAGGACCATTGCGAAGCGAAGAGTAGCAAGAAATATAGAAGATGAGAGAGCGTGAGAGTGGAATAGTCAAGCTTGAGAGTTAGAGTAGAGTCTCTGGATGTGCTCGATGTATCTGGCGAGTGCTCAGAGAGTGCTTGCCAGGCTAGAAAACGTTCTCGGATGTCGGCCCTCTCTGGTATCTCTCCTTCCTCTTCTGAGTATTTGGTCGTCTCACCACGTGGGCTTGCCTTCTTATGGGGGTGTGTCTCTCTCTCTCTGTGAGTGTGTGCCATCATGTATATTTGTGGACGCACTATTTATTTATTTCATTTATTTAGTGCGTGGGTGTGCCAGTCATAATGTGACAGTTTATTCGGGCTCCAAAGACCAAGGCGGTCCGAAGCCACTAGTGCGCACCGTCTGACTTGATCAGACGATAGTCAGTGTCGTGTCAGGACTAGAACCCTCCGTGCCATAAAGGTCGCAGCGTTAATTACATCACCCCAGAGGGGATAAAACCCTTGATTAATCGCCAGGAAGAGGGGCCTTATAGCCTAAAATTTATATTGACAAAAGAGAATAAATAATTCGAAAACATGTCTAAAGTTCCCATGTTAGGGTAAGGGTGTTTAAGCCCATTCATTTGCTCATCACGTGCCCCGTGCTCGGAGAGTATTCTGAGTCGGGAACACAGCGAAAACATAAATGATATTCGAGAAAATGTCTGTCGGGAATACAACAAGTTTGATGTTTTAGTAAAAGGAGCGGGATGAATCCCGGTGAAAATAGATCGTATTTGAGGGGTTATTGACCCAAAGCAAAGTCAAGCCATGGCCATGATAGGGTGATTCCCGAGATCCAAGCTTGGCTTGTGAGGGCGTCGTATATGTTCCCTTCACACAGTCTAGGGGAGGTGAGGGCTCCCGAATAGGCATTATAATATTTATATATATATTTATTGTTTTGATTCCATTTGGATGCATGTGTACATCTTTATTTTTATCCTAATTGCATATTATTATTATTTTATTATCTTTATCACTTTCATCGTTTTGTTTCTTGCTTTATTATCATTGTTCTTCTCTTATTAACACTATCATTCAATGCTATTATTATTTTTATTATATCCTTTTTTAATTCTTTTCTCTTCTTTCTTTTTTTGGCATGTGTGTGTGTTGGTTTCTTTTTTAGTTTAGTTTCTTTTTAGTTTTTTTTTTATTAAGTGAGAGCTCAGTCGACTGAGATTGCTCTCAATCGACTGATTTCAGTCGACTGAGAAACCAGTCGACTAAGAACGATCTCGGTCGACTGAAGTCAGTCGGCTGATTCCAACATCAGTCGATTGATGTCAGTCAAATTTTTTTTGATTTGTGTTGTTTGTTTGTTGTTATTATTATTATTATTATTTTATTTTGTTGTTTATTTTTTTATTTGTGTTGTTCATTTTTCTATTTATTTTGGTTTGTTGTTTGTTGTTGTTCGTTGTTTGTTTGTTGTTGGAGTTGTTGTTTCTGATGCTGTTGTGCATGCCTCTGTAGCAGAAGTTGTTGCATCTAACGTTGCACTTGCTGTTTGATTTGTTGTGATTGCATCATTTGGTGTTGATGCTTCTGCTTCACATGTTGATTTTGAAGTATATTTGCATTTGGTTGAATAGGGTCAACACTTGGTTGCATGGCATTGCTTGTATGGGCCAAAGTGTTCATATCATTCTGTGCGGATGCATTGGATGTAGCTTCTTGTAGGGATCCCATACCACCTTGCTGCAGGGAACACATTGCACCCATCTGCAATGGAGTTTGAGCACTACCCTGGGATGAGTCTATATTTGAGGAAGGTTGCAATGCATTCATGTTCTGCTGTGTAGCTGGAATGCCCACGTGGTTTGATAAAGGGATCGATCCATTTTGCATGCTTGACACAGCTGTTGATTGCATTGATGTTACAGAACCTTGAACAACCATTAGTGGCATCTGGTTTCCAAGAGTATCATGTTGTGGGATAAGAGGAGCCTGAGATGATGGCTGTTGTGGCATGGACTGGGCATTTCCACCAAGATGAAGAAATTGCTATGGCCCTTGAAGCTGTGGAGGAATAGGTTTCCTTCTGTTTGAAGCTATAACATTGAACATCTTTTTCTCAAAATATGGCAGCTTTTCCTTAAGATTAGGCTGAATACTGCTCTTGGGGATCTGTAATAATGCCAATAGGCGATCCATTAAGCTTTCAATCTTTTTCATACTCTCCAATTGTCCAGGCTTTCCAGGTTGCATTTGTGCTTCATGCTGCTGGCACTTTATGATGATCCTCTGATGTTTTTCATTCAGATCTGCATAGTACACATCTCTCATGGCTTGAAGCTCAACCTTTCCTCTCTTGATTCGAGATGTTGCAGTTGATTCAAATTCAGCTACATCAGTGCTTGACAGCTTAAAACTATCATTTACACCGCCAGCTGATGACACAACATTCAAAGGCATAGCAATTGTGTGACGTTTCATCTTTTTCGTCCCCACAGATCCATCTTGTGACATGAAGCTTCTTGCTTGTAAGTGGCATTTAGTCATAGCAACTAGACCTTCACCAATAGCAGCACGAGAACCTTTGTCTGGTGCTAATCCACCTATCCTGTCAACCATACTCACAACAGAGCGGATATCGCCCATAGAGGAACTAAGCACTTGTGGGGACAACGATCACATATCTTTCTACATTTCTCTCAGTTAGTTCTCCTGTTGCATCGCAGAATCTGAGACTGTCTTATGCAAAAGCTCCAACTGCACATTCAATTGAGATTGAAATTTCTGAACAAGCATCTTATTTCCCTCTTTCTTGTTGAACATCCCAGGTTGTCCACGGACAGACTGCAATGAGAAAAAAAGGGGTTGGGGGTCGACCCCAGGGGTCACCCTTTACTTGCCCAGCTTCATCTGTCTTCTAGATAGACTAGGGATGAAGAGGGGTCGACCCCCCTCACGCTGCATTTGCAGAGCAAACGGCTAAATGCGCTTGTTTGATAATGGTTGGACCCCGTTTTGATTTTATACACCGTAAGGCCTTTCAGAACCGACCTTGAATCTGCAGAAACACCATTAGCTCAGTTTGATCTCCTTCTTCTTTTTATGTAATTTCTTTTCCCTTCCTTTTTTTTTCTTTTATTCATTGTTAACATCTTTCTATTCTCTTCGTTATGATCATTCATTAGCATTGTTTACACATTTTTTATTTCCTTTTATTCTTTCTTCAAAATTAAGATTAGTCTGTCATTCATTTATTTATTGGTCAGATCTCTGACGAGATTTCGACAGCATCTCCCCTAGACCCGAGACATTTTAGGGGTAAGAAGAGGGTTCTCATCCACGGAGAATCTGAGAGGGTCCCTCAATCAGACGGATGCGCACAAAGGCGACAACATCCATGACATGGCTAAATACTATGAGGAAACAGACGGTTTAAATCACGATACGAATCATCCGAAAAACTTGGAACGAGTGGGACGGTGCACAGGCTCGGCCAATCCAAGGGACATGGGACGCTGGACCTGTCTACAAAGAAACTGCCAGATCGCCCTATGGGTGCTGCCGGATGGGCTGAGTAGGGGCCTGCCGGATCAACGATTTGGGGTAGTTGCCAGATCAGTCCGATAATGGAGCTACCCGTTCAATTCGGTTGGGCTGCCGAATCAGTCATGAGTGTCCCTAGACGGTCTGCGACAATAGGGAATAGAGAGGGAGATTACGTCCTTCAGCTTAGAACCATGCTCACTGCTCAGAACAAGCTCTAAGTGCAAGGTTTTGTAAAAAGGGGGAAGCGCCGGATCAATATTGCAGGGAATTGCTAGCTAAGCCCAAGGGAGTTGACATATGGGATGCTAGAAGGGGGGGCTGACTGTGGTTCAAGGAGATTCAAAATAGGGTATCAGAGATACCTCATGAGTATAGTCCTTGTGAGGAATAGGGTGCGGTGGAAGGCAGGAGCATGGAGGTCCATTCTCCTACCACCGACATGTCTTCCCTTTGGGACTCACGACGTAGCAGAAAGGGGGTATTCATTTTCTCCCAGAACAATCCCTCCCGACGAACTTGAAGAGAAACGGGAATGTAGAGGGTGTTCTACGGAGCCATTAGTACTCCCCCACCCCTTTTCCTTTCTTCCCGGGACCATAACCACAGTGGAGGATAAGCTCCAAGTTCAGGTCCTCAAGGGGGTAACAGATACGCTTCTGGATTGATAGATCCGTGTTCATTCTGACAGAGAGAACAATAACCACGATGTAAACGGTGGGAAGGGGAGATAAAAAAAATTAGATAGACAACAATCACTGGGATTGGGGAGCACAACCATCAAAATTTAAGAATTGTCCACAAAGGGAAGTTTTATTCATTCTTACTCATTGATCGCATCCCAAAAGGAAAAAAAATAAAGAAAGCTGAATCAAAACAAGTATGATTCAGGGAATGTAGATAAAAAAGAAAATACAACCAGGGGGAGAAGGAGCATTGACTCCATTTCTCCCCCTTTCCTGACCTATCTTCTGTCTTTTCCCTAGCTCTGTAAATTTAGGCTCAGAGAACCCCTTCGAACCTCACCTGGGTTCTCTCTTTCTCTCTTTCTCCCTTCGCGAACCTTCAGCTGCTCCCTTTTTTTTTCTATTCTTGTTCTTCTCTTCTGCGCCTTCTTGCTTCTTTGCCCCGCCTTTCTTGTTGTATATGGTAAATGCACTAACTAGATAGACGTCCCTAAGCATGCATCTACCATCAATGCCAAGCCAACAATCACAAGGAGGCACCGAATTTTAAGGTGGTTCGGTCTCTACCAAGAGACCTACGTCCACCCCCCACTCAAACCAAGTGAGGCTTCCCTAGTGCCAAGCACCAGAACAAGGGAATCACACCTCTCAAAATCCGCTGAAACACAGCTTACAACCGCTGACACACAGCTTGACCGCTGTCTCACAGCTTGATACGTTGACTCACAACTTGAACAAGGATTTAAAATGAAAGACAGAATTTATGAGACATGAAATAGATCAAGTTTTACAAATATTATCCCGATTTGTAGATGACTTGATCTAACGATGAAGATCGCCTGCTGCTTGGATTCCTCAAATCAAATTCTCTACAAGGAGAACTTCGAGATCTGCTACAACTTGAGGCTTGAGGATGAGAGTTGACACTCTGATCTGATGTCTTGAACTACAGCGGCTTCTTTTAGGGTAGGGAACTTTTCTCCAAGAATGTTCTCCCTCTTTCTCCTTGGAGATGCCCTTCTTCTTGGCTGCTTCTAGTTCTTTGCTCTTCTTTCTTCTTCTTTTCACTAGATGCAGGCCATTTCTCTCTTCTCCTTCCCATGAGATGCAGACCTATCTTTTTCCAGCAGCCATACCCATCTTTACTTCGCTACGCCTTCACCTTTTCAGCCTTCCTGCCATGTATATTCAACTTCAGGAAGTGCGCCCTAGATATCAGATGATCAAGTTGGAAAATCGGTGGGAATCTCCTATTTTTCAGCGAGGAAGTTGAAGACCAAGTCTCCTCCATGTGCTGCAAGAGAATCTGATGAAAACCCACGTTTCTTTGCACATCTGGACCCTCTATGTGTGTGCCATAATGGATCCATGGCTTGGGTATCGGGTCTTGAACCAGCTGGGTTCAGTTTTTTGGAGTTTTAAGATCATCCTCCGACGGTGGTCGACTCACAGGGCCTTGAGAGTCGACTCTCAACACCTGCCAGAACCAGCTTGGTTTCTGTCTGGACCCGAAGTCGACTCTTGAGCCCTCAGGTGTCGACACTTGCCCTGTCCAGAACCTGGGTGGTTCTGTCTGCAATCTGTGGTCGACTCTTAGGCAGTTTTGGTCGACTCTCAGTACCCCATATGCATGATTTGACCAGTTTTGAAGATCTTGAAGGCTGAACTTCTGAATTTAATTTGGTCCATTCTTCTTGTTTGGCTGGTCCATTTAGTCATCAAAATACCTGCATTGGGCATTGGAATATCAAACAAATTACCAGTTAGTTATAATACCATAAAGCTTCATTATTTGATAATCATCTTAAATTCAATTCAACATTTGGCATGTGCTTATGGTAAAAGTAATGATATACAACTTGTCATCATCAAAATAAGGTATGCACAATATTCTCCCCCTTTTTGATGATGGCAACTGTAGATCATTATGAACTATGAATGAAAAGTTGATGGGGGCATCACTTACCCCTCCACATTTTGCGAAGCTCTGATGGATTGACGGTTTGCTCCATTGTGTTCTTAACATTTTTCTGAGTCTATCCATGTAATTTTTATATTTTATTTGAGTCATAAACTATGCAATTTTCCCTTTGTTTGAGTACAGTACCTAGGTATACGGGTCATTTACCTAAGTCTTGAGTCATGTGGTTAAATAAGTTGTCTATTGGGCCCAACTAGTGGGCTTCGCCCAGGGGCGCCCTCCCTTAGACTGCTTTGGTCATTAGTTGTTTAGTAAGGGTCATTTAGTCCTAGGAAAATATGAGTGCCTATAAATAGGCCACCCCACTCCCTCATTTGTAATATTTTGGTCAATCAAAAAAATTGAGTGCATTTTAGTGTAATTGGAGTGGATTCTCCATCTCTCTCTCCCTCTCTCTAAGGGGTGGATTCCCCTCTCTCTCATATATCTCTCTCTAAGGGGGGCGCCCCATTTCTCTCTCCTCCCCTCCCAACCACTTTCTCTCTCCCTTCCCCCTCCATTAAAGCCACTCGAACTCCCCACAACCCCTCTCTTTACACCACCCCATCCCCAAGGTAGTCTCCACCTATCCCCACTCCACCCTCCAACCACCAACCACCCACTCCCCTTCCCCAAGCAACTCTCTGATCTCCCAAGGGAGAATTCCCCACTCCCCAAGCATCATTTCCCTTCCCCACACACCTCTTCCCACTCCCAAGACCAGAAATTAATCCCTCCCTTAAACCCATTTTCAAATACTTCTTCCCTATCTCCCTCCCAACACCAAATTCGTAGCTTCCTCTCCCTCCACCTGCTAGACCTCCCTCCAGCCCCCATTCTGCCACTCCCTCACCTTCAATCACCCCCTCCCATACCCACTCACAGCCAGGGTTCGCCCCACACTCATCCACCCCCATTTCGCCCCCCTCCTACTCCATTTCCCATCGACAAGTTGCAGACCCCGCCTCAGTTCGCATGCAACAGAGAAGCGCCCACTTGCAGAGACTGCGCGTCATCACCAAGAAGCTTCATAGAGCATACCATATACCGATAGAATCATCATCCAGTCAGCTTCGCAACGATAGTAGCCCCGCCGCCGTCCGACCTCGGAGCTGCCCGGAGGAGCAAATCTAGGCGACATGCGCAGCTCCTCCCAGGCAGACAATCAGAGAAGGATTGCATCAGGTGTTTGATTTAATTTCTGCATAAGTCGTGATTTATTTTGGGGCCGATCTATTCACCCCCCTACTAGATCGCCATTCCTCATCCAACAGATTGAACAAGAGAGAACAGATCCAAAGTCATGAACAGGAGGCAGAGCGAAAGATAGAGCAAGGAAACTTGAACACCTGCAACCTGCACACTTAGCAAACAAATCACGTATCCGTCCTCAAAATAAATAGATAGAATGGAATTAAAAGATAAATATTTTTAGAATTTTTAATTTTCCTGATTTTTTTTTGAATTTTCAACAATATTTGATTTTTTTGGACTTTTGATAATATCTCATTTTTTGGATTTTTGGCAATATTTCATTTTTTGGATTTTTGAAATAGTAATCCGCAGCACCCAAAGATGGGCTCGAACTACTAGCCAGGGACCGTCGTTCCTACCCCTCTTATTAAAGGCTTCCCTTAAGTAGGGCGTGCATATGAGGGTGGCTCGCCACAACCAACTGCCTCTAAAGAACGGTACCCCTACTAAGGTTATACCGGGGATATAACCCAGCCTAAGAGGGAGAAATAGAAAAAAAATTGGAGACAAACTTTATGCAGGATGGGAGATATTAGGACTCGACTTCCTACCAGGGCACTACCCCTCAAAGATACAGTCTGTTGCGCCAGAATTTTGTGTCTTTGATTTTTATACCCATATTTATCAGACACGCATGCGACCGGGCTCATGACGTCCTGCGGGGAACTGTACTGCCACTCTTGCCATGCCTTTATTTTCATAATTTTGCCTATTGATTCATTGAATTTTGATTTTGAGAGCCCTTATTGGCTAGATATTACATGAAGGCTCATTTTTTAAGGTCAAGACTGCCCCTATTTGAGACATCTCTCGTATTAGGGAGCGCTAAGGTCAGTCATCTCATCCGCCAATCTCTTGCCCTGCACTCGGCCGAGTAGAGAAAAGAAAAGGCCTTTGTGCATACCCATGGTATGGCCAAAGCAGCAACGGCGTGCCTTAGAGGAATCGGCTATGGCTTGTCGTGAAGTGTGTGAAAAACCCGTATAAAAAGTCACCCTCAACAATCGGGGAAAGAAAGTAGACTCCCAGCGCGGAGCTATCACCAACCTAAGGATGTTGTAGAAGTTAAACTTTTTATTTGACACAAAGTTAAGATCTAATCAAACAAAGACTCCTAAAGCCACTCAATCATGTTAAGGCATTAACATTATAACCATGTACAGAAACAATAGAAATAATAGAAATGAAAGCACGTTTCTTGCACAAAATAAAGATACCTTTGCAAATTCATGACGTGGAAACTGGCATCTTGAAGCGATCTCGATCATCGACCTTTGAGGAGCGCGGGTAGCTTTGTATTCCTTGCTTGCTAGGATAAATGATGAAAGGAGAGCAAAGGATTGGATTCCTCGACACAGAGGAGTGGCAGACATCATACTGGATGAAGAAGGGATAAAAAAGAAGAGAGACGAGGGCTAGAACTCCCTCGTTAAGGCACTGAGACCCTAATAACAAGGAACCAGATACAGAATAAACAGGGATTAATTGAGATCAAGGCGGGCTAAAGCTTCGAAAACAGCATGAAAAAGGGCAAGAACCGTGAAAGGGTGAGGAGGAGTAAGAAGAAAGGGGAGAATAAGAATCATCCAATGTGGCCGGAGAAAAGGAATAGCGATCACCTGCCAGAGGCGGGGAAGAAGAAGCATAAAGACCCGACAAGGTCGGGGAATGGAAATGATAGACACCCGACAAGGTCGAGGAAGAAGAATGATGGTCACCCGACAGGGTCAGGGAAACAGAATGAGAAGTAGAACCCTGGAATACCGGATGGGAAGGATCAGAAGAAGCCCCGAAAGTGGGATGAAAGGATGACATAGGCTGAGGCCTAGAATCATGAGAAAATGGAGAATCCGGAGGTTCCGGATGAGGGGAGAAAGAAGAATGGGGGTTTACGGACCCGAAAAGAGAGGACAAAATAACATAAATTAGATTGGGAGAAGGTAAATACACCATCCAAGGGTGGGAGTTGAGTAGAAGAAATGATGAATGGAAGAAAGGAAAAGAAGAAGTAGCGGCCCCTCGAGTGCACAACATGCGGCCTTTGTACTTGCGCCGTCGCCTCTTCTTGGCAAAAACTATCTTGTAACGGACCCGCCTGGCACGGACTTGGACGTTCGGCCTTCTTGTCTTGAAACATCTTTTCATATAACGGGCCCACATGGTAGACGGCCTAACCCAGTCATGAATATGATGTTTTATAGAGGAGGTAGCCCCTAGACACTCGGTGCTAACCATAGGCAGACATCCTTGAACAAGTAACTCCTAAGGATGAACATCAGAAAACCACGGAGTATTGTCACTCGGCACTAGCAACATGAGATTCGGCATCTCCATTTGGCAATTGGGCATGAAGCACAACTCACTTACCAAAAGAGCGGGACAAAACTGAGGGAGAGTAATGCGTGGCGTTGACGTGGCCGATTCACCAATAAACCGAGGGAGATTGCATAACGAGTGCAGAATGTCCTTGGAAAATTTTGAAAATATGGCCAATTGCCCCTTGAATATGGAATTCATCATTTCCTTGGCAGCCGTATGAGTTAGCACAATCTGAGTAGAGAACCCCTCTTGGCCAGTGAACTGAACAACAATGGAGCGAGGAGAAATAACAACATCGATAGTGAATCCCCCGGCGAGTAATGAGATTGCCACCGGCCTCGCTTGTGAAGAAATTGGCACTAGTGCAAGGGAACTCTTCTCAGCAACCGTCTCCATAGAAATTACAGGCTCACTCTCCCCAAAATGGTCGGGGACAAAGACTTGGATCGGCATTCGACAAATGAAATCTTGAATCTTGAAATGTATAATCGGCAACGAATTATCCTGATCCGGCTCATCATCTCCCTGGGGACTAGACCCGAGGGGCACCAAAGGTAACGCACACCCACTCTGTGGGGTGGGAAGTAATAGAGAAGGGGTGGAAGAATGGGGTTTGGAAGGTGTTGGTGAGGGTAATGCGAGTGGCGGAGGGATGGTGGTGATGATAGGTCTATGTGGAGGTAAAGGCAACGGTGGAGGTGTAGGTCTGGGTTCAGCCTCCTCGGGCTCAGACAACAACGGTAAAAGGGGTGGCTAAAGTAGTGGAGATGGTGGTGGTGGAATAGGGATCTTTGGGGGAGAAGGCGACGAAGGTGGTGGTAATGGTGGTAAGGGCAATGGAAGTGGCGAAAGGGGTGATGTGGTTGACAGAGGTGGTGAAGGTGAAGGTAGAGGGAGTGAAAGTGGTGGTGAAGTGGATGAAGTGTCGGGTTGTGGTGCTCTTCGACATATTGTTACGACGCATCGAGCGGCCTTGAGAATAGGAGTGGAAATGGAGTGTGAAAGAGGGGTACTCGCTTGAGCAGAGGCTTGGATAGGTGAAGAGGATGGGACAGGAGAAGGAATAGGTAACGGAGCAGGTGCTTCATTAACTAAAAGATCCCAGGGGTGCCCCCGGTCTTGAAACGGGGATGGCTGCCTGGGCGGCGCTTGCTGCTGCTGCTACTTACTATGGAGATCCAAAATAACTTTATGCACGACAACCCAATCAATCCTCTTATCATTTTTCAGACCATAAACAAATTCTCGGAACTCGGGGCAATCCTCGACCAAATGCCACTGTCGACGATGAAAATCGCAGAAATGGAGCAAATTTCTGACCGCGGATTGGCAAGTCATAACCGGAGAAAGTTGTAATGCACAAGTGGCCCTCAAAGCCCTAAAAACATCTATAAAGGATTCCGGCAACGGAGGATGAGGAGCCCGCTTCGGACAAGGTGGATGCCGAGAGGTATGGGAAGGTAATGGAGATGGTAGTGGGGGTTGCGTAGGCAATGGCAATTGCGTAGGTAGGGACGCAGGGCCAATGAGTGTATTTGGCGGAGGCGTGTATGGAGTGGGAATGTAGTGATCGGCATCTACCCGCTCGGGGTGTGGAATTCCCTTGACCGAAGGTGGTGGCTCATGCGGGTATGAAGAAGCGAAGGGCTGACTCATGGAGGGTTGATATCTGAAGGGATATGTGAAGGTATATGGGTGTGTAGGAGCGGAAGGCCAACTCATGGAACAATATGTGGTGGAGGGCTAACTCATGGGAGATGATGGATAGGAGGCGTATGTGGGCGTAGAAGGTGAAGAAGACTCGGTGTCAAGGGAAACTAGGAGTTGTTGGCGGATGAAGCGGGCTCGGCTGTAAAGCTCTTGCCAGGAGGTGATATCATTCAAGGCTAAGATAAAGCAGTACTTGGGCGTTGCATTAGAAATGATCATTTTGATTTGCTCTCCCTCCGGAATATGTCCTGCGACTTGAGCGGCCAAGCGACGCCAGCGGTCGGCAAAGGTCGAGAACTCCTTGTTAGGCTTCATCTTCTCATGGGCCAGATCAACCATGGAATACCTGGGCACAACCTGGTCTTGATACTACTAAAGGAATTTCTCTTGAACGGCTTGGAAATTCACCACCTGATCTTCCGACAATGCAAAGAACCAATCCCGAGCCGAGCCTTCTAGAGACAGACCAAACAGATAGGCCATCAAACGTTGGTCATGTCAGAATTGGGCCGACTCATAAAAAAACTCATTCCAGTACACATAAGGGTCACCGACTCCACCATAGCGGCGATATGTAGGAATTTGTGAACGCATGGAAGCTGAAGACCTTGGAATGCAAATGAGACACTCAAAGAAGATTTGGGATCAATTTGACGTTGAAGTTCATCAAGCTAGCATTGGGCTTGAGCAATCATCTCCTCGATGGGGAGAGGCTGAGAAGGATGCAAGCCAACCGGAGCAAGAGAGTGTGGATTTGGACCAGGATTATGATATTGGGCCGGGTAAAGAGGTCTAGACTGAAAAGACGAAAAGCCCATTCCAGGAGTGGAAGGATATGGGGGTCTCGAAGGATCATGAATGTGGAAATAAGGACCGATTGGGCCAGCAGTAACATGGGGTCCATTAAGAGAATAAGAGGGCACATTAAAGGAGGGGGGCCCACTAAGAGTAGAAGAGGGAGGCCCGTTATGAGAATAAGGCCCATTAAGATTAGCGATGAATTTTTGGGCCTGGACCGGGGCCATTTGGCAAGCAAGAGATGATAGGTGGGCCATGAGATTTACTTGTGGGTCGGAAGGGCCACGAGAAGATGGTGTTGCAACGCTAAAGGGTGATCTAGAGGGGGGTGAATAGATCAATCACCCATTAAAAATTTACCGCAGTAGAATCAAATGCGGAATGAAAACTTCTACTAAACAGATAGTGGGCACAATGCGAAAACCACCCAGAACAGATGAAGAACCGTCCTAAGCAACCATCTACTGCGCAAAGATAGAGATATAGAATCTAAGCAAACCACAAAACAATCACACAGTAGACAAAGGTTTTTAGGTGGTTCGGTCCTCCAGACCTACATCCACCCCACACTAAACCCGAGTGTGGCTTACTGCTGACTCACAGGTTGAACCGCTGGGCCTCACAGCTTGCCTACAATCTGCTGGGCAACACAGCTTGCCGTCCGAGGAATCCTCCTTGCCCGCTGAGCAACACAGCTTGCTGTCCAGTGGAATCCACCACTGCAAACCGCTGGGGATTACAGCTTACCCGTCCAGAGGCAGCACCTCTGCAAACCGCTGGGCAATACAGCTTGGCCGTCCAGTGGAATCCTCTGCAAATGCTGAGCAACACAGCTTGCTCCGCTGACAAACAGCTTGAAGAAATGTATAAAGGAAAATGATAACAGAACAAGACAACAATCGGAAAGCTGTAAATGAAAGACACAATATAGCTCTCAACAGAGCAGACTGGCCTGGATTTGATCCATGGTCCAGTAAACAAATCTTCAGACTTCACTCTTCCTCTCTCGATCTCACTATCTCTCTTTCTTTCTCTCTTTCTCTTCTTTCTCTTCTTCTTCTGCTAATCTCTCACTCTCTGTCTGAATTGTGGCTCTCTGTATGGACTTCACCTCTTGCCAACTCGATCGACCTCCTTCAGACAACGGAGACTACCCTTTATAGCAGCTCGAGCAGGGGCAGCACTGGGCGCGTGTGGCCTCCACATTTCCCGCCCAATCGACTCTGCCACGTGTCAGCATCTCAGCTCCTTGGATCACGTGCCAGAAATCTATAAGACAGAGTATCGGAATATCAGGTTAAGTGAAGAGCTTTGTATAGACTTGTGAAAGCGCATGCATTGTACAGACTTAGTGAAATGGAATGCATGTAATACAATTCTTTTAAATACCCAGAGACTAGTACGTTCTCGCACGGGAGCATATGAAGTCTCAGGGGAGCATCTATGGCCTCTGGACAGCATCACCAGCGTCAGGGGAGCATGTGGAGCACATGCTGTCTCTGGGGAGCAATCGCTGCTCCAAGGGAGCATCCTCAAAGTTAGGGAAGCATTAGCAGTCACTGGAGGGCATACTCGGTCCCAGGATAGCATCCGGGGGGACAGGCGAGCATGCGCGTCTGATGTACAGACTCTACCAATGAAATCATGAATAGTTCGATGTATGGACTTGGCTTCGGGTCTGCTATAGTCCAATGTGTGGACTTGAAGGCCAACATGCGTGTTCAATGTACAGACTTCCCAGTGTAAAGACTTTAAGTCCAATGTAAGAGACTGTACAGACTTACGCATGAGACGCTGAGGAAGACGGTGGATGTACAGACTTCTGAGTGTACAGACTTTCCACCGACCAATGTATGGACTTGCACAGCCTGAGGCACTGTATACACTTTATGTGGGACGCTCAATGAGACGGACGTTGTGCAGACTTGATGTGCCGTGCATAAATAGTGCAATGTATAGAGTTCATGTGCTGTGCAAACATGCTAAGATGCAATGTATAGACTTATGCGAGCATGCTGCAGCCATTGTACAGGCTTGTCAATGTATGGACTTTGCCATGCTTACACTAAGCGATGTACACACTTGCTGAACCACTGTATAGGCTTATAGAGATGACGCTGCAGACTAGAGAATGCTGCGCTGCAGACTTGAGAATGCTGTGTACACACTCACAGCGTTGACGCTGCAGACTTGAGAATGCTCACAGCGTTGACGCTGCATGAGACTCTAGATAAGATGGACAGTCTGAGGGAGTCGACCCATCAAGGATATCAATCATGGCACACTCATGCAATCTCCACAGACTAAATCAGATATAACATACTCAAGCATTTAAATCAACATGCCATCATCATAAAGAACACATAATATCATAATGCACTCACTGTGTTGCAATCATCAAAACAAAACAGCATTGCTATCATCAAATCAACATAGCACATGCTTGTGCCTAAGGGGCACAACATTCTCCCCCTTTTTGATGATGGCAACACACTGTGACAGTGAGTCACACACAAAATTTTCTCCCCCTTTGACATAATAAAAAAAAAACAGTATAAACAAGAGTGCAACATGGCAGTATGCATGCAATAAACTCCCCCTGAAGGTATGACTCCCCCTGAATTATTTCTCCCCTTAAATAATTGCTCCCCCTTTGAGAAGGAATATGAACAGATAATTCAAAGGTAGAGAAGGTAGGAGGGTCACTAGACAACAGCTGAATCATAGGTTCAGAAAGGAAGCATGATTATAAACAACTGTTAAAGTATAAGAATCAGCAACATACAGTTTTCAAAATTTTAGATTTAACAGTGATAAATCTAGAGTAAAACACCTGACCCCTGAAAAAGAGTTTATAGACTTCATTTATAGCAATGAATCTAGGGCACATGGTATTAATAGATAAGTCTGAAATAATACCCTTTTGTATTTAAACATGGAATTTCAAGAAAGGCAACTTGAATATGTATTGAGAAAAATAATTTTCACTCAATGACTTTTGATTTCAAAGGGTTACAGCAGTTTGATTTTCATTTTTCAATTTCTGAATCTGAACTAAGTGAATAGACCTGTGGCATTTATGCTGTTGACATTAGGTGTACACCTTGATAAGAGGCAGGTACCCCCAGTTACTAGGCATAAACTACAAGATCTACTTCAGATCAAGACCTACAAGGAATAGTCTTCACTTTTGACATTAAGGGTATACCTTGATTAGAGGCCAGTACCCTCAGTTATTTGGTGAGGACTCCCCCTATAGATTCGACCCTATGAACAGAGTTAGCTTGAAGCACTTCATGACATGTGAATTTTCTTGCTTCATTGGAGGAGTTCACAGTTTCTCAGTGCAATCAACCATTGCTCTGTCACAATGTTCAGTTCTTTACATTTATTATCTTATTTACTGCTGCCCTTAATTCTTTTAGAGTGATTGTTTAAAAAATCATTACATACTCTTATTCACCTGTTCTAGACATATCCAGTTCAACACATTTAGGCATTACAAAAAACTTTTTCTATTTTAGCCATGAGACAAAGATTAAGAGCTATAAAAGTTTTCTTTTATCTCAAATTCTGAAGTGCAGACACTTAACTCTCCAATTTATAAAGGTTAAACCTTTAGTTCTTTTCAATTTGTTAGAGTGATTCTTATAAAAGAATAATTGAAATAATCACAACTCAATGTACTAAACCAGAAACAGAACTGTTGTTCAGTGAAGGTTAGGGAAATGATAGCAATAGGCATTGAGTTCTAGGAGCATTTGATGTCAAAGGATATGAAAGAACTAAATGGGGACAGTGAGAAGTAGCAAGGATTCAATGAATTGACCAGAAAAACTCTCAGCTCCCCCTGACACCATGATGCAAGGATTATGCTATGCAACACACTGTTCTACATGCAGACTATGCACCAATGATATATGGGGCAAGTATGCACTCAATTCAAGTTTATGCATCCAAATTCAGTTCAACATATAGCAAGAGAAGAGCATCAGATATGCAGAATTGAATTCAATAGCTAAGTCTGGAATGCAGACTGATCAGCTAGACAAGAATAGAATATCAGACATCAAACAATCAAATCAACATGACTTTCTCAATTCAGTTCTGAAGGTAAATCACTTACCTGCTTTACCAGATTGATTTATTTTTACCCTTGGTGTTGCACCAGATATTTTGACAAGGCCTCAATTTCTTTCAGCTCTTAGGATTTTGACCCTGTCTCTTGTCATATGCCTGAAGTAGCTTTTTCTGTTTCATCAGTTTGTTCCCGGCTACCAGACATACCTACAAACACACTTAGGGAGCATGTTTTGGAACCCAATATATTTTGGGCTCCAAGACAGAACCAGATACTTGAGAGTGAAAACAAGACAACAGCTGTTTAGGGATCCACATTTGTGTAAAGATGGAAGGTTTAGTGAATTCTACAGCTTGAGAGTTCTTTTTGTTATTTTTCCTTTTCTCAGCACCAACAGGTTTAGTTTTGGTTTCCTGGTGCTTTGATGGTTGTTGTGTAGTCCTGGCATTCATTTTATTAAAAACGTTTTTATTTTTTCTGCCAGTGCCTTGGCCAATGAGTGTACTGGAAGTTGTATTCCAAATTGGTCCTAGGCTGACCATAGAACCCCTGGTGACTAGGACTCCATGTCCTAAACTGACTATCCCATCTCCTAGCTGGCTGAGGTCTATATGGCTGATACCAAGTGAGGAAATTCTGATACCCGAACCTCATGTGTACAGGGTTCCACCCAAACCTATTAAGTGGTTGAGGATGATAGTTATGATAGACTTGGGCTCTAGGGAAATAGGGATGAGCAAATGGGTTCCTAGCTGCACTTGGTCTCCCTGCCACCTTTGATCCTCTAGGTTTCTGAACTGACTTATATTGGGCTTTTTCTGAGCAGTTGATGGTGATGGAGACTTAGCAGCCTTGGGCTGAAATTTTGATGTGCTAGCTGGCTGACCCCTAGCCTTGGACTTATCCTTGGAAGAAGAGCATGCAGCTCTAGGCTCTACAACTTTCTGCTTTCCCTTGTCCTTAGCACTGGACACTTTTGATTTAGCATTATTGAAGGCAAATTTTTCATTGACCATTTTTATGAGTGGTCCTTTATTCTTTTCTCCCACACATGAAATGGTTTTCAATTCAAAGCCCTTTTTAGCTGAGGGATTAAAACCAAGACCCTCCTTTCTGAAATTAACTTTTGACCCTAGCAAGGCATTTAGATTTTCAGTTCCTTGGGTCATGCTTTTAATTATTTTCATTTTGTCAGAATTTTCATTTTCCAGATTTTCAAAAGTTTTATTTAATTCAACATTCACTGACAAAACAGCTTCATATTTTTCATTTGAAGTCTTTATTTCATTTTCAGACTTCTGAATTTTCAATTTCAACTCATCAACAACATTTTTCAGCAAGTTATTTTCTTTCCTACAATCAATCACAACATGCTTTAATTCATCAAAATCAGAACATGCATTTTTCAATTTGTCATTCTCTGATTGTAAGCATGCAACTTTATCAGAAGGAGTTTTATCATTAACCAGAGAATTCATTTTCTTCTTTAAGAGTCTGTTTTCCTTCTTAATATCATTAGCTTTATCTAACAGGTTCCATAAGCATCTGCCCAATCAGAAATAGTGTAATGTTCGAAAAGGGATGATACCTGATCAGACTCGTCTTCTTCTTCTCCATTACTGGCCATCAAGCAGATGTCCTTTTCTGATTTTCCACTATCTGAGGAAGTGCTAAGTGTGCCTTCTTTCTCATCACTCCATGTACTGACCATGGCCTTCCCCTTTGGCGCTTTCTTCCATGGTCTTCCTTTCATTTTCTGTAACTCTGGACAATCAACCTTTATATGACCTGTTTTCCTGCAATGATAACAAGCATTAACATCAGATTTTTCAGCAGGGTTAAATTTATACCTGTTTTGCTTCCTGCTGTGGTATTTTCTGTAGAGATTCTTCCCTTCCCTTTTAAGAAATCTACTGAACCTTTTTGTGATCATAGCTATTTCATCCTTTTCAAGATCTGATCCAGATGAACTCCGATCATTGGATGATCCAATGCTGCTGGACTGTTTTGAGCAGCTATGCTTGGCCTTCAGAGCAATAGGCTTCATGTATTCGTGCTCTTCAGTTTGAAGTAAATTCATCTCGTACACCATCAAGGAGCCTATCAGCTCATTGGGTTTCATCCTTTGTAGATCTTTTGACTCTTCAACCATAGTTGCTTTGGTATGCCATATAGGAGTCAACGATCGAAGGATCTTCCTCACAACTTCATGATCAGTATAACTCTATCCCAGATTTCTTAGACCATTTGTTATGATGGTCAGACGATCATACATTTCGGTCACTGTCTCACCAGGCTTCATCCGAAATGCTTCATACCTTGACACTAGCATGTTTGCCCTCGTCTCTCTCACTTCAGATGTTCCCTCATAGATGACTTCGAGGGTATCCCACATCTCCTTTGCTGTCTTGCAGGATGACACTCTGTCAAATTCAGTGGGATGAAGTGCACACTGAATGGCGTTGATGGCGCTCCAATTCAGAGTAGATTTCCTGACTTCTTCTTTGGTCCACAATTCCTCATTCTCGTGTAGCTCATAGGGACCTTTGCTTATAATCTTCCAGATCTCGTAATCTTTGGCTCTGAGGAAGACCTGCATCCGGTTCTTCCAATATGGGTAGTTGGAACCATCGAAGAATGGTGGCTTCGTAGTGGACTGACCCTCTGCTGTTAGCCCTCTAGCATCCATGACCGATCCTCTTTAGGATGTTAGTCCTGCACAAAGAGTTAGGCTCTGATACCAATTGTTGGAACTCTAAAGGGTGATCTAGAGGGGGGTGAATAGATCAATCACCCGTTAAAAATTTACTGCAGCAGAATCAAATGCGGAATGAAAACTTCTACTAAACAGATAGTGGGCACAATGCGAAAACCACCCAGAACAAATGAAGAACTGTCCTAAGCAACCATCTACTGGGCAAAGATAGAGATATAGAATCTAAGCAAACCACAAAACAATCACACAGTAGACAAAGGTTTTTAGGTGGTTCGGTCCTCCAGACCTACATCCACCCCACACTCAACCTGAGTGTGGCTTACTGCTGACTCACAGCTTGAACCGCTGGGCCTCACAGCTTGCCTACAATCCGCTGGGCAACACAGCTTGCCGTCCGAGGAATCCTCCTCGCCTGCTGAGCAACACAGCTTGCTGTCCAGTGGAATCCACCATTGCAAACCGCTGGGGATTACAGCTTACCCGTCCAGAGGCAGCACCTCTGCAAACCGCTCGGCAATACAGCTTGGCCGTCCAGTGGAATCCTCCACTGCAAATGCTGAGCAACACAGCTTGCTCCACTGAAAAACAGCTTGAAGAAATGTATAAAGGAAAACGACAACAGAACAAGACAACAATCGGAAAGCTGTAAATGAAATACACAATATAGCTCTCAACAGAGCAGACTGGCCTGGATTTGATCCACGGTCCAGTAAACAAATCTTCAGACTTCACTCTTCCTCTCTCGATCTCACTATCTCTCTTTCTTTCTCTCTTTCTCTTCTTTCTCTTCTTCTTCTGCTAATCTCTCACTCTCTGTCTGGATCGTGGCTCTCTGTATGGACTTCACCTCTTGCCAACTCGATCGACCTCCTTCAGACAACGGAGACTACCCTTTATAGCAGCTCGAGCAGGGGCAGCACTGGGCGCGTGTGGCCTCTACATTTCCCGCCCAATCGACTCTGCCACATGTCAGCATCTCAGCTCCTTGGATCACGTGCCAGACATCTGTAAGACAGAGTATCGGAATATCATGTTAAGTGAAGAGCTTTGTATAGACTTGTGAAAGCGCATGCATTGTACAGACTTAGTGAAAGGGAATGCATGTAATACAATTCTTTTAAATACCCAGAGACTAGTGCGTTCTCGCACGGGAGCATATGAAGTCTCAGGGGAGCATCTATGGCCTCTGGACAGCATCACCAGCGTCAGGGGAGCATGTGGAGCACATGCTGTCTCTGGGGAGCAATCGCTGCTCCAAGGGAGCATCCTCAAAGTTAGGGAAGCATTAGCAGTCACTGGAGGGCATACTCGGTCCCAGGAGAGCATCCGGGGGGACAGGCGAGCATGCGCATCTGATGTACAGACTCTACCAATGAAATCATGAACAGTCCGATGTATGGACTTGGCTTCGGGTCTGCTATAGTCCAGTGTGTGGACTTGAAAGCCAACATGCGTGCTCAATATAGACTTCCCAGTGTAAAGACTTTAGTCCAATGTAAGAGACTGTACAGACTTATGCATGAGACGCTGAGGAAGATGGTGGATGTACAGACTTCTGAGTGTACAGACTTTCCACCGACCAATGTATGGACTTGCACAGCCTGAGGCACTGTATACACTTTATGTGGGACGCTCAATGAGACGAACGTTGTGCAGACTTGCTGTGCCGTGCATAAACAGTGCAATGTATAGAGTTCATGTGCTGTGCAAACATGCTAAGATGCAATGTATAGACTTATGCGAGCATGCTGCAGCCATTGTACAGGCTTGTCAATGTATGGACTTTGCCATGCTTACACTAAGCGATGTACACACTTGCTGAACCACTGTATAGACTTATAGAGATGACGCTGCAGACTAGAGAATGTTGCGCTGCAGACTTGAGAATGCTGTGTACACACTCACAGCGTTGACGCTGTAGACTTGAGAATGCTCACAGCGTTGACGCTGCATGAGACTCTAGATAAGATGGACAGTCTGAGGGAGTCGACCCATCAAGGATATCAATCATGGCACACTCATGCAATCTCCACAGACTAAATCAGATATAACCTACTCAAGCATTCAAATCAACATGCCATTATCATAAAGAACACATAATATCATAATGCACTCACTGTGTTGCAATCATCAAAACAAAACAGCATTGCTATCATCAAATCAACATAGCACATGCTTGTGCCTAAGGGGCACAACAGATGGGCCCACGTCGGAAGAAGAATCCACGTGGGAATAGAAAGACGGGGAAAAAGAAGGGTAATATACAAGAGAAAAATGGCACTCCATGATGGCAAATGGAGACTTTATACAGAAAAATCAGGGAAATACAATGAGGGAAGTAAAGGGCTCGAGAATTAAAGAGAGAGAGTGACTCAATAATGCAATGGAGAAAAGAAAGAAAAAGATACCTAGGACACTGAGACTAAAAAAATGGACGCACAGAATGGTCTAGCGTAAACACGCCCAAACAAACAATATGGGTGTAAGGGGGTTCAACCAAGATCAAACAAGTTGATATGATCGTTAACTTTTATTTTGCCAAGGTTTCGGTGGACCTTTTAATGATTTGATTTAGGATCAATTGCCTCAAGATAAGAAACCTATAGGGGACAAGGTCCAAACTTTGGGTTAATCTATGGTTAACTCTCTCACGACGTATGCAACATGCAAAGCTACGAGGTGGAAAAGGTACAACCGGCCTAGCGTCCGTGTGGGAATCCACGGCTCATGGGACTTACGGAGGTCCCGGGTAAGGTCGCCTAGTCGGCTCCAAGGAATATGGAGACGAGAGGTTCCCCTACCAAGGTAAGAATGCAACTACAATGTGATAAAAATGCATGAATCCTATGCGCACCGGAGTGCATGCAAAGTCTAGCATACAACTAACAGACAATGACCAACTAATCATGACAAGTGTGGAAATAATCATCCAGAAATAAATAATAATCAGGGGAGATCAAACTAGCACCCAAATAAGTATAAGATGATGTGGAATAATAATGAACATGATAATCCCGGGTGCACTGTAGCACACAAACGCGGTCTGGTGGAAGACCGCTCAGGGAGATAAATGGCCTGGGAAGGACCGTGCAGTGACAGGGAGCAATAAAAGAACAGTAAAACCACAGAACTAAGGTGAACTAAAATAACCAAGCCTAGTGCGTACCTAAGAAGACTGGACGATCTATCGACCGACCGTGCAAATTGTAGAACGGCCCTAGACAGACCGCAAAGAGTCAATGAAGCCACAAGCGTATGAAGAACGGTAACGTACCTGAGCCAGCAAACGTGCACGGCCTTCGGACAGACCGTGGATACCAGTGAACGGTCCAGCAAGGACCGCAGAACCTAAGTAGGCTCACAGAAATCCAAACACTCGTGAGATAGAAATGGATGGTCTATTGGGAGACCGTGAAAACTCAGGAGCGGCCAGAAGAAGACCGCGGAATCAATGGCAACGTGAAAGAAATCAAATCAGAACGCACTTGAGACTGGGACAGCACCGCCTATCGTCCAACCGTGGGGAGAGCTGAGCGGCCCTGGGAGAACCGCGTACACCTCCAGGAATATAAACGCGATGTGGATGAGATAGCAACCTGGAACAACTTAGAAAAAACCATAACCAAGCATAAAAAACACAGATCAACAAAACAATAGCATGATGGGCACCAGACGTCCTACCATGATCGCCAAAAAATGGGATGTTGACATGTTCCCCCCCCCCCTCTTCTTCTTTCTCTTACCTTTCTAAGTAAAGATATAAAGGCAAGCAAAAATAAAGGAAAGAAAGGTGTGGAGAGGTGTGTGTGTGATCGTGATCGCCACCAAGACACGGGATACCAAAGAGTACTACGCACCTAGGAAAGGAAGAAGACAATTGCCTGAAGTGCAGCACTGGCAGTAGTACACGGTCCAGGGCGAACCGCTCAATGGATGGCACGGCCGCTCGATAGGCCATTCACAGCGCTGGAGAGAGAAGCGGGACGAAGGCTTGACTGGCTCCAAAATGGTTCGCAGATGGTCGCTCACAGGATCAAGACGGCTCGTGGAGGAACGCTCTGATCTGCAGACGGGCGGAAGAAGATCATTCAAAACCGCCAGACTCCAAGTTGTAGGACTTGATCCTCCACCCCTTCCAGCCAACCAGAGGGGATGGGCCTCGTGCTGTGCTGATGCTGACCGGAGGCTCAAAAGGACGTAGAAAGCCTCCCTCCCTAGCTATAGCTCGCTCAGAAATTCGGCAGAGCTTCGACGTCGACATTGGAACTCCCCCCTTCAAGCCTGGACTAGGGGTTCTATTTATAGACCCCTAAAAGTCCAACCCCGAAATTTGGTTTTTCAATGGATATCAATCCGAGATTATTAAACAAAATCCGTAGATAATACTCTAATCTTTCACCAGGATCAAACGGCATCCCATTTGGTTGAGAAACCGCAGAGAAATGGGTAGGAGAAGTTAGGGGTTTAACCATGGATGGAGAGAGAAAAACCAAACAATCCACAGATCTCGGGCCTTTACACGGTCGCGCGATAGGCCGCTCAGTCATGTACACGGTCCATTGCTAGACCGTCTAATGCTGTCGGTGACAAACAAATAAAATACGAAATTATCCAATTATCCACCGAATTGACTGGCTATCACGGCACTGGACTCTTTCGGAT
This sequence comes from Amorphophallus konjac, assembly GCA_022559845.1. Taxonomy (NCBI): domain Eukaryota; kingdom Viridiplantae; phylum Streptophyta; class Magnoliopsida; order Alismatales; family Araceae; genus Amorphophallus; species Amorphophallus konjac. The sequence goes on from CM040127.1 coordinate 131,742,695, forward strand.
AGGACGGTCTAACGATCGACCACTCAATGATGGAACGGTCTAATGATAGGCCGTGTAAAACGTGGCAGTGATAAATCTAGAAAAATAGGATAAATAAATAATTATCTGAAAAACTCACTTGTTTAGGACTCTGGGATGTGAACGGTATAAAGACACACCGTTTAATGGCAGTAAACGGCTGAACTCAGACCGTGTAAAGGCTTATCGGTGGAAATTCATAAAATCAAATAAATATCCAATAAATCGTTATGAGCTTGTAAACGGTTCCAAATAGACCGCCCAACCACTGAACGGCCCATCGCTAGACCGTGTACCGCCTGGACGTTTGAATTAATAAAATGGGATAAATGAGCCCATTTACACCAAAACCACGTGAAATCAAGGCCCATTAAGCCCGAATTCGAGAGCAGACCTAGCCAGGGAGGGAAATACCCATAAAATAAGTCCAAAGATGTGCCTAGAAATAGTCCAATGAGTAATGGACAACTCAAGGCATCAATAAATGGTGGTAAGGGGAATGACCCAACTCATAGGCAAAAATGGGTGCCAACAATACCTTACTCGAATAAAAATAGAAACTACTGACGCATCTCGTCTTCACGTTCCCAAGTAGCCTCATTATCGGAGTGACGCTGTCACACTACCTTTACCAGAGGGATTACCTTACTCCTCAGTCATTGTTCACGATGATCATCAATCCGTATCGAAAACTCTGGCGTGAATAGATCCGCTGTCACTTCAAGCCACATTGAATCATCTAACACGTGAGACGCATCAGGAATATATTTCGTTAACTAAGAAACATGAAACACATCGTGGATTGCTTGCATCACTGATGGCAACTAAAGTCGATAAGCCACTTGGCCCACACGTTCCAAGATAGGAAACAGACCAATATATCAGGGACTAAGCTTTCCACGCTTCCCAAATCTTATTACACCTTTCATCGGAGATATTTTCACAAAATAGAATCTCCAGGTTCAAACTACAATGGTCTTCTATGCCGTTCTGCATAACTTTTCTGTCGACTTTGAGCTGTCAATATCTTCTGTCTAATCAGGCGTACTACATCAACACACTGTTGAATCATATCCAGTCCTGTCAACAGTCGGTCACCAGTCTCAAACCAGTCCAACGGTGTATGACAAGGATGCCCATACAAAGCTTCATACAGAGCCATATCAATACTGAAATGATAACTGTTATTATATGAGAATTCCACCAGTGGCAAGTGTTGACTCCACGAACCCTGCCAATCCAGACAACACGATCGCAGCATATCTTCTAATGTCTGAATAGTCCTCTCGGACTGACCATCAGATTGAGGATGATACGCCGAACTAAATGCCAATTCAGTGCCCAACGCCTTTTGAAAGCTCTATCAGAACCAGAAGTAAAACGCGGGTCATGATCTGACACAATAGATATGGGAATTCCTTGCAATGGCATAATCTTTTCAACATAAAGCTCCGCCAACTTCTGAACATTCCATGTCACCTTAATCTTCAATATTCTCGCTGTCTTAGTTAAACGATCAACTAATAGCCAAATACTATCATAGCCTTGTGACGTGCGGGGTAAACCCACAATAAAATCAGTAGTGACGTAATCCCACTTTCACATCGAATCTCCAAGGGTTAAATCATTCCTCCAGGTCTTTGATGCTCAGCTTTGACCTGTTGACATGTCAAACATTTAGACACAAAATCAGCTACATCCCTTTTCATACCTAGCCACCAAAATTGCCTTTTCACATTATGATACATCTTTGTGGTGCCGGGATGAATAACATAACGGGATCCATGCGCTTCACGTAAAATAACATTCCTCAGTGATTCATCAGCTAGAACATAAACTCTACCTCAGAATCTAACCACTGAGTCATCACCGAACTCCACATCTGGCATTAACACAATGCGAGACAACTCAGAATCTACCTACTGTGCCTCCCTGATCTGCTGGTAAATCGCTGGAGTCATCACTAGACTAGCAAGAACAGCTACCTTCGGATCACGGGGAATTTTCAATCTGAACGTCTCACAAGAAAACTATTCCCACAACTTCCATTCTCGCATCAACAATTGACTGATTTGCACTTTCCTGCTCAACGCATCAACCACCACATTCATCTTACCAGGTTGATAAGACATAGTGAAATCATAATCTTTCATATGCTCCATCCACCTGCGTTGACGAAGATTCAAATCCTTCTGGGAAAACACATATTTCAAGCTTTGATGATCTGTGAAGCTCTCAAACTTTTCACCATACAAGTAGTGTCTCCATATTTTCGATGCAAAAATCACTATTGTCAACTCTAAATCATGAGTAGGATAATTTTCTTCCTGCTGCTTTAATTGCCGGGACACATATGCCATAACCTTGCCATGCTGCATAAGCACTGCCCCCAAACCTACCCGAGAAGCATCCGTACACACAACGAAGCCACCCGAGCCAGAAGGCAAAACAAGCACTGGAGAAGTGGTGAGCATCCTTTTCAATTCATTGAAGCTCTATTCACACTTATACGACCACACAAATGGCACATCTTTGCGAGTCAATTTAGTCATAGGCGCGGCAATTCGTGCAAAGTCTTGAATGAATCATCTATAATAACCGGCAAGACCCAGAAAACTTCTGATCTCTGTCATAGTCTTAGGGCTCTGCCATTGAAGAGCAGCTTCAATTTTAATAGGATCAACTACAACTCTGTCGCCAGAAATCACATGGCCTAGAAAATGAACTTCCCGAAGCCAAAACTCACATTTGCTAAATTTTGCATAGAGCTCGTGATCTCACAGAGTCTACAATACTACCCGAAAATGATGAACATGTCCTTCCTCAGATGCAGAATAGACCAAAACGTTATCCACAAAGATCACCAAAAACTGGTCCAGATATGGATGAAACACACGATGCATTAAGTCGATAAATGTTGTTGGAGCATTAGTTAGCCCAAATGGCATAACCAAAAATTCATAATGACCATACATCGTACTAAAGGTAGTCTTCTCCACATCAGATTCCCTAATCCTCAATTGATAATAATCAGATCGAAGATCAATCCGTGAAAAGACACTCACCGACTGAAGTTGGTCAAATAAATCATCAATCCTGGGCAAAGGATATTGATTCTTGACAGTCACCTGATTTAATTACATGTAATCAATACATAGCCCCAGACTTCCATCTTTCTTCTTCACAAATAACACAAGAGCACCCCATGAAGAAAAGCTAGGATGAATATATCCCTTTTCCAGCAATTCTAGCAACTGTGCTCACAACTCTTTCAATTCTTCAGGAGTCATACGGTAAGGTGCCTTTGCTAAAGGTGTCGTACCTGGAATTAATTCAATTACCATCTCAATCTCTTGCTGTGGAGGTAAGCAAGGAAACACATTAGGAAATTCATGAACCACAGGAATATCACTTATCTCCTGCTGTGGTGCCTCAACAGCAACCACAGAATCAAAGAATCCCTGACAACCTGCATTAAGTAATCTATAGGCTCGAATAGAGAAATAAGCAAGCGAGAAGAACGAGATCGAATACCTTGAAAATAGAATGCTACTTTCCCAGATGGTTGAAAGTAAACTTTCTTCGATCTAAAATCAACCACGGCTCCATAATTCTCTATCCAATCCATGCCCAGAATAACATCATAGTCTACCAGCTTCAACGCATATAGCCTAGCTGGCAACTGTTGATTCCCAATCACGCTTGGAGTCTCATCAAGATAGAAAGGTGTGAACATGAATTCCCCATAAGGCAATTCAACAAGTAACTCACAAGACGTCTCCGATGTCGGCTCCTCAATACAAGCAACAAAATCTTCAGAAATAAATGAATGAGAAGCACCTAAGTCAAATAAAACACGAGATGCATGACCATAAATCATAAGGGTACCTTCCACAAGATGAGACGCTACTGCTTCAGAATGAGTCATATGCGTGACTCTCCCTTTCTGCTTCTTTCCGCCTGCCGTAGACTGCTATGACGATGATACTGATGCCTGTGAATACTATTGTGACTATGTAGGTGGTGGAGGTCGAAACAGCTGTGGCTGTGAAAACGTAACAAGCTGCTTCGGCGTTAACGGACAGTCACGAACCACATGTCTTACCTGATCGCACCGGAAACACACCACGGGCATCGAACATGGCCTCCCCAAATGACTACCACCGCACCTCAGACATGGTCTCGGCTGACTATTCACCGATCCCTGTCGCTGAAAAGAAGAGGGTACTGCTTGTTGCACGGTACCAGAGGAAGCTTGTGTGTCAGACTGCTTCTTGGATTTCCTGAACATCCACTTGAATTTCGATTTCATTGAGGAAGTACCATTGGCAGAAGGAACAGAAGATGGTACCCCGTCACACTTGGTTGACTACTAGCCTATTGATGCTGTACATTCTGCTGCACTGGCTCAACTTGGGTTCGCCCTCGAGATCTTGCCATATCCAGTTCTAATGCTACTACTGCCTGATAAGCCACATCTAACTCTGCCACTCGAGTTGCAATCAGAGGCTGCCTTAGCTCCGGCTTCAAACCACGCAAAAATTGCTCAGTTTTCAGCCCTTCATCAGCGAGAATATAAGGAGCATACTAACCCAATTCCATAAATTTGTTCCGATACTGCAAGACTGTCATCTCGCCCTGAGCCAACTCCAGAAACTGGTACATTTTGTCCATTCTGAGATAAGCTAGACTGTATGTACGCTCAAATGAAGTGACAAATTCCTTCCATGAGATCAGTCGAAGAGGACGGGACTTGAAAGTCACCTCCCACTCCGTGGTCCACCACGCGAGCGCTGCCCCCTGCAACTGAAAAGTAGCTAGCATCACCTTCTCACATTCAGTGCATTCCATAGAACGGAACACACGTTCAGTTGCATCTAGCCAAACCCTAGCCGCATCTAGATCCGCTTGTCCTTCATATGTCAGTGGGTGGAATGTAAGAAATTCCTTCAAAACATGACCACGACCACCTTGAGGCAACAATTCTTCACCAGCAGTAGGGTCAACACGGCCTTGCCCTTGAACATTCGCTGGATGAGGTGAAGTACCGCTCTCTTCCCTTGGAACATCTCGGGGCACATCAATTTGGACACGACCTCAGCCTCTCCGTCTAGGCGACATTTTCATCTAGAAAAGACATAACGAAAAATTCATAAGTAATCATGGAAAAAAAACCTACGCTAGCATTCGTGGTACCCATGGACTTGTTTAGGACTATTGCAATTTCAATTCCTTATACATCACCCCAACACAGCTCTTGTGACGACCCGGACTCTTGATACCGGATATACCCGATAGGACTATCGAGTAGACCCGATACCACTTGGAACCAGTGAAGCCTCCCAAGAGAGATAAAAGCTTCGAAGGGATAAAAGGATTATTGTGTAGTACATTGAAGTCGCAGATATAACAGTAAGCAATAATATTTCATTAAACAGGTTTGCTAAAGTAGCAGAAATAAAAATACTTTTTAATTAACAGTTTAGATTAACAATTATACCAGAGTCCAGTCTAAAGGAAAGACAAGTACAGTCCAACAAAAAGAAAAATGTACACTGAGGTCGGGGGAAGCCTGACGCAGGTACCACTGGCAACTACGAGCACGCCACACTAGGAACTACGAAGGAAGAAGAGCGCCACACCTGAAAAGTAGGGGTGAGCCTCGTGTCACTGGCTCAGTAGGGGTCACGAGGATCCCCACTGAAAAACACGCAGTAACACGGAACAACAGCTAAAACAGTAGTAGTAGTAAAGCAGGAAAAGCTAAACTACAACTAGAAAGCTGTAAAAGAAAGCCAAAAAAGTAGGAGTAGAATAGTCAAAAGAAAAGGGAAAAATAAAGCCGTAAGGAACGAGAACACGGCTACCGAGCAAAGCACGGCTCCCTAAGCTACTCCAAACAACGACAGAAGGGTGAACCCTGATCTCACAAAGTCAGGAGTTACCGATCCGTCAGCCAACCATTAGCCCAAAGGCTAAAGCCCACGAAACCAGGCAAAAGCCCTAGAAAAGACCTAGACAGACACAGACACCAAAGCATACACGACTGGATTTTCGTGCACGTAACCCAAATCTATCCTCGGTAAAGCCGAGAACAGACCAACTCGGAAGGGTAAGCTGAACTTGGACGAAGCCAAGAACAGACTAACTCGAAAGGAGAACACAGACTCCGAGAAATACAAGAGACAAGCGCTAAGTGACGGAAGCACCTCCTCACTAGAAGAACAGCCAGATGCGTCCATTGACGTCTAACACTGCGCCACAGGTATCTCGCTACGGACGTCGAGAACGATGGAGACTGAGATACTCACTGAAATGAATCGGGAACTACAGTAACTAGTGACTAGTCAGGGTCACGCCCGTCGGCGTTCGTCCAAAACGCCCCTGACCACGTGTGCACACACAAGCTCAATGCCTTGAGCCAAGCCTCTAGCTAGTTTTCTCCCCCAACAGGACGCTACTGCAAGGAAAGGTAGCCCATGGAAACAAGCCTACAAACCGTATCTCGGGAAATGCCCCACCACCTACTCCCAGGTGGACCGATACTCGAGGTCGTCAGGCTACGACTAGTGGAGGCTCACTAGACACAGAGACTCTAAAACACGAGTGCTAGAGTACAGACAGGCTAAGAATGCACTATCGCACGTACTACGAAGCACCCAGACACATGGTGGTATACCAATTGTCACAGACTTATGATAGAATAACTAGACCTGCTGACACAATGATCCTTGAGTCTCATGACTCGGAGTCAAGATCGTCGCACAACGGCGGTGACAAGCCGCCAATCAGCCTAATCCTAAGCCGAGGAAAATGACACTGGATCATCAGATCCACCCAACCGTATAAAACGACTCACGGAGACCTGAGGGAGCATCAATCCCCTCAATACACCTGGACACGTAAATCGAGGCAAGATAGTACCTCAAGGCCTCCAGAACCATTGTCTCGAGCTATCGAGACGCACACAAGGTTACTTGTCAACCACTGGGTCTCACCGGGTTGATAGAAACCTAAAACGACTCTGAAGCAGTAAAGAAATCTAGCCAATAGCAGGGTACGCTTGGCTATCTCATAACATGGTTATAGCCCTCATAGGACATCAAAAGACGTCCACGGGACAATGGGCAAACCACGAGGTCAAGCCGAGACACTTGGAAACTAACACATCAGGAAATGACACATAGGAATTAAACGGAAGGACATATGCTGGCGGTCATAGAATGGGCCGCTAGGGGACTGTAGCGGTCAAGGATTAGGCCGCTAAACCCAGTCAACCCTGAACCAACCCATTCGATCAAACCATTAAAAGCTGTCTAATATAGACGCGCTACACAGACTAAGGCAGTCTAAGAGTGAACCGCCACACTAACCGCCCTAAAATATTGACCTAAGACAAACAGACTGTAGCGGCCTAAGAAGGGCACACTACTAGGAAGAAATGCTCGAAGGTTGGGCCGCCAAGGCCAACCGACTTAGAATCTTGACCTGGTCAAACACACCATAACGGTCTAAGGAAGGAGCGCTACAGCACGTTGGCAGTCAAAGCTTGGGCCGAAAGCCCAATCCGACTTAACCCGTTGACTAACGTCAGCGACCCATAGCGGTCTAAGAAAGGGCCGCAAGAGCAAATAGCGGTGGATCGTATAACTTCTAAGACTCGAACCGACTTACGCTAATTTTGAGAAACGACTAAGCTTGACGCACCACCATAGGGCTGCCAGAGGCAATAGGCGGTCAAAGGTTGGGCCTCCAACCTAAACCGACCTACAACTAACCGACACACTATGGAGTGTTGCGGTCCATCGTGGGGCCACCAGAGACCAGTAGCGGTCTCTGAAACGACCGCCAGCACGCTACGGCGGGAAAACCATGGGAAAGGCCGGATCCGACCGCTCCACGCCCCATTCGCGTCAAACACAGGGGAAACAGTCCTAATCGACAAATTTAAACTTCCACAGGTCGGAAGGGGTCCATGCAACATCTAAATCACATGAAACGGGCGATTCCAACGAATCCACCCTAATTGGGTCACTGGGGTTCCCGGACTCGTACCGACCCCAAATGACGACCAATCGACACGAAATCGGCGAAAATGGAATGCAGACATGCTGGGGGTCACAATGAAACTAATCTAGTCGAAAACCATCACCGTTTTCCGACGAACCCGACGCACCCCCCCCCCCCCCCCCGAGCATGCTTTTTTTAGAAACTTAACGAAACCTGATCAAACTCGCACCGACTGACACGAAATTGCAAGGAAACGCAGAAGAGAAGCCAGGCTTCCATCTCCCTACCTTCACCGAAGATTCCACGGGCCGAAATGGCCAAACTACATCATGAGCTCAACCGTCAGCTTTGAATCCACCGAACGGGATCACGCCAACCACGCTCCGATCCTGGCACCGGCGCGCTCCGGATCACCTCCACGGCATCTCCACAGCCTTCCCGAGCCTCCTCCGTATGCAGCCAGAGCTAAGAGGGCGAGAAGAGAGAGAACGGGATAGAGAGGGTCGCGCATGCGAATGGGGAGAGAGGAAGGAGAAAAGAAGAATAAAAAGGAAAAGAAATTAGGAATTTTCCTAATTTCTGAAAGTCCAATTTTTAGGCCGAAAATCTATGAATTCAGAAAAATACGAAAAAATAGTCAAAATGATCCTCGAAAAGAATGCAATGCAACTGTATCGTCCGTGAGTCGATGAAGTGAATAATAAACTCACCACGGGGTTCCATAACTAGTACGAGAGAAAAACTCACGCGGATCATAAAACACAACTCAGGACCTACAAAAGTGATCCGAAACTCTCCGATAAGGATCCGAAAGATCCGATAAGAATCCAAGGTATTACAGCCTCCCTCCTTCAAGTAATTTCATCCTCAAAATTTAAGGAGCTAGCAAGAAGAAGCAGGGAAGAACAAACCCAACACACAACATGAAACAGCACGAATCTCGAAAAACACAATTCAGAGGAACACTATCAGACCATAATCACAAGCACACGCTTTGGATCTCAAGGCAACTCGATCCAAAGGGTGAGCATAATACACGAGTGAACACAAGTCTGACACCTCTGAAGCAAGGCAACGTTGCTTATGTCTCACTGGAAAGGAGACACGACCCATGCCACGACAACAGCAACCGATAACACAAAACGACAGACACAACAAGCATCAGCTTAAACTAGGAAGCATAGTCCTCTCAGCTGACAGCTCAACATCATCGGCTCTAGTGCCAAGGGCAAAAACGAAAGCCTGGCACACAGGACGCCAACGACAACACTGGACCACAAACACAATCAAGTCAGTCCTCACTCAGATATTACATCTGATCGAGTCGTATGTTAACTCTACCAGGAAAGAAGAGTACAACACAACTAACCGACAAGATCAAGGTCCACACAATGCTAAGACAGAATCACAGGGAAACAATGAAAAAATGAGAACAAACACAACAGCAGCACTTGCAGGATCTCGGCTCCATACTGAACACAGAACCATCGAACACTACCGCAAGCTGAGTCACATCAAGGCACAATCACAGCTGAACACACGACTACAAAGGACTAGCCATGCTTCGAGCTGCTTACCAAGAAAAGACCCATGACAACAAGAAGGACAATGGTCTTGGGAAACGCATCTCAAGGACCACGATCACATCCCGAGAGCACAACACCAAACAAAAAGAATTACAGAGCAGAGGGTACTCAACCAGCAGAAATGTCGATAGATTCCCAATACTCACAAATACCAGTGCCAACACCATAATGCCTCCAAGAACAATGGCACGGCAACAGACAACATCAAGGCACACGAAGCCAAGAGGAAGTTACATCGAGAAGAACAATTATCTCGACTGGCCAGAATCTTACAACCAACGATCCTCGACCCGTGGGTTATCAGCCCACACGCTTCTACTGCGCACTCATACAATGCACACAGGCATCTAAAATACCTCGGTATCCGCATCTCAGCACACACTCGGCGCTATCGTAATTCATAAAAATCGTAATATAATACGCCACGAGTACTGATCCTACTAACAACTGATCACAAGTCACCTAAGTACACATCAAGAAGAGTACCAGCTTCAGCACAAAGCACAAAGAAAGGCTAATCTCAGCTTACCATTACGTCCTGAAAGAATAAATGAGCATTCACAACACATCGGCCGCTAGACACGGCACGACAAAACACGGTGCACAACGGCTCTCAACACAAAGATTAGGTCCAAAGCCAAGCAACAGTAAAACAAAGAGGCAGATCAGGCTCAAAAGAAATACTGTCCACACTTAAGCAGACACAGGACAAAGGTCTCACTAAGACAGCAATTCTAAGGCTTACCTCGAAAAGACTCCACCAAATAGGATGAGAAGCATCAAGCTCACTAACAATAGCTCACTAGGAAGGGAAATCCTAGGTTCGCTTGAGCATCTTCTCAAACAAGGAATCTAATCGACCACTTCAACAGAAGCAAAACACCTCAGGAGCTGCACAGCCTTAACCTGGGATGACCAAAACAACGTAAGAACGTGTACGGCCATCACACCAACTCGAAAAGTCACCAGCCACCTGAACAAGTCACGGAAAAAATCTCAAACAATGTACTGCAGATTCAAGCCTATCGGCGAACTCTGCCAAGTACAGCATGATCGAGACAAACACCACGATGAAAAAGAATGTCCCGTCACATCCTGAAGAGAACGAAACCATCTCGCACAGTGCTAACAGAGCACGCACAAGACAACACAAGGAAACAAAGCGACAAGGAATCGCGAAACCTAAGCCAACAAAAGACTGTACTGTATTTTCAGGACTCTGGATACTGTAATATCTCGGATTCCCATGTACTTAACACAACAATGCTCTGATACCAACTATGACAACCCGGACACCGGATACCGGATATACCCGAAAGGACTACCGAGTAGACCCGATACCACTTGGAACCCGTGAAGCCTCCCAAGAGCGATAAAAGCTCCGAAGGGATAAAATGATTGTTGTGTAGTACATTGAAGTCACAGATATAACAGTAAGTAATAATATTTCATTAAATAGGTTTGCTAAAGTAGCAGAAATAAAATTACTGATGGGGACATCCCTTGCCCCTCCACTTTTTTTTGAGGCTCGGATCATCGTCGACTTGTGCCATTATGTTCATCATGTGTTTGTGAGTCTAGTCATATAATTTTTATATTTTATTTGAGTCTTAAACCATGTAATTTTCCTATTATTTGAGTCATGTACCTAGGTTATTAGGTTATCTACCAAAGTCTTGTGTCATTATGTTGGTTTGTTAAGCTATTGGGCCCAACTAGTGGGCTAGGCCCAGGGGCACCCCTCCCTTGGACTGCTTTGGTCATTAGTGAGCTTGTCAGGGTCATTATGGTCATATGAAAGTATGGAGCCTATAAATAGGCCTCCCCTCCCTCTCATTGTAACAACTTTTGATGAATCAATTTGAATAAAAATATTTCCCAAGTCTCACTCCCCACCACTAAATTTCTCTTACTATCTCTCTCTAAGGGGTCCCCCCCTCTCTCTCTCTCTCCCTCCACCCTAATTTTCAGAATTTTCTCTCTCCTCCCCATTCACCCCTCATTAAGACCCCTCCCCTTCCCCATACACTCATTTAGCTCCCCCCCCAACCCCAAGGTGGCATCCTCCAATCCACACCCCACCTCCCAACCCCCAACTACCCCACTCTCCTTCCCAAAGCATCCCACCACCTTCCCAATGGTAATTTAGCTTCTCCCAAAGCCCAATTTCGAATTTCCCTCCCATCTCCCACCCCCTTAGCTCCCTTGGTCGGCCAAATCCAACCCCAAACCCAGCCAAGGTCGCCCCCCCACCACCACCCCTCCATTCATACCCATTTCTTTTGCAGGTCAAGCTCTGGTTGCAGGCAGCAGGTTGGCCGTAGCTTGAAGCGGCCACCACGTCCTCCTCCCTACGAATCTGAAGGCCCAAGAGGTACCGTTGGAAGCGTCTTCAAGTCATCTTCGTAACGGTGGTGGTTTCATCTTCATCCAAGCACCGAGCTACCGGTTGGAGCGATTCTCCCACGATTGCGCAAGATCTCTCAGGCAGGGAACCAGAGCGAGAGTGGAAGCTCGACCACGAAGAATATTTTGGGATTCAGATGAAGTGTTCTTCAGAAAAAATATTCCCTCTCAAGTTCTCTTTCATCCTCAAGAAGCAGAGATGCATTTGGACATCGGCATCTAAAGTTACGAATTGTCTACTCCAAGTGTGTCAGGTCAGTTTACAGGAGCCAGAACCGACACCCCTCTACTCATCTGATCGTCCCGGTCTTCTCCAACATCTTCTGACCACGCCGTTGGTGTCGACAGAAAGACGACTCGACCACGGTTCCAACGGTTCAGGTCTCGTCTCAATCAGAGCTTGGTAGAGATCGTGGCCCCCTCTGCAACCTGCCACATTGTTCTGCACCAGACAGAGGCAGAACCAATCAGTCCGGCTCCAGACTCTGTCCCAGCCAGCAACAACTTTACCAAGCTCAGCAAAAATTCATAGATCATCCTTGGTCCGTTGGCAAGTTTTTGGCGCAAGTCTCATCAAGTTCTGAGCTTGTGGAATTTTTGGAAGCATCATCACCGCCCCACTGTCCAGCAACTCTGAGATTGGCAGAACCGGCAACGCTCCAAACGTCGGGTTTTCTTCATAACTCCCCCACCCCGCTTGGCCGGCTGAAGGCCCCTCCCTGCGTGGAGATAGTTTTGGATATAATTAGCTTAATCCCCACCCCAAGATCACCCCTCCTGCGAGAGGCGTAGTGTTGTACTCTTTGCACTTTCAGGTCAAGCTACATCGCCGCGGCGATCGGGTGTATACCCTCGCCTCCCGGCGCGCCCTCGTCTCCGAGTGCGATCGGTGTCTTCACACCGATCAGGTGAGCCTATGATACTAACCTTGATATCCTTACTTCTGCGAGTTTAGTATTGCTTTGATTGCTCGTCGGACGGTGAGAAGAGGGCCCATACTTGTATGCTCTTTTGTTGGTGCCCACCGCAGTCCGGGAGAGAGTGCCACCCCAAACCCTGCCCTGCGGGCCAGCCGCCCACTAAGTTGGGAATCCTAGACTCTTTGGGGTCAGCCTAAGCCAACTAAGTCCATTAGAATCATTGGGTACCGCCTCGGACCCTTGCCATCATTCCCCGGCCCCGCCGGGTGATCGCGTGTGCCGTGTGAGTAAGACGCTATTGTGAGAATCATTGGAGTGCTTGTATGCTTGCGGGTCTAGGTCCTAGGTTGCTCATTTCATGCTTAGTCAACTTAGGGCTGTTTCACATTAAGTGGTATCAGAGTAAGTTCACAACTTGTCTCTATCGAGTTGGTCCTAGGGCATGTTTTAGAGTCATCGGTTGCATCTTTTGGTCCCTAGCATGGCCACCTCTTACCAACCTCACCAATCGGTCCTCTCCATAAGTCCAAACCACCAAAGGATGCCTACCACTAACACACATAACCTCCCGGGCCATGTCAATTACCTCATGAAGGCCTTGACCCATGCCAATGAGCGGCTTGATAATATATCGGGTCGACTCAACCAACTTGGAGAAAATGGGCCCGTCCCAAGGATGGACGATAGAAGGACATGTTCCCCACCTCCCATATTTGATGGAACTCAACCTAGTGACTATTTAGAGTGGGAAGTCTCGATGGACCATTACTTCACTTGGTATCCCATGTCCGAGGATGAGAAAGTCCGATTTGCCAAATTACAACTTACCAAACGGGCCCACACTCATTGGTTGAAAATTGAAGGCTTAAGGATAATTAGAAGGGAATCTCCCCTCACAACATGGGGAGACATGAAGGAACAACTTAGGACTAGATATATTTTCCCCTCCCATTCCGAACACCAAAGCCCAAAGAGCATTTCAACTCCTTCATTTCCCCTTGGCCAACCCAAGACCCTAATCACGTATTCCCCACCATTTCCCACCTCTCCTACTCCAACCACAACATCTACATCCTACATCCAAGCCCTCACCACAACCAAATGTCCACATACCCAATTGGACCCCATGTCCACCCCTCCACCTAGGCCCATAATGGCCACAACCCCCAAACCCAAATCCCCTCACCAAACCCGCACCCCACAAGCCCCCTTGGCCACCACCGCAACCTCACCAACGTCCCCAAAAAGGGACACATCTCCCAAAATCGATCAACCCAAATCTCCTCACCCAAACCACCTTCCACTTCCCACCCCAATCCTACCCCAATTTAGGCCTCCACTACTTCCACTCCCAATTCCAACCCACGTCCGACCTTGCTCACCTCCTCGGGTGCGCCATGCATCGACTACCACCAACCCACCCACCATAGACCTTCCTACCCCATTGTCCTTAGGAGTTGCAACCCACACCCTCACCCAAGTAGAGAGGGATACCAATCCGGATCCACCTCCCAAGATAGAGGAAATCCAAGGGCCACACAACTCACCCACCACTCCTAGCCTAGCTCCTCAAGAGCTACACACCCTTCCCCATGACACCGTCACCATAGATGAGTCCGTACTCCAATGGCTCAAGCAAGGCCCCACCATTCCTAGTTCACAACCAAGCCACCTACCCATGGGACATCAATCCCAAATCATTCCCACTCAGCCTCATGTCACTTATCAAACCTCCTATTGTGTGGAAGATTTGGGAGACTTAGTGGCCTACCTACATTGGCAAGTCCACTTGACCGATATGCTAGCCATGAGGCCATCGGAGTCTAGCACCATTAGCCTAGCTTACCCCACCGTTGGCTCCATCACTTCCATCTACACCAATGGCCAATTTACAAGTGAGATCATACTCCTTCTTCCCATGGAGGAGGAGCCCATCCTAGTCTACTCCCCAACCATTGAGATCCCAAGTGCTTTGATTGGCCAACCCATTAGCAACCTTGGCACAAATAATTTAGAGGAAGATGACTCACCATTTGAGGACCTTGAGAACATGGAGTACCCTACCTAGGTAACCCTTACCATGATCCCTTTAACCCCTTCCTAAGGGAGCCTAGATCTCCATGTAACCCACTCCCCCTATTCACCACCCACCTCACCCTACCCATATCGCCCATGTTGACCCAAACTCCTCCTGTCCTAGAATCGGGTCATATCATGAGAGCCTTGACCTTAGGCAACAAACACCTTGGGAGTAATGAAATGCCCCACCCCATAACCACCTTCCTAGATCCCTTCGACCCATTCACATGGAAGTTCAAAAGTCATCCCACGCCTATGCACATGGAAGACACCTTTGGGATAAACATGCATGTGTCTAGGCATACCACACCATTTGACATGATTCATAAGTCGGGTACATTCATTCACATCACCCACATGTCAAGTAGGAAGCATAAGTGGACCGTATTCGGATGTATTGGCCCACCTTCATTCATCATGAGTCTTAAGCATGAGAGGAGCATACATGGATGTCCGGGTCCCCCGACATTTATCACACCCATGCATAAAAGGTTAATCTATGGATGTCCCGGCCCTCCTAAGTCTGTCACAGTCTTCATAGGATCAAAGTGTGATCGGTCTACATTTGGCTGCCCAAGTCCACCTTTGCACACCATACTTTTCACACCAACATCACATCATAGTGCAGGGCATACGCATTCTCGCAAGCATATAGGAAAGAGCAATGAGACTTACAAAAGGCGGGCAGATGCTCATCGGCGCCACTGTGAGTTCCAAGTGGGAGATTCGGTGATGGTGAGGACGGAGCGGCTCCTTCCAGGGCCTGCCTCCAAGTTGAGGGCACAGGGTTCGGGACCCTTTCGAGTTCTGAGATGACTTGGCAGTAGTGCTTATGAGCTAGGCCTACTTGAGGGTTTTGGGGTACACCCTACTTTCAATGTGGCGGACCTGGTACCCTACAAGGGCCCCGCGGTGGAACCCAGTGAGGAGCTCGAGCCTTTACCCCCCCTTGAGAGAGACACTCGCGGTGGGACTCCACTTCATAGCTTGAGAGACCGACGAGAGCAGGTAGAGGCAATACTGGATGAGCAGAATATCATTACTAGGCACAAGGTGTATCAGCGCTACCTGGTTAGGTGGAAGAACCGTCGCCCGATTGAGGATACTTGGGCGAGTCGGGAGGACTTGTTGCGACTTGACCTCGACATTCTGGAGCTGGTACTATCGCCAGGCGGACCCATACTCGACGGCGTCGAGTTCTCCCCACCCCGGGGGTATGATGGGGGCATCCCTTGCCCCTCCACTTTTTTTTAAGGCTCGGATCATCGTCGACTTGTGCCATTATGTTCATCATGTGTTTGTGAGTCTAGTCATGTAATTTTTATATTTTATTTGAGTCTTAAACCATGTAATTTTCCTATTATTTGAGTCATGTACCTAGGTTATTAGGTTATCTACCAAAGTCTTGTGTCATTATGTTGGTTTGTTAAGCTATTGGGCCCAACTAGTGGGCTAGGCCCAGGGGCACCCCTCCCTTGGACTGCTTTGGTCATTAGTGAGCTTGTCAGGGTCATTATGGTCATATGAAAGTATGGAGCCTATAAATAGGCCTCCCCTCCCTCTCATTGTAACAACTTTTGATGAATCAATTTGAATAGAAATATTTCCCAAGTCTCACTCCCCTCCACTAAATTTCTCTTACTATCTCTCTCTCTAAGGGGTCCCCCCCTCTCTCTCTCTCCCTCCACCCCAATTATCGGAATTTTCTCTCTCCTCCCCATTCACCCCTCATTAAGACCCCTCCCCTTCCCTATACACTCATTTAACTCCCCCCCAACCCCAAGGTGGCATCCTCCAATCCACACCCCACCTCCCAACCCCCAACTACCCCACTCTCCTTCCCAAAGCATCCCACCACCTTCCCAATGCTAAATTAGCTTCTCCCAAAGCCCAATTTCGAATTTCCCTCCCATCTCCCACCCCCTTAGCTCCCTTGGTCGCCCAAATCCAACCCCAAACCCAGCCAAGGTCGCCCCCCCACCACCACCCCTCCATTCATACCCATTTCTTTTGCAGGTCAAGCTCTGGTTGTAGGCAGCAGGTTGGCCGTAGCTTGAAGCGGCCACCACATCCTCCTCCCTACGAATCTGAAGGCCCAAGAGGTACTGTTGGAAGCGTCTTCGAGTCATCTTCGCAACGGTGGTGGTTTCATCTTCGTCCAAGCACCGATCTGCCGGTAGGAGCGATTCTCCCTCGACTGCGCAAGATCTCTCAGGCAGGGAACCAGAGCGAGAGTGGAAGCTCGACCACGAAGAATCTTTTGGGATTCCGATCAAGTGTTCTTCAGAAAAAATCTTCCCTCTCAAGTCCTCTTTCATCCTCAGGAAGCATAGCTGCATTTGGACATTGGCATCTAAAGTTACGAATTTTCTACTCCAAGTGTGTCAGGTCAGTTTACAGGAGCCAGAACCGACACCCCTCTACTCATCTGATCGTCTCGGTCTTCTCCGACATCTGCCGACCACGCCGTTGGTGCCGAAAGAAAGAAGACTCGACCACGGTTCCAACGGTTCAGGTCTCGTCTCAATCAGAGCTTGGTAGAGATCGTGGCACCCTCTGCAACCAGCCACATTGTTCTGCACCAGATAGAAGCAGAACCAATCAGTCCGGCTCCAGACTCTGTCCCGGCCAGCAACGACTTTACCAAGCTCAGCAAAAATTCATAGATCATCCTTGGTCCGTTGGCAAGCTTTTGGCGTAAGTCTCATCAAGTTCTGAGCTCTGTGGAATTTTTGGAAGCATCATCACCGCCCCACTGTCCAGCAACTCTGAGATTGGCAGAACCGGCAACGCTCCGAACGTCGGGTTTTCTTCATAACTCCCCCACCCCGCTTGGCCGGCTGAAGGCCCCTCCCTGCGTGGAGGTAGTTTTGGATGTAATTAGCTTAATCCCCACCCCAAGATCACCCCTCCTGCGAGAGGCGTAGTGTTGTACTCTTTGCACTTTCAGGTCAAGCTACATCGCCGCGGCGATCGGGTGTATACCCACGCCTCCCGGCGCGCCCTCGTCTCCGAGCGGGATCGGAGTCTTCACACCGATCAGGTGAGCCTATGATACTAACCTTGATAGCCCTACTTCTGCGAGTTTAGTATTGCTTTGATTGCTCGTCGGACGGTGAGAAGAGGGCCCGTACTTGTATGCTCTTTTGTTGGTGCCCACCGCGGTCCGGGAGAGAGTGCCACCCCAAACCCCGCCCTGCGGGCCAGCCGCCCACTAAGTTGGGAATCCTAGACTCTTTGGGGTCAGCCTAAGCCAACTAAGTCCATTAGAATCATTGGGTCCCGCCTCGGACCCTTGTCATCATTCCCCGGCCCCGTTGGGTGATCGCGTGTGCCGTGTGAGTAAGACGCTATTGTGAAAATCATTGGAGTGCTTGTATGCTTGCGGGTCTAGGTCCTAGGTTGCTCATTTCATGCTTAGTCAACTTAGGGCTGTTTCACATCAATTACTTTTTAATTAACAGTTTAGATTAACAATTATACTAGAGTCTAGTCCAAAGGAAAGACAAGTACAGTCCAACAGAAAGAAAAACGTACACTGAGGTTGGCGGAAGCCAGACGCAGGTACCGCTGGCAACTACGAGCACGTCACACCAGGAACTACGAAGGAGAAGAGCGCCACACCTGAAAAGCAGGGATGAGCCTCGTGTCACTGGCTCAGTAGGGGTCACGCGGATCCCCATTGAAAAACACGCAGTAACACGGAACAACAGCTAAAACATAAGTAGTAGTAAAGCAGGAAATGCTAAACTACAACTAGAAAGCTGTAAAAGAAAGCGTAAAAGTAGGAGTAGAATAGCCAAAAGAAAAGGGAAAAACAAAGCCGTAAGGAACGAGAACACGGCTACCGAGCTAAGTACGGCTCCCTAAGCTACTCCAAACAGCGACAGAAGTTCAAACCCTGATCTCACAAAGTTAAGAGTTACCAATCCGTCAGCCAACCATTAGTCCAAAGGCTAAAGCCCACGAAACCTGGCAAAAGACATAGAAAAGACCTAGATAGACACAGACACCGAAGCATACACGAGTGGATTTTTGTGCACGTAACCCAAAGCTATCCTCGACAAAGTCGATAATAGACCAACTCGGAAGGCGAAGCTGAACTTGGACGAAGCCAAGAATAGACTAACTCGAAAGGGGAACACAGACTCCGAGAAACACGAGAGTCAAGCGCTAAGTGACGGAAGCACCTCATCACTAGAAGAATAGCCAGATACGTCCACTGACGTCTTGCACTGCGCCACAGGTATCTCGCTACTGATGCCGAGAATGACGGAGACTGAGATACTCACTGAACTGAACCAGGAACTACAATAACGACTGACTAGTCACGGTCAAGCCCATCGGCGTTCGTCCAAAATGCCCCTAACCACATCTGCACACACAAGCTCAATGCCTTGAGCCAGGCCTCTAGCAAGTTTTCTCCCCCAGCAGAATGCTACTGCAAGGCAAAGGAGCCCACGGAAACTAGCCTAGAAATCGTATCTCGGGAATTGCCCCACCACCTACTCCCAGGTGGGCCGACACTCGAGGTTGTCTCGCTACGACTAGTGGAGGCTCACTAGACACAGAGACTCTAAAACACGAGTGCTAGAGTACAGACAGGCTAAGAATGCACTGTCGCACGTACTACGAAGCACCCAGACACATGGTAGTATACATGTCACGCCCCGATGTGGAAAATCGGAGGGCGTGAGCAGTTACGAGGGACTCGTGTCGATCAGAGCATGTACAAATTTAATTCAAGAGATAAGAAGAAATTGATAATTTTATTCCATCAAAATAAAGATTTACATCACTAATTGATAAGCCTTAAAGGCATGATACAATCTTCCAAATTGCATAGTTCTAGTAAGAGTAACTATTGATCTACATAAACCTAGGTAAATCACTCTTTCACTCTTGTCCATTCTCTTGTTCATTTTCCCTTCCTGCAATAACTAACCAAAACGTAGGGTGAGCAAAAAGCTCAGTAGGATTTTATACCTCTAAAGCCAAGCAATCTTTAAGTATTTAACAATTTAAACAATTTGTGTCAGGAAGTAGTTGATCATGAATTTCAAGTAGGAAATTTTGTATAAGGAAATTCCAAATAATTTCAAGATAACAAAATAATTTCAAGATCATGATAGTAGACAAGACGATGGTCATTTCCAGAAATATATCAAGAACTTTCATGATGAGACGATGGGTACTATCATTAAGACAATTAAAGAACTTTCATGATGAACTTTTAAGCAATATCGAAGTAGAGCAATCACTTGAACTTTAAACAAAATAGAAGTAGAACAATCACTTCTACAAGGATATTTATGATGAACTTTTAAGCAATAACAATATAGAAGTAGAGCAATCACTTCTACCAACACTCAATAGGATTGGCCAAAGCACTAAGGGGAGATCACGACAATATGACAGCCCCTTATGGAATATCACTATTTGGCTACACACTTAGGGGTTCTCACGACAGTATGATTGCCCCTAACTGTAATAGACCATGTATTGGTGAATGCCAGTACCTGATCATTATAATACCGGTTTATATTTGGACTTTACCTCGCCCGTGGGAGCAGATCAGAACCCCTTTATGCACTAGCATTTAAATGTGATTTCATTGGGACCCATAGCCCCTGACATTTTTCTATATAATTCTAAAATATGGCTAAATAATTTCAAGAACAAGCTCATTTGTAAACAAGTACAGATCTGACAAAAATTATGATAATTGTAAAGGAGAGTGGAAAACTCATTTTAGGCATCATGTTTAACGACATTAAGTCGTAGAATTCAAGGATGGCGGTAAACTAGGAAGGAAGTCAAGTAAATAGAATTATTTTAAATTTCATAGTCTAATATGATGTATATTTTTCATAATTAAGTGTTTTAGGTAGGAAGTATAATTTTTGAATTTTAAAATCCTGATTTTTGGTATTTACTATTTATTCATCAATGTACTAGTAAATTGATAAGAAAATAGAGCTTATGCACTAAAAATAAGTTTTACTTGCTGGAAATAATTTTCATATGTCACTTTACTGCTGAGATGATAAGCGAGACTTTTAATGCTGGAATTAACTTTTTATCATGCTGAAAATTTTTATTTAACATATTAATATGAATACTTAACATGCTAAATAATCCTCGTACACTAACTTACTGATGAGGTGATAATCATATATTTAACATGCTGTTTTCCTAATTTATCTGATAACAAAATAAATTTTTCATGCTGAAAAATAATTTTTCTACATTTATTTGCTAATTATTTGTTGAGAAAATAGGTTTATCATGCTGAAAATAGTTTTTAAATAGCTTTAACATGCTGAAATTAATTCTAATATGCTAAGATAATCCTGACATACTGTAAATAATTTTGTCTTACTGAGAGTAATTTTTAGCATGCTGAAAGTTTTTTTATACATTTATTTACTAATTTCTTAATAAGAAAATATGAAAACATTAGTTTTAAATAAACTTATCATTCTGAAAAATAATTTCCTATCTCAATATGCAGGAGGTAAATTTATCATACTAGAAATAATTTTTAACATGCTGAAACTAACTTTTATACATTACTTTACTAATAACATGATAAAAATAGATTTTTACATACTGAAAAATAGTTTTAAAAAACTTTAAAATGCTGAAAAATAGTCCTAACAAGCTAAAAATAATTCTAACATGTTAGAATTAATTTTATCATGCTGGCAGTATTTTTAACATGCTGGAAATATTTTTCATGCATTAATTTCCTACTTATTCGATAAGAAAATAGGTTTAATCATGCTCAAAGTAATTTTCATAACTCAATTTCTGATAATATGACAGAAATAAATGTTATCATGCTGATAATACTTTTGAAGCATCAAGTTACTTATAAGCATAGTTTTAAATGAGTTTTATACCTAAAATTTCTAGTAATATAGACCTATCATGTTGTAAATAGTATTTAACACACTAAAAATACTTTTATTCTGTAAAAGTAAATTTAACATGTTGAATTTAATATTTAAGATGCTGAAAGTAATTTTAACATACTAATGCTTTACAATTAAGGTGGATTCCAAGTACTATGATCCCATTGTATGGTGGCTAAAGTTTAGTCCCATATTGGAAGTTAGAAACACTTCCATGGCTTTATATGTTGGAGAGCTCACCCTTGGGTCAGGAGCCAATGGGGTATAGGATGTGGGCTCGAGTTGTGTATCGAATTAAATAAATTATTATTTATTTATTTATTTATTTATGCTGGGTCGCGTCGCGGTGCGGTGCATATATATATTTTTACATCCAAAAATATTTTACCCGGGATTATGAACGCGCTGGCCTTGCCTACCACGACTCTTCAGAACGCGCTAGCCCGTGCTAGCGCGATCTGGAATATATATATATATATATTGAAAACTGCTTTCCTGAGAACGCGCTAGCTCTAGATAGCACGTTCTGAAGAACGCGCTATCCAAGACTAGCGCGATCTGAAACGTTAAAATACATATATATATATATATATATATATTTGAAATCTGGACGTTGGAATTAGAGTATAGAAACGTGCCATGTCGGGGCAGCGCGTTTATGAACGCGCCCCTCTTGGGCAGCGCGATCTGTAACAGAACTCAGTTTTTGAAAAACGGGGATACCCCTTCACTAAAATGACCATAACTTTCTTAATACTCAGTGAAAATTAGGGAAACTGGTACCAATGGAAAGAGCACTTAAAAATGAACAAGATAGCATGAATTAATCAAAGTTTAGCCTGAGAGACACCTACCTTTTGGTGGATCTAATGAGAGGTAAGAAAAATGCCCAAATAATATTAAAACCCTTTGATCTCCAAATCTTCCCTTCAAATCTCCTTCAATCACCGCAGCAGCATAGCCTTGGCCTCCAGGGATGATTTGAGGGTCTAATGGGGTTCTATTTATAGCCAAAACTTGGCCAAATTTATCAAGATTCCTTGCCTAACAATGCCAAACTTTCCAACTCTGAATTAGAAGAAAATTCCAACTTCTCCTCTTAATCTAGCCTCAATTTGGTGTGAAACCAATGTAAAAACGACTGGTCCAAGGTGGGCTGTTATGTAAGGGTTGATTTTTGTGTCAACCTTATAGAAATTAGGTTATTATAATCCTTTTCAAAAGGCATTTAACATGTGTTACGAATTTAAGGTTAAATATCCTTTAATAAATCCTTTAATCCATTAATCCAGCCCATTATGGATTATCCAATGGGCCAATTATAATCCTAATCCATCATATGGACTTTTATTGGGCTTGTAATGATTTATCTAAGGGTTAAAGCATTTAATTTCAATTTACCTTAAGTAAATTCAAGTAAATTCACTATTCTAGTTTAGAAAAATATAATTTAATTATTTCATGAAAAATTTAATTGTATAATTTGTTTGAAAAAAATTATTTCTCAATTTAAATTATCAGGTTTCTACATTCTCCCCCACTTAAAGAATTTGGTCCCCAAATTCACATGATTTTCTTTCCGTAATAGTAGGGTAAAATCACCATATCTAAACTATGTATTCTAACTAGATCATCCTTATAATATCCTAAGTGCTAAGATCACCATATCAAATTTATGCTATCATGGACGAGATATGTTTATAAGGTTACCTTCCAATGCTTGCGGCGCTCCTTTCTTTAGGAGTGAACAACGAGTAATTTTATGATCCATGCTTCCGCAACGGATGCACTTCCCAAGTTTATACCAACACTCACCTGGGTTGTGCCTTCTTTTCTTGCAATGCTCGCATTTTTCCTTGACCGGAACAATTTGTTGGTCATAATTCCGGGACTTCTTGTTCTTACGGAAACAGTTACCTCCGTTGAACCTCTTCTTGTCATTCACGGGTTCCTCGCACTTGGACCCATAGAGTAACTCCTCCTTGGCGACCTTCCCTTTAATTCGTTCCACCATATCCATAGCATCTTCTAGAATTTATGATTTCCTAACTATTTCCGTATAAGTTTTAATCTCCAATGGAGCCAATCGAGGAATGTGGTCCACCTTAGATCCGTTCATAAATCTTCTTGCTCTCATTTTCTCTGTACAAACTAGGTGTGGGGCATACCGAGCTAATCTAGAAAATGTCGCTTCATAATCTGCTATAGATAAGTTACGTTGTTTTAATGCCATGAACTCCATGGCCTTCTTCTCACCGATTCTTTCTGAGAAATAGTTCTTATTAAAATGTTCTAAGAACCCGTCCCATGTAATTTGTTCATTAGGTAAGATCGCTTCGACGGATACCCACCATGCTCGGGCATCCTTTTCTAGTTGATAGATCCCTAGTAATACCTTCTCCTCGTCGGTGCATTGCATTACCTTAAAGGTTCTCTCTACTTCTTGCACCCAATTCTCCGCATCATCCGAGTCAGTAGATCCACTAAACTTCGGGGGATTCATCTTTTATAATTTCCGATGTAAATCCCCGGCTCCATGTCGTGCTCCACCTTGTGCAACTTGTTGCAAGGCTTGTGTTAATCCTTAGACAGTGCGTTGCATCTCGCGTCATTGCGCTCTCTCGGCGGCCATTTGCGAGATTTAGCATGAAACCATTGTTACAGGATTTAATCATTTTTCCTTGGTATTTATTCCTTGATAATTCATTCTTTTTAAAACTTAACCCGTGTTTCTACCCAATCTTATCGGGAAGGTTTTAAGATCTTAACCAAATTTCTAGATGTTGATCTAGAACCTATACAAAGGGAAACCTAATCAAAGTTTAAGAATCCTAGGTTTTATGTAACCTACGCTCTGATACCACTAAAACTGTCACGCCCCGACACGGGAAATCGGAGGGCGCGAGCAGTTACGAGGCACTCATGTCGATCAGAGCATGTACAAATTTAATTTAAGAGATAAGAAGAAAATTATAATTTTATTCCATCAATATAAAGGTTTACATCACTAATTGATAAGCCTTAAATGCATGATACAATCTTCCAAATTTCATAATTCTAATAAGAGTAACTATTCATCTACATAAACCTAGGTAAATCACTCTTTCACTCTTGTCCATTCCCTTGTTCATTTTCCCTTCCTGCAACAATTAACCAAAACGTAGGGTGAGCAAAAAGCTTAGTAGGATTTTATATCTCCAAAGCTAGGCAATCTTTAAGTATTTAACAATTTAAACAATTTATGTCAGGAAGTAGTTGATCATGAATTTCAAGTAGGAAATTTTGTATAAAGAAATTCCAAGTAACTTCAAGATAACAAAATAATTTCAAGATCATGATAGTAGACAAGATGATGGTCATTTCCATGAATATATCAAGAACTTTCATAATGAGACGATGGGTACTATCATTAAGACAATTCAAGAACTTTCATGATGAACTTTTAAGCAATATCGAAGTAGAGCAATCACTTGAACTTTAAACAATATAGAAGTATAACAATCACTTCTACAAGGATATTTATGATGAACCTTTAAGCAATAAAAATATAGAAGTAGAGCAATCACTTCTACCAACACTCAATAGGATTGGCCAAAGCACTAAGGGGAGATCACGACGATATGACAGCCCTGTTGTGACCCCTCTGTGTTGATGATGTTGACAATAAGTTTTACTTCATTGGCAACAGCTTGTTTTGATTGATTGGCAACTATTCTTATTTTGATGAAATTGTTTTTATCAGGTTGTCTATGTACATAACGCAGTCAGAGTCTATACTGTCGTGCACACACCCACATGTCTACATTGCATTGCAGCATGAACATAGAGTCCATACATTTCATTGTGTAGTCTGGATAGTTATGGGTCGACCCCCTTGTTCACATGGGTCGACTCCTCAGATTAGCATAGCCTATACACTGCATAGCATAGTCTATACACTGCACGTTCAAGTTCATAGTATATACATTGCTGCATTTCCTGCATGAGGAAGTCTGTACATTGGCTGTTGGCTTGCACGCACACTCAAGTCCACACATCGTGAAGTATTCACATTGTGGCTTACTCATTCACTCATTCAGCCCTATCAAGTCCATACATTGGGCTACTATGCAAGTCCATACATTGGCCTTCAGGCTTGCAAGTCTATACATTGCCTGTCGATTGCAATGTCTATACAGAGTTCAGAGAGTTCAAAGTGTTCATAGTCTACACATTCATTCACTGTTCATGTTGCATCAAGTTCAAAGTCCATACATTGGACTGTAGCATGCACGAAGCTAAGTCTATACATTGCTCAAGTCTGTACAGCATTTAGTGTCTAGCATTTCATGAAGTCTATACATTCATTCTCTATAGCTTGCACGAGGTGAAGTCTGTATATTGGCCTCAGCTTTCGAAGTCTGTACATTGGCCTTAGCTTTCCAAGTCTGTACATTGGCCTTAGCTTTCCAAGTCTGTACATTGGCCTCCATGCCTCAAGTCTATACATCGGAATGTTTGGCCAAGTCTGTACATCCTTCTGTTGATAGTTCAAGTCTATACATTGGACTGTTTGGCCAAGTCTGTACATCGTTGCTTGCCAAAGTCTGTACATTGGCATCTGTTCCTACGTTGCAATTCCAGGTCTGCACATTGGGTTCTTTACCTACGTTCAGCTTTGAAAGTCTATACATTGGTTTTCATTTCAAGTCTGTATAGACTTTGGTTTGTGCAAGTCTATACAACCAACTGTTCAGCTTGTGACCAAGTCTGTACAGCCAGGGCGACTGTTAAGTCTATACATTAGCAGCCTTGATTTATTCAAGTCTATACAGCCTTTCCTTTGGTAAAGTCTATACATTGATTAGGCTCGTCCATGCATCATGGGTCGACCCCCTTCTTTGATGGGTCAACCCCCCAGACTTCCAAGTCTGTACAACGAGGTGAAGTCTGTACATCCTTCACTGATTCTTTCAAGTCTACACATTGGAAGTCTGTACATCATTCGTGAAGACTGAACAATGAGGCAAGTGTATACATTGGACGAGTCTGTACATCGTACATCTGTTAGTTGAAGTCTGTACACCCTCTTGCTTCGCCATAGTCTGTACATTGGTCTGCTTTGCATTGCATGCATCATGATTGAAGTATATAAACTGGTTTTGAGTTGAAGTCCATACATTGCTTCAGGCTAAGCAAGTCCATACATTGGCTGCTGTTCTTCAAAGTCTGTACAGCCGTTGGCTTCTTATATGAAGTCTACACAGTGGGGCAAAGTCTGTACATTGCATTCACCTTCACAAGTCTATACAGACTGAAGTCTATACATACTGAAGTCTATATAATGCACTTCATCTTACAGTCTGTACAGAGTTCTTCACTTAACCTGATAATCCGATACTCTGTCTGACAGGGATTTGCTACTGAGATTGCTGACATGGCACGTGATCCTAGGAGGATGACGTGACCAGATGCTGCCACGTGGATGAAAGCACCTCGGATCTGGCGAATTCCTTGGGCGGGAAAACTTGGAAGCCACGCGCCCTTATCCAATCTGCTGCTGTATATATAGAAGTCTTCATCTTCTGTTGAAGGCTGATCGAAGAGTGGCAAGTCTATACAGTGAGACAAACCTGAGACAACAGAGAGCCATCGAGATCCAAAGAGAAGAAAAGGAGAGAAGAAGAAAGTGAGAAGAAATGAATTGAGAGAGTGATATGAGAGCTTGTGAATCAGCGTCTTGGTCCAGATACCAGAGCTGATATTGCTCACTTTGAGCTACAGTCGTTTTAACTTTCTTCCATTTGATTGTGTTTTTCTTGCTTTTTAGTCTTGTTATTTTTCCTTTGAAAACTCTTGTTCGATCAAGCTGTTAGTCAGCGGTGTCAAGCTGTGAGGCAGCGGTGTGCAGAGGTGTTACCTCTGGTCAGCTAAGCTGTCGTGCCCAGCAGAGCAAGCTGTGAAGCTCAGCTGTTGCAGAGGGTGTTCCTCTGGTCGGGATAAGCTGTAAGCCCCAGCCGTTGTTGGCAAGCTGTAGTGCCCAGCAGATTGAAGCTGTGTATCAGCAGTAATCCACATTCGAGTTGAATGTGGGGTGGACGTAGGTCGGATTGACCGAACCACCTAAAAGTCTTTGTGCCTCTCGTGTGTTTGCTTGTCTGTTTAGCAGATCTTGTTTCCATCATTCGGTGCTTTGACTGTGGTTGTCCAATGTTCTTTTAATTCCGTATTTGAATCTAGGCATAAATTTTTAATTAGCCTGTTGATCTATTCACCCCCCCTCTAGATCCACATTCTGTGGTGAAAGAGCCTTCCATCTAACTCCAACAATTGGTATCAGAGCTAGACTCTTCTACAGGGACTTACTGCCCGAAGAGGATAAGCACAGATGGATGGAAGAGGGATGATAGCTGAAGGACACTCCACATCCAAGCCCCCGTACTTCGATGGAACCAACTACGCATACTGGAAGCACCGTATGCAGGTATTCTTGAGGGCTAAAGACTATGAAATCTGGAAGGTGGTTAGCAAGGGACCTTTCAAGTTGTCCCCGAATGAAGATGTATGGACCAAGGAGGAAATTAGAAGGTCCACGCTCAACTGGAGTGCAATCAATGCAATCGAGTGTTCTCTACATCCCACCGAGTTCTCACGAATATCTGCCTGCTCCTCAGCGAAGGAAATGTGGGATGCACTTGAAGTCATCTACGAGGGGACTTCACAAGTCAGAGAGACCAAGACTAATCTACTAGTTTCAGAATACGAGGCTTTCAAGATGAAGCCTAATGAGACAATCAAAGAAATGTATGCTCGGTTGACTATTATCACAAATGGTCTCAGAGGTTTTGGGAAGAAGTATTTTGAGTATGATATAGTCAGGAAGATCTTGCGATCCTTGACTCCAATTTGGCACATAAAGGCCACCGTTATGGAAGAGTGAAGAGATCTGCACAATACAAGGGCAGATGAGCTCATCGGATCTCTAATGGCATATGAGATGAATCTGTCGAAGATAGAGGAGGCTGATAGAAAGAGGAAGCCAATAGCTCTGAAGGCTGGTGCTAGCAAATCCAGTCGATCCAGCCCCAATGGATCATCAACTGAAGAGAGCTTGTCTGAAGAAGAAATGGCAAATGATGATATGGCTATGATTACTAGGGAATTCCGGCGTTTTCTCAAGAAAGAAGGAAGAAGATTCAGCCGAAGAAATCCCAGTGGTGGCCGCCGAGACACAAGGTACAAATCAAACCCTGTAAAGAAAGTTGAGACTAATGTTTGCTATCAATGCAGGAAGGCTGGTCACTTTAAAGCTGAATGTCCGACAAATCAGAACCTCAAGGACAAGCCCAAGATAAAGAACACAAGAGGGAAAGCTATGGTGAGTACCTGGAGTGATGAGGACGAGGGATCCTTGAGCAACACTTCGGACAGTGAAGTTGAAGCTGAGAAGCCAATCTGTCTCATGGCAACCAGCTCAGAAGATAGAGAGGAAGAATCTGATGAGGTATCCTCTCGTTTTGAAAACTTTACTATTGCTGATTGGATGGATGCTTATAATGAACTTGCTGATAGAGTAGATGATGTCAGAAAAGAAAATAGGCATCTACGAAGAAAAATTAACATCATGCAAAATGATACTTCATTGTCTGATAAAATTGCATGCTTAGAGAATGAGAATAGTAAGCTGAAACTCACATGTTCTGAATTTGAAGAAATCAAGAAAGAACTAAAATCTCTAAGGAAGAAAATGTGAGATTAGACAATGAAATTGATGCATGGAAATTGAAAATTCAGAATTATGAAAGTGAGATAAAAATTACCTCTGAAAAATATGAAGCTGTCCTCAATGTAAATAATGAATTGAAAAAGTCTATTGATGAAATTCAGAAAGACAATGAGGATAAGCTGAAAACCATTGAGAAAATGACCCAAGGATCTGAAAATTTAAATGCTCTATTGGGGTCGAAGGTTAATTTCAGGAGAGAGGGCCTAGGATTTAACTCTAGTGCAACTAAGAGCTTTGGAATGAAAACTATTTCCTTCGTTGCACAAAAGGAGAGAGGACCTCTGATTAACATGAATTCTAATAATGCTGTGAACACTAATGTGAATATGAAAAAGCCCAATGCAGAGGAGAAGGGCAAACAAAAAGTTGGTGAGCCTAGTAGAATTGGCACTTCCAAACCTAGCTCTAGTGCTCAACTCAAGGCTAGGGGTCAGCCTGCTCAGGTAAATAAATCCCATGTCAATGCCAAAAAGTCTTCACCACCACCATCACAGAAAAAGACCCAACAAAAACCTATGAACAGGTCAGCAGGGTCAAGAGTGCAGGGAAGACAAAATGCTTTCAGGAGTCAGCCCAACAAATTCAATCCACCTAGAGTCCAGTCCTACTACCTCACACAGTCAATCTATCCTAATGGGTTTGGGTGGACTAGAACTCAAGGGATGCATACAGGGTATGTTCAACAACCTACAAAATTTTACAGACCTTATGTCAGAAATTGGGGTAATGGGTATGGTAGTCGAACAACCAGGAACTTCCAATCTTACAGCCAACCCAAATATTACCCTGATCAAAACTTTATGAATGCTACTTGGCCGAAGCATTGGCACAATAACAACAATTCTGTGAATAACTCTGTTGGTGCAAATAAAAGGAAGAACAACAAAAATAAGAGAAGAAATGACAGAAGGAAATCTGCAAAATCCATTGAACAAAGTTCTTTTAAACAAAATTGGATTCCCAAAGCCATGCTTTCTTTCTTTACTTGCACTTCATCTGCATTGGAGCCCAATCAGTCTTGGGTTCCAAACTCTTTGCCCTAATTGTGTGTGCAGGTATGCCTGGCAGTCAAGAGCAACTTGTGGTACTTGGACAGTGGCTGCTCCAGGCATATGACAGGAGATAAGGCCAAGTTCTGCATGCTGACTGAAAAGCTAGGAGGCCTTGTCACCTTTGGAAGCAACACAAAGGGTAGGATCATTGGATCAGGTAAGGTAGGTAAGTGTTCTACCTGCTGCATTGATGATGTTATGCTGGTTGAAGGGTTAGCTTATAATTTACTCAGTATTAGCCAGTTGTGTGATAAGGAACATAAAGTTTTATTTGATTCTCAATGCTGTAAGGTTTTTGAACCTGATTCTGATATTGTCAAATTTTCTGGAAAAAGAATAAATAACACATACATTATAGATTTAGATGATATTCAGCATTCAAACCTATGTCTTACTGCCAGTAGAGAAGAGTTAGCATTTTTATGGCATCGTAGGTTAGGCCATGCGAGTTATACTGTTTTGCATAAACTAAACAAGCATAGCATGGTTAGAGGACTCCCTGAAGTCTCTTTTAAAAAGGAAAATAAATTTTGTAATGCATGCATTCAGTCCAAGTTGACTAGAAAATCATTCAAATCTAGGACAGAAAACCTATCCACTAAACCTTATGAACTGATACACATAGACCTATTTGGGCCAACCAGGTCTGTCAGTTTATCAGGGAAGAGATATGGGTTTGTCTTAGTAGATGATTTTTCTAGGTATACTTGGGTATTTTTTCTGTCACATAAGAATGATGCATTCTCAGAATTTCAGGAGTTCTGTATAAGAATAAATCAGAAAATTGAAAATATTTTGACTGATCATGGAGGTGAGTTTGAAAACTCACACTTTGAAGAATTTTGCAGGTCAAGTGGGATTCATCATAAGTTCTCCTCATCCAGGACACCTGAGCAGAATGGTGTTGTTGAGAGGAGGAACAGAACTCTAGTGGAGATGGGCCGAACTCTCTTAGTTGAAGGTCAACTGCCAAGAAAATTCTGGGCTGAAGCAGTCAACACAGCATGTTATGTAATTAACACGGCAATGGTAAGACCTTCCACCCAGAAAACCCCTTATGAGATTTTGAGAGGTAAGAAACCTTCAATCGCCCACTTCAAGGTCTTTGGTTGTAAATATTTTATACATATAAATAACAAGAGGGACCTTGATAAATTTGAGCCAAAAGGTGAACCAGGAATCTTCCTCGGTTATTCTGAAAACACCCGGGCTTATAGAGTGTTCAATTTAAACTCAAAAATTGTTGAAGAATCTCCACACATTATCTTTGATGAAACCTTGATGAAAACTAACCATGGTCATTGCAGGAATGAAGATGGGAACATTTTAAAAGATGATAACTCTGCAGACCAGTCTGATGGTGAGGAAGAAAAAGAAGAGCAGAATGAAGAAGAATCTGAAGTTCAGGGGGAGGTAAGTGAAATTCCTGAAACTCAGATTGTTAATATCAGATATCTTAAAGATTACCCTGTGAATAATGTCATTGGCAATCTAAATGATCCCCCTAGGACTAGAGGTCACTTTAGAATTCAGGATGAATTAAATACATATGCTCTTGTCTCTCAAATTGAACCCAAGTCCATTGACTGTGCCCTCAAGGATGTGCGTTGGACTACTGCCATGTATGAGGAGCTTAATCAGTTCGACAGGAACAATGTGTGGCACTTGGTCCCACCTCCTGATCATGGAAAAGTCATAGGGACTAAGTGGGTATTCAGGAATAAATCTGATGAATTAGGGAATATTGTTAAAAATAAAGCCAGACTTGTTGCTCGAGGATATAACCAGGAGTTTGGTATTGACTTTGAAGAGTCATTTACCCCTGTAGCCAGATTAGAAGCTGTTAGGATTTTATTGGCTTATGCATGCTCCCTAGGAATAATCCTCCAGCAGATGGATGTAAAATCTACATTCTTGAATGGGGAAATTAGTGAGGAGGTCTATGTAAGACAGCCCCCTGGGTTTGAATGTCTATATTTCCCTAATCATGTTTACAAATTAAATAAAGCTCTCTATGGTCTTAAGCAAGCTCCCAGAGCTTGGTATGACAAGTTGAGCAAATTCCTTACTGATCAAAATTTCACTAGAGGAGTAGTTGATCAGACCTTGTTTACAAAGGTGAGTCATTCTGACATTCTTATTGTACAAATTTATGTGGAGGGCATTATTTTTGGGTCAACTAACCCCAAATTGTGTGAGGAATTTTCTAAAACAATGACTAATGAGTTTGAAATGAGCTCAATGGGTGAGCTCAAATTGTTTCTTGGACTGCAGGTTACACAAACAAAGGATGGAATGTTTATCACTCAGTCCAAATACACAAGGGATCTACTCAAGAAATACAAGATGGACAACCTCAATGAGATAGCTGCTCCAATGGGTACCTCTACAAGCTTGGATGAAGACACTAAAGGTAAACCTATTGATCAAAAGCTATACAGAGGTATGATCGGATCCCTTCTCTACTTTGTTAAGGTGTTAGGCCCGGATACAGAGGGGGGGTGAATGTATCCCTCTATGAATAATGGCCAAATAAAAACTTGGATGCTAGAGATAGACACAGAATAGAACCAATTCGATTCAACTCAAATACAAACACTTGGAGCGCGCCTATTCAAGCATCTAGCGGAAGCAAAGCAAACAATCAGATCACTGCACAAGAGATTTTTAGGTGGTTCGGTCCACAGACCTACATCCACCCCTCACTCCCAACCGGAGTGAGGCTTCCACTAGCACAAGCTAGAACACTGCAGACTCAGTCTGCGAACAAGGTGCTGCCACACAGCTTGACCAGGGGAAGAACCTCCCCTCTTCCTCCCAACCGGAGGGACACCCCAAGTGGCTCCCAGCCTCTTGGAAACTAGAGGTCGAAGACCTCTCTTCCTCCGAACCAGGAGGGACCCCTGGACTTGCAACCCACAAGCCCAGTACCGGAGATCAGATCTCCCTTCTCTTGAGTCCACAGGAGGAACCCGACCTCAGTTCAGAGGATCGGA
Organism: Amorphophallus konjac; assembly: GCA_022559845.1. NCBI lineage: Eukaryota > Viridiplantae > Streptophyta > Magnoliopsida > Alismatales > Araceae > Amorphophallus > Amorphophallus konjac. The sequence goes on from CM040127.1 coordinate 131,776,444, forward strand.
AGTACAAAGGTAATCATAAAACAAAGGAAAACAATAAACGAAAATAACACAGCAATCAGAAGGCTGTAAAGATGAAAACACAGATGTGGCTCTCAACGGAGCTAACTGGCCTGGATCTGATCCACGGTACAGTATGAACTAGTCTTCAGATGAAGCTTCTTCTTCCTCTTCTCTTCTCACTCAGTTTCTTTTTCTCTTAACCCTCACGAGCTCTCTAACTCTCTCTTACTCTTCTTCTCCTTCTGCTCTTCTTCTCTTTCTTTTCTTCTTCTTTCGCAGGCTCTCTCTATCTCTTCTCTTCTCTGGATCGAATACTCTCTGCTGCTCTCAGACTGGATGTATATACTTTGCTCCTTTTCTTTCGATCAACCTTCTACAGCAGGAAGAAGGCTCATATATATAGCAGTAGCAGGAGCAGCCCCTGGGCGCGTGGCTTCCACATTTTCCCGCCCAAGGAATTTGCCAGAACCGAGGCAGCTTCATCCACGTGTCAGCATCTGCATACCTCGTCCTCCTAGGATCACGAGCCAGGTCATCAATCTTGGTAAGAATCCCTGTCAGAGATAGCATCGGATAAGTCATCAGTTTAAGTCTGAACAACCTGTACAGACTCTGTGAATGCAAGGCATTGTATAGACTTCAGAAATCAATATAGCAAGTGTGTACAGAGTGAGGGAGTGTATAGACTTAGCAGTCTTCATGCGTGCTCAGTGTATATACTTGCTGAAGAGTGTATTATCATATCAGACGAGTGTGTAGACTAAGGCCTTCTGTTCAAGACAAAAGTCAATGTATAGACTTCATGCTGTACAGACTTGATGTTGATCAAGACACCTTTGGACATCAGCCCAAGGCGTCAACGCTTCCAACGTGCAGCGTCGACGCAGTGAACAAGACAGGTGATGAACAATGCAAGCACTAGCTTTTCCAATGTGTGGACTTCACATAAGAAGCCAACGGCTGCACAGACTTAGGCAATCTTCAACTCACTGCGATGAACAGACTCTGAAGAACAGCAGCCAATGTATGGGCTTGCTCAGCCATAGTCTTCAGCTCAAGGCCAGTGTATGGACTTGATGAGACACTCACAAGTGTATAGAGTTAGTTGAGTGAGCATGCAGTGTATAGACTTGACATAAGAAGACATCCGCTGTTCAGACTTGAAGAGCATTCGGCAATGTGCAGACTTCATGATGTATAGGCTTGTGAATGCAAATGCAATGTACAAACTCTCCAGTGTATGGACTTCAAATATGTGAAGCTATGCGATGTGCATACTTTGAAGAACAGCAAGTGAGTAAGTGTGTACACTGAGAGAGTGTATAGACTTGGATATCTTCATGCGAGCATAGTGTATAGACTTGCAGATAAGTGCATTAGTTAACCAAGTGTGTAGAGTGTATACACTTGAGAACCTTCAAGCTTCCTCGGTGTATAGACTTGTAACAAGCCTATCGGATGTGTAGACTTCGATGAGAGCAATGCATGAGCACCCAAAGTACAGACATCCTGTCCTTGCAGCTGAACGACCCCAGTGTATAGACTTGCTGAGGGAGAGACTGTACAGACTTGAAGCGATGAAATCACGATGTGTAGACTTGCCAATTATAGCTGGTCGATGTACAGACTAGAACGAGTCAAGGTCTGTATAGACTTGAAGATCATTCAGCGACCAATGTATAGACTTTCCAATGGAAAGGCTGTACAGACTTGAAACAATGGAAGACAGCGAGTGTATAGACTTTGGCAAGGTAACGTTGGTAAAACTGCCAATGTGCAGTCTTTCAAAGCTGAACGTAGGTAAAGAACCCAATGTGCAGACTTGGAAGTGCAACGTAGGAACAGATGCCAATGTACAAACTTTGGCAAATAACGATGTACAGACTTACACAGTTCCAGCTGAAGAATGTATAGACTTTACCTATTAAGTGTGGCTGTACAGACTTGGAGAGTTGAAGCCAATGTACAGACTTGTTGATATCAAACCGATGTAGAGACTTGCATATGCGAAGCAAATGTACAGACTTTAAAGGGTGTGAACAACAAGGCATGCTGTACAGACTTTATGAGCACTGTCCAGTGTATAGGCTTGATGCCTCGAAGGTGATGTATATACTTTGATGCCCAACGCCAATGTACTGACTTTGAAGAGAAGACAAATGTATGGACTTTGACGGAGTGAGACAATGTTCAGACTTTGAAGTTACACTGTGGATGTACATACTTGGAAGATCATGGAGTGTATAGACTTGAAAGTCTGAAGGCGATGTATAGACTTGCCTAAGACGCAGCATGAGACGCTGGCTGAGGCAGACGCTGTACAGACTTCGAATGCACTAAGACACTGAACAAGACGGACCGATGTACAGACTTCTAAGTGCTGATGAACTATGTATGGACTTGGATTGAGATGCTGCATGAGACGGTGCAGGATGTATAGACTTTACAGTTAAAGCACATGCCACTGTATATACTTGCATGAGACAGTCACTGAGACGCTCAGCAATGTATAGACTTGAAAGAACTCCAATCGATGTATGGATTTTGAAATGCTTGAAGAGGATGTACATACTTCAAGAGATGCTGCATGCCAATGTATAGACTTCATGAAGAAACACACGATGCAATGTGTGGACTTGGTGACACATGCAGACAGATGAGTGTATAGTCTATGCCAGCAAGCTACACGATGTGTAGACTTAGAAGTGCCTGCAGCTGTGCAATGTGCAACCAGTGTATGGACTTGTCGTGCCTACACAGGGCGTTGTACACACTTGCTGCCTGATGCAAATGTGCAGACTCTATAAATGCATATGAATGCTTTATGCAGCAGATAAACAGTCTGAACATATGAAAGACTGTATGAATATTTGAATGACAGACTGAATATAAGAATGACTGAGTTATGATCTGATAAAATGACTGAATATAGAATAACTGAATAAAACCATGGTGATTCATAGTGATTAACTCACATTGAAACCAATCATCACAAACCCCTAAAGCCAATCATCAAAACCACAAGCCACAGGGGCACAACAATCTCCCCCTTTTTGATGATGGCAACAATACACAGTGAGAGTCATTCTGATGATGTAAGACATTCTTATGAAAGTCATTCTCTGATGACTCAAACTATTCTCCCCCTTTGACTTCATCAAAAAGAAAATAGTTTGAGAAGTGAAAGCAAACCAGCATGCAATGATTGAATAAAATTCTCCCCCTTTGGCAACAATCTCCCCCTTTGATATAATCAATATGAATGCAGATGCAGAAAGAGATACCAAAATGCAAGAGCTCCCCCTAGAAATATGAATGCAAGAACACAATGCTCCCCCTTTAAGAGTTTCTATGCAGCATGATGCATATGACATGGAAGCTCCCCCTCAATAAGTGGAATCTTATGAGATAGATAACAAGGAGAGGTTCAGGTCAATGAATCAATGATATTGAGCAGAAGAGTTTCAAGTAGCAGATTTTCAAAGAAGCTCCAATCACAAGAAATTCAGTCAGATTTTCAAAGAGATAGCAATCTCATAAATCCAAAACATAACTTTTCAAAGTCTTCCATTATAAGGACTTATGAATGAGCTTTATTGTTCAGCATGGTTTAACCATAATGTATGCAGAGTTTATCAGTAAAATTCTGTATTGATATCTAAAACCATGGTTTAATAAAAATGAACCAAGCCCTCACATTTATCTTGATTAATCTCCCTTTCTCTTACACAATCAAATCTATTGACTTCTTCCAGAATTACATGCACTAGTATTGAAATCAAGCAATTATGAAGTCATATGATTTTGTCTAGGGTTTAGCAATTTGATTTTTGCATCAATATTCAGATATTTCAATTTGTTCAACAATTTTCTTGCTACAAATTTTACGAGCACTCTAGTTCAGTGCACACATTGTAACTAGAGGATATACCTTGATTAGAGGCCAATATCCCTAAGCCCTTAGTGTGACTAACTGTCATACTTTATGTGAACAGAGTTAATATTTACACATCATGACACACTACAAATCAATTTTTTTTTTAATGAGTGAGTTGTATTTCTCAGTGTGCATGCCATTGCTCTGCCAGATTTTCAATGAATTTTATGCAGAGTTAACTAAGGCACCTCATGACACAGTCCTTTGGACTTGTGTTTCTCAGTGACCAATGTCATTGCTCTGACAGATATAACCCTTTAGACATTTCAGAGACATTCATTTGCTTCAAATCAATAATAGTTTCATGTACTTAACCAATTAAAGTCATGTAATCAAAAGTGCAGATTTCAGAAATTTTTCACAAGACACAGCATGAAACAAATGGTTAAGGTTTATTAAACATGGTTCAGATATTTTTAAGAGATTTTAAAGTCAAACTCCATGAACATTAAACTTAAACCACATGAGTTATTTCAGACATTCATAAAACTGTATAATAGAAGATTTCTAGTTCAAAATTTTCAGATTTTTGATCGTGATAGCCCATTGAAATCTTCATGAAGGACTGATGGAATTCTGAACCCAAATGATACTAATTGATAGGAGAAATACCAATTGTTAAGAGAGATTGTGAAGCTCAAAGTTTTCAGACTATGATTAAGGTTTGTCAACCAAATGAATAAGAAAGGATATGCAATGAATTTTGACAAATGTATGCATTTGACAACCTATATGCAATGCATTAACTCCCCCTGACAACATGCATTCAATCACTCTTTTTGGCATTTTTCAATATCAGGAAATGCCATGCACTATATGTGTGCAAGGATATGCAATTTACTCAATATTGATTGTTATGCAAAGTCATGCAATTAACTCTCCCTAAAAGCATGCAATGTTTGCCATGAGAAACTGAACATATGATTTTGATTCATGCTCATTCAAACTGTCCTAACCAGCAAAGTGACCCATGGTACTAGGCGGAGCACTTGGTCTAAAAGATCACCTCACACATTATAAGAACCTCCAGACAGGCCTCTCTGTCTTTTGGCACCTTACCATTTATATACCATTGAGGTCATGCATGATAATTCAACATGCAGTCCTATATGCAATTCAGAATGTTCAGTGAGCTATTGCAACACACAAGTTTCAAGTCACACTCATAAGCAGTTCAGATTTTTCAGAAAATTCGAAATGCAATTTGTTTTCAGAGTCTATGCATAACACAATTATCAAGCAATTACAATTAGCCTATGTATGCATCAGATACAGACAACCCTTTTTAATCTGATATTTGCACAGAACTCTCAGCAAATGCATGATCAGAAAATAATGCACATGGCAGATGATGAATGAAAATGCAAAAACAAATTTAACTTGCTATGCATTAAAACTAAAAACAAGAAGATCAGGAAGTTTACCTGAAAAGTTCAGTATGGGGTTTTCTTCTTGAGTGCCTTGGATCATTACCCATTTTTATTCTAGTCCCAAGGCACACCTGCATAGCAATGTTATTTTACACAAACAGGTACCCAAGAAGTCTTGGGTCCTGACATGACAGTATTACTCCTAGCATGTTTTCTCAACAATTTTCGTGCATGAAGGTTATCAGATTTCATCAAATAGCAATTATACATTGAGTGACCAATTTGTCCACAGCAATGGCATGAATTAGCAGATTTCAAATTCCACTTATGCACATTACTGTTGTCATGAAGTTCATTGGCAGAGAGAAGGTTCTGTTTACTATAATGATAGTAAGATGCACCAGATTTCGGATTTAATCTATGCACATTCTTATTTGCATGAAATCCATGTGTATATGCATGAGATTTTCTGTTAACAGAATAAGAATTCTGTTTACCAAAACCAGTTTGGTTTTGATATCCTGCCAGCCAACAGGTTGCAGCCCTGTGACCTGGCTTCCCACAATGATAGCATGCAGGAGACTTTTCAATGGCAGGTTTAGAATTTAATTTTCTACCCTGAGCATGCCAACAGTGGGCTGCAATGTGGCCCATCTTGCCACAGTGAAAGTATGAATTAGAACTTTTCTTACCAGCATTCAGCCAGCATTCAAATCTCTTATGACCCAATTTTCCACAATTAAAGCATGTCATATGCTGGTTTATTGGAACAGACTTGTTCTTGTTAAGAGCATGATCGTTTGCATGAAATTTATTCTTATCACTAACAAACCAGCATCGTGAAATTTTGTGTCCTAGTTTACCATAATGAAAACACTCAATTCTCCTTTTCTGAGATGAAGGATTTTTATCATGATATCTCCTAGCATTCTTATCATCCTTCTCCATCAACTTACACTCATGCATCAGATGTCCAGCTTTATGACAGTAATGACAGATAATCTTCTTTTTAGATGCATGTGAGTGTGTGTGAGGACTGTGATCAGCAAACACTGATGAACCATTTTTATTTATTTTCTGATTTACAGTCCTTTTCTGATTTTTATCCTCTTTTCCTGTTTTCTTAGCCTTGTACTGAATTGGGGATGAAGTAGAAAGCTTTTCCTGTTCAGAGGTTTTAATGAAAACAGTTTTCAGCTTGGATCCATCAACCTTTTTCAACTTTTCAGTTTGTTTCTGATTTTTCTGAACATTTTGTTGTTTATTTTCTGAGGTGGTGGCTACATCTGATGCTTTGATAAAGGATGTCGTCAGCTTATTTTCAAAGGCCTTTTTATTGATATTGTTGTAGCCCAACCCTTCCCTTTGAGTATTGACCTTAACTCCTAACAAACTGTCCAGATTTTCTTGTCCACTTACAAACTTTGACAGAGAGTTCTTTAAGTCTTGGATTTCATTTTCTAAAGAGGTGATTTGTAACTCATAACTGGCAATCTCTTGCTCACTGCAATTCATAGCTTCATTCAAAACTTTGTTAGCAGTTTTATATTTCTCAATTTCATTTTCCAGATTGCTCAGTTTATCAGAATCTTCAAAGCAAACACTTTTACCTCTTTCTAAAGCTAGAAGTCTCTCAGACATAGTGGAGTTCAGCATTTTCAATTTCTCATTTTCTTGCTTAAGTTTGTCATTCTGAACCAATTCATTTATTAGAAGCTGATCTTCTGAATTGACTTCATACTTTCTTCCATTTTCAATTTCCTTCATATCTTTTTGCTATTTTTCAAGATCTTTCTGTAATTCTATGTTTACAGATTTTATGGCATTAAGTTTTTCAATCAGTAACTTGTTCTCCTGTTTAAGTTTCTCTGATTCTTCTTCATCTTCTTTGGAGAGTTTTCTGAGAGATTCATCTTCAAATTTTAGCTTGTTTAGTTCAGAGTAAACACTTTCAAGTTCCTTCTTCAGTTTTGCATTCTGGTTTTTATACATATGATTATCAGACAGACATGCATCATGAAATTGCTTCGCACTAGAACAGTTTTCACATGGAGAGCTAGAACTATCTACCCGAGTACCCTTCTTCAACTTTTTATACTATTTTCTTAAGCTCTCATGTGACTCTAACAGTTCAGCATATGCATTCTCCCAATCATCAAGAGAAAAGTTCTCGAAGAGATTTACCTCATCATCATCATCTTCTTCAGTTCGATTGCTGCCTTGATCATTTCTGTCAGCCATCATGCAACTGTCCACATCTCTCTTCTGAGTTTACTTCAGCATATCCAGAATATCTTTAGCAGAACTGAAATCAAAGAAGCATGAGTGAAAGGCTCTATCAGTAGCTGCCTTCATTAGATTTATAGCTATCTGATTCTCTTCATGCATAGACTTGTGACTGTCAGTCCATTTGGACTTTTTCTTTGGCAGTTCATGAGGACCATGTGAAATTACTTTCCACAGGTCTGGATTCATCGATTTGACATAATTCTTTAGTCTAGTGAACCATGCATTAAAATGCGTACCACTGAAAATCGGTGGATGAGTCATGTGAACACAACAGATTAATGCAACAGGAATATTGATGCACTAAATACAAATTAGCACCTAAGACTGTAAGATCGGATCTGCAGGTCGCTGGACCTTGTATGCAGACACCCGCTCTGATACCAACTGTTAAGGTGCTAGGCCCGGATACAGAGGGGGGGGGTGAATGTATCCCTCTATGAATAATGGCCAAATAAAAACTTGGATGCTAGAGATAGACACAGAATAGAACCAATTCGATTCAACTCAAATACAAACACTTGGAGCGCGCCTATTCAAGCATCTAGCGGAAGCAAAGCAAACAATCAGATCGCTGCACAAGAGATTTTTAGGTGGTTCGGTCCACAGACCTACATCCACCCCTCAATCCCAACCGGAGTGAGGCTTCCACTAGCACAAGCTAGAACACTGCAGACTCAGTCTGCGAATAAGGTGCTGCCACACAGCTTGACCAGGGGAACAACCTCCCCTCTTCCTCCCAACCGGAGGGACACCCCAAGTGGCTCCCAGCCTCTTGGAAACTAGAGGTCGAAGACCTCTCTTCCTCCGGACCAGGAGGGACCCCTGGACTTGCAACCCACAAGCCCAGTACCGGAGATCAGATCTCCCTTCTCCTGAGTCCACAGGAGGAACCCGACCTCAGTCCAGAGGATCGGAAGTACAAAGGTAATCAGAAAACAAAGGAAAACAATAAACGAAAATAACACAGCAATCAGAAGGCTGTAAAGATGAAAACACAGATGTGGCTCTCAACGGAGTTGACTGGCCTGGATCTGATCCACGGTCCAGTATGAACTAGTCTTCAGATGAAGCTTCTTCTTCCTCTTCTCTTCTCTCTCACTTTCTTTTTCTTTTAACCATCACGAGCTCTCTAACTCTCTCTTACTCTTCTTCTCCTTCTGCTCTTCTTCTCTTTCTTTTCTTCTTCTTTCGCAGGCTCTCTCTATCTCTTCTCTTCTCTGGATCGAATACTCTCTGCTGCTCTCAGACTGGATGTATATACTTTGCTCCTTTTCTTTCGATCAACCTTCTACAGCAGGAAGAAGGCTCATATATATAGCAGCAGCAGCAGCAGCCCCTGGGCGCGTGGCTTCCACGTTTTCCAGCCCAAGGAATTCGCCAGAACCGAGGCAGCTTCATCCACGTGTCAGCATCTGCATACCTCATCCTCCTGGGATCACGAGCCAGGTCATCAATCTCGGTAAGAATCCCTGTCAGAGATAGCATCGGATAAGTCATCAGTTTAAGTCTGAACAACCTGTACAGACTCTGTGAATGCAAGGCATTGTATAGACTTCAGAAATCAATATAACAAGTGTGTACAGAGTGAGGGAGTGTATAGACTTAGCAGTCTTCATGCGTGCTCAGTGTATATACTTGCTGAAGAGTGTATTATCATATCAGACGAGTGTGTAGACTAAGCCCTTCTGTTCAAGACAAAAGCCAATGTACAGACTTCATGCTGTACAGACTTGATGTTGATCAAGACACCTTTGGACATCAGCCCAAGGCGTCAACGCTTCCAACGTGCAGCGTCGACGCAGTGAACAAGACAGGTGATGAACACTGCAAGCACTAGCTTTTCCAATGTGTGGACTTCACATAAGAAGCCAACGGCTATACAGACTTAGGCAATCTTCAACTCACTGCGATGAACAGACTCTGAAGAACAGCAGCCAATGTATGGGCTTGCTCAGCCATAGTCTTCAGCTCAAGGCCAGTGTATGGACTTGATGAGACACTCACGAGTGTATAGAGTTAGTTGAGTGAGCATGCAGTGTATAGACTTGACATAAAAAGACATCCGCTGTTCAGACTTGAAGAGCATTCGGCAATGTGCAGACTTCATGATGTATAGGCTTGTGAATGCAAATGCAATGTACAAACTCTCCAATGTATGGACTTCAAATATGTGAAGCTATGCGATGTGCATACTTTGAAGAACAGCAAGTGAGTAAGTGTGTACACTGAGAGAGTGTATAGACTTGGATATCTTCATGCGAGCATAGTGTATAGACTTGCAGATAAGTGCATTAGTTAACCAAGTGTGTAGAGTGCATACACTTGATAACCTTCAAGCTTCCTCGGTGTACAGACTTGTAACAAGCCTATCGGATGTGTAGACTTCGATGAGAGCAATGCATGAGCACCCAAAGTACAGACATCCTGTCCTTGCAGCTGAACGACCCCAGTGTATAGACTTGCTGAGGGAGAGACTGTACAGACTTGAAGCGATGAAATCACGATGTGTAGACTTTCCAATTATAGCTGGTCGATGTACAGACTAGAACGAGTCAAGGTCTGTATAGACTTGAAGATCATTCAGCGACCAATGTATAGACTTTCCAATGGAAAGGCTGTACAGACTTGAAACAATGGAAGACAGCGAGTGTATAGACTTTGGCAAGGTAATGTTGGTAAAACTGCCAATGTGCAGTCTTTCAAAGCTGAACGTAGGTAAAGAACCCAATGTGCAGACTTGGAAGTGCAACGTAGGAACAGATGCCAATGTACAAACTTTGGCAAATAACGATGTACAGACTTACACAGTTCCAGCTGAAGAATGTATAGACTTTACCTATTAAGTGTGGCTGTACAGACTTGGAGAGTTGAAGCCAATGTACAGACTTGTTGATATCAAACCGATGTAGAGACTTGCAGATGCGAAGCCAATGTACAGACTTTAAAGGGTGTGAACAACAAGGCATGCTGTATAGACTTTATGAGCACTGTCCAGTGTATAGGCTTGATGCCTCGAAGGCGATGTATATACTTTGATGCCCAACGCCAATGTACTGACTTTGAAGAGAAGACAAATGTATGGACTTTGACGGAGTGAGACAATGTTCAGACTTTGAAGTTACACTGTGGATGTACATACTTGGAAGATCATGGAGTGTATAGACTTGAAAGTCTGAAGGCGATGTATAGACTTACCTAAGATGCAGCATGAGACGCTGGCTGAGGCAGACGCTGTACAGACTTCGAATGCACTAAGACGCTGAACAAGACGGACCGATGTACAGACTTCTAAGTGCTGATGAACTATGTATGGACTTGGCTTGAGATGCTGCATGAGACGGTGCAGGATGTATAGACTTTACAATTAAAGCACATGCCACTATATATACTTGCATGAGACAGTCAGTGAGATGCTCAGCAATGTATAGACTTGAAAGAACTCCAATCGATGTATGGACTTTGAAATGCTTGAAGAGGATGTACATACTTCAAGAGATGCTACATGCCAATGTATAGACTTCATGAAGAAACACACGATGCAATGTGTGGACTTGGTGACACATGCAGACAGATGAGTGTACAGTCTATGCCAGCAAGCTACACGATGTGTAGACTTAGAAGTGCCTGCAGCTGTGCAATGTGCAACCAGTGTATGGACTTGTCGTGCCTACACAGGGCGTTGTACACACTTGCTGCCTAATGCAAATGTGCAGACTCTATAATTACATATGAATGCTTTATGCAGCAGATAAACAGTCTGAACATATGAAAGACTGTATGAACATTTGAATGACAGACTGAATATAAGAATGACTGAGTTATGATCTGATAAAATGACTGAATATAGAATGACTGAATAAAACCATGGTGATTCACAGTGATTAACTCACATTGAAACCAATCATCACAAACTCCTAAAGCCAATCATCAAAACCACAAGCCATAGCGGCCAGGGGCACAACATACTTAACAGCATCTAGGCCTGATATTAAATTTGCTGTAGGATTATGTGCTAGGTTTCAGGCCAGTCCTAAAGAAACTCATCTTCAAGCAGTAAAAAGGATTTTTAGATATCTGCTAGGCACCCAAGAGCTAGGATTATGGTATCCTGCTAGGTGTGAGTTAGAGCTTCTAGCTTACACTGATGCTGATTATGCTGGGTGTCAAGTAGATAGAAAAAGCACTAGTGGCTATTGTAAATTCCTTGGTGGCTGTCTAGTATCTTGGGCATCTAAGAAGCAACACACTATAGCCTTGTCTACAGCTGAGGCTGAATATGTTACAGCTGGTAATTGTGCTGCCCAAGTACGATGGATCAAGCACCAACTAGATGATTATCAGATAAAACTGGAATGTATTCCAATTTTATGTGATAATACTAGTGCCATATGCCTTGCTAAAAATCCTATTCATCATTCTAGGACTAAACACATAGAGATAAAACACCATTTTCTTAGAGATGATGTGAATAAAAAGGAAATCGAACTCAATTTCATTGAAACAGACAAACAAATTGCTGATATCTTTACTAAGCCACTTGGAAATGAAAAGTTTAAATTTCTTAGAAGAGAACTTGGCTTGTGTAAGTTTAAGCATGATGAATAAAATTTTTAGCTGTTTTGAATAAAATTTCTGATTTGGACTTGCATCTAATAGCTTGTATAAAACTCTGTGAAGGTTGAAGGGTGCAACAGACTCATGATCATGCATGACACTCATATTATTTTCTCATGATCATCACTGCATATCATTTAGTCATGAATGTGTCTAAAATCACATGCATATAGAACTGTTTTGCACTACATTTCTTTGCATAACCCTGGTGGTCATATTGCATGATAGTGTAGTCTGAATAAGCATGAACTTCGAAATCATTTGTTCAGTCATCATTTGCAAAACCACATGCACATAGATAGGGGGAGTATTGCATATGATTCAGAGTTGAGTCTGACAGTATGGCAATCTTTTAGTCAGTTCTAATATTAAGCAATAGAAAATAGATTTCTTCCCTCATAAGAACTTTAATTGCTTAAAGACTGACTTAATGGTTTAAATTTTATAATCTTTAGAGTTGAAAGACTACAATCAGTAAATAAGGATGTTGAAAACTGATAAAGCTCTCAACCCTTATCTTATTTCATGTCAGACAAAGCCAATTATATCTGAAATATGAAAACTCATCTGAAATCATGTTAGAGAAGCTAAGTATGTGTATTGTCCTTAAACAAGTCATTCTGAAACAAATAAAGGGCAGCTAAGAAAGATATTGAAAAATATTGAAAATTAATTGAAAAATAGTATTGGCAGAGCAATGACTGGTAAATCACTGAGAAACTGAGTGATCTATCAAAGAAGTGGACAACACTCATGTCATGAGGTGTATCAGCTATCTCTGTATAAAATGATCAAAACAGTAGGTTGGTTTCACTATACCTGGGGGTAACTGGCGTCTGATAAACGTGTACCCTCATACAAAAAGGTGTAAATCAGTTCTATTGAGTTTGATCATAGGCAAGATGGTCCATCATGTTGAGTATCTAGGGGTATTGGCATCTGATAAACGTATACCCTTATGCAAAAAGACTTATCGTACCTGAATGCCCTACATGAAATAATAGTGAAAATGATGTTCCTTCAAAGAACTTTCATGTATGTCAATTGTTTAATTTCAATACATGACCTGGTCTCTCTTAACACATTTACTGAGTCTATGAAAGTAAGAAATTCTGAAACTGAATCTCTCATGTAAATATAACTCTGGTTTATTGTTTTATCATGCACACCTACCTTATCCAATGAATGTAGTGCATGAACTCTCATTTTTATAACCTTTAAACCAGAACCTCACTTTCTAAGCAGTTTCTAAATTCATATGACTGAAGGTTCTGTGCTTTAGCTGCTTAATTTCTGAACTACTTGCTAAGAATGCCAGTCAGCTGACTCTTCTTGTTCCTTCCCTTGTATTTTTTTTCTCTTTGTTGATGGCAAAGGGGGAGAATATATTGTCTACTTGATGAATTCATTTATGATGAATTCATTCCAGGGAAGTGTATGCATCATGTCTATGGCAAAGGGGGAGATCTTGTGAGCAGAGAGTTGTGTTCATGTCTCAGCATGTCATTCATACAAGATGTTGCTATTCTATATAATAGGGTGTTGCCATCATCAAAAAGGGGGAGATTATTGTGACCCCTCTGTGTTGATGATGTTGACAATAAGTTTTACTTCATTGGCAACAGCTTGTTTTGATTGATTGGCAACTGTTCTTATTTTGATGAAATTATTTTTATTAGGTTGTCTGTGTACATAATGCAGTCAGAGTCTATACTGTCGTGCACACACCCACAGGTCTACATTGCATTACAGTATGAACATAGAGTCCATACATTTCATTGTGTAGTCTGGACAGTTGTGGGTCGACCCCCTTGTTCACATGGGTCGACTCCTCAGATTAGCAT